>JANHMN010000001.1:136898517-136933388 GCA_030674055.1 Rhabdomys pumilio | reverse complement strand
ACACACACACACACACACACACACACACACACACACACACACACACACAGAGAGAGAGAGAGAGACAGAGAGAGACAGAGAGAGACAGAGAGAGAGTTTGGTGTGTCTAGGCATATGCATATACTCTCATGAAATCACTGCTGTAATAAAAATGATATTATGTATCATCTCCAGAAGTCCCCCCCCCCACCTTTTGGGATATAACATGTGCTCTCTGTCCTCGAAGAATCCAGTGTTAATTCAGATTTGTCATACTTAAGATAACAGGTAATATAAAGTATTGGTGAAGACATGGGAAAACTAAGCAGTCTTGGACACTGTGAGTGTGAATCATCATGCTTTGAGAGCTTAGGCACCGTCAAAGCAAAAGGTGTACGTTACCTGTGACACATAAAGTCCATCTTTAATTAACTGTCCTAGACAAATGCTTACATCAGAAGTCACTTTATGAATGCCCGTTATTTGCAGGTTTTGGAAAGGTATTGGGAATAACTGAACTATCTATCAGAATAAGAACTGTCTGAAAAATGACATATTTACATTGGAATACATGTAGCAATGAGAAGGAATTGACTCACTCTATGACAACCTAGATGGATATAAAATACATCTTGTTAAATGGTACAAGGAAATTGAGTGTGAGATCAATACAACTTATGTGAAACACACACACACACACACACACACACACACACACACACACACTTGCTCACACTCCTTATATTTTAGCCAGACATGGTGGCACATACCTGTACCTGCAGGATGTGGAGACTGAGATCTGAAGATTGGCAAATTCAAGGCCAGCCTGGATACACAGGGAATTCTAGGTCAGTTTGCACTAAAGAATGAATCTTTGTCTCAAAGAACAAAACAGAATTAAACAACTTCAGGAGAGTTTTTGTTTGCTTTGTGTGTGTGTGTGTGTGTTATATGTGTGCTTGTGTGTATATAGGTGTGTGCATGTGGAGATCATGGGTCAGTGCTGTTGTCATCCTTTTCTTCCCCCTTATTTTTGAGATAAGGTCATACTACATATGAACTTACTCCTTACTTATTGGCTACACTGGCTAGCTAGTGATCTCCAGAGTTCTCTGTCTCTGCTGTCAGCCTGGCTTTTAAAAATGTGGCTGCTAAGGATGTGAGCTTAGGTTTCATGCTTGCATGACAGGCAGCTTATTGAATGAGCCACTTCCTCAGTTCATTGTGTGTGTGTGTATGAGGAGTTGAGTGAGTATGCGTGTGTGATGTGTGTGTGTGTGTGTGTTTCTCAAGGGCACATGAGGGATGAATTGTTCATAGCATGGACACACATGATATGTTTTCTTAGGTGATGCTCTGTTGTCGTCCTGACACCCAGAGGAACTGAGCAGTCCCCACTCACTGGCTGTGTGCCCATCTGCCTTTACTCCACACCTTTCCTGATGGCTTACTCTTGCATCTTACTCTTTCCATCAGTTTGGTCGACATTATGAGGTAGTATTTAGCTCTGCCTTCATGTCTTTATCCTGATGAACTTTTAGTATCTCTCCATATGTTTGTCATTTGGCCATTCTTCTTCCACCAACTTTTTGTGTTTACAAAAAAGAAACTAAAAGAAAACACAAAATGTACTCTGTCAAACTGCAAACACTAGGCCTGTATCCAGCTCTTAGGATGGTGTGAGGCCTGCTTAATATTTGTTACCTCAATGCCAAAGAAACAGCCTTAAAATAATAACCGTGCACTTAGTTAACTGGAGAAATGTGGTTTAAGCACTTTGTGCTAACCTTATACATAATGAAGATGTAAGAGAAGGCGGGTGATTTTAAAGGGGTTGACTGGCTTCCAGAATGTTCTACTAGGAGCTGAAGAAATGAATGCCATTCCTGTCTAAACAAGAAAGCTGCATAGCAACCACCAGACTCTAGCACTTTGCTGGTGCCAATACTTAGGGGAAAAAATATCTCAGATTTCCTTTTGACCAATGGGTTTTTATTTTAAAACTCACCATTTTTTTTGTTTTGTTTTAATCACACCTGGGTTTCCTTAGCCCTAAGACTCAATAACACTTGAATTTTTCTTACTTTTAAAAAATGATTAATGAGGTTTGAGGGAAAGCCCAGCAGGTAAGTCTTTGCTGCTCTACCAGAGGACTTGAGTTTGATTTCCAGCACCCACATAAGGTGACTCACAACCCCCTGTAATTCTACCTCCAGGGGATTTGACACTCTCTTTTGTCCTTTGTGCACGCCAACACACATGGTACATACACACAATTCTTTAAAGGAAGAAAAAGAATATGCTCATGGGGCCAGCAAGAAGGCTTGGCAGGTTAAGGTGTTCACCAAACTCCAAGCCCAGCAATCTAAGTTTTATCTCCGGATTCCAAGTGGAAAGCATACACACAGATAAATGTAAAGAAAAATTAAAATTAAAAAGTGTGGATTTGGATCCTGGAGAGATGAATCAGCAGCTTAGAGCCCTGTTGACTCTTGCAGAAGACCAACATGCGATTTCCAGCACCCACACATTGGTTCACAGTTATCAGTGTCTCCAGTTCCAGGGGTTGTGGAATTTTGACCTCTGCGGATACCAGGTGTGCACATGGTATAAATGTATACATGCAAGCAAACACTTGCACACATAAAATGAAATTTTAAAGTTTAAGTGAAAATTTAAAAGAATATGCTTATTATTTCATAGTTGATAGCTCTTAGTGTTAAACCATACTTTCACAGCTATTGAAAAATCTTAGCCATAGACTTAGGGGTGGATGAAATATTGAGGTGACTTTGAAATAAGAACTACTAATAATTTTCTAGCGCTTTGTGATATGTGAAGTGATGTCCCATCTCTCTGACTCTCCTAAGTACCCAGGAAAGTGAGTGCGGAAGTATTGGTTGGTCTGTGGTTGTTGGCCTAGTCTACAGATTAGAAGCTTTGAGTCCTTGAGATAGTGGCTGCAAAAGTTGAAATACAAATCTCAGGCTTTGTCCATAAACCCCACTGCCTGTCCAGCTCATTTCACGTCAGAGCATTTAGCTCAAGGATTCTCATTCTATTGTAGTCTTCATGCTGGTAAGAGGCTTAAAAGTCAGCAAGACTAGATGAAATTCATAAAAGTTGACTTTCAAGTCATCTTAACTTTGATTAAAATTAAGTTTTTCAGTGGGTCTCAACCTTGACATCATGCTACAATAAGCTTGGGCTCTCAAAACAAAACAACACAGCTGGGCAGTGGTGGCGCATGCCTTTAATCCCAACACTTAGGAGGCAGAGGCAGGCGGATTTCTGAGTTCGAGGCTAGCCTGGTCTACAGAGTGAGTTCCAGGACAGCCAGGGCTACACAGAGGAACCCTATCTCGAAAACCAAACCAAACCAAACCAAACCAAACCAAACCAAACCAAACCAAACCAAACCAAACCAAAACAAAACAAAACAAAACAAAACAAAACAAAACAAAACAATTAAATAAAAAACAAAAACAAAAACAAAACAAACAAACAAACAAAACTACTTGTGTCTGGTGACATCTTACACCGATGAAGTGAGCTGGGAGGGGAAGAGGTTGGGGTGGCTTCCCCTTTAAGGATTATGCTGTTTCTGTGATGAATGCTGTTGATGGTACTCTTTCGAAGTTAAAAATGCTATCAGTTCTATGCTTCATCATTTCTTTACGTCTGTAGCTTAAATAGTCTTTTATCTAAGAAAGTCTCCTGATACCCTTCTAGAAGGCTTTTGCCTTTCTAGAAGGTTCTGTGTTTAACCTCTGCTTTCACCTGACTCACTTCCTCAGCTCCTCTCCTCAGGTTGCCCACTCTTTGCTTCCTTTTTATTGCCCTTTTAGTTTCTTTTATTCATGCCTCTACTCCACCCTCATGAGCGTCTTCACTATCCGAAGACCTAAATGGATGCCTCTCACTGCATCTGTAGGTACCTTCTCCCTCTTCCTGTTCACAGCTCTTTTATGAAATAGTCTCTAGCTGTGTCTTAGTTAGGGTTTTACTGCTGTGAACAGACACTATGACCAAGGCAACTCTTCTAAGGACAATACTTAATTGGGACTGGGACAGGTTTAAAGGTTCAGTCTATTATTATCTGAATAATAGTGCAGCAGCACCCAGGCAGGCACGGTGCAGGAGGAGCTGAGAGGTCTACATTTTCACCTGAGGCAGCTAGGAGAAGACTGGCTTCCAGGCAGGTAGGATGAGGGTCTTAGAGCACACCTCCAGAGTGACACACTTCCTCCAACAAGGCTACACCTACTCCAAGAAGGTCACATCTACTTCACCAAGGCCACACTTTAACAAGGTCACACCTCCAAATACCCGACTCCCTGGGCCAAGCATATTCAAACTACCCTATGCTAACAGGAAGATTTATCAAAACCTTGAACCAAAGACTTGAATAGGGTGTTTCCATTGTTCAAATGTATCTTTGGTAGTTTTGCTCCCATGAAAAGTTTTGGAAATGTCAAGGGAACAAGGTGTATTCTGTTTTCTAGGAATCCATTCATATGTAGCTTTCATTCATATCTTGTGCTGTGTGTGACCTGGCTTCAGTTAACTGAGCATGGATCATGTCTCTCAGTGTGAGCAACTTTTGTCATGGGCTTGAACCTGTCTATGTGCTCCGTAGCATGAAGAAGTTATTACCAATCTGCACAGGCTCCTGTCCAAACACTTCATGTAATATGGATTCTATATCAAAGTATCTGGCTAGTGCTAGAGAACTAATTGGGATTTCAGAGCAAGACAGATTTCTGTTGGCCCTTTTATCCCGTATAAAATCTTGCCAAGTTACAACCGACACAAAGAAAAGATCTGCTGGCTATACTAGGCAAATAGGAGCAACACACAGCCCTTGACTTCGCTGCGGCCCTAACGTGTGCTGTTTGGTTGCAGGAGCTCGTGTAAATGCCAAGGACAACATGTGGCTGACCCCACTGCACCGGGCTGTTGCTTCCAGAAGTGAAGTGAGTGACCTCCCCATTTAGTCTGATACCTTCCCTGGTCTGTAGAAAGAGAGTTCTTTGCATTGAGTCCTTAAAGGATGAGCAGGAACCCAGCAAGCCATGAGGAGGGAGGGATGAAGCAGAGTATCCATGTTTGAGAAGAGAAGAGGCAGGGGGAGTGAACCGAAGTCAGGTGGCGATTCCTGGGATGGAGAGAGTAGTGCAAAGTCAGTCATTGGTAGAAAAAAGCCTTTTAAGTCTAGAGCAAGAGGGTTACCCCAGATGGGCAGCTCTTTGTGTGTCTGGTACATGTCAGACATGGTGCGGTCGGAGGCATCTTGGTTATCCAAGTTGGACACAGTGAACCTTGATTTTGATGAGTCTTCAGCCTGGAACAGAGGGAACACAGCAAGCAGATCTAGGCAATGCCAGAGTGGGACAGGAGGAGGAAGTGAGCAACCTTGGCAGAGCATGGCACATCTCCCCAGAGCAGAGGTCAGTCAAGCTAGTCCCTAAAGGATAAGCAGGGGCCCAGCCGGTTGGGAGGAGGGGGCTGGTGGTGCAAGAAGAGAAGAAGCAGAGGAGTGAACCCGAGGCAGGTAGAGGTTCCTGGGGCAGAGAGCTTAGTGCTCAGTCAGTCAGATCACTGGGCTGCCAGTGAGACAACACCCTGTGAGTAATTGGCATGGTTTCAGCAAATCTTCAGAACAACCACCATGCTGGCAAGGTGGAAGTGGGGATGCATACAGGAGCTCAGATAGGGTTGCCAACAAGAGGCCAAAAGCAACAGGAGAAGGTGTGTGTGTATGTTGGGGGGGGAGGACCCAGTCATTTCAGACATTATTAGTTGCATTTCAGACATTATCAGTTGCATATAGTCATTTCACAAATTATTAGTTGCAAATCTCACAGAATTTTGGCATCTTTGGAGGATGGGTAGAAAAGAAGCTGACAGGTCCTTCACTGAAGGCTTGGTGGTATGGGGTGGGGTTGAGAAGATTGAAGTCCTGGAAACTAGCTTGGTTTTTTTTTTTTTCAAGATACAATCTGGGAAATATGTCACTGGAATGTAAGCTCCATGGGGGCAGGAGGATTTTATTGCTATTATTGTTGTTGTTGTTACTATTATCATTCTATGATGGATCCCAAATTTAGAATGTTCTAGAAACAATTGAGAATGCTACTGAAAAGTTAGTTTGTTGTTGAATGCTGTAAATATGTAAAGATAATAAATATATGTCATCATTATTTATATAGGTCAGGACTTGAGGGATGAGGATGGAAAGCATGTCAAATGGATCAGCTGGTCTAGTGACAGGCTAATGTATAGAAAGGGAGGGCCACTATGGGAACAGGACTGGGAGGGAACCAGGAAATGTGAGCCTGGCCAGAAAGGGCACAAGATTCTGACCTCAAAGGCGCTGAGCATTGTGTGGTAACTGCCCAGTGGAGCTGCTTGCCTGGCGTTGGAGGAGGTGGTGATGGTCTTTAGTGAGCCTGCCCACGTTACACGTGTCTGAGCCTGGCCTCGGTGCCAGCTGTCCCTCTTTGGCAGCTATCTGGGAATTTCAGAATCTACTTAGTATTTCTTCCTTGTTATGCTTGGTGTTTGCAGTTGTTTTTAAAAGCAAGTTGGCTGTATTCTCTTTCCAAGCAGCCCGTATAGAAGGAGGGCGGTAAAGAATCCTGAACTACCTTTGCTCAGGTACTAGGGACTTCATCTGAGGGCTCTGTGTTGTATTTCTGTTGTACCTGGGAAAACAGCACAATGACTGCTCAAGATAGGAAGACCAGCCTCAAGAGACCAGCTTCTTCATACGGGAGTACCTCAGAGGCTAATCCTTAGTCATTTTAATGTCTTTAAAAATATGTGAATACACAGTCTTTTCTTCCTTACCAAGAATGAGATCTTCTTAGTTAAAAGAATTTAGACGCTTGCTTTCTATATGTCAGGTACTATACATGCTGATAGACCTACAGAGCAAATAATACACAGCCATAAAGGCTGTGGTCCCCAGCCTTAGGGGAAGGAAGGACACACAATACGTGTTTGCAGTAGTAGTGTCCTTGCTAAGTGATCACCCTTACAAAAGTACAAAAGCTTAGATCCTGTCATCCATTTGCCCTCAGCCATCTTCTGCTGTTCTTGTACGTCTTGATGCTTGAGCTGAGCCGGCCTGATGATTTTATAGTTTTTAGATGTCCCGTGTCTAAGAACAGCACTTGTTGTTTCCTCAACTAACCAGCAACCTCTGCAGGTTTTCTTGGTAAAAAGAAAAAAAAAGCTGCTTGCAGATGGCTCTTGCCAGGGAGGAACTAAGTGTGAACTCACAGAAGATGATGCCTGTATAGCATCTTCCACAGTTGACCTGTTTCCAATGACAACTGGGGTGTCTGAGTCTGTCGTTAGAGCTGACTATGCTCTGAGCATCTGAACTTGGGTTCATCGTGATGCTGTGGAAGCCCTAACTTCAGCCTCATTTTTTCCTTTGAATTTGGTCCTCTCACTATGCTTTTATGCCTCTCTTTACTAATAGTTGGGAGAAAGGAAAGTGGGCCTAATAAAAAGGACAGGGGGAGTTTGGATTGTGTTTTTGCTATTTGGCTTCTTATAAAGAGAATGCTGGGTTTTGGTATGAGCTGGTACACCCATCCATTCTTCAGACTGAGATTGTTAATGAGTAAAAACATTTTCTTCATTGGGAAGCTTTTAAACTCTACAGTTCCCCTTGTCACCTGACATATTCGAGTGTCCCAGGATCAAGACAATTCAGAACCAAACAGCATTGTCTGCCACCAATGTTCCGCTGATCCAATCTTTCTTTTTTTTGTTGACTTTCCCCAACGTGGTGGAGAAACAGAGAGACTTTAACTTAAGTGTTAGGGAAACGTTTTTTGTAACAGTGGCCAACAGAGATAAGAAGGACTTGAGGCTTCTGGAGAGAGGCTATGAATACCGTGAACAATTTCATATGGTTTCCTGTGCCCAGTGTGTTCCTCTTGCTGCTTTGCTTTCTGGATTTAGTGCACCTGTGAGGTTCAGAATTAAGTGCATGCAAGCCTGGAGGTGAACACAGGAAGGCCTGACACTTGTTTGTTGAGGCTTACGGACTAGATGCACTGTCAGCTGTGTTGCCTGGTTTCCAGGGAGTTCACAGCTTGACCTCGGAGATTGTGATGTTTGGGGCCTGAGTATGAATGTGCTGGCATCAGACATGTGTTCCTTCTGCTGTGATGGGCTGAGGGGCACTAAAGGGGAATTGCTGAACTTTTCACTTCCCTGTTCTAAAAACTGTTTGGGTTAGAAAAGTTAAAGTATTTTGGGGTATTGGATTGCGTACATTGTGTTTTTCTAAATGTTGCCATTCTGAGAATGTATTGATCATTCACCATGTGCTAAGGACTTTCTGATCATTAATCTACTTTAATCTCTGAGATTCTGACATCGTATGAAACCTAAGACTGGATATTGGTGATGCTTATAAAGAAATTCACATACTGTCTTAAGTTAGTTATTTAAAAACTTTATCATCTTAACCCACCTTTAAAACAGTCTTCCTCTGGCCTTTAGGCGGTGTCTCTGTATTTGTTGGTTTCCTGGATGCATTACGTTTGGTCTCCTTTATGACCCATTTACTTTAGCAAGATCATCTATGTAATCACTGGTTGTAACTTCCATCGGAGCTTGGTGGAGTACCAGTGGGCACGTGATTGAAGGCAATGACACCCTCTTTCCTTGAATCAATCAGTTGAGTAGACTTTAGCAGTGAACTGTTCATGTCTGGGCCATGTCTGAGCTTATTCTGATGCAGAGCTAGTGTGGTCACCCACTGTTGCTGAAGGTTTGTGATTGCAGTGATCATGTTTTGCCCAGAAGATGGCAGCTCTCCAAAGCTCAGTGGCATCATGGAAGATTGCAGATATTCTTTGAACTCATCTTCCGTGATGCCTCTGAGCCTTGGAGGTGAGTGTATATTTAGTTCAAGGTGATTACTCAACCACCATTACTCTCAGCACCCTTTGAGCCATTACTCTCTGCATCCACTGTGGACCATTGGAAAGAGGCCTCTCTAATTAGTGCTGAGAGTGGTCATGGTCTATGTGTATAAGTATATGCTTTGAAGGTGGTTCTGCACTTTGTTAACTTAGTTAAACAACAGAAGGAAATTTCCTCTAGTACCTGTGACATACCCAGTACCATGGACTTTTGAATGGAGTTGAGAAGTGTGTCTGCAATCCAATTGGGGAGATGTTGGGTTACCTCCATAACTGTCATGCCACTATAGTGCAAATGGGCACATTTTGCCTGACAGGTTGGTATCATAGTCCCTAGGGTTCACAGCTGGGTAAGATTGTTGATGCCTTCTCTCCCTCAGCCCCCATGCATAACATCTTCCAGCACTCTGATAGCTAGCCAGTAGAGAGAATACTGAATACTCCAATTCAGTATGAATACGTTTGTGTTTGTGTTTCCTAACATTCAAAAACCAGGTTATGTGAATAGTCCCATAGTGTTCTCCTGTCCCTAAGTCTTCAGTGAGCACATTTGTACTGCTAGGTTATAGAATAAGTGTACCCTAATAATAATTACAATAGTGGGGGGGGGGAGTTTAGTTTGACATTAGACGCTTCTAGAAGGATAATCCCATTAATTGAGCAAATTAGTTGAGGACCAACTTATACAGTTCTTAAAGAACATAAGAATATTATAATCACTATGGGATAAAAGCCCCCAAAGGATTACAGAAATACAGTCTAAGCTTTCAGGATTATGTGTGGTCTCAGGGAGCATTAGCATACAACACAGTAACTGTCCTGTTAATATGTGCCAGTTATCATTTACAAACCTTGCTAATGATCATGCTCCTGTATTTATGCCACCCAAAGGTACTGAATGTATAATATGTACAAGGCACCAGCTAAGCTCTGTGTAGAATACAGAAAGTTGTCTTAAGACCCAGAGTCTCGTCTAAAGCAAATTATAAGTCACTGAACTTGACATTGCTTATGCCTTATGTCTAGTTCTAAGCCTTACTTCTCCACAGTGATTTGTGGCCGAAGTAAGTGCAGTGCACATGTGAGAGTTAAAAACCAGAAATGGAGGTGGTAGTTTGAAGATGCGTGCAGCTTCTCCTCATCTTTCCTATGTGTTACAGTGTAGGAGGCTGGACAGGCTGCATAAAGACAGAAACCCATAAAAAGTGGAAATCGGGTGACTTGTGGCATCCAGTCAGTCTTCCCCTCTGTCTGCATCTTCTGTAGGGCAGGCTGCCACAGGGCATTGTCTGGAAAGGCCTACAGATGTAAGACTGAGCACTAACTTGGATGAAATCTTCATTCAGGAGAAATAGTAGGATGCTCCCCAGTGTTTGTTCATTAAATGAGGAAAAAGGGCTTTGAAAGAACACGGCATGTTGAGGCCCATGCCCTGGGCCACTAGCCCAGCACTGTGATCGACCTATGAACTTTAGAAACTTTGGAAGAAAGTAAATAACTTCATACCCAGGTGTAGTGGCTTATCCTTGTAATTGTAGCATTCAAGAGTCTGCAACCAGTGGATCTTGAATCTAAGGACAGCCTGTGCTGCACAGGAAGCCACACCTCAGTAAAACCTGACAAACAAGAAAAAAGAAAAAGAATGACTCACAAAAGAAAAATTCTCTACCTCTTAGATTTAACAATAAGTCAATAATTTTATCCTTCATTATTTTCATTCTAATTGCTTTCAGTTATATTTTGCAAGAGTTCTGGGTTTGAAGCACTGGAAATAATAATAAAAGAGACTGGGTACCATGCTGGTTTTGAGTTTGTGATATTCTTCTGCTACCAAGAGCTGGGATTATGGTGTGTTACATTGGCACACTTAGCTGAAAATGTAATTGTTAAAAAGCTAGATGCTTACCACAGATAGTTGAGAAGCCACTAAGTATCTTTACTTAGTCCAGAAAGTACTAGCCTCCCTCCTCCTGTGTTAATTTCGTCTTCACCTTGTATATTTAAATAGAAAACTCCTAGACATTAAGTTTTGGCCAGTGTGCAAATATAGTCTCCTAAGTAGCTATAAAATTATTTCTTCACAAAACCAAGTTAAAGCACTCCTAAGGCTGACATGCTTGAAATAGGAACACAACTTTAAAATCAAAATCAAAATCATTTTTAAAGCAAGGATTTGCTGTGGTCTGAATATTATATTAGATTTCTATTAAATATATTAAGCCAATTTGATGGGATAAGCTATAGATTAAAATTATAAATAACTAAGGAGAATTAACATTTGGATACATTTATGACAGGATACTTACTTGACTGAGCTCATCCAAATCTGGTAGAAGTCTCTATACCCATGAGTCAGCCTGCTGATGGGTCATCAGCCTGAGCTTCAGCCATCTGCTGATGAACTGAGGCTGCCCATGAATGCAAAGCATCATCTCAGAAGACCACTAGGCCTACTCCATTTTGTATGTTTGTGAATTTAATGCCACAGTCTTTGTTGTTGTTGTTTTGTACTGGTCATTAGTTCTAGGGTCTGTGCAGGATGGGCAAGTACTCTATGTTTAAGGTATACCCCCAGCCCACCACATCTTAAACTACTCTGTTTTGTGGTTTTTAAAAAATAATATTTTAATTTTTGCGATTACAATGTATTTACATCATTTACCTCTTCCCTTTCTTCTCTGGGCATTCCCATATATCCCTCCTTGGTGATTTTTCAAATTCATAGCCTCTTGTTTTTCATTAGTTGTTGTTACATATATGTGTATATATATATATATATATATATGTATATATATATATATATATATTTGAATATATATTTAAAATAAATATATAAAATATAAAAGAAATAATAATAAATAGGTATACAAATAAAAAATATATAAATATAATTACTACTTACTCAGTCTGTATAATGTTACTTGTGTGTATGTTTTCAGGGCTGACTGTTTGGTATTGAGTGCTTGATGTGCTTTTCCCTGGGAAAGACTATTTCTCCTACTTCCAGCTT
The DNA here is from genome assembly GCA_030674055.1 of Rhabdomys pumilio. Classification (NCBI taxonomy): domain Eukaryota; kingdom Metazoa; phylum Chordata; class Mammalia; order Rodentia; family Muridae; genus Rhabdomys; species Rhabdomys pumilio. The sequence continues at coordinate 136,921,448 of JANHMN010000001.1, read as the reverse complement.
TCCTTGGTTGCCTGTGGTTCTTCATGTAGGTCATGGGATTTCTCCCTGTCCACTTTACCGTATCTGTTGTTGCTCAACTCACATTTGGGCAGTCAAGTTGGTGAAACTTTGAGTGTAGTTTCTGACGTTCCTAGAAGACACAGCTTCACAGCAAATTTCCTGACCTGCCTCTTCCAATCTTTCTGCCCCCTTCTGTAATGTTCCTTGAGTCTTAGGTGTAGGAGCTGTGTTGCAGATATTTTCATGTTTCAAAAAGTGAATTTTTAGAAATTAAGAACTCCTTTATACTCTGTTTATTTCTTGGCAGAGCCCTCTTATATTAGGAAAGTGGAATCATGAAGTAAACAGATATAAATATGAAAATGGAGAATGCTGGAGGAAACACATGTAACAAAAGTAGAGAGAAAAATAAAGGTCTCGGCTCTTCAGGGCTCTTCAGGGTATCCCTGATCTGTAAGAGTTGGACATAAAAGGCCAGTGTGGTGACATTTGCAGTCACATGGGAAAAGTTCACAGGAAAGAGATATTCTGCCATGTACATTAACCTTGTATGATAATAAATTTGAACTCTTGAACTGCAACTCAATGTCAATCATGGTTGCCTTGGATTCAGAGCTGGTAAAGATTGTGTAAGGACCACATGCCCCATCTTGTACAAGTCTAGCATTTTCTTGGTGATTTCAAAGACTTGGATTGCTGCTTGTATTCCCTGCAGTTGTCTCGTTAATGTGTATGCTTTTGAAAGCTTGCTCTTAGGCACTGGCACCCACCTCTCCCCAGCACACACCGCTCACGTCCTCACATCTTCATCCCTGAGGCACACAGGACTTGCTACTCACTATGTAAAACACTGAAGCTCTGTCCATCCTTCATCAAATTCACAACTGACCCTTCACTGCACAGCCAGGACCTTGCTTCACACCAAGCCTCTGAATTTCAGCACAGATTCCTCCTTAGGAGGTACCTTAATCATAAGCAACATTTTCCCAGCAAATAAAACTTTAATCAACCTTGATGATTTTCAGTTTCTGATCATTCAAACCAAGGGCTGGCTATCCTGGAGGTCTTCAAACTTTTTATGCAAAAGTCTAGATTGCATGTTCACCTTTGCAGTTTGTAAAAGTAACTTTGACTCATCTGGAGGCTTACTGCTGAATAAGCTCACCCTTGCCAGTTCTTTCTGAGCTCTGGCTGGCTAGTTCAACTCAGCTGTTCTGCCTCAAACTCTGACTGATTCAATCTGGCTTCTCTCAGCTTCTCTCACTGGATTGCTCTGCTTGGCCTCAAACTGACTCTGGCAATTTGTTCTAATCTTCTGGCTTCTTCTTATTCTCTGGCTTCAACTGCCTCTGCTGCACTGCACTACACTGCGCTGCACGGACTCATGAATGAGCTCAGCTCCACTGCATTCATTGCACTTCACTGCATGGACTCATGAATGAACTCAGCTCTACTGCACTCACTGCACTACACTGCATGGACTCACAAATGAGCTCCGCTCCACCACACTCACTGCACTGCACTGCACTTCACTGCACTTCACTGCACTTCACTGCATGGACTCATGAATGAACTCAGCTCTACTGCACGCACTGCACTGCACTGCATGGACTCACAAATGAGCTCAGCTCCACTGCACTGCACTGCATTGCATGGACTCATGAATGAGCTCAACTCCACTGCACTGCACTGCACTGCATGGACTCACAAATGAGCTCAACTCCACCGCACTCACTGCACTACACTGCACTGCATGGACTCACAATGAGCTCAGCTCCACTGCACTCACTGCACTGACTCCCAACTGACTTTCTCCCTGTGCTGCTCTTACATAGATTTTCTCCTGAGAGTTGGGTGTGTCCTATCTCTGACTCATTCTGTCAAATCTTTCTCTGATTTGTCACTTTGTCTGCTCTTCTATTAGATGTCACTATTTGATTTTTGTTTGGGATTAAAGGTGTATACTAAAGGATTCTAGCCAGAGAGATTAAAGATGTGTACTAAGGGCCTGTCAGCATTCCAGCAGGATCACACGGACCTAGAAGGTCTTTGGATGTGATCAGAGAAGCCTTGTTGCTAGATAAGATTCCTCCACAGTAGTTCCCCATCTCAGCTTCTCAGCTCAGCTGTGTTATCGTGAAAACAGGTATGGACACTTTTAAAGATGGACCATGTCCTCCTCAAGTAGTTTTTTACAAAAACAAGACACATGTGTGTATGGTTAAAATACTTTAAAGATAGTGATTACGGCATAGGCCTTGAATTCAAGATCTTCCAGCCTCCCAAACAAAAAGCATTTATTTATATGTAAATATCACTTGCATATAACTCTGTATGATCTTTGCTTAGCATATTGCCTTGAATAAATGAATTGTGAATTATTCTTAAGCATTTATTTAGATGTATCTAGGCTATGTCTTACTCACCTTCTCTGCATTATGTTAATAATCACACATTTTGTGCTGAGAATATTGATGCTGGTAGAATAGTGGTTTAGCATGCAGACTCTGTGTTTGATCACCAGCACCAAGAGGGAAAAATGATAATTATATTTTATTAACTTTCAATTATAAATTTCTCAAGAATTCTCTAGTCTTAACACTCAAGAGAATAAGCTTGTGAAATAATCTTGCATATTTCATTTTGTTTATCTATCCTAAATTCACATATCACCTAACAGAAGCAAGAACCCACACAAGCACAGTGAAATAACACTGAATTAAGGCAAAGATGTTCAAGTGACAGTGTGTATTATTGCTTTGCTGTGAATGTGAGAAGTGGGTGCTACCATTTCATGTCCTATATCTGCAAAACATTTTTGTGGCACACATCTTCAAAATACTGTTATCTCATTTATATTTAAGTTATATATACATGAAATAGCATGTATGTCCAGGGTGGGATATTCTATTTATCTTTTGCTTATACAACCATGAAGTTAACAGTCTTCTTATGGCTTTTCTCTGCCTTGACCATGTTCTTGTCAGAGCTGATTAAACCTGTCACTGCTTTTTACCCCCAAATACCAATGGTGTAAAGCTTTCACTAGAGGTATAAGAAGCTTCAGTGCTGGGACTATACTTGTTCTGTTACTGTTGTTATCTCTGGTCCTTGGGTACCTTGCATAGACCTCTTCCTCAATCCCCCATTATTGGGGATTAAGCCTAGGGCCTCATACTCTAGACAAGCATTCTGTCAATAAGCTATATTCCTGTCTTAGTCAGGTTTCTATGGCTGTGAAGAGACCCTGTGACTACCCCTTACAAAGGAAAACTTTTAATTGGAGCTTTCTTACAGTTCAGAGGTTTAGTCCATTACTGTCATGGCAGGAAGCACAGTGGTGTGTGGGCAGATGTGGTGGTGGAGAGGTAGCTGAGAGTTCTACATCTGGATCTGCAGGCAGCAAGAAGAAATACTTAGTGTAGACCTGATCTGAATATCTGAGACTTCAAAGCCCATCTCCAGTGATACACTTGCTCCAACAAGGCCACACCTCCTAATTCCCTTTAAGCCTGATGGGACCATTTTTATTCAAACTACCACAATTCCTAATCCCCTTTGACTTTTCTTATTAAAATGGTGTCTTATTTAATGTCTGTAGCTCAAACTGCAGTCCCCCAGCCTTAGCTTCCCAAATAGCTGAGATTACCGTTCTGTGTGCCACTAGATCTGGGGAGTTTTGGGCTCTCAGTTTAAAGGTACACATCAGAATCTGTAAGTGCACACTTTTGGTCGTCACTGTGCACTGAGTCAGTCAGTGGGAATGGATGAGAGGGTGAGCCTGAATTCTTCAGTATTGTAGAAGCCCCATTCTTCCCGAGGATTTCCCTATGTAAGGGAGGGAAGAGCCAAGGGTCAACCCTGAGGTAAATAGCAGCTACATGTGGAAATTCCAGTACTACCTTCCCATATCACAATAGACTGTTGCTGCATTAAAATAGACTTCAGAACTTGTCAGACCAACGTAGATTAAAGTGTCTTCTTATTCTACAATATTATATTATGATTTATCTGTTATGTTGTGATTTAAATGTTCTTCTGTTTATCATTTTTGTTCTTTCAATCATTTTTAGGCTAGGGTCAAATTAATTTCTTTGGATCTCTGTAGGTCTCCCAGTGTTGCATGCACAGGTGAGCATCAGCAGGGTAGGTGAGCGTCAGCAGGGTAGGTGAGCATCAGCAGTGTAGGTGAGCATCAGCAGGGTAGGTGAGCATCAGCAGCGTAGGTGAGCATCAGCAGGGTAGGTGAGCACCAGCAGGGTAGGTGAGCATCAGCAGCGTAGGTGAGCATCAACAGCGTAAGTGAGCATCAGCAGCGTAGGTGAGCATCAGCAGGGTAGGTGAGCATCAACAGGGTAGGTGAGCATCAGCAGGGTAGGTGAGCATCAGCAGCGTAGGTGAGCCTCAGCAGTGTGTGTGGGGCCTGTGAGACGGCCCTGCAGGTGAAGGCCTTGCCATTAAGCCTAAAGACTGAAGCTCAATTTCTAGAACCCACATGGTAGAAATAGAGAATGGACTCCAACAACTCGTACTCACACAAACAAATAAATATAAAAAAAATTTATGTTTTACTCTAAAATGGGCTCATGGCATATTGAGTAATATTTATCAGAAAACCGTGTCTTTAGAAGGTAAATTTAATTTTAGATGTGGGCCAGGCTCTTGACCTGTAAGAGTAAGACAGAGCGACCGGTTCATTCCGTGTTACTCTTCAGATCTCTACCTCAGATGACTTGGGTTGTCCACAGCCTGCCTGGAAGGGCAGCAGGCTTTCCTTTCTCAGTACAGTTCCTGTGGCCAGAGAAACACCTTTCCCACAGGAAGTATTGACTGGGCATTTGTCAGTGATCCTGCAAACTGCTTTTGTTGTAGGAGGCAGTGCAAGTATTGATTAAACACTCGGCTGATGTCAATGCAAGGGACAAGAATTGGCAGACCCCCCTCCATGTGGCAGCAGCCAATAAGGCCGTCAAGTGTGCAGAAGTGATCATTCCCCTACTGAGCAGTGTCAATGTCTCTGACCGCGGGGGACGCACAGCCTTGCACCACGCGGCTCTGAATGGACACATGGAGGTGAGTGTTCTCGTCATGGGGAACTGGGCCACACTACTCAGACCTTGTTAACTACAGATAGAGCCACTGTTGAGACTTTATGTGAATGTGAGAGTAATAGAGGTATGTTACCTGGGCAGTTATATACATTCTCAGATTCAGACCATAATGAGTTGAAACAGTGGGCTGTCATTTCAGTCTTCTCCCTTGACTTGAGCAGTGGGGCCTATCTTTTGATGCTAATTTGGTTTAGATCACCGACAAGCAACAAGGAGCCATTATCACTGGAAGGAACACCTGATTTCATTGTTTGCTATCTTTCAGATGGTCAGTTTACTCTTGGCCAAAGGGGCAAACATCAACGCATTTGACAAGAAGGACCGACGTGCTCTCCACTGGGCAGCATACATGGGTGAGGATTCTGTGTGTGGAAAGCAAAGTGCCTGGGTCTTTGCTACCTCAATGGTAGGGTGAGTGCCTACTGTGCACAAGATCTTGGTTTTGATCCCCAACTTATCAAACAACTAAAGACCACAGGCAGATGACCTTAACTGCACACGCCACGGGCCTCTTGTTGACCATGTAGGACAAGTCTGACACAAGTGTTGGATTTCACTTGAATGAAGATTTGGACCGTTTTCCTGGCATCTGGCATCTGTGAAGTGCTCTAGTTGGACTCTTGCCTTGTCAGAGGTTTATTTATCCCAAGAGAGAGGGGAGGATGACTCATGGCCTGGACCTCTCTGAGCATTCTTCACTCTGGATTGGAAAGCTACAAACATTGCTTGGATGTTAGTTTGTTATGGCATCAAATAAAGTGTTTAGGAAAGAAAGCAGGCTGACTAACAAAGCAAGGACACTATGCTCTTTATCTCCGAGCTTCTAAATATTTTTGAAAGAAACAAAGGGAAGGAAGAGAGGGCAGCTTCCTGGCTCCTCTGTATATGGACATGGAGGATCCCAGAAGGTCAGGCTCCCCTCGGTCCACTTCACTCCCCTAGAACTGAAAAGGCTGCATCTCTCTTTTGTTCTTTCCTTTTGATTGGTGCAAAGACCTCGGACAAATGATAGTCCTCAGAGTTTGTCCTCCATGCAGACATGAAAGATGAATAACTAAGGTTCTTCTGTGTGTTTCTGATTGGAGAACAATCTGCGGTTAAAAAGGAAGATGGGGTTCTATCAGACTTAGATGCACACAAACTGATACCATCCATGGGCCATTGTTTGGGTAAATCCTAGAGGAGCCACACAATGGGACACAGAAGGGAGTACCACAATGGTGGCCACGGGAACTTACTAACATCATGGGACACACTAAAGAGAGATGCATCATAAAGAAGTATATTTATTATATATTATTATATATATATATAATATATATAATATATATAATATATATTATATATATATATATATATTTCTGCAGAAGCTTCTATGAAGTGAAGGGAAATTTGGAAAATAAATACTGAAATATTAGATGGTATCTCCAAGGATTAGTGATTTTTTTTTTATTCTGTTTGTTGTTTTGAGCATTTTTGCTCGTTTGAGTCAGTTTCATAAGCATACATATCTGTCCTCATCATTTCAAAAATTAACATTAATTGTAGGGGGAAAGGTGTAGATTGAGGTGAGAATGAAACAAGTCCCACTGCTACAGATTTATGAAGGAATTCTCAGACTTACAGATGCCGAGAATCTTTAAATTTTGTAAGAAGTAACTCCCTGTGTAGGAAAAGATCTTGAACTGTTCCTCTTTCCTTCCAAGTCCTGGAATTCCAGGTGTGTGCCACCACGCCTGCCCCTTCTTTCATTCTTGAGCAACACGGACCTTTGAGTAGGCTAACACCAGTTACATCTTTGGGCACAATTGTACAGAGAACTACTTAAAGAACCTGGGGCTGCTGATGTATAGTTAAAATATTTTTGTGACCCAAAGAAGTCAAATCATTATTGCTCATGCCCTCAGGTTACAAATAGGATGGCATACAATCCTTAGGAGATAGGGGATTAAAAACGGGGACAGGTAGCTTGAGACAGCACCACATAACTGAAAATATTTTTTTATATACAAGGTTTTGTTAAAAAAAAAAATCAATGTTTGATAAAGCAAGCTATGCCTCCACCTCTCAGCCTCAGCTACATACAGTCATAGGTCCTGGAGTCAGTATTTGTCTCTGCCCTTCAGTTAGATGCAACATTTATAGCAATGAGCTTAAGCTTTAGTCTTCAATTATAAAATAAAGGGCAAACATAGGTATCATAGTGAACTAGGGGACAGAACTCAAATGCTCACAAAAGCCCAGATTAGGAACGGTTTCTATTTAGTGAACAGTTTATGGGAGTTATTTTACATGGAAACATAAAAAAATCGCCTTTTCATGTATTTAAACCCAACAAGGTGATGGTAATTTCATATTTAACAGTAATCTGTAAGTATTCTGATTTTTTTTTTTTAAAAAAAACTTGTTTTTCTAAATTAAATTTTTACTGCTAGGCTTTTCTGGTGAGGATGGTAGTTGTTCTCATTTTAACATAACCCTTGTTCTTCTGACTCTGTTTTGAGGCTCTTGCTAAGTCATCTAGGCTGGTCTGGAATTCAGTCTGTAGCCCATGCTGTCTCTGAACTTGTACCTTGCTTGCCTTTTCACCCAAATGCTGGGATTCCATACTCAACACCAATACAACTTTTAAAAGGCGGAGCTACTAATATATTGTTAGTATCTGGTTCTAATTTGTTATTATGGTGAACAGCCACCACCTTTGCTACATCTCATTCAAGTCCTGTATATGAATCATCTTTTTCTTCCCATGGGATTTATATGATGTCCATATAGTATATAGTAGGTAGTCAATAAATGCTCATTGATCATTTTCCATGAGGCAGATACACACACACACACATACACACACGGATCAGGAAAATAGTGGTGGTAAAAACAGCTAAGAACAATCTTTTTTGTGTGGTGAGTTGTATGTTTTTGCTGCTTTATTTGTCAAGGCCACCTAGAGGTTGTGACGATGCTCATTAACCACGGTGCAGAAGTTACCTGCAAGGATAAGAAGGGCTACACCCCGCTGCACGCTGCAGCCTCCAATGGGCAGATCAACGTTGTCAAACATCTCCTGAACCTCGGGGTGGAGGTAAGTTCTGATGGCCGCATTGCTGCCCGTTCACGTCTTTCTGTCTGGGTTGTCTTCCACTCTGAAGTGAAATTCTCTTTGCATTTTTATTCAAGTGGAGAGAAATGTATTGCCTTGGATCATGTATTTCTTAGTTTATATGAGCTGATAAAGTGTGATAGGGACAAGTAGCAGGAAACTAGAAACAGACTATAGATACAGAGAAGTATATAAACATTTATATTTCTTCTTTTTTATTTTGTTTTGGCTTGGTTCTGGGTTTTTTTTGAGGCAGATTTCTCTGTAACCCTGGCTGTCCTAGAACTTGCTCTATAGACCAGGCTGTCCTCATGCACCTCCCAGCAAACATTTATATTTTATGTAATTTGTAATAATCAGTCATTTTAAAGGGCCCATTGGAAGCGGACCTTGGACGTTGTGGCTCACAGCGGGAGGGAATAAATGGATGTCAGGGACTGAATAAGAAATATTGATGGTGAGCTTGAACCGTTGGCCATCTCCTTCAGCTAGGAGCAGTGATGCTCAGGGCATCTTACCCCTGGAGGAAAGGAGAGCCAAGTGCTGTGTGAGACAAGATGCTAGCATCCAAATCCTTGAGCATGTCTGGGAAAGCCATGGGCTAGCATACCTCTGCTCTACAGGAAGATGAGCCTGGCGAGGTGTCAGGCAGAACTGATTCTGAGCCTGACTTGAGGACACTGCGTCCACAAGCCACTGTCTTGCTATCCCTGTCTGCTCTCTTAATGGTCACTGTTCCCAAGCCCACGAGTTGGAGTTTGTCCTTTTCTTTTCTAGCATTGTGAAAGTCTCTTTGCTTTCTGTTTTGTTTATCCATCAGATCTTGATAAACCCCTCCACGGGCTAAAACCTCTAACAACCTTGTGGCTCTTTTTCTCTCTTTCTTTCTTTCTTTCTTTCTTTCTTTCTTTCTTTCTTTCTTTTCTTTCTTTTTTTTTTTGTCATATTCAATTTCGATTCTCTTTCCCCAGGGGGCGGGGGTTGGGGGTATAGGTGCTCTCAGGATAACCCACTGGGGAGCAAGTGATCTCTGAATAATTACACTGATGGGTGGATATTTCCTTTCTCTCACCAGAGCCATTAGGCCTTTTGTGGCAAATGGAGCAAATTGGCTCCAGTGGTTTTAATTGCCCTTGTTGGATGCTTTGCAGATTGATGAAATCAATGTCTATGGGAACACAGCGCTTCACATTGCCTGCTACAACGGCCAGGATGCTGTCGTTAATGAGCTGATCGACTACGGTGCTAACGTGAACCAGCCCAACAACAGTGGCTTCACCCCTCTGCATTTCGCAGCGGCGTCCACTCACGGTGCTCTGTGTCTGGAACTGTTAGTGAACAATGGGGCCGATGTGAACATTCAGGTATGGCGCTCGGTCTCTCTGCCTTAAACACCTCTGCACTGAGCCTTTGAGCTAATCTAACTACTGTCAGTTATGCTGTATTTTCGTGAACTGGAAGCTCTTTGATTCACATAGCCCTGTCCTGGATTGAGATGCCGGGTTGCCTCTCTAGGTATGATGGTACCAGTCCCTGGCACCAAGACTCCAGTTGTATCTCCTTTGTGGATTAATGAATGCTCCAGGGTGAATATCAGGCTTTAAAGGTGTTGCGAGCTCAGCCCATATTTTAGCGTAGCTTGGTTAGCTGATAGGGGAGAGCTGAGGACTGAGAGGGATGACAACCTCATGATTGTTCCTAATCCCAGCATGCCCTTCAAATGCTTTTCTTCACCAAGCTGTTCCTTAGTGAAGGGATGTTGACTGGATAGCAGTGAGCATTCCTTCAGCCATGGAGTTGCTTAAGGATTGCCCTGCTCTTAATCTGACAGTGGAGGAGAAACTGAGCATGAGCCGTGAGCTCTCTGGCTATTACAGATTCACGATACAGGAAATAAAACACACACAGACACTTGAGGCAGAATGTGATGAGTGTTGAGAGAAAAAGAGGAAGAAAACTTTGCAAAGCCCGCATGTTAGCTTGTCCCTTGTTTTGGGGATAAAAGAAAATGAGCTCGCTTTTTTTAAGCAGAGAATTTGAGAGGAACCACAGAAATAATTCGGGAGAAGGCGTTCCCAACAGAGAATGGTGTGAATGAGGGAGGGCGGAGCCATGGATAAGAAGCTGCGAGTAATCTGGTGACTTCTCAGCTCACCATGATGGATGATGGAGGCAGCCTATGCTGCTGTACACTCAGTGTTTCCCATCTGGGTTGTACTGAAATGACCTTACCCTGTAGCAGAATCACCTGAGCAGTGCCTCCCACCATCCTCAGCCTCAGCACCCTCATCCTCATCCTCACATCCCTACCATCCTCAGCCTCACCATCCCTATCATCCTCATCCTCAGCATCCACACCATCCTCATCCTCCGCATCCACACCATCCTCAGCATCACCATCCACACCATCCTCAGCATCACCATCCTCAGCACCTACACCATCCTCATCCTCAGCACCTACACCATCCTCAGCCTCAGCACCCTCACCATCCTCAGCCTCAGCACCCCTCACCATCCTGAGCCTTACTTCCTTTTCTGCTTGCATTCAGGACTCCTAGAGCAAAGTTTCAGGATCTTCCATGTCTATGTTGAAAAGTCATGATTCCAAAGGTTTAATTTCAGGACTAAGTTTAATCTCGAGATCTAAGCTCTATTTACTGTTAAATATTTTTATATTTTTTTCTTACAAGTTCTCACATTGAAGAAATGTGAGACAAATGATTGGAATAACACTTTGTTGTAGTTGAATGGAGTGTGAGTTGGAGAAGGAACCCACACACAGGAGAAACTAAAGCAACAGGCTCACACTGCAGCCAGGAGCTTGGGCCTCCATGGGCTGCGGGAACTCCGACCTTTGCAGAGCACTTAGAAGTAGCAATTTAACTGCTGAGAATATGCAAGCACAGGAATATTTCAAACTCTGGCGTGGTAAAACAAAATAAAACCAAAAGTGGAAAAAAAAATACAAGCTCTTAACAAACAAATTAGAGTGGAATGACTCACGGAAATTTCCATGCAGTATACATGACAATATATTTAATATGCTTAATATATAAAGAGTTCATGATAAGAAGAAATATGGTAGGCTACTAGAAAATTTAAGCAAATGTGGAGCACAAGAGAAAATTTGTAATACCTATGAAGTCCACAAAAACAATTCCATATCATTAGTGATTTAAAAAAATGCAGGCTAATACTTTAAGGTTGGCAAACATAAAGAATATTAATACCTCGACCTGGTGTTATCAGAGTACAATAAATATGTGTGTGATTTAATTTGTAATTTTTGAGACAAGATTCACTTTATAGCCTAGACTGTCAAGGGAATGCTTTTTTTCCTGCTGGTCTAAATCTGGATACCAGGTGAAGACACCATCTCCGGCTTCACTGTATGTGTCTGTGTGTATGTACAGAAAGGCCATAAAACTAGCTGGAGTAATGTCTATACACTATCAGTTATCACCTGCAGAGACAAAATTCTGATTTGGGATTTTAGTTTTCTTTATTCATTTTGGAAAACCCTCTGATTTTGATCAGTGACCATGTTTTTAAATTCAAAAGAAAGCATTTTTCATTCTGAGGAAAAAAATAACATCAGCTGACCTACAAATGGAATGACTTCAAAATAACTGAAAGTTAGTGAAACTGGAGTAGGTAATGAGTCATAAGGATGAGGAATAGGAGGGGCCACTGAGGAATGGGAGGGGCCACTGAGGAATGGGAGGGGCCACTGAGGAATAGGAGGGGCCACTGAGGAATGGGAGGGGCTGATGAAGAATGAAGGGGCCACTCAAGGGAGAAGTCTTGCAGAGGGAGAATCATCAAAGATTGACAAGACAAGGGGTTGGACCTGAAGATGAGGAATGGAATCTTGGAAGGAACGTGACCCTATAGAATGGACACATGTTTTGTTCTGGGGCTAGACTGTCTTAACTAAAAGCGGCCTATCTGCGCCTTGTAAAATAAAGGAAATAATAGCATCTTCTTCATGGGCATGTCGTAGATAGACATAGTTGCCATACCTAACTGCACAGCTCAGAGCTATCATACAGTAACTACTTGATATTGTTTACATTCACTGAGAGGATGCCAGGAGCAAGAGTAGGCATAGGAGGCAAGCTGGTTCTTTTTATTTTGTGTGTGGGTGCAGTGTGTATGCCATAGCACACATGCATGTGGAGGTCAGAGGACAACTTGCAGGAGTTAGTTCTCTCTTGTATTATGGGGGTTATGGGAATCAAACTTGAATGCCCTGGCTTTACAGTGGGCAGTGAGCACCCTTCTTAACCTACTGAGCCATCCCACAGGATCTGCATTTAATTTTTGAGAAACTCATGTTGAGCTAGGTTGAGGACACAGTAGTGCAAAATATGATGTGTTAGCATGAAAGAGCAATAAAGGATATGAAAAAATAGTACTTAGGTTGCTTCAGTCACATAAAGGTGTCAGAAAAGGGTTGTCATCAAGGAGAAAGAATACAACAGCATGACTGGAGAAGCTGAGGGAAGACTGAAGGAGCTCTGGACCCTTAGGGTCAGGAGAAGGAAGATGCAGAGCAAAGGATGAGAAAGAGGTAGGAAAGGGAAGAAAGAACGGAAGGGAGTGTGATATCTTCATGAAGGTCTGAGGCATGCAGAAAGAGAAAATAGAAGAGTGATTCAGAGCCCCACATTCTTTATAGAGTCCATGCAGGGTCTCAGGAAGAGGTGAGAAGGCCTTACAGCAAGGAGACCAAGGAGACAGAAACTAAGGTGACAGAGTTTTTTGTGTGGAGTAGAATTTCAGAGCATGGCAGTCAGGGGGAGAAAGAAGGTCACAACAGGCCTGTGGGCATCTTTGGGTCTTTCAAACTAAGGAGGATAATGGACATTAGATAAAGGCGCCATCTTTGCAACCCTCCACTTAGTTAATTCACAGGTTGTCTGATACTTCCTATACCCTGCAAAATGCATCCTAGTGCTCTCGGTGGGTCTGATGCCCAGACACGCCTCCTCCTGCCATGCCTGGCTGCTTCTTCCAATTGGCTGTTCGGTGCTCAGTTCAGATCAGATAATGGACCTGCCCTGTAGAGGTTACATGGTCAGCTTATCTCCTTTGCCATGGACCGAAGGAGCTAGAGAAATGGCTCAGCAGTCAATAGCTCTTGACACTCTCACAAAGGACTTGGCTTTGATTCCCAGTAACTAAATCCAGGGGGTTTAAAACCACCTATGACTCTAGTTTAAGAGTATCCAATGCCATCTTCTGGTATCTGTAGGCACCTGCACACACACGTATATAGTGCACATATATACACTTAGGCACACATGTACATATACATAAAATAAGTAATTTTTTTTGAAAATAGCCCAAAATAAATACATATATACTTAGCATTGATACTTAATTTTTCTTGTAGATCATTAATTGTAAAGAGGACACAAGAAATGGCATCTTAAAAACAATAGATGGGTTTATCTGTATCTACTTTCTGAAAAGGGGGGTTTTGAATGCATATCTAGCCTTTCTTGGCCTCCTTTTATCTCCTGTGTCTATCTGGTCTGAGTGTGTAGTTGCCTCCAGATCCTCCTTCAAGGTTCAACATACATTCTAAATGAACCCACCATCTTCCTTTAAATATAGCCTTCCTGTCAGACTCAGTAGGTAGAGTTCCAGTTAAAGTTATACTATGCTACTTTTAGATTTATAAAATGTTTGTGGATATTTGACAGTTTGGGTTTTTTTTTTGTTTTTGTTTTTTTTTTTTTAGATATTTTTCAAGTTTGAGAGAAACAGCATATTGAAATGCAGTCAGCACACATCAGTGTTCACTTGGGTTTCCGCCATACCTTATGAAACCTTGAGTGACATCTTCATGATTGGTAGAGTGAAGGGAGAGGGAGAGGGTGTGCATGGCACAGTCTCTGTCCCACTAGCGTCATCTCATTTGTCTTAGCTTTGACCTTTCACTCTTAAACTTGGGTGAAATGATAAAGACATGTTATTTTATATAAAATCTATTGAAGATTCACTTGTAATTTGCAATTAAGAAAAATGTAATTTTTTCCTCTATTACAGATTGTAAGTTCTGTAGCATCTCAATGCTAGTTTTTTTTTTTTTTCACTCAGACTTCAAGAAGGTATAATATACAAAGCCACAATGGAAAAGATAGAAAACATCTCAGATAGCTGCAACCACATTGCCCAGTTCCTGGTCACTAACATTTAGTCTGGTCTACTTGTTGCCCATGGTCCTTTGGAACACTTGTAGCTAAGAGACTGGAGCCTGCCACATATCTGCTGAGTGGGCCAGTTCCCTAGTCTGTATGTTGCAGGGCTAATTTGTAACTAATTAAAGGTCAAATACTAATGGAGTTTATCACAAACTGGAACAGGTGGGAGGAAGCGACAGAAGAAACATGACCTTGGAGTTTGGAAGAGGAAGTAAAGAAAGGAAGGAAGTAAAGAAAAAGTGAACATTTGAGTCCACACATGTCATCTTTTGTATTTGAGTCATTAAAAACAATACACATGGCTTTTCCCAATCAGCTTTTAGCTACTCTCCTACTGACTTAGGATTCCTTCTTGGGTACCGGAGTTCACTTAATGACTTAGTGTGATCCCAGAGCAACCTTATTGTCTTATGATATTATGATGGGGCACTGACTCCTGTGACACTAGGATGCCCCATGCCACAGAACACGTCCTATCTCCAGGGATAGTGGTGCCGTTTAGGGAGGAAGCTTTGGGACGTGTTGAGAAGGAGCATGAAAGCATTATGAATAGAAGAAAGGATGAATGGACTCCCGAGGAACATGATGAGAAGACAACTTAGATATTCTATTTAGTTCAAGGACATGCTGGGTCCTGCTAGTATTTGTCACAAAGTAATCTTAATTCTGGCTAATTTCCTCTTATGATTCAGGGCTTAGCCATAGTTAACAAAAGGAATTCTTGTTTAATTAAGTGAATTCTCAAAATAAAAATTTCAAAGTCTTAAATATGATGGGAAAAATATATCCAGGAAATTGGAGGGATACTAGGAATTAAGAAAAGTAATTTTTTTCCATAAAAGCAAAGCCTTGAACAAATAGAAGGATTGAGCACATCATCCAGGATACACACACAGTTTTACCCTTGTCCAAAGTACCAGGGACAGTAGCAACAACCAGGTCCGAGCGTGAAGAGTTTTTCAGGCAGAAAATTAAATGTAGCAGAGTTTCTACTTTCAGCTTGAATATTGAGTTCTAGATCTTAAAGACTTAAGAAGGAACACTCATTGCCCTTTGGATGTTCTTGGTGGTCAGGTTTGTTTCTTATTTTTTTGAAATAGTACTATCTACATCCATACCATGTCAGCAAAGTGGCCTCCAAATGGCAGCCATGAAACCTAGGACAATTGGCTATTGCCCAGTCTCATTAGTAGATGAACAAAGTGAAGTCTGCATGGATAGATCTGAAATGAGCACCACCAGCACCAAGCATCCCATCTTTGCATTTTATCAGCTGTGGTCATCCCTGTTTCTCTGTCCCTTTACCAGAGACCCAAACACTCCCACAGGGCAGAACATGGCAGTTGTTTTCCAGTCAGGACTGACTTGGCAATCTATGTGCTAGTAATTGCCTGGCCCTGCTTCTGGCTTTGGATTCTCTCTCTCTCTCTCTCTCTCTCTCTCTCTCTCTCTCTCTCTCTCTCCATATATATGCACACACACACACAGCTACCAACTGAATAGAGAGTAGAGCCTTCCAGCTCTTTTCCAGGCGTGGGAAGGTGCCTGCTTCAATATTTATCAAGATATTTCCTAAACACAAAGTATTTATAGCTTTAATATACATTTAATTAAATCATAATTACGGTTTTATACTAAATCTAAGAGCAAATACTGAAGCAAAATTTAAAGAAACAGCACCACCTACGGACAAGTCAGTGTCAACTCTGAAGTTCCCACCTTCACTGTCCATGAGTCTTGGACTACAGTCCCTGTCCCTCTTACTTGAAGGGCGTATGTGTGTGCATGTGTCTGTGTGTGTGTCTGTGTTTACTCATTTTTCCAGAGTAGTTCCCAGGTACTAGGGTTTATTGGGACTGTCTCTACTCCAGACCAGGCTCTGGAGTTGTGTGGCTTTAGAAATGTCTGTGAGTGTGTCAAGGTCAGCACTGCACCCAGACTTCATCCTTTTCCCTTAAAAGGGTGTCAGTCAGTCTTCTATCTTTTCTCAATATTTGCCAATTCAAGTCATATTAATATTACATGGGTGTAAAAGACCCGCTTACTGGAGCCCCACGTCAGGCGTCAAACACTCTTGTAAAAGCCCCGAGCTAACTGTAAAGAACCACTCTTGCCCACATTTGGGGGCCAAACTATAGTGGCCCGCTCTGTTCCGCAGGTTCGGGTTTAGCAAGAGAGAGAGTGGGGGGAAGAAGGGGTAGAGCCGTGAAGAATAGAGACAAGCCAGAGGATTTGTAGTAGAGTCTTCTTTACTGTCTCCACCATACACACACCACTATACCTACTACTACTACACCCCACACATACACACACACACACACACACACACACACACCAAGGAAATCCTGGGTATTTATAGGCTTTGCCACGTGCCTTGTAGGCACGTGGATACCATGTGCCTTGTAGGTGTGGATATGATGTAAGCCTTACAGGCGTGGACAGCACGTGCGCCTTACAGGCATATATGGCGTAGATAGCACATGGACAACACGTGCACTGCATGCCGTGTAGACGTGGATACCATGTGCTCCTTGCAGCTGGGGGCACTAAACAGCAAAACAAGATGTGTGGGATATCAGAGTGTGCTTCAGCTGTTGTAGGCTGTTGAAAACCAAGTCTCATGTCAGGGTATATGGCTCAAGATGGCTGCAAAGCTGATAGCTGTTTTCTAGCCGCTTTTTGCTTAAAGTTGGCTCTCAGCACATGGGTCCTATTTTCTTCCCTCGCATCTACCGAAGAAAACTTAATATATTGTTTCTTCAATTGGGATGTGGTTACTACTGTGATTAACTCTTTTGTTGGCATAGACTTTGTGTAACTACATTCCTTTTTTCAAAGGAATACTTACAGGATATAATAAAGCTAAACAAACAAACAAAAACCAAAACAGCAACAAGAACAATACCATTCATAGTCTAAAGCATGGCTCTTAACCATGGCTCTTAACAGTATGGTTGTCTTGTACAAGCTTGAGGTGATGACTCCCATGGCACTGTTGAGATTCAGTAGGTGTGAGCTAGTGTACAGAATTCGTGTCATCAGTTAGCACCCTGGGTAGGAGTGGATCTCCTCTAAGAGATACTTATTTAATGACTATTTGCTTTCAATTTGGGATTTTAAAAACTACTTTAAAGCACAGATGTTTAGATTTTATCACAAGATTGAGTATTCATGTGTGACACTTCATTTTTTTAACCTGGACTTGAAATTTTTTTTTTCTACAGATATTTAGGAAAATAACAGTGACAACTGTTTAAAATGAATTCCTGAGAGCCAGTAGGCTGGCTCAACAAGTAAAGGCACCTGTCACTAAGTCTGTTGACCTGAGCTAGAACTTTGGATACCACACGATAGAAGAGGAAAACTGGCTTGCTCAAGTTAGCCTCTGACTTCCATACACAGGCACAGAGGCATATGTATTCACACACATATACATTAAATACCTTAAGTAAAATGTAGTAAAATTAATAAGCAACACTTGAATGAAGATATGGGAACTTTTCATCATAAGTTCAAACCTATTATAAGTTTAAAATGACTTTAACAAGTTCCTTCCCCCACACTGAACATCACTAGGCAGAGTCCACTGCAGCATGTCTGTGGCTTACCTGCATGCTATTAGCTTACCTGCCTGCTGCTTATCTGCATGCTGCTTACCGGCATGATATGAGAACTTTGCACCATAAGTTCAAACCTATCATAAGTTTAAAATGCCTTTAACAAGTACCCCCCCCCCACACACACACACACACTTAACATCACTTGGCAGCAGTCCACCATATGTCTTTTGCTTACCTACATGCTGCTTATCCGCACGCTGCTTACCTGCATGCTGCTTACCCGCGCGCTGCTCACCCGCAGGCTGCTTACCTGCACGCTGCTTACTGCACGCTGCTGCCCTACCACCATGCCTCCAGCATTTCATACTGCATATTGTAGCCCAGAAAAGGAGCTACACTGAAGCTCTGAGGCACAGTTTCTACTGAATATGAACAGCTCCACACGATCTCAAGCTCAGGAATGACGTGTGAGGAGCTGTTGTGAGTTGAGGGAATGACTGTATACCTGCTCCTCTGGACATTCTTTTGTGATCAGACAGTTTCCTTCAGATGCACTTTCATTTCTTAATTCATTGTGGGAGTTTGGTCTTTGATATAACAGTAGGTAAGTTCTGTACATTTTCTATGTTTTGTCTTAGTCTGTTTTAGGAAGTTTCCTCACTTTTTTGTCATGAGTAAGACATACGTAAATTCAGCCCACATTTACTACCTACCAATAAAATGCAGGGAATGGTGTAGGGATTCCTCAGTTTTGAGAGTTGCATCAGTTTAAGCAGCTGAGGGTTAAACAGGCCCACACAAGTTCACGATTGCTTACTTTTCTAGATGCTGAGACAAACACCTCAGGAAAAGTCCTTTGTCAGCTGATGACAAGGGAGAAGAGAACATTCTGGATGATCACTTCTCTAAGATTTTTTAAAGATATGTTGTTAATTTTTTTTATTATTTATTTTATTTTATTTTTTTAAGAGAAGGCGGCTGGTGAGATAGTTCAGCAGGTAAAGGTAAATGTGAGCCTGCGACCTGAGTTTGACCCCTGGAACCCACAGAGAGCTGGAAGGGGAGAATGGACTCTACAGAACTATCTTTTGGCTTCCACATGTACACTATCCCTGCCACCCCTACCCTGCTTCCCACCATTGAACACACACACACACACACACACACACACACACACACACACACGTAATAATAGTAACAATAAACAACATTTTAATGATATGTTATACAGTAACTGGAGAAGTCTTATATGTTGCATCTTTTATATAATAATTTTATTTTTTGAGAATTTCATACATGTATATGATGTATTTTGATCATATTTAACTGCTTCCTCCATCGATCAAATGTCCCCATCATATATGCACGAATGTGTGACTGTTTATTGGAGCAAGTTCAGCCTACTAGGGACCATACCCCTACATAAAACAGACTGCCCTTCTATTAGCAGCCATTGGTGATCAATAATTCCACAGCCTCGTTCCATCCGTGTTGAATGCTTACTGGGTTGATCCTGTGTAAGCAGCAGGAGCTGAACCCTGAGTGTATAAGCCGTCTCGAGTTTGGAAAACATCTGTCCCATTTCTCCCCATTATCTGCCTCTTAGACTCTGTCTTTTTATTTCTAATTTATCTCTTTACTTGACCATACTTTTAAAACAAAAATTTAAATTGATGTTCCCAGGGCATCGAGAGCGGCTTTCGCGGTGGTGATTCAGATCTATGATGTGGCTCACAACTTTGTCTTTTCTTTCTCATTTTGTAGAGTAAGGATGGCAAAAGTCCTCTGCACATGACGGCTGTCCATGGACGGTTCACGCGGTCACAAACCCTCATCCAGAATGGTAAGAGGCATGCTTTGGTGGTGCTTAAAGTTTTGAACAGTTTTTCAGACTAGATTGAGTTGGTTTTAACCAGCTGCATGGAAACTGATGGACTTTTTTTATGAGCATGGGTTTCCAAGAGGCGTTGTGGTCTTGCTGGTTGCTCACTGTACCCATATCCTCAGTGTTCCCCCATTAATGGGGAGAATATAAAACAATGTAGTCAATCCTCAGTCAGGTGAACACATGCGTGCTTGGCTATTGGGAGAGATGGACGGGTTTTAGATTCTGAGGCGTTTCACTTTTACTGATGTTAAGCAGTCATTGCTGGCGTTTTCAATCAGCTGATCTGGGTTACTTTGGATTGTTGACCCAGTAAAGATCCCCAAGCTTAAGCTCATTAAACTACTCAGTCAAAGGTAGAAAAGAGTGAGGTGGGTGACTCAGGGTTTGAGCAGGTAAGTATGTGATGAAATCACAGGTGAGAGAGAGGCGGGGTGGGAGCTGGGAGCCATGAAATACAGTAATTTTCTAGACCCTCAACCCAAGTGTACTTGAATATCACCAGGCTGTCTCAGAGACCAAAGTCCCTGTAGTCTCATTCCATGCCACAGCTTATGCTACCCTTAGGGCCAAGGTTGGCATCTGTGAGTGGGTTAACTCTGACAACACAGCTTATATGATCTGAGCAAGCCATAGAGACAATTTGAAAACAGAAACAGCCAAACACAGGTTTGCACTATGCATGTAAGATGACATTCCTGGCCAGTTTGGTAATGCCTCAACTATGCTTACCAGACTCAAACCTTAAATTCTAATGCGAGCAACTTCTCTCGGATTTCTCTATTTTGTAACTATAAGAATTTCAGGCAACATGGAAAGTTAGTGGCACTGAGTTATAACTTAGGCACTCAAGTTATAAAACCAAAACACAAACAAACAACATGTGTCATCTACATAGAGAACCAGGCACTGACAATGCTCTTCAGGAAGCAAAATCTTCTCAGTAGTGCGGAGGACGTTACAGCCATGTCAGCAAAGCTGTGTGGGAAAAGCCACCTGAGCAAGCTTCCAGTGAGTCCACTCACTGAGTGGAAAGTCTCTGCACAGTGCCCATTACTCCTGACCTTCAGTAGGAGCCGCAGACATCATGAAATGAATGTCTCTCCCCTTTGAGTTCTTTTTGTACCCTATTATATTTCTCACCAACTTTTCAGAAAGTTTCTATCCTCCTCAAAACAAATGAGGCTTGAATTATGGGGATTTCCCTCTCTCCCAGTGCTGGGGTTCTGTGCACATCCAGTTCTTTGTGTGGGTACAGGGGATTTGAACTTAAGTCCCTTTACTTGCAGAGCAAGGGCTCTTATTCACTGAGCCATCTCCCCAACCCCTTGAATTTTTTTTTTTTGATGTGAGTTTAACCAGTGGACTTTAACTATATGAAATAAGTTTTATTTGTTTTCATTTTTTTAAAAATTCATTTTACATTCCAATATCTGTCCCTCCCTTTCCTCCAAGTACCCCAGCACACATATCCTCCCCATATCTCTCCTCTGAGAAGGGAGAAGTGGCCCTGATTATCAATCCCCATAACCTCCACACCTCTTACCCCTCCAAACCCTCCAGCCCCTGCACATCAAGTCACTGAAGGTCTAGCCACACCCTCTTTAACTGAGGCCAGACAAGGGGTCCAGGTGGATCCATGGGCAAGCAACAGAGTCATGGACAGTCCCTGCTCCAATTGTTGGGGGACTCCCATGAAGACCAAGCTGCACATCTGCTACACAGGTTGGGGGAGGTCTATCTAATGTTTGGCTGTGGGTCTTTGCATCACGTTCCATTGGCTGCTGGGTTGATGGAGCCTCTCAGAGGACAGTTATGCTAGGTTCTTGCCTGCAACCATAACATAGTATAACTAGTGTCAGGGATTGGTTCTTGCCCATGGGATGGGTCTCAATTTGGGGCAGTCATTGGTCAGCCATGCTCTCTGTCTCTGTCTATCTTTGTCCCTGCACATCTTGTAGGCAGGACACATTTTGGGTTGAGGGTTTTGTGGATGAATTGCTGTTCTCTTCCCTCCACTATGAGTCTTGCCTTGGCCACTTCAGGATCCATACCCACTACTGCTAAGGGTCTCAGCTAGAGTTGCCTCATAGACACACTCTAGTGGCAGAGACAAGGTAGAGAGAAGACAGTTTTTTTAAAAGAATTTTTTTAAAAACTATGTGTACGAGTGTTTTACCTGCATGTGTGTGCACACTATGCTTGTTCCCAGTACTCACAAGGACCATAAGAGGGTATCAGATTCCTTGGGATTGGAGTGACAGGCTGTTGTGTGCAGACATAGAGATGCTAGGAAATAAACTCTGTCTTCTATGAGAGCAGTGGTGTTCTTAACTACTGAGCCAGGTCTTCAGCCCTGAGAACACTTAAAAAACAAAACCATATAAGCTGCCCTTTTAACTAGTGTATCCATCTGCTAGACCACACCGGCATCTCCTCCAGTTCAGTTTGGCCCAGCTTCCCTCTCCCATCCTAGTGTGTATATCACCCTGGGGGCTTGTTGACTGCCTTGACTTCTCTATCAGTGAAAACTTGGAGTTTGCTGCATTTTGAGGTTAGGTTAAGAGCTGAGAGTCTTAGTTTCTATGTTTAAGAACCCTCTGTCTTAAAGTTTATCCCACCATCGATTGGCTGGTATCTGGTTTATAGATGGGCTAGAATCCTCAGGTCTGAACTGATAACATATGGTGGCTGTAATGCAGAGGTTAGCACGTGTGATGATAAAGCTAACACTGGCTAAATGTTCATGCTGTGCCAGGCTCTTTGCCATAAATCTCATGTATTTCCTTCTCACCATCCCAGGAGGAAGGGGTGCTATCATCAACTTTACAGTGAGGCAGTCAGTGATGGTGGTTTTCTGAGCAGCACGTGGGGTCAGGGGTTGGAACACAGTCTAGTGTTAGAGAGTAGCCCCTCAGCTGCCATCTGTACACATACATCTCCCAAGAAGAACAATGATGGTTGAAGATTTTCTCTTGAACTTGAATTTGATCCAGTCTAAGACTTGCCTGTATTTGAGAGAGAGAGAGAGAGAGAGAGAGAGAGAGAGAGAGAGAGAGAGAG
>JANHMN010000001.1:136870100-136896500 GCA_030674055.1 Rhabdomys pumilio | reverse complement strand
CAGAAATGATCATAGTGTGTTTGTTTGAATAATTCATTTTAAAAATGAATACCACAGCAGAGACACAGAGTTTGGTAGAGAGCCATGTTGGGTTCAGACAGCCTTTGATAGTTCTCTGGTCAAAGGCACGGGGTATCACTTTGTAAACAGTGTTAAGTTGTGAGCCGCATATGCACAGACCTGTCAGCAGCAAATTGATTCTTCAAGTAAAGATTTAGACACACAAGTCTCTTAGACAGAGGGAAACTCTTCAAGTATTTCTGTGATGAGCACAGTTCTGGATGCTTTTGCCTCCGTCACAAGGGCCACACACTTTTTAGTATTTTATTGCAAAGATTGTTATTAACCGCCATATTTTTAAAATATACTTATCTGGTAAAAAAATTACTTCCTGTAAAAACAACCTTGGTGATATTTTGGTTGGGATGAACCAAGGTAGGATTCATTGTCTCATTGGAATGAAGAGATGTGCAGATGTTTGGGGGGTGTGGTAACATTTTCTTCACAAGACATTGGAGCCCAGCCAGGAGGGCTCCTGAGAGCACCTGAGAGCACTTCACAGGGAGGTAAACCAGCACAGCCTTTCTCAGAAGCTGTTTTTCTACAGCTTATCCAGAGTCTTTCATTGGTCCCGACTTTTGATCCAGCAGTTCTGTGTCTAACAGTGCTGCTGGAGGAAGTGAGCCGCAGGGTGAGGGCTCTTCAGAAAGATGTTTATTCTTTTGTTTTCCTTAATAGCAAAGATCTGGGAAGAGCCTTTAATGTCTAGTGACTAGGGACTTGTTAAGTAAGTGCTACAAATTACAGATACTATATAGCTGTTTATAGTTATATTAGTGAAAAAAATAACACGTGGAAGTATTTGTAATGCAGCATTAAGGAAGAATGCAAGATGCAAATATTTCTACATTACATGAGTTCAGCCATGGAAAATTCTACCTATAATCCCACACATGCACACACATGTAAATGCACATGCATAGATGCACACACATGCACATAGTTATGTTGAGATGCACACACATGAACATGCACATATATATACATATATATATATATGTATATATATATGCACACTCATAAAAATGCAAGATAAGAACACTAATACTATCTTATAATCAGTACATTTATGAATAATTTCTTTTCTCTTTTTTGTATTTTCTGATTGTCTTTATCAATAATCCATTGTTTAGAACAAAATATATCTTTATAACTTGATCAAAGTCATTCATTAATTCATATATTAACATTTCTTATTTTGGCAAATACAGTGTGCATGTGCCTAGGTGTGTATACTAGATATACTAATAGTATATCTTGTGAAAAATGAATATATTAATACATTGATATACTTAATAATGAAAATAAGGTCAAAGGTGATGGGACTTTGTTGACTGGTGATTTTTGGTTTTCAACTTTGCAGTACTGGTGAGTGAGGTAACTATTTGGTCAAGCATAGTCCTTCACTGAGATGTACTCTATACCTGTTATCTCTGAGCATGGTCTGATAGCTCAATAATGTACAGATTTCTATAATAATACAGAGATTTATTTCTGAACAGGATAACCCAAAGCTAACCTCAGAATGACTCGTCCTGCCCTAATATACTGGATATTTCTATTTTTAAGTGAGGCTAATGAGTATGTTTGTTTACGTGACCACGAGCACCCATCATGATTCATCCTCCCTGCTTGGCTTCATCCTTTCATCTCCTGTATCTTTCTTCTGGACTCTAAGTTTTCATTTTATTCTCTCTCTCTCTCTCTCTCTCTCTCTCTCTCTCTCTCTCTCTCTGTGTGTGTGTGTGTGTGTGTGTGTGTAATGAGGTCATGCTATGTAGCTGAGGATAGGCTAAACTCACTTTGTAGCCCAGGACAGCCTTGAATCACCACTCGTCCATCTGCCACAGTGTTCTGAGTCCTGAGATTACAGGCCTGAGCAACTGTGTTCAGTAGGCTTTACTTTTCAAGTTGAGATTGAGATTATATGCAATTCAGTGAATTTGAGTGTTTTCTCAAAGTTACACAACTATCACCACATGTAACTGGAGAACATTCTTATCATTCCTGGAATGAACTTCCTCCTCCTCATTAGTATTCATTCTCCAGCCTCCCTCCCCAGATCCTGGAAACCACTAATCTACTTTCTGTCCTTATGAATTGTTTGAGCCTTGTCCTCAGACAAATTCTTTTGGGCCTTTGGGGAACATTTATTTAGTCAGACAACTTACATCACAGCCATTAAAATAAACTTCAAATGGGCCAGTCATGTCAACTTAACGGATGCTTCCAGTGCAGTAAACAACGGGTTAATTTCTTTGCTACCAGACTGTGAAAAAAACCTTTCTACTTATAACACAAATTCAATAAAGGAAAAGGTTTATTATTTTTTTAACTGAATGAAAACACCATAAACAAAAATAAAGACAAAGGAAGACTACACAAAAAACGTTTGTAGCATGTATTACTGGTAAATGTATAATCCCCCCCCCCCCCCCCCCCACACAAATCTTTAGAGCCTTTGAAAAATCAATGAATAAAAGCCCACACATAGACACACAAATTTAGAACAATGGGCAAAAGTTATGAAAAATGCTGTCAGATAAGATAAACAAATGTCCCTTGATACAGAAGATGATGCTCTACTTCCTTCATAATAAGATAAATGCAAATGCAAATCCCACTGGGATGCTGGTTCTGAGTCATCAGATGGCTGCTATTCAAAAGCTTGAGTCTGGAGAAGAGGCACACAGTGCTGGTTAGCGTGCAAGTTACACAGCACCTACAGAGGGAGAGTTGGCAAAACCCAATGAAGCCACACATCTGTTTGCTTAACAAATACAAATAGTATACAAACACACGAGAGAGAGTCTCCACTTCAATGTTCCTGATAATAGCACAATGTTACTTACAACCCAATCCATTGGATATGAGTTTGCTAAACTAGGTCATCCAGGCAGGAGGAAAAACACAATTGCATAATATTAAGGCTGTCCTCAAGAAGTGACCACTCAACTAGAGTTGAGGATATAGTCATCAAAGACACTGTCAGAGAAACACGTGAAGCATGTGCTAAAACTAATGAAAAGGGCTACTAGAGTAAGTCTATGAGGATGAAATGGGGGAATGGGAAGGGGAGTGTGTGTGTGTGTGTGTGTGTGTGTGTGTGTGTGTGTGTACATGTGTGTGTGTGTACACACAATCACAGACATAAGCACACAGGCATGCACACAGCACAAGCAGACTCAAACTCACTAACATGGAGGCCACAGGTCACCCATGGGTGTCAGTCCTCAGAAGCCACCTACCTTTTTTTTTGAGGCAGGGTCTCTCACTGGGAGTTGGAGCTCCCTAATTAGGCTCAGTTGCTGGCCAGTGAGCCTTTTCTGCCTCACAAGTGCTGGGATTGCAAGTGTGCACCGCAGTGCCCAGTTTTTACATAGATTCTGGGAACCAATTTCGATTCTCATACTTGGATGCAACCACTGTGCCAACTTAGCATAGGTCCTAAGCATGAGGCTTTTAAAAATACATAATTTTGATTTGTGAAGTATAAATATTTTAATACAAATAAAAACCATTAAACTGATTCTAGTTAAAAATTTAAAACAGAATCAAATGTACCAACTATATATCAAGGCACTGGTGCAAGTACACAGTAGTCAGATAGCTTTTGCATAAAGTACTCCCTGTATGAGGAAAATCATTATGGGAAAGTTTTGTTTTAAAATGGCATGTTAAATTACATATTCATACAGCCTATAGGACATGTTGGCAGGTGCCATCTTAAGTACTCAAATGGTTTTATGAAATAAATATGTAAAACAGAAACATTCCCATTGTGGCTATTTCTAAAGAATTAATAGTTTGGGTCTGGAGAGATGGCTCAGTGGTTAAAAAGACTGGCTGCTCTTCTAGAGGACCCAGGTTCAACTCCCAGCACCCACATGGCAGCTCACCACTATCTGTAACTCCAGTTCCGGGTGGTCCAATACCCTCACTTACACACATGCAGGCAAAATACCAATGCATGTAAGTTAAACATAAATGAATTTAAAAAGAATTAATAGTTCAGTACCATTAAGTGCACTCAGTGGTGCTGAGATTGTGTTACACAAGTGTTTACAAGTGTTACACAACCGCTGTCAGTAGCATCATCGTTTCACCCTGAAGCCCTGTGCCTGTTGCATATAATACTGCACCACACCTCCAGCATCAGAACAATGCAGCCAGCATGTGTACTGGGGAAGTGCCATGGGAAGTCCCCACCTGCCCTGGAGTATCCTTGACAACGGGATTTGTGGGATTCTAATGAAGAAACCATCAGACAAGGAATAGACTTAGGATATCCTCCAAAGCTTTGCTTAGTTTCCAAAGATATTAATGGCATGAGGGGTGTTAAATAAACAAAATGCAGAGTAAGAGATGAGAGAGATGCTGTCAAGAGTCCTCAGAGTCCAGACTTAAAAAGGACAATATCCTACAAATCCCATTTGGAAGGCAATTGAAGAAAGTGCCATCTGCATTGTATATTACATAAAATTATAACAGTGTTCATTTTCTTTGGTAAGAGGAGATGCATTTTTGTTTGAGAATATTTTGTTTGCTCTTAAGGGAAACACATATACAGGTAAAATGCCACGATATCTAATCTATTTTAAACAATCCTTCCACTAACTAGCTAGACCCATTGTATCTGTACCAACACAGAAAGGGAAGCGTGAGATAAAAAGTCGGAGAAAACACTGCAAAACAAAATGAGAAAACGGAAATGTTATATGAAAGGAAGGATTACAAGTCACCACAGAGATATTTTTAATAAATACTGTCATCTTCGGCTTTTAACTCATGCCTTCTCTCATTTTACTCATCCATGTTTTAAGTTAGGTCACCTCACGACACAAATCTTTCCCTGGCTGCTCTGTCTCATTTGGTTTGTGTGAGGTATTTTCATAAGTCTTCCGAGTTGTATTTTATGGAATTTGATTGTATTGTTCAGTTAGAGCCAGAAGGTTTCAGGTTCCTGAGGCCAAATAGATTTTTCAGAAGCATTTCTAATAGGCATCACTTTCTGCAGACATGGCACTGCTACAGTTTCAGATAGTGAGTCATCTCCATAGCTGTCATTTTTTATACTATAGAACAGAGATGCACACTGGGTAAAAAGGAAATCAATAGTTGGGGTTCCCAGGTGGCTGGCAGGATGTGGTACCCAAATCAACCTGAAGCTCTGCTTGATGCTGTGTTAAAATCTCTTTCAGGAGGTGAAATCGACTGTGTGGATAAGGATGGCAACACGCCTCTCCATGTGGCAGCAAGATATGGTCACGAGCTTCTGATTAACACCCTAATAACTAGTGGAGCCGACACAGCCAAGTAGGTCACTTGGAAAATGTAGAGGCCTAACTGCCACGTGTGGGAGCGCTGGCAAGGGAGGCTGTCACACAGTGCAGGGTGCCCATTTATCCAGGGTATGGTGGATCTGTGCCATTATGCTAAGCACAGATTATATCTGAAAACAAGGAAGGCACTTTAATGACACAGCCCAGGAGGCACCAGTTGGTTTCAGCTGCATAGAGCCAGATCTATTCTGCTGGATTTCTCTGAGCAAATGTTGGACTTCTTTTTCTAGCTTTGCTTTCTAGTTTCAATTTGTTGTTTCAGCATTCACTGTCCAAGAGGAAAGATGACCAGGCAAATTCAAATTTACTCAGAGTTTTTGCTCAGTTTTAAAAATAGAGTTATAGCGTACAGTCAAGTCTATCTGCCACATGAGAAGTGTGAGGGTGTTAATTTCACACAAATGTCGAAAGTATCTCTTTGGGTATGGGGCTGAGTTCTTAGGGGGATTCATTAGGGAGACTCATAATTTTGTTGGTCTCAAGCCTCCCTTATGACGAAGACCCATCAAAAACAGTAAATCAGAATTCTGAAGGAAACAGGCCTTCTGCGGCAAAATGCTTGGTGTCTATGTTGTCAAAGTTGACAAGAAAGAGAAAACTCAAAGGTGGTGGTGAAGGTCTTTGAAAAGGCTTCAAGGAGATGAGACTTGGGCAGACCTAGGGGTATGGTATGGGGGTTAGGTTGAGTGGGGGTGTAGATGTGTGTGAGGAGTGGGTGAAGGGGCTGGAGAAGGTCTGGGCAGAGCAGAGGATGACAGTCGCTCACAGGAAGAGGAGAGCAGCAGAGATGGACAGGTATTCCCCTATGGGGCTTTGACTCTCCCATTAACCATAGAGACTCTGGGGAGGCACAGTCTACCCAGCAGCACTGTATGGAGCTTGGAAACCCAGGCTTGCTGGGGTAGTCTGAGCTCCATTTCTGCTTGTTTCACTTTGGAACTGTGTGATTTTGAGCCTGTTGCTCAATCCCTCTGTGCTTTGAAAAATAGAAGTAATAATTGTACCTATCTATGAGTTTGTTAGGAAGATTAAATGACTTCATTACAGGAGAGCTCTCTGGTAAGATCTGAATGAGCACAAGCTATCTAAATACACCAGGAAACTTTATTAAAGTGATAATCTTTTTTAAAAGCTCTGTGAACAGTACCTCACACACAGTAAGCTATCAATAAATGTTAACTATTATTTGATTACCTAATAATATGTAATAGAGACAAATTCAAGAGTACCTTAAATGCAGAGTTTAGCCTTGAACACAGAGGCTGTGGGTAGCTATAACTGAAATTTAGGAGGGAAAACATATATTAGGAATCCTGTGTTTGTCAAATGTGTGTAATATAATTGAAAATCTTGCCAAAGAATAAATCAAAATTAAGATGGTTCATGGTAGCCCTGGTGCATTCTTTATCAAATTCACCAAGGGTCAGATGTTTTGAAGTAAATTTTAAGGAATGCATAGCTTTGTAGTCACAGTTGATTCACCTTCATTAATTGTGTTGAACTAGATTCTACTGACCACCTGGGTGCTGGCTCAGTGATGGTGGAGGTTACATAGGAGCAAATGGTTGCAGTTTATTCTTGTTACTGTGGAGCTTGGCAGCTGGCTTTTAAAGGAGTTGAGGAAACTTACTCTTCAGCACTCCCAGAAGACCTGGCATTCCAGCAGAAGAAAAATTGGATAGACGGTTCAACAAAGTTGGGGGCCAAAAGAGAGGCATAAACAAAGACCTTTCATGAAGAGTAGCCCCCCTCTGCAAGAACACAAGCATATGACCCTACTGAAGAAAGCCCTAGGGCTGGGTGGCCTGACAATGTGTGCAGGGATTGGGAGAAATGAGGGAGGAATGGAGGAAGAAGAATCTAGAAGGATCTCATATGTCCTGCCAAGGAATTGGATTCTATCTGGAGGCCTTCGGAAGCTGTTAAGGAAGGATAAATATGTATAGGATGGGTTGTGTCTAACTCCCATTTGTGAGTAAGAAAGATCTTCTGATAGCTATCCAGACAGACTGGGGGCATCCAGACTGAACACTTGACAGCCTCTTCCAAGTGTCCTGGTAGAAAAGATGAGGTCATAGGTTAAGGATGAAGCCGGGGACCTGAGGAGGAAGGGAACACTGGTTAACAGTTAGCTGTGTGTGTCTCTCAAGATAAAAGGGAATCTACTTTTAGCCAAGCCTTCTATCTCACTGATTATGTCCTGAGTTCTTTCTGTAGCCATCACAGCAGAATCCTAGTTCCCATGGTTACTTAGATAACCAACTGTGGCACTCCATTGTTGCCTGCCTCTTGTTACCCACTGAGCCAGCTCTGGGCTTATATAGGCTTCTGCTCTCAAGAAATATATAATCTATTTGGGGACAGATTACATAAACAATGACTATCCCACATGCTAAGTATGTGATCAGAGCAATTAACACTGCCATTGGGATATAAGAACACACGTCGGACATAGACTCCTGTCTTATAAGGCCAGGACTGGCTTCTGGGAAGAAGCTGGTGTCAACCAAGACTGAGATGAACATGCATTCATTAGGTCATGGTGGTGAGAGAATTTCAGCTCCTCAGTACAAACTTATTTTCATTATTATTGGTTGAATAATAAGCATTAGCCCAGCTACGACTTCTTGGACTTTTGCCATTACCATATCAGTGAATGTTTTAAAAACTGTAAAATGTCTGCACATAGACAATAACATTCATGTAAAGTCCTCAATTTAACATCAGTATAGTAGCAAACACCCGTAAGTGCTTACCTAGGCACCACTCTAAAGATTACAAGTAACCATCACGGAATTTTCATAGGGTAAGTGCTCTGTGGTTAGCTCATCATACAAGCTCACAGAGCCAGTGAGGAGTAGAAACTGAGACCCTGTCCTTGGCCATTTGGGTCTGGAGATCCAGTATACTAACATGTAGTCCATTGCCAGTTGGATAACTTGTGTGGTAGTGACTCAGGCTGTGCAATGCCAAACCAACATCTCTGTGGAATTGCTGTTGACCCTTGAGGGTTCAGTGTGTGTTCCAAGATGGAAGGCCTTGCAGTGGTCTAAGCAATGTGGTGGGGCAATGGGCTCAGTGCCCAGAACAGTAGCCCCTATTCTAACTCATTATGTCATCTTTTGTTCATGCAAAGATCCCAGTATCCTCATCCTGCCCTAGGCTGAGATACAGCTTATGTCTAGTAGAGCTAGCTATGTCATTCCCATTGGCCTGTGACAACCTATGATCAAACTATGCTATACAAATAAAGGTAGTCTGAAGTGGAGGTTTGGCATAAACGGGATGAAAAATTTGTCATTCAGATGAACCCAATTATGTTTTAATTCTAGTTTTTAGATTATTATTAAAAGGAAAAATTTTTTTCAGACGAATTTTTAGATCCCAAAGATATTTGCAGTGACCCTCAAGAGTGAGGTAACAAGTTTAGGAAACATTACAAGAAGCGGCAGGAAAGATGACGTGTCAGAGGAGCCTGGGTATGCTGAGGGGACAGGATGAGCTTGGCTATCAGGAGTGCAAAGATGTTCACTGAGAATCTAGAATCTCGAATCTCTGTCGATTGGGCAATGATGGCTCAAGAAGAAACCTTGGTAGCCATGTTAGAGTGTTTGGGCTACTCAAACCACTGATGGCATTTGCTGGCTGCAAATGCAGGATCCAGTCTTAGTACTATCAGCTATATACAAATACCTGCGATAATAGCTAGTGTGACAGATAACATTCCTTAAAAGTTTTGATTTTTTTTAAAAAAAAATTGAGAATAATTCAGGTTAAAAAAATAAAATGATTCCGTTCTAAGTTAAGAAATGTGTCTTTGTTTCATGTTTTGTGTGCTTTAGCCCAGCAAGTCCTAATTACCCTGTGATGTAGACACTGTAATTTTCTGTAAGTTCCAGATGATGGAGCCATTATATACTTGCCAATCACTAAGTAGTTAGAAAATAGCAAAGTCAGGACTCAGAGCTTCAGATTCTGTCTCCTTAAACAGTGTTCTTTACTGCAGAGGGTTAAGAGAAGCTCTACAGTACATTAGGTATAGGAAGTAGAAAACATGTCCCCTGATACAAGAGAAAATTAAAAAGACCCCACTATTCTTCTAGTACAAAAGCCCCTTCACCTCTGATAGCACACCACAGGAGCATCTTTCAGACTCATTTATTTTGGAATAGCTGAGTTGGAGCTGCCAGCTAACTGCTAAATTAGAAATAGCTAAATACAAATGGCTTCCATTAATTTTATGACTTGCCAAATAAATGCAGCAATTTAACTGGAATTGGTCTCCTCTTTTCTGTAACTTATACATTGTTAACTTTAGGGTGATTTGGCATTTTTAGTCCCAATGCTCTTCAATGTGTGCCTGAAGTTAAGACTGAGGCTTGTCACTTCATGACAGCCATGCCCAGATTTTTCTACTAAAGATTTCAAAGTTGTTCCCCTACTAGCAATCTTATTATACAATAAAGAACGTTTTTCTCAAATGTTAAAATTCTTCTATGTTATTCAGAGACTCTGAATTCTGCCATTCGTCCTTGATATATAGTTTGACTTATGAATCAGTGTCATATTCAAGTTCAAATGCCAATAATGATGGCACCCATAGTGATACCATCAAACGTGCACTGAAATGACTACTTACTAAGAGCAGAATCAGATATAACGTAACCAACAGAATTTTTGTTAGAGAGTCCAAATCAGAGTAGTTTTATCTTTTTTTAATCTAAGTAACAGTGACAAAGGAAATAATTAGTTAATGTAGATTGTGATGAATTACTGAAAGTGGAAAGATTGATCAAAAGTATTGTTAATAGGTTATAAAATACACTATGTAATTGTTACACTATTGCTTTCTGTTTTATCTAGTTTCTTATAGATGCTATTGTTATTTCTCTAATTCATGCTTGCTCTGTTCTATATAAAATATATTTTTTCATAAATATATTGTTTATATACACACATGTATATATGTATTATATACATATATAATTATACAATATATACTATGTATATAAACATGTATGTCTGTATATACTACCTCTTTATAAATGTGTTGATTTGTGTGTATATACATATATATTATTTGTCTTTATAAAGTATGTTGTATATCTCTACATGTTTGTATGTATGTATATGTGAATGTATATATGTGAAAATGAGGTTCATTCAAGGCATCATAAGAGATGCAGTCTTGACTCAGACACATTCCTTTAGAAACTTAAAAAATGTCATAGAAAATAATCTATACATTTAAAAACTTTTGTACATTCTTCATATCCTCTTTCAGAAGTCCAGTAATATTTTTAATCATTTATTTTTGCTTAACCTCCCCCAAACAAATCAACTTATTGTATGATAATAATATTAGCTTCTAAGTTTCCTTTAGTTAGATTTAGAATTTATCATACTTTTTAAAAAAAAAGTAGTATGCTTTATTAAACTAAGTAGGAACGATATAAATAGTCACATAAATGAGAAGCTTTCCTCCCGTGCTTTGACTCCTTTCCACGGGCATCCAGATCATCACTGATGCAGCTGCCTTTTAGAATCTTGTAATGGGTGTGGATAAGTGATGGGAGAGGCAATTACAAGCAGCTCTCCTGCACATGATGTTGCCTGGAAGACTGGAAAGTTACATCTCTTATGGATGCCAGCTTTTGCATACACTGGCCTGGAAATCTCCATATATGGAAAGGAAAACTAATAGAAAATGGAAGAAAACACCAACAGAGGCCAACATGGAAAAAGAAAGAGGCTTGTTCATGACGCTTGGCCTTTTGCAAAACACTGAAGACTGAATTATCTGTGGTGATGTGTTTACTTTTGCACATTCACACACATACCAAGTAATAACTTGGGATAGAAAATAAATTATTTATAACCAAAGCTTAACAAATTCAAATCTATGATTTCTTTATGAAGCATGACATCTGAGAACACACCTAGGTAGTTAATGCTGCGGGGCTTGTGCAGAAGACTTACAAATCTAAAATGTATTATTTGGTTAAGATGAGTTGCTACATGAAATGTTAATGGATACATAGCAGCTGCAGACAAAACTGTTGGTTATGAAGCAAGTACAGCCTATGGCTTTGGGTCCTTGTGCAAAGAGAGGTGGAGAGGGATGCTCAGAGGAGCATTAACTAAAGGCAGGAACTACCTGCCTTTCCAGGATCATCCTGAGGAGGGGCTCCTATGTCAGGCTTAAATACTTTTCTAGATTCTTTTTGCAATAACTTTTAGGGGAAGCATGCTAGGTTTCTGAACTCTGTGCTCAATGATATTTATTGCTCCTGTGTTTTGCGACTAGTATAGTGATATGGGTTGATGTACATCAGTATAGTTCATTAGGAAGATGAACTTTTGCCTTGCAAAAGGTAAACAGTTACTTTTATCAATATTTTCTTCTTAATAATACAACCACTATTAGCTCTTAAGAGAACATGGACACATATTAGATCGATAGTGAATATTTATTGAATCAAGGAATAAAATAGGTTGCTTTCCCCACTTGAGAGTTACCTTACTCAGCATTATTAGCTATGGCAGTAGTCTCACAGTGTTGAACAGAGAGACAAATGATTTAGAGAATGGTTGAATGAATGAATGAATGAATGAACAAATGAGATTTTCAACAACTAAGCTGAAAGAAACAATAGGGTAATATTTAATTCTTCATGTGAAACAGGTTGGTTTTTTTTTTCCAAATATGTGTGTATACATACATATGTCCACAATACTATGTACTGTATGTACATATAAACATATGCACACATCCATATCGTTATGGGCTTTTAATTGGTTTAGAATCAAGGTCATCTTATTTTAAGGAAGAAAATAGCTGTGTAATTATTTATTGAATGGAAAAATGACAAAATGACTTCAGGGATCCTTACGGGAATTTTCAATAGAGGAATTTCTAATGGGGTGCTTATTCTTGGGATCTTTTACGTGAATGGT
This sequence comes from Rhabdomys pumilio, assembly GCA_030674055.1. Classification (NCBI taxonomy): domain Eukaryota; kingdom Metazoa; phylum Chordata; class Mammalia; order Rodentia; family Muridae; genus Rhabdomys; species Rhabdomys pumilio. Next base: position 136,884,141 of record JANHMN010000001.1, on the reverse strand, counting down.
TGTTGTTCTCCTTAGGTGTGGAATCCATAGCATGTTCCCCCTACATTTAGCTGCTCTAAATGCTCACTCTGACTGCTGCAGGAAGTTGTTATCATCTGGTAAGTGAATCTGTGCCAGCGATCAGGCCTGATGTGTCCTGTCTGTGAGCCAAATGGCTTTAGGTGTCTGGTCTCAGTGGCTGGCTGCATACGACCGTTGCCGTACCTTGGCAGAGTGAGGTGTTTCCATACCTGCCTGTGTGAGGCAGCTCCTGGCACTCCTTGATGTCAAAACTGTTAGGATGCCAGTATTGCTACCTAGAATGAGAGTCTTGTCTGATTTTTAGTGGTTCAGAATTGGGTGTGGGTAATGGCCAGAGCTTACATTTGGGAATCTTAAGTCACAGAAGAAAAAAAAAAAAAACTTTAAGGCTTAAATTGGTGACTTAACATTTAATACTTTTCAACAAAAGAAAATGGCCTGCTCTTCCAACATTTCAGCCACAGAAAATATCATGTTATCATCCAATTCCATGGGCATGGAAACATCATCTAGGCAGATCCCCTTCTAAGAAGGTTTACTTTTTTATATTTTCAATGCGGAGCTGTCTGGAACCAGCCTGCTTTGGAGCTTTGCTGATCTTTCTTATCCCTGCTTCTGCCAATCTCCATATATTAAGAAGTTCCTGGGCTTTCCAAAGTGGTAGAAGCTTGCAGGGTGAAGATTGTTTATGAATTAATTCATTAGCTATCCCAGAGGCATATTTCTTCCTCTAAGTACTTTGCCTATGGTGGATTCTGGTCTCATTGCTTTTGGCAAGCTTAAAAATAATCCCTGCATGAAAGTGTTCCCCACATCTTAAACCCATGGGAAGGTTGGGATGCACTTAAGGAACTGTCTAGTCCTGCCTGTTAGGGTTGTTCCCCTGCCTTCCATCTTTCTCACATGTCTGTCTGCCTGTCCACTGCCCTACTTATCTCAAATTGGTTTCATAAATTTCTATCCTGGGATTGAAAAATGGAGCCGTGGTTCACCGAGGGCTGAATGCAAAAAAAAATAAATCCTCCTTGATTTCATGGTGCTTCCTATAAAATTGCCAAGCCTGAGCAGTTACCATTCGTTTCCATGACAACCTCTTTCTGTCTACAATTGCTTGCCTTCTGGTTTTCCTACTAACTGATTTTTCTGTCTCTGCGGTGTTTCTTGTGGTTTAACTAGGACAAAAGTATAGCATAGTGTCCTTGTTTAGTAATGAGCACGTGCTGTCTGCAGGCTTTGAAATAGACACCCCAGATACGTTCGGAAGAACATGCCTCCACGCCGCTGCTGCAGGAGGGTGAGTACTTCTGAGTAGCAATAATTTCACGACTTGATGACTTCATATGTCTTAATTGACATGACTTGCCTGTGAACCAAAGGCAATTTCCTTGGTAAATGGGGTCACAATCACTTCTACCAAATATCAAGTGTCACTAGCTCCATTTCCACATCACTCAGATTTTGTGCTTCTGAAGAAAAACAAACGGTTCATCCTGTGTAGCTCATGGGCCTTGTGTCTTTATCTGTCCCCCACCCGCACCCCATCCCACTCCCAGCTGTGAGATGTCAGGCCACACAACACTGATGTCTACATTCTTTTTTGGCATCTTTTCTACCAAAAGAAATGAATTTGAACTTTGTTCTCAAGTTTTCCCTTCTTTGTTGCCAATTGATAGGTGGTGATTGAGAGGATAAAGGGTTGAATCCATTTATGCTCATTTATAGATACTTAGTAACAAAAATGAGCTTTGACATTATAGAATGATTAAAGGTGAACAAAGGCCAGGGAACTCCTAAAGATAAAATAATAAAATATAAATAAAATAAAAGAGTGATTTAATTCTTGCATTTTCCCTTTAGTAAAGAGCTCTGTCTCATCAGCTTTTTCCTCTTGCATATCAATGGCTAGATCAAAGCTCTGATCAATGTATTGCTGATATATGACTACATATTGATCAGATGTAGTGTCTCTTAGATGACCTTGTATTGGGAAAGGTGTTGGTTTTTAAATGAGTTTCCTTGTACTAAAGGAATTCTCCATTTATCATGTGTGTTACCAAAGACATAACCTATTTATCAGAGGCGAATGAACCATGAAATGGTAAAACCCTAATTTCCATGGGTAACTTCTGGAGTCATAAACTAAGTCTTATATGGAGTTACTGTATTTTGCTGACGTGAACACAAGTTACTGTATTTTTAAAAGAAGCCCCTTCCCCCAACCCCAGTCCTCAAACCAAATGAGAGTCACAAACCACACAGGTTAAATCCACCTATATCTTTGCCCCCTTTCCATCCACCATTCAGTAAGAGATAGGTGCTGTACCAATTCATATGTGCCTTTTAAAAAGTCATGTATTTTGTGACTCTTACATCTCGTTCTCTAAGAAGAGAGGCTATGAAGGGCAGATGTAGAAAGGGGAGGGCTCTGCTCAGGCTCGTCATTAATAGGATCATTTTTCTTATTTAAATTATAATAAAACAATATGTTCTGGGCCACTTCTTAGCATTTAAGGTTTAGAATGATGATAGATGGTTATGCCTAATATGAGGCCTGCCCAGAAAGTGGCAACACACCGTGCTGGGCTTATATCTGAAATGCCGATTAGAATGGATATTAACTACATGAATTTTTAACAGGAAAATTCACTTCAGTGGGTTCTTCACTCTGTTGTGAGTGATTTATTGCGTTTGTGAATGGCACAGCTTCTTTGAATGATCACTGTGCTCGATCTGCTACATCATTGTCAGTGTTGGTCGAGGACATTTATTCACCTGGGTTACAGAGACAGGGGAGTGCAGCTGTCTCTTTTCCATTAAGGAGTATCGAGTTGAAGTGGTTAGTGTGGGGATTTATTATGCTGTGATAAAAGGCAGTGTTCAGCCACTTTGCCCCATTGTTTAAAGGTGACACAGAGTTATTAGAGGCTGAAGTGGTTTCATAAACTCCTGATGGTTTTGGAAAAGAACTTTGGGATAAACGATGAGGCTGTCACCAGAGGGCTTAATCATTTAGCAGTCATTGCATTCCTTAGTCGTTGGGTTGAAAACGTTCCACGAAGCCCTTGCAGTTATTGATTTATGAGTTTTGAGAAAGGAAATGTAGGTCCTTACAATGCAGCATTCCTGGGATGCATCCAGGTTATTTCTTATTAGCAGAATTTTGGATCTGAGGCTCTCATTTCATCTCATCCCATAGTCTGTGGAAAACAGCTCTTTCTGAAGGTGTCTTAGTAGTTAATCCTGACCGTACTAATCATGTTTTCTCTGTCTTCCTAGCAATGTCGAATGTATAAAACTCTTGCAGAGCAGCGGGGCAGATTTTCACAAAAAGGACAAATGTGGGAGGTATGTACTCAGGGCTTGACCTGCCTCGAGGACCCAGAAAAGAGTAGGGAATAGTCCATGGGGAAGTCCTATTCTCACCATCATTCAGTCGGTCACCATGGAACAACTGGGGGGACTCCATCCTCAGAAGGCAATCCTTCCTTGTAGGGAAACACCAACAAAGCTGACAGGAAATACAAGTTAAGGGCTCTCTCAGCTTCAGCTTTTTTTTTTTTTTAATTGCCTACCTGAATATATTTTAGAAAAACAGTAGAAGAGACCAGCTTAGCGCACCAAATTTGAAATATGGGCTGGAGAGATAGCTCAGCAGTTAGAGTGTATGCCGTGCTTGCAGAGGACTGGAGTTCAGTTTCTATCACCCAAGTCTGGTAGCTCACAACTACCTATAACTCTAGTTCCAGAAGTCTAGTGATGCCTTCTGAGACTTCCCCAACTCCCCAGATGCACACAGAGAGACACAGAGACATACATGCAGACACAGACTCACAAATAAAAAGTTAAATTATGGTCAAAAGAGCTACAGAATTTCCTTTCTATATTGGGCATTTCATCTTGAGATAAATTTGTAGTCATTTGCAATATTAAATAAATACAAACCACCACTGGAACAGAACATTTTTACCTTCATAACCCCTTGTGCAGTCAAGCTGTCATTATGCCAGCTGGTTCGTGGAGACACACACACACACAGAGTCAGTCGTGTACCAAGTAACAACCTTTCACTCAATACCTCACCACATACACCATAGTGGTCCCATATATCTTAAGTACGTATTAGGCCTTACCATCTAGTTTTTATTCATAAATGATAAAACCACCTAATGCTACACTTCCTAAAACTCATCCTGCTTGAGATACATGACTGAATGGATGCATACCCATGTGACACGTGACTCTATGTAGGTATGTCTGTCTTTCTCTCTAGCAATTCCTTCTAAGCCCTTACCATTTTCCCCCTAGCTCTTTGACATTGATTCCTAGCAGCAGATAAAATGAAACCGCCTTGTCATTCTTACGAGACTGTCCCTCCTCTATGTCCCCTACCACCCTGAATACTCTATAACCTCACCTTACCAGTGGAATCTTTCCTCATCTGACTGTAGGTCTTCTGAAAAAAAAAAAAACTATCATTTTTTCTTTTCCATTCCCTTCCTTCCCCCACCTCTTCTCCTCTCTTCTTTTCCTGTTTGTCCCCACTTCGTGTGTGTGTGTGTGTGTGTGTGTGTGTGTGTGTGTGTGTTGCTGTGAATCAAAGCCACAGTATTGCACATGCTAGGCAAGCCCTCTACTACTGAGTTACATCCATAGACCTTGCATTTAGTTTTGAGACAGAGTCTTGCTCTGTAATGTAAACTGGCCTTGAACTCACAATTCTTCTGCTTCAGCCTCCCCAGTGTTGGGGTCACAGGCAGGTGTCCCTGCATCTAGCTTCCTCTTTGTCCTTAAGCTGCATTGGAGCCGCTGATGCCTAGCCATTTTCAGTCCAATTAATTAAAAGCAATCAAATATGTAAAATGTATAATTGTAATTCTTCCTTTTGGACTGAAAAGAAAAATCAACCAGTAAAAGAGCCCTAAAATTGTCTAAAATAAAAAAAAATACTTGAAAACTAATAAATAGTTCCCGAGCTAAAGTTACTTTATTTTTGTGTTCTATTTGGTTATTATTCTGAGGATATTGGCTAGTCACGCCAGAAAAAAAAAAAAAACCTGTCAACAATTGAAACTAAAAGTAAACAATATAAATTGTTTCCTATTTCTCACGCAAAGAACTAGCTTCTCGAACAGAAAGGGTGGATGTGGCTTGAAGGGAAAGAAGGGAGACATGTATATGAGTGAAGATGAACTGTGAGCAGGATCTAGGACCCTTGTCATCCAGTCTGCATTCCTTAGCGGGTCTATAATGTGCATAGGTATGAGAGACGCTCACGTGAGAGACACTGTAGAAGAAACTGAGACAGCTCAGGAAAGCCTTCAGTTCTAAGCTGAGAAATCCAGCCTTTGCCAATGAGAGAAAGACTCATGATTTTAGAACGGGATTGTCAAAGGTGGGGTTTGGTCCTTTGAAAACTCAACCAGAAAGTAGAAGAAGCATTATAAGAGTTAAGAATGGTCTGTAAAAAATTCATTAGCATACTCTAATTAATGCAAAATGATGGATTTCATTGTGACATTTTTATATATGCATATAGTACATACTTTATATTTATATACTCCATTGCCCTCTCTTATCCCCCTACGTCTCATACACCCCACCAACACTTTCCCCAGTAGTCTCTAAGGATGGTCTTAATGAAGATGGTCTGGATGGTTCTTTATGGGGCAATCTTGCCATGGGCAAGAAATAGCATAGCTCTAACCCAAGGTAGGCACTAGGAATAGAAAGGACAGTGCCACTAAGGCTGGCCTTGCCAGAGCCACATGTCTTTGCAAGCTCAGCTTTGCTTTCCGCAGCCTCCACACACTGAGAGTGGAAGCAAGACTATTTGGGCCGGTGCTTCTGTTAGGGATGAGTCTATTTCCTAGACTGAGGAAAGTAAAATAGTCATAATGATAATAACTGTCACTGTTTGTATTTTAGGACCCCTTTGCACTATGCCGCTGCAAATTGCCATTTCCACTGTATTAAAGCATTAGTGAGCACCGGAGCCAACGTTAATGAAACAGATGACTGGGGACGGACAGCTCTGCACTATGCTGCTGCGTCAGACATGGATAGAAAGTAAAAATGTTTGTGCTTCATCTTGGGTAGAGCTGGGTGTGTGTGTGTGTTATATTTTCTTCACACTGCTTCCCTGAAACTGCACATGAGGAATCTCTCATTCAGAGTGGAGGGTCATCCCTACCCCAGGTTTCCCCATTCTGTCTCTAGGTTTGATTATTACACACCATTGCATAATTTCCTTCTTCTGCTCTTGTTCAATGCCAAGTAGAGCTGTCAAGCCCAGGCTTTCCAGTTCTTTGGAAATCTGTTGGAATTTCTTTGACATACACAGTAGTTCCCTCCATTATCACGTAAATGTTTCATCTGCTAATATATATGTCCGGTGTAAAAAATATCCACCAATGCATGACTCCAGTGAATGCTGCCCTGGTGTTGAGATTAGGTGCTGTTCTTCCTAACCTGAGCATGAATGCTCATTCAGCACTGCAGAAGGGGAATGTCTTATTCTGAATATGTTTGGAGTGTAGGTGTCTAGACATGGAAAGTCTATAACACTGAACCCCTCAGTAAGGAAGATGGTTGTATGGTCCCACAGCCTATGTAGTTCTTAAATTCATAGGAAGATATTGATGAGTTTGCATGACAACTGCTGAATTCTTTGCTGTCCCCTGTGGTGCATTTGATGCTGGGTAAGGGGTAATGACTTCTTTTCTAGACCAATGACATCTAAACATTCAATTTTAACATATAAATAAGCTAAGTATATGGTCTTCCCACTGGGCCATACCACCAGCCCTTTCCAATATTTAAGATAGTGAACCAAATAAGAAATAATCTTAGGCTGGAGAGATGGTTAAGAGCATTGACTGTTCTTCCAGAGGTTCTGAGTTCATTTCCCAGCAACCATATGGTGGCTCACAACCATCTGTAATGGGATCTGATGCCCTCTTTTGGTGTGTCTGAAGACAGCAACAGTGTAATCAATATACATAAAATAAATAAATCTTAAAAAAAGAAATAATCTTATATATCATGATTTAATGCACGTGTTCACATACATGTTCATACATGAGAAACAGAAAAAGATCTCACAAATCATATTTACATTTATTGTATGTGATACATTATATTTTCTATCATATTTTTATAACTTCAATGTAGTTGATTTCACTTAGTAATAGGTTGTGATTCAGTGTTTAAGAAATATTTTTGAAGGACCAGATGAGCACATATGTGGAATCTTGGCATTTTGTAAGTGGGAAGAAGGAGATCAAGAATTCGAGTTCATCCTCTGCTAGTTTGAGGACAGCCTGGGCTACATGAAATTCTGTCTTAAAGAACAAACAACTATATATACATAGATGTACCTACACACACATGATTGGGGAGGTATCTCAGTTGGTAAAATGTTTCCATGCAAACATGAGGTCTGATTTTGATATCCAGAACCCGCATACAAGTACCCAGGCTCCCGGAGTGGAGAAATGGTTTATCAGTTAAGAGAGCTTGCTGCTCTTTCAGAGGACCCACATTCAGTTGGTTCACAATCACATATAACTCCAGCTCTAAGGGATCTCTCTCACAGGATGGGATCTCACACGTGTGACATTCACCCACACAGACACACAGACACATGTAAATAAAAATGATAAAAGAATAAACCTTAAAAAACGATCCAGGCATAATGACAGCTTGCCGACCAGTGAACAATAAGCAGCATTGTCTCCAAAAAAAAAAAAAAAAACCAAAAAAAAAACCAAGGTAGGTGGCTCTCAATAAAGGATGCCCAAAGTTGACCTCTGGCCTCCACATATGTGTACCCACACATATGCACCCAAATGAGCATTCATGGTCCAGCCTCATTTTGTGTTTCCATAAATATTTTTCTAATGAAATGTCATACTTGGGATCTTATAACCACACAGGTTGAGCAATGCCGTGCACTGGGGAGCGACCAACTGAAGGAGGGGCTAGGGAACAAGTATACTTCATGTTTTAAGAGCTTGAATTTTAAATGAAGAGTCATTCTAGGAGATGAAGATCAAGAATCCCCCAGAGGATGTGAGATGCTGGGCTGGCCAGAAAGCATCAGGGTCTCCTAGAGGGTGGAGGAGCCCGAGCTAAATTGCTTCTTTTTACTTGGAAAGTTTTAGGATGCCTATAGTGGGGTAGGCAACTTGATTCTGGTCTTAATCACTCATAGCTAGGGAGAAGTTTTAGGATGTTCTCAGTTAGATTCCTTGGGAGAAAATAGATTTCCTAGATGGCCTTGGAGAGAACCAATGTATCTCTTTTGGGTTGGGATAAAATCACGGAGATATAATTGTGCAAAAACTATCAAGTTTTTAATTAAAAACCTAATTGTGATTTTTTTCTATCTCCTATGCTGAACAGTAAGATGATCTTAGGAAATGCCCATGACAATTCTGAAGAACTTGAAAGAGCCCGGGAAGTGAAGGAAAAAGACGCTGCACTGTAAGTTTCTTCCGAGCGTAGGGATGGGATGCCATATTCTTTTGTCCCTCTCAGTTGCCACATGCCTGTCTTACCAATGGGAGTTTCATTGGGAACCCTGAGGAAGGGGTGGGATATGGGCTCACCTTGAACACATCCATCCATCCTACTGTTTTTGTATGTGGGACTCGTTACAAAATCATATGCTTGCTTTGAATACCACTGTGGACAGCTGCCTTCGGTCTTAAATATCATATCTGATTCTGTCATGTATCAGATACCATGGGGACATGCTAAGCTTCCACTTGGGACCTCAGGGTCTACTTTGATGACCTGGGGATGACTATTTATCAGATTCTATAAGTCTCCAGATTTTGGTGTAGCATTCTCCTCACATCCTTGACTCACAGATAACATCCTGCTGCTTGTAAATGCTACCCCTGACTAATTTCACCTCACCTGCCCCTGACTGGCTTCAGACAGGGGCTTCACTGTTGTTGTGAAAAAGCCTGGAATATTTGCCATTGCTCAGGGGCATTGACACATGGGCACTTCTTTGTATTCTAATCACAAACAGAGCAGAGATCTGTGGCCAGTGGTGAGCCTGACACTTAGTACAATAACTATCGAATAAATGAACAAGCAAGTGAATAAGTCTGTCCACTTTCTCACCCCCAACCCCTGGGAATACAGTTCCCTGAGAGTCTGCGGGCTATGGTCCAGAATGTGTTTATTTTTTTCTCAAGTTGCCAGAGGGGTGAGTTTCTGTGCCTGAGTACTGTGTTCATTGTAAGGCCTCTATATTGCCCCTTCTGCTCTCTCCTCACGCCCCTGTGTCTATGCTATGGACACAGAGGATAGCCCTGGAACAGGTTATAGGACATATCTGACTATTTCTGTGATAGGGACACATACTGCTGTGAGTAAAACATAATGACCAAGTTTCACCTTAATACAACTAGATTTAAAAGGATGCTGTTTAAAAACAGAGAATTTAAAGTTATTTCAGGAAGCTTCCCTTTCTCCACTGAGTCACAGGCTTGCCCTGTGACTGCTCAGGATCATAGGGAGGAAAGGGGCAAAGTGTGTGGAGGGAGGGCCAGAAACTGCAGCCATGAGCTCCTTCTTGCAAAGTGAGACCACACTGCTGTCCAAGTCAAGGACCTGTTGATTTTGCATCTCAAGTGGATGAACTGCTAGTAAGCCCTTGGAGTAGGAAAGATAAGCCTCACCAGTTGAATACTGGATTCCTTTTTTCCCATAGGAGCTGTGTGGAGAATGTCCAAATTCTACAGTGCTTCTGTTGCTGTATCTGTACAGTTGTCATGTAGTTTAGCTACATTCTGGACTAAATAATTCTCTGAGAGGAATTCTTAATATTTTCCAAATTATAAATTCAGCATATCAAATGATTTTTTTTTTGCAGCCCGGTCAGAGGCTGGGGCTGTGTGTCCATGCTATTTCTCATGAGTGATTTATGTAGAGAGCCACATTCAGTGTCCAGTGAGTCATACACAGGATCCTGTCCACGGACCTTGAATAAATAACCCAAGTAAAAAGCACTTCCTTTTAAGGTGTGAGGGACCAAAGACAGCTTGATAGCAGAACTTTAACAAGGGTTCAACTTATTTTGGAGTATTTTATAGATGAGGATGGCAAGTAGATTGTGTTTACAAATTTAGTTTTCTTTAGTTTTGTAGAAATTAAGGAACCAGTTTGTCTTTTTAATCCTTTTGGCCTTAAACCAAAAGGTAGGTAAATGTAACTTCAAAGTCAGTGAATACACTATAGAAAGTTCCCACAGCAAAGCCTTATTTAATGAGGAGGCTTATATTTAGAATCTTAAAACCCAGAGAGCCAAGCATGGTTGGTGGCTTATCCTTGTAATCCCAGAATTTGGGAGGTAGAAGGAGGAGGAGGGTTAGAAATACAAAGTCATCCTCAGTAAGAAGTAAGTTTGAGACCAGCCTGGGCTACATGAGATTCTGTTTCAAAAAAAAAAAAAGTCAAAATTAACAAATGTTGATTAGAGTAGGAAATTGAATCAGCATGGACTTATTGGGGACACATTCGTTTTTGTGGTAGTGGAAATGGTACTGCAACAAGCTAGTCAGTTGTTGCCTCTTGTAAAGCAAAGGTTGGATTTCTGTGCATCCCGGGTGCTGGTGTTCTAGAGCTTGAGGCTCTTCAGCAAAGTTCAAACCAAGCTCCTCTGCCAAGTGCATCCATGTTGCAAACATGATTTTGCCATTGCAGAAACCCTTCAAAATATGTTAAGTTAGTTCTCTTTTGCATTGGGCCACATTTGTTAGTTATCCTTGGACTGCATGTAGACCATGGGCCATAGGTTGGACAATGCTTGTGGCCCATTTTATCAGTAATTCAGAAAAATTACAACTATGCCAGAAAGGCTTTTGAAATTCATAGTTTTGTCTTGTTTATACTCCTGATCGTATAGCATAAGTTTCTCCCTTCAAGTGTAGTCACTGAATGAATTCTTCATGCTTTTTAAGTGGTTAGCCACTCTTTTGGTCTTTTTATTATTCTACCTCCTCTCAGGTTCTTTTCTTCTTAATCTATTTTAAACTTCCAATTTTTAACAACTTAATCTTCATCTCCAATACTGAGGTCAGAATTAGTTCCTTCTCCATCTGGGCTTTCTCAGTTGCAAGGACTTGCCTACTCCTTTATTACATTTGAGACTTGTGAACACAGAGATCATATTCTTATTATTCAGTAATCTTGATAACAGATATTTCTCTACCTTAGGATAAGAAGGGGGAAAAGGACACCTAATTACCCACTTGTTCTAAAGCTTTCCCTGACTTTTAGAAGCATTATTAAGATGAAATGAAAACAGATAAAGAGAGCACTGGCCTCCCCCACCCCAGCACATAAAGCTTTATTTGTAATGGACTCCTTCACACTCTCAAGGTGCTTTGTGGAGTGTCCATCATAGAGGGGTTTATGGTAATTATCCCTTTTGGCTCAGAGGTGTTTCTAAGACTGCATCTTTATGCTTATAGATGTCTAGAATTTCTGCTTCAGAATGATGCAAACCCATCCATCCGGGACAAGGAAGGCTACAATAGCATTCACTATGCTGCTGCCTACGGTCACAGGCAGTGTCTAGAACTGGTGAGTTGTCTTGTCTGTTCTTTTTTTTTTTTTTTTTTTTAATCACACAATACTGGCCCCAAACAGCAGCCTCCCTCACCACCTAGTTTAGTCACCTCTAGGAATTTCTGGGAAGGTATTTTCTGCTAAGTGAAAAAATTGATAGACCTTATGGGAAATAGATTTCTTTGTTCTGGTCCTCATCTGACTGGCAGTGGACTCATCTGCAGTAATTGTGACAGGAATATTACATTTGTGTGTGGACAAGCTTTATTTGGAGGTGTGGCCTTCTTGAAGGAGATGTTTTAAAGATAATTAGGCCTTCTTTAAAGATAATGTGGCCTTCTTGAAGGCTTTTGTTTTAAAGATAATTAGAATGTGTCAATAAAGCCAAGTAGCTCTTTCCAGAAAGGAACTTAGCACTACAGTACTCACAAACAGTACTGTAACTTAGTTCTTGACTTGTTCAGTCATTAGGGACAAGGGTTCATTTGGGCCAGTCCCATGTCTGGAGTGGAAAGAAAGACTGGCAAGGGACAAGAACAGAATTTGAATTTAAAGGAAAAAAAATCAAACAATTAAGAGATACCTGGGCTGTGTTATGTGTGTTGAAATCTGAATTCTTCTCTTGGTGATGCTTAGAAAACCCAAAATTCAAATGCCTACACTGACTTGAAATGTGGAGGGGGAAGTGAGCTCGTGTGTAAGACAGTCAGGCATGATGGAGAATACAGCAGATAGAGAGCCCTGCTTTATGTAAGGGAGACACAGCTTGTTGGAAGGGCAGGAAGGAAAAGGTTGCTAGAAATTGTGTGTGCGTGTATGCATGTGTGTGGCCATGCATGTGTCACAGCACATATGAAGAACAGAGGACAACTTTATGGAGTCAGATGGCTCTAACTTTATTTACATGAGTTCAGACTGAACTCATGGGACATTTTATGAGTTCTGATTTTAAAGGAAGTGGTTATTCAGCAAACCACCACTTTCCATTACAGATTAAAGCCCCACTCACCCCAAGCCTTTCAAACAGAGCTGATGCTTGGTAGGAACTGGTTTTTAAAGGACAATACCATCTTTGCCTCTTAACTCCAGCTTTGCAGTGGTACTTGCTCTAGATCTATAAGAAGTATGGCTTTGTGTTTAGACCTTGTATACACAAAGCGTCCTGTAACGTGTGCACAAGTATAAACGGGTATTGTCATCACCGAGAGAGTGAGGGCTTCCTGTTGTAATTACCCATTATGAGCATGTCTTCTGAAATCTACTTAAGACACAGCTGTCTTTAATTGCTTTTCTCCCAGAAAACCATATGCTATCGTTAGATTTATGAACTTTTATTACAAAGTTTGTTGCTATACTCTTAATACTGCGTGCTGCTCTATGGAGCTGGAATGAGCTAAAGGACTTACCTTCAGTCCTGTAGTATACACAGCAGAATTTTCTGGTGACACCTTCTTTCTGTCCAAGTGATATGTTACATGTACTATTTCCCTTTCTCGGGAATGCCATTTTAGGGACAATATTTCTTTTATCAGACAAAAAAATTTTTCTGCCCAAAAGGCAGAAAAGATCTGGCTTTTTGATTAAATCAACTCTTGCCTTTGTTTTCGCAGGGGTGATTATTCATAGAAATTAGGAATAGTCTATAGTAGATATGGGAAGAAGTAATTGATCTTTACTTTTAATGTCAATTGAATCAGGACAAATTATCAATATAAATTAGAAGCATCATCCTTGCTTGCTTTTAAGAAAGAACCTCCATGAGTCATTTATCACACAAATAGGATTTTCCTGAATGGTTATTGTTGGAGTGCATCCTAAAATTCCTCTTGGGCACAGTTTGTACTTAGCAAAGTTCCTAAGCAGGCTGTGGACATTCTCAGAGCCCCCACAACACCGGATAAAAGCAAACAGAACAGAGAACGGTCTTGAACCTCACCATACACCAGGTGTTCTCCCCCCAACACACACCCCAGACATGAAGCACTACTTTTACAGGTATCTTAGCCTCCTGCCAGCTCACCCAACAGTTTGGGAGGAGATAGGATGGGGATAGGTTCTACAAAGAGGAGGGAGACACTAGAGTCATCTCTGGGACAAGTGTTAAGTGAAGAAGTAAGGCAAGGTAGCTTTTTATTTGTATGGGGGAGCATTTCTAATTCCACCCCCTCAGGAATACACTTCCGTTATAGTCCCTAAAAATCCTCATTACCTTATGCACTGGAAGTTAGGAAAGCAAACCAATGAACCAACCAGTATACACAAGGGGCAGATTTCTCTGATCCACTGTCTTGCCAAATACTCCTTATCTCAAACACCACCTCTTACCAGAGGTCATCATTTTACTAAGTTAGACCTGATTCTCTGCTGGGTTTTCCCAAATAGCTCTGTTTCATTGTACTCTAGGTTGCCTATTCTCTCCCTCTCCCTCTCCCTC
>JANHMN010000001.1:136785226-136859708 GCA_030674055.1 Rhabdomys pumilio | reverse complement strand
AAGTGCAGATACCCATGAAGTATGTGAGTATGTGCACACAAGTGCAGATACTTATGAAGTATGTGAGTATGTGCACACAAGTGCAGATACCTATGTGAGTATGTGAGTATGTGCACACGAGTGCGGATACCCATGAAGGTCAAAAGAGAATGTTAGATCCCCAGAGTTGGAATGTTGTGTGGTTGTGAGCCACCTGCCATGGGTTCTGGGGTTGGACTCAAGTACTCTGAAATAATAGCACACAGCCTTAACAAGTGCGTCATCTCTTTAGTTCTCAAAGGCTTATCATTTAAAAAAAAAATATTTCCATGGAATGTAAAAGCAAAAATAATGTTTTAGATGAAAACTTATACTGAAAATATTGACATTCCTAAATAAAATGTCAGCAAATTAACTGCAACATATTGAAAGGATGACATATCATGGCCAAGTAGAGGTGTTCTAAGAATGCAAGTGGAGGGTAACATTGAAAAACTAAGCAAGGTAGTTTACCATATGAAGAGAAGAGGCAGGAAAAAACATAAGCAAAATAGCTTAGTGCAGTTAAGAAGCATTAGGCAGAGCTCAATGCCTGCATACAAGATAAAAAAACGTAGCAGACTATGAATACAAAGAAGCATCAGTAATCTGATAAGGACTTTCAGCAAACCATCTTTGGTGAAATACACAGCTTAATAGTGAAACACTGAAAGCCTAATGTGCACAGCACATACCGTTTTGTTTTGTTTTGTTTTGTTTTGTTTTGTTTTGTTTTGTTTTGTTTTTTTACCAGTGTTGGAATGGAAGTGTCAGGGCTTGGGAGAGGGCTCAGTAAAAAGTTTGCCTTCTCAGCACTGGAATGGGAGACTAGATCTGTAGAACCCACGTAAAAGCCAAGCTGATATGGGATCCGCCTACAATCCCACACTCTGGAGTCAGAGATAGGGCTTCCAGGGAAAGCTGGCTAACTGCACCTGCAGAATTGGCTAGTTCCATGTTCATTGAGGATCTCACCACAATAAAGAGCAGAGTAACCAAGGAGGAACGTTAGATACCAACCTGTGACATCTATGTGCATGTGTACATACATAGGCATGCCCTCACACACGTGGACACACATGCACATACAGCACACTCACATTGGGGCTGTAGTTCAGTGGTAGGGCACTTGCTTTGAATACATCAAGCCCTAGGTTCAATCCCTACTACTGGGACCAAGACAAAACCAGAAACATAATAAGGGGAAAGTTTGGGGCTGGAAAGCTTCCCAATGATGACAAAAGAAACTTTGCATATGTAATTAAGTTGCAGACATGAAGGTAGTGATAGACTAATTGAGTGTGTCATCCTTTTTATATCCTCCACAGAACTTGATTCGAGAAGGACGGTTAAGGGCATAAGGCCAATATGAACCAAGCCAGGATACTTCTTTATGCCAGTCAAAACAAAACAAAACAAAACCAAGATGCCATTTATAAAAACAGTACCATTTACATTAGCATCTAAATTACAGAAAATGTTCCTTCTATGAAAACAATAAAAATTATTTTTAAAAAATTGAAGAAAACTTAAATGCCTTTACCATATTCAAGGCCAGTGATATAAAATTTTATTTCTTTTCTTTACCACAGAAATTATCAAGGGGGAAATGAAATTTTAAAAAGAAGCCAGTCATAAAATTAAATTTTTCGATATCATAAAAAGTATCAAATGCTCTGATGGAACTATAATACATTATGAAAAAGTTAATAAGTGCAAAAGATTTTTCTATTTGTAGAAAAAAAATCACTAGAGAAAATAAACCACTTCTACCTGACTTATAGATTCATCAAAATCCCAGTAAGGTTCTTCACACATATGTGAATTGAAAGCTGGTTTTTAATTTTATATAGAAATGTAAAAGGCAAAAAATATGTAAAAATCTTGAAAAAGGAAAAGCCTAGTGACTTTGCTTCTAGGTATCAAAGTCCTATTTCAGAGTTACAAAAATGAAAATAATCTGGTTTTATACAAAGTAGACAGAAATGGAGGATCAGAAATTAAAGATTAAGTCTGCACACGTGGTATCCTCTAATGGTAAATGCAGCATGAAAATTCAGTAGGAGAACAAAATACCTTTTAACTAAATTTTGGTGAGGGGAAACGAATATACTTTCACTATACACAAAACTCAATTCAAGTAGGATTGCCATCCATATGCAAAAAGAAAGGTGTTACAGCATTGGTTCTGAGCCTGTGGGTCATGACCCCTCTGGCAAACTTCTATCTTCAAATGTATTAACATTGCAATTGAAGACAGTAGCAGCATTATAGCTCTAAAGTAGCCATAAAATAATTTTATGGTTCAGAGTCACCACAACATGAGGAACTGAATTAAAGGTTCACAGCATTAGGAAGGCTGAGAACCATTGTATTAGAACACACGGGGAACATACTCATGTCTCAAAGGGAAATAGATCTAAAATAAATTGCAAAATGTCAGACTATATTAATCTTAATTTTTGCGGATTAAAAGGCACCATTCAGAAATTACAGTGGTGTTCATATGAAAAGTTGTGTACAAAGAACTCTTGCAGAATACTTAAAGAAATTCTAAAAACTAACACTGACTGAACAAATAGATATCCCAATTGAAAAGTGAGCAAAAGGTTTGAGCAGGCACTGGACTAAAGTACATCTGTACACTGTCACACAGGAAAAAGTGATTGGCCCTCATAGTTACTGTGGTGGTTTGAATTTGTTTGGCCCAGGGCATGGCACTATTAGGAGGTATGGCCTTGTTGGAGTAGGTGTGGCCTGTTGAAGGAAGTGTGTCACTGTGGGGGTGGGCAATGAGACCCTCCTCCCAACCACGTGGGAGCCAGTCTTCTCCTAGTGGCCTTCAGATGAAGATGTAGAACTCTCAGCTTCTGTACCATGCCTGCCTGGACACTGCCATGCTCCCTCCTTGATGATAATGGACTGAACCTCTGAATCTGCAAGTTAGCCCCAATTAAATGTTGTCCTTCTAAGAGTTGCCTTGGTCATAGTATCTGTCCACAGCAGTGAAACCCTAACTAAGACAGTTACCCAGAAAGAATAAACTACAAGTACCATGGATGTGTTAGTGTTCTATCACTTTCATCATAGATGGCCACAAGTTTTATAGATCACGGCACAATTTTAGTATCTTATAGTTGTATTTGTTAGAAATCCAGTATAAATTTCAACACAGAGAGAAGAAAGGTTTGAAAGAATGTGATATGACTTTTGGTCTGAGGGATACTTGAGCAACTCAAGGCCAGTGTAAGACCAGAACTGATGAGAATCTATTGTTCTAAATGATTGCTTGTTTTCCTCAAACCCTTGTGATTTTGAACCCTCTTTCTCCTATATTCTCCCAACATTGGCCTTCATAACATCCATACAGAAGCTCTTCTGTAATAATTGCTCTAATCAGACAGCTACTAGGTTACCATTTCTGAAGAACACAGTTGTTTATTAGTGTCTGAACCTAAATGGTTCCTAGGTTTTGTGTTTTTGGTTTGTTTGTTTGTTTGTTTGGCTGGTTGATTTTGTTTTGTTATTTGTTTTGTGGCAGAGTTGTTTTTTTGATATGTTAAGTTTAGTCAATACCTTAAGTTTAGTCATGGATTTTTATTAGTATATTAGCAAGACACTTCCATGACCATGAGACATAGGCATTATATGTATATGTTATCTCATACTTTAAAGGAAATGTTTGTACTTGAACCAACACTTGCTATAACTGAATGTATAGATTGTATGTAAGCTAGACATTGAGCTTAAACACAACTCTACTGCAGATTCTTTGCATGATTGGAGCCTTATGTTTCCAGTATGTCCTATAACTATCCTGTGTGTGTCCTGGTATCTAGTCTCTTCCTTTGTCCTTCCCTTTATCTATTCATGCAAAGACATGTATACTAGCCCATGAAAAACAGATTGGAGAAGCCTTTGGACCACTCTGTTCCTAAGTAATAGCCTCTTATGTAACACTGTGTTATCATCTTCTTCCAACATATACAACCATGCTGATATGTAGAAGCAGGACTAAGTAATAGCCTCTTATGTAACACTGTGTTATCATCTTCTTCCAACATATACAACCATGCTGATATGTAGAAGCAGGACTAGATTATAAGTGGTGAATGAACTTGGAACAGATGAAGTATAAATAATTGTCCTGTTGCAGACTATTTTCTCATTATGAAAATACTATGTGCCTAGTTATAGAAGTTTTGGTGATTTCATAGAAAAAAAATATACAATGATATTGAAACCTGTGATTTTTTTTCTTACCTAGAGACAACCAACTTCTATATTTTAATTTTTTCCCTTTGTGTATATACATGTGTGTGGATGGGTATTTGTGTGTTAGATATTAATTATCTCAAAGCAAAACAAGAACCCATTTTTTTTTTTAAAGAACTGAGTTTAGGTGATTAAGAGTGAGGCAGTTGGGCATCAATTTAATTTAAACTCCAGCAGAAGAAAGATTTTGTTTGGAGCTTGGCTAGAAGAGACATATCAGGGCCATCTGGTTTTAATCCTCTGCTTTACCAACTGATCCAAGAAACTCACCTTCTCCCTAGCCTCCCCTTTTCATCTTGTTTGGCAGACTTAGATATGCCCTGGCACAGTTACCAAAACAAATTAATGCTTCTTAAGTCTTCTTGTAATTAATAACTCCCAACAGAGCATGAGTTTTCTGTAGCCTTGGAATTGTGCCTAGTTTTCTCCAAGATAAGTAATTAGATGCATAGGACCGAGAAAGCTTTTCCTCTTGAGCATCTGCCACAGAGTTGGCATCTGTAATAAGCAGTAAGGTGATTAAAATCTGAAATGGCTGCAGCTTTTCTCAGGTGTCACAACATCAATGATATTTATTACTTCCCTCTACCCCCTAAGCCAAATGTATCCCCAAAGAAGAAAAGACTTAAAGTGAATCAAAAGGCTAACCCTGAGTCCATTTGTAGAGTTTGGTTAATGTCTGTTGTCCATTTCACTCTTCATTGCGTACACATTCTATAGCAGAAAAGCTAAATGTGAAGGATGGATTTCTCAGTATCAAGTTGGTGACACTTTTTGTGGAAACCATTGTGCTACCAGTGAATCCACACTTACTGAATTCCTCCCTGAGAGCACACTGGGGCTCTTCCCTCATGGGGCTTCCCTGAGCAGCTTGTCTGAGATGGAATCCTGACTCAGATCTCTATTCTGTGGGTGGTAATCCTTCCCAACATTTCAAAGGGAACACTTCTTGCCTAAGTTTATCTCACTTCCCTAATGGAGGGCTTCCCAGCCTTTGCACTATTAATATCTTGAAAGGGAAAACTTATGGGGGCTGCTTGTTGTGGTTGTTACCTTGTGCATTCCAGGATTCATATTAATTTTCCAGGCCTCTGCTTGCTGGACACTGACAGCAGCCCCTCTCCCTCAACTTCTACACTCAAAGATATTGCCAGACATTTGCCAGAGGTTCAGTGGGGATGGACGGCTGATTATACTTTCCTGCTTCAGAACAATATTCAAAAGGCAATAGTAACAGTAAAACAGATAGATCTCTACTGACAATGGATAGTTGGAAACCCAGTTAGAATTATTTATTCAGCTCTTCAACAAATCATTGGGAGGGCTTATGTGGAGAACAGCTGGTGAATACCTGATTTAACCAATCTGGTACCCACTACCGGTTGAATGTGAAAGAGGCTTATGGTTTTGAAATGGGCAAGTCCAGTTGTTTAAGAAGTACAGGAACATCTCCCCATGTAGAGGTGCTCATCCTAGGGCGGCCTCGGTGCCGTATCAACAGTGCTGGGCTCTTACCAGGCCCAAGCACAGCCAAGAATAAGCACAATTCACTTCTACTCATTGTAGATAAAGTCCTTAAAACAACCAACTCGGCATCTCACCAACAGAAGGGAGCTGCAGTATACTTTAATTAAGCCAAAGTAATTATTATGGGAGGATATTTAATTGCAGCAAAAGATATGGTGAATTTAAAATGTGAGAAAAATAGGAAGCTTTAGTATTGGTGTCCAATACCCTGACCGGGGAGTCACAGACTAGGTTGGCAGAGAAAATGGGACAGTCTCTTAGTGTCCATGGAAGGCTGATCCAGACATCTTGTGGAAACCAAAATCCAGAGATGTGCAAATCTCTTACATAGGATGGCTTTTTATTTGCATGTGACCCATATACTCTCTCTAAGGTACTTACAATACTGGATAAGTGCTTTATACATGGTTATGCTGTATTACTTAGGGAGTACTAACAAAAAGTATGTTTAGCATGCGTCAGTTTTTTGTCATTTTTATCCTACTGGTTGTTGAGTGTGTGCAGTGTGCAGAGTCCACAGAGAACAAAGGGCCACTTATAAGTGTTAAAATAGAAAAGGGAACCCTGTTTTTTTTTATTAAAATCACTTCTGGGATCAAGTTCTTAAGGTTGAGATGCAGAAAACCATCTGTTTGCTCAGCCGTGAAGCCTTTTGTCTTGGTGTCCAGTTACATACAGAGGGAAAATGAAGGATTAAAAAAATAATAATTGGGTATATGAAAACAGATCTACTCAGAAAAAAATCTAAAAATAATTTTTATAATTTCAAGAAGTCCATAGAAATACTTATTCATATAACTAGAAATAAATGTTATAATTCAGGTTCTTGAAAGACTAGGAGGAGGCAAGATTGTTCAGTGGGTGAAAGTGTGAGCAGCCAAGGCTGATGACCTGAGTTTAATCACTGTGTCTCAAAAGTATCACACAAGCACACATGCATGCAGACACTCATGCAGGCATTCTCATACGCATGCGCCTATGTACAGTTCCAAGAACTGTTATAGGTAGATGCTGTGGTATTTGTGCCAGTAATATTTATGAAATGTCACTTATTGGTGGTAGGTTTAGAATAGAAATTCTAATAACTTTATTTACCAAGCAGAATTAAATGTTTAAGAAATTTTAATAGCATCATAGAGCCAGATATTCATAGATAGCTATAAAAATTTTTTTAAAGGCTAAGTTTTGTGTATGTGCATGTGTGTATACATGGGCACATATGCTGCGTGTACTTTGTGTATGTGTGTGTATATGGGAACATATGCTGCATGTATTTTTGTGTATGTGCATATGTGTGCACATGGGCACATATGCTGCATGTATTCTTGTGTGCATGTAGAAGCCAGAGGACAACTTTGATTGTCTTTGCTCAGGTTCACCTATTTTGAGACAGGGTGTCCCATTGGACTGGAGCTCACTGGATAGTCTAAGCTAGCTAGGCTTTGAACCCCAAGGAAGCTCCTGTTTCTCTTCACTTTTCCAATGCTGAGGTAACAAGCCTACATTACCAGGCCTAGACTATTTACCTGGGTTCTGGAGACTGAACACAGGTTCTCAGGATTGTAAAGCAAATACTTTATTGACTTAACCATCTCCCCAATACCAATGCTAATTTTTTATTCTTTCTCACAAGCTGAAATTACTTTTATTAAATTAGTGGGAAAGATAAAGTTTTGTTATAGCTTAAATGTGATTCTACTCATAATTTAAGAAGGAGCCCAATTAATGCTGGGCAGTGGTGGCACACACCTCTAATCCCAGCATTCTAGCAGCAAAGGGGGCAAATCTCTGTGAGTTCAAGGCCAGCCTGGTCTATAGAGTGAGTTCTAAGACAGCAAAGACTACATAGAAAAACCTTGTCTCAAAAACAAACAGAATGAGCACAATTAAAATTAGCGAAGTTATATAAAATAAGATTAATCTTCTAAAATGTGCTTGCTACTACAAAGAGAATGAAGAGGCATGTACACTATTCTATCTCAGCATGAAAGAACAGCTGGAAATGGCCTCAGAGCTGTTTCCAGAGAGGGGAGTTTCCTTTCTCTTTGGAACTCAGTAACAGCTTCCTTGGAGAGTGGCTGCTTTGATGAGACTCAAGTATAAAAGCTTAAGATGGGAGTGAGTGCATAAAAAAGATGGATGAGACCTAGCAAGTGTGTCTGCAGGCACCACACACTGAGCTACGCTAAACTTCAGTTTATATAACTAGAAAGATCCTTTGTGTCAATTATAAATCAATTGATGTTCTGCTTCTTCTAATTTATCATCAGGAAATTGCATGAATAATCATATAGATTAAGCTGCATAAACACGTATCATTCTTAGTAGCAGTAGTAACAATACCAGGAGAGGACAGTCTAGAATAGCAGTTCTCAGCTATTCAGGGGTTCAAGGGTTCAAGACCCCCTTGGGGAGTCCAATGACCCTTTCACAGGGGTCACCTAAGACCGTCTGAAAACACAGATATTTGCATTACAATTTATAACAGAAGCAAAATTACACTTATAAGGTAGCAACGAAGATAATTTTATGGTTGGGGTCTTAAAACAAAAGGAATTGCAGCAGTAGGAAGGTTGAGAACCACTGCTTTAGAAATTCAGCACTAAAAGAAAAATAATTATTGATTCAATATTGCACTCACTTACTGAGATTTTACATAGTCACTAAATGAATATTCCAAAATAATATTTAATACATGGAAAATATTTACTACATATTCAAAACAAAAATTATTTTAAACTTTCATTATTGTTTGTCCATGTTTATGAGCTATTACATTAGTAGAAAGCCATTAAGTTTGTTCCTACTATGATTTATGGGTCATGTTTTCCCCTATTATAAATCTGTATTTTAAAGATGTGTTTATAATTCTTTCATTTTTTTCTTTTAAATTCTTGCATCGACACAAATGAACATTCCTTCTGGAACAAGTCCTTCTTCAGGCACCATGTTAAACCCACACCCAACCTTGACATACAGCATCTTTACAGCTTTATTTAACAGGCCAGTGCAGGGCCTGAAAGAGTTCTTGCCTAGGGTAGACAAACCTCTGGATTCTATAACCAGCACCCCCACCCCATCCTCACCACCAAAAGTATAAAATTTTTGTTACATATTTTGTTTGTTTTTAAAATTCATGCATTAGCACGACTGAACATTCTTTCCAGGACAGGTATTATTAGTTCAGGCACCATGTTTAAAAAATTTATTTATTTATTTATTTTAGGAAAATTGAGCCCATCAAAGTGACTGGGGGTATTGAGGAGAGCAAGCTCCTAAACCTGTCTTTAAACAAAGGAAGAACACAAGGTCCAGATGTCAGACCCCTTCCCCTCTGCCCTTAGCTGAGGGTGTGTGGTGCTCATGTAAAGAGGGTTGGAGTGACCCTGGCCTAGCAAAGGATTCTAAGTGTCTCTGTGGTCAATGGCTGATCCTGTTAGAAATACAGGATGCCTCGGAGCAGGGGAGAGTCCGACTCCACCACTTCCCCACTTCTCAGAGAAGCTGTGTGCCACAGTGCACCTCCCCACTGCAGCAGCCAAAGGAGATGATAAGGACAAAACCATCCAAGACAGGATGGTGTGAAAGCCCCCAAAGGCAGTGTGTACAGCCTATTCCCTCTGTGGCCTCAGGGGAAAGAGGGGAAAAGAAGAAGAAAAATGAAAAAGAGAAACAATGAAAGAATAGGCACAAGCAGGGAGGAAAGATAAATTAGATTCCAAACTGGGCAACTGTGAAATCCCCAGGACCTCTCATGATTCTTTGGTATTTTAATAAGACTCACCATTAATGTTTAATGTTAATAGTTTTGAGTTAATCTTTCCAACCCAACACCCTCCCTAAGCACAAACTTGGAAACTTCCTTCAAAGCTCTTTATAATGAGTAAATGCTGAAATTAAGCTACAGTTAACGTTTTCTTGCTTAAGCATGGGATTTCTGTTTTATAGCTTCTGTGCTGTAGCACGGAATTTGTGGTCATAACCTCTTCCCAGGGTGATGGAGGCTCTGGTGCCTGAGAACCAGGTCAGAGCTCAGCCTGCACTGGGCTGCGCTGTTGGGAAGAGGATGGTCACCAGAGCTGGGTCAGTTTTCTGTCACAGTCTGAAAAGTGGGTCATCACAAACAGATGAAGGCCCCCACCTGAGGAAGACATTATTCTTGACCATGCTTTAAGACTGAAATATACAGTGGACAGCTACAGTCTCAATACTGGGACGGCTGAGGCAGGAGAATCGTTGTGAGTCCCAGGGCAGTCTGGGTTATGTAGAGGAGACCTTGCCTTACAACAGACAAATTAATAAAAAGTTTCATGGAGCTGATTCTTTTTTTCTTAATGTTGTCCTGGCTTATCCATGGACTTAGAGTTCATGATAAGGTGACAGTCCACAGAGAGGAAGACAGGTTCAGTTTTGACAACTGTGCTACTTTTATTACACAGCAAGTAAAAGTGGCCCAGTCTCCACCATGCCAAATAAACAATGGGGCAACCTGTTTTTCCACTGGGATTGAGTATGTTTTTTGGCTACTTTCCCACTATATACTGATATATTCTACATTTTTGAAAATTAAAAAAAAACCTGAACTGTCTAAATTCACCTTTTCTATAACTTTTAGGATATGTTAATTTTTTTAAAAGATGATTTTTTAAAACAGCCGTGTCTAAACTCCAGTGCTGTCACTCTGACTGTTGAGAACAAGAAGAATGTCACAAGTATACAGAGAGCTGTTTCAGAGCTCTTCTGAATGACAGTCTCATGAATGGGGTGAGGTATAAGGCAAGATGTGGGTGACAGAAAAAGTTAGCTTCAGCCCATACTTTGGCCTCTCTTCAACCATTCATTGAAGTTTTTGGCCTACCTGATGAGATTCATTGGTATGAGAACTGTAAGAATGTTTGTGATTTGCTTGGCTAAATCAAATATGGCCCTCCTCACAGCTTCTTTACAAATAGCCAATTAACAGAAGCAAAAGATAGGAAAGGAAACAAAGACACCAAAATTGGTGTTTGAGCTTCTAAATCCCGTGAGTGGAATGGCTCTGCATGCACCTAGGGCCTGTATTTATTGTAGTGTTCTATCTATGTCAGGGACGCTGCTTGAGGTGCTTCGTTTTTGCTGTCAGTTGAGCACAACTGTAATGTCGCTATCTGAAAAGGATTAGAAGGACTAGAAGGAATGGCTTTGTTGGAGAAAGTGTGTCATTAAGGGGTGGTTTGAGAAGTCAAAAGCCGGGCTCCTTCCTGTCTGGGCCTGAGCACTGAGCAGATCCTGGGCAACAGCTCTGCCCCCAGTCTCTAAGAATCCAGAGGAAGCAGGACTCCCAGGTGTTCTTACCCTGGCATTATCTTAGGTAAGCAGACAGCAATGCCTTCCCCAAACAGGGAGTAACTGGAACCCACTAGGACCCAGGAAGTCACTCCTGGCCTGAGCAGATTTTGGGCCTCAGCTTTTACCCAAGTAGCAACACCAACCCCACACAGTTCTGATAAAACAAAGATAATAGGAAAAACAGGCTCCAGTCAGAGACAGGGCAGGTAGCACTAAAGAGATCCAGATGGCAAAAGGCAAGCGCAAGAACATAAGCATCAGCAACCCAGGGTACTTGGCATCATTAGAACCTAGTTCTCCCACACAAGAAAGTCCTGAATTCCCCATAGTACTAGGAAAGCAAGATTCAGATTTAAAATCACTTCTAATGATGATGATAGAGGACTTTAAGAAGGACATAAATAACACTCTCAAAGAATTTAAGGAGAACACAGGTAGACAGGTAGAAGCCCTTAAAGTGGAAACACAAAATCCCTTAAAGAATTACAAGAGAACACAACCAAACAGGTGAAGGAATTGAACAAAACCATCCAGGACATAAAAATGGAAGTAGAAACAATCAAGAAATCACAAAGGGAGACTACCCTGGAGATAAAAAACCTAGGAAAGAAATCAAGAGTCATAGATACAAGCATCACCAACAGAATACAAGAGATAGAAGAGAGAATCTCAGGTGCAGAAGATACCATAGAAAATATTGACACAACTGTCAAAGAAAACACAAAATGCAAAAGTTCTTAACACAAAATATCCAGGAAATCCAGGACACAATAAGGAGACCAAACCTAAGGATAATAGGTATAGATGAGAGTGAAGATTCCCAACTTAAAGAGCCAATAAATATCTTCAACAAAATTATAGGAGAAGTCAAAAGCTCATTCTAGCTAGCCCCAAGCCTTTCCCAGGCAATCCAGAGTGTAGCTCTCAGCTATATCTCCAGCACTATTCCTGCCTGCATGCAGCCATGCTCCCTGCCATGATGATAGTGGACCAAACCTCTGAAACTGTAAGCCAGACCCCAGTTAAATGCTTTCATTTATAAGAGTTCCCTTGGCCATGATGTCTCTCCACGGTACTAGAGTAGTGACTAAGACAGCAACTCTGAAAGTTCCCAGATACCTGAAAAATGCATGGCAGAATTACGATTTTCGGATGTTTGGCTTTCAATTAGATATTGCATTGGGGGTTGGAAATTGGAAGCAGGGTTTGTATCTTCCCACTGGAGACCGGAAATGTTTCTATATGAGGGCAGATTTTAGTTTTGCTTTTTGGTAATAACGGGGGAATTGATGCATAGGAGGGTAAATTGAAAAAAATGGGAATTGAGAGAGACTTTAGAAAAAAATCCCCTCCCTCCTTCCCTCCCTCCCTCCCTCCTTCCTTCCCTCCCTTCCTTCTTTTCTCCCTTCCTTCCTTCCCAAGAAAATGTGCTGTTCTGAAAGAAAGGAGTCTTGTTTCCAATTTAGCAATACATAGGAAATGAAGGAAGGAGTCAGATGGGGCCAGTGGAGTAGACTGTCTTAACACATCTGAGGAAACAAATCCAGGAGGGTTAGAGATGCCAAAACTCAAGCCCACAGGCTGGCTCCCTTCACTGAAAGAAACATGTAATGGTTGGGCCCAGAGTATGCGGCTAGAGTGAGGCCCACAGTGGAGGAACCCACAGAATAAACCATTTTTTACATTAACCAAGTTAGTTTTTGGAACTTCATGGTTTCATTATGTTACAAGAAGATGAAACTGGTATAATTTTTTTGTGGATATTTCATCTTTTTAAAATCTAAAACTATTTTCCTCGTCACTATGCCCATGAAATAGCAGCCATCTTACGTAAATGAAAGCATGACTTAATGAGAGAAATGTTATGAGCTTTGAAAGAAAGAGTCCTCTGCACTAGCTGAGGTTCCCTTAGTGTGTGCTTGCTTTGGGGTTCGGTGAGCTGCTTTGCTGTTGTTGTTTTAATAGTGTTTCATTTTCCCCTGTACTGAGCTTTAGTTTTGAAAGGAATGTAGAAGTGATGGAAAGTCCATTTATTGGGCTTTAGCCTTGAATCCTGAAGGCTTCTGGAAGAGGTGAACTCCTTTGTTCCTGTTAAAGATTTGAGGTAGGGAAGAAGTCAGCAAAAGAGACATAGCAACAGCACTCCCACTCAAGTGTGCTGTGTAAAGCTAACACTGGAGAGCAAGACAAAGTAGATGGCGGTCCTTCTAGTTACAGGGAGAAAGGTGATCAAGTGCAGAACACAACATCTCTATTGGCTTGGCAACCCACTGTTAGGTATGTTCAACCTGCAGCCTACAGGACACATGTGTGCCAGCATAGCTGTGAACAAAACCCAACACACCAGTAGATGACACCATCACATTGCTATGTCAAAGGCCGGACATCCCTAGTAGGTGTTTGAGCCAAGCCCCAGGGAGAGCCCAGGGGTAGACATCTGTCAAAGGAATCTCCCTGCAGAGAAGAAGCCAGAGAAATCGGGAGTGGGGATGGGGGTGGGGGTGGGGGTGGGGTGGGGCAGAACAAAGGGATCCTGTGAGAAATGGTCCTTGCTACTATAAAGGGCAAGGTTGCTGTGCATTGCGTCTCAGAGCCAAAGAAGATCTGGCTGGGAATCCAGTGGGATTGTTTCCTGATCTCATGACTGCACAGCTCTGTCTGCTCTGTTCCTTGTCTGGCAAGCTCCTCTCACCTATGTAAGTCCTTTAAAAGTTCCTGAGAAAAGAATTGATCATGGGATGGTGAGGAGAGGCTGGTATGGGTGTCTCCCAAGAATACTGATCAGGTGCTAGAGAGGTGGCTCAGTGGTTAGTACTTG
The DNA here is from genome assembly GCA_030674055.1 of Rhabdomys pumilio. Taxonomy (NCBI): domain Eukaryota; kingdom Metazoa; phylum Chordata; class Mammalia; order Rodentia; family Muridae; genus Rhabdomys; species Rhabdomys pumilio. The sequence continues at coordinate 136,845,742 of JANHMN010000001.1, read as the reverse complement.
TTGCTCTCGTAGAGGCCCTAGGTTTGGTTCAAGGCACCCATGTGGTGGTTCATAACCAACATCACTCTAGTCAGAGGATCTAATGCCCTCTTCTGGCCACTTCAGACAGTGCACAGATATTCATTCAGGGAAGATTACATACATACGTACATACGTACTTCATTTTAAAACGAATGTAAGACTTTTGAAGATGTGTGTTAGGGTTGGGCTGGTGGGTGGAACCAAAGTATACTTTTCAAAAGAATGCAAAGCAAAGCTCACCTACAAAGACAGAAGGAAACTCTATTAAGGATTTAAAAAGGAATTCTCATTAAGTAGTGAAAGCAAAGCTCACCCAAGGACCATCTGAGTAACAAAGCAGTTAATGCAGCAGTGAAATGGGACTACTAGGTGACACATCAAACTGGTTAATGTCCCAAAGGACAACAGGGGTAATCCCTGGGCTTTCTTTCTTACCAGTCTTTCTTACTTATCTCTGCTAGAAACAAACCTACAAATTGATATGTCACTTTGCAGAGAAATGGCCTTTAATTAGCATTAGAGTATCAAATGAATGTTTGGGTGAGCTTGTTAATGCTGGAATCTTCCTAGTTGTCTTAGGCACAAGTTTAGACATCTGGGGCATATTTCAGTGGTAAGTGCATGTCTTACCACTCAATACAATTCTTCCTAGTAGCCATTACATTTTTATTGTTTGACTTAGCAGTTGCTCTATTACTATGGGGAACCCTGAGATAGAGCATTGATGTTCTTAACAGTGGGGAATCCATCAGTGGCCTCTTGGTATCTACCAGGCCCCTGTTGTTTTGAATCCTAAACTCTTGTTATCAGTGCGTATTGGTTAATTAGCACTGACTTCTGTGTTTTCCTCTTCTGCCCCTACGTACACACACACAAAACCCACCACCACCGTCATACATGCATACATGTAACACAGGAATGCAAAGGGAAAAGAATAAAATACATCAGATGCTTTTTTCACAGGTAGAATGCGATATATTGAACTTACTGTGATAGAAAATGGTGACCTTATTTTTGAAACGCTCTCAAAATTCAAGAGGGTAATAGATATGGTTTGGATTAGTGCCCTTTTTGGAAATATCAGGAATAGCAGAGATTTTTTTCTGCACTGACATTTCCGTGCAGCAAATGCTGCGCTATCAGAGTGGACGTGTATACATTCATAAGTAGACAGGGAGGGAGGGTTCTCTAGGAAGGTTTTTGCTTGTGTCAGCAACCAAAGCACCCACTCTCTTTTTATCAGCCTGGTATTTCTAGAATTTACTGGTGGTTGTGGTCCACAGTATACTTAGTTAGTTAGTTCCTCTCATGAAGGTTAAATACAGAATGTATTCTCTGATAGCCAATCTTCACTGTTAGCTTTACAGGAAACAGAATTATGCAGGAAACAAACTTTTGGATATGTTTGTAAAGAAGGCCTGAGAGGTTTGGCTGAGTTGAGAAGTCCCTCTCTCAGTGTGGGTGGGAACTTCATGGGTTGTATCCCGATCTTTATAAGAAGGGGAAGACCCCTGCAGGCCTGCTTTCATCTCCCTACTTGCTGAGTGCCCACACAATATTACCAGCCTTCCTCATGCTCCTGTCTCCACACCTGCCCACCATGATGGCTTGCATCCATTCTTAAACTATCAGCCAAAGCAAAAGTTTTCTCTCATAAGTTTCTTTTCTCAGGTATCTTGTCAAAACAACAAGAAAAAGTAACAAATTCAACTTCAGCCAACAATGATACTGGCCAGGCTTTACAAAAATGGACTGGATAAAATATATAAGACAGCTAAAGAAAATTCAGAAATCACTCAGTTTATCCATCTAAGTTTCAAATAGAAATATCCTTTATTTTTATGAGAACAATGTTTATTCTTTGTAGGAAGTTTAGAATGTAAGAAATGGGGAACAGGAAGTGAACACACCTACAGTTGTGACCCTCTTCTCATCACTGTTAACCTTTTGGTAGATTCCCTTCACATTTTACACACACACACACACACACACACACACACACACACACACACACACAGAGTGATATGAACCATACAGTGTTTTGCACTGTTTTTCCCCATAAAATATTATGACAGTCTTTTTTTTTTCAGTGAAACTAATAACTCTTGGTCAACATGCAAATGGATAAATCACATTCAGCTATTAGAGGTTCATAATTTAGCCCTAGTTTCATAATTTACTTTATACTGTGACTACTGAGTAGCTGTGACCTTAAATCTTTCTTAGGATGCAGGCTCTAAAGTGGGTTTACTGGGTGAAAATCTGTTAACATTTTCAGAACAGGACAGTTTGAACACATGCAGTTTGCATCTTGCACTGGTTTTTCTCATCAGTGTGGGTTTGATTAGCCTTTCTTTACACACAGTACAGACTCCTTTAATTGGCAAGGAGATCGACAGGAACTGAGCACACACTGGAGGGAGGAGATAAGCAGAGTCATCACAATCAGCTCCCAAGAAGAAATGGGAACTTAATCCAGCCAAGCTTCCAGCAGCACCCTCGTTAATTTGTGTTATCGCCTCTTAATGTGGCATGGCGCTTGATTTACACACGTGAAGAGAGTTAATGGTTCCTTATTTTTGGAATTTGGGCTAGGGGGAGTGAATGGAGAGAGAAATGAAAGTGCATTAAATTCATACCTTTCTAGAATTACTGAGTTTCTGTGAGTAATTGTTAATAACAATTTCAAGCAAGATAGCTTTTTTCTAATGGCTGTGAAGGCCTATGAGCAGAACAATGAGAAGATAGCTGTGCTGTTCTTGATGTGGCAGCACGGGGAAGCTGTTGGTTTGGGGTTGGGATGAGCATCTGAGGTCTGCAGAGAGGCCAGGTGCCCACAGATGTCATCATGGCTTGTCATATCAGTTCTGATATTAAAAGGCCTCTGGGATCTCCTGAAAGCTAACTATCTGTTCAACCCAGGAAAGCTATTTCTGTAACAAATTAGACCAATCTAACATGACCATAAATTTGATGGATTGACTATTAATTTGCATTTCTTAATTACCCTTAACAGTTTGCAATAGCAGCTTTCAAAGGACCAGAACGTCACATTGCACTTTTTTAGAACTGCATAGGTACAATACCTTGAAAGGAGTTAATACATGGTATGTTATAACCAAATATAACCTTAAATTTGTAACAATATATAAAGATATATACCAGTGTGAGATGTTTGGCTAGTGTTAGCACTATAGTTTAAGAGTAGATTCAATAATTTACCCTTTATTCCTATTACTCCTATATTATACCCTATATACCCTGTTTTCTTTTCATTCCTTCTCTCCCATTACCCTTAACACCAAATAAGAGAGAAAGAAGGATAGAGGAAAGAAAAAAAGAGAGAAAATCCCCGAGTCTAACCTTCCCCATTTTGCTTCTTCCCTGGTCAAGGTCGTAACAACATGTAACCACACTCCTTAAAGATGACAAACACCCAGCATCCATTGAATGACCGAAACCATCCACCTCACCTCTTGGGAATGGGGACATGGCTCTCTTAAAATTGTTTCTGCTGGTTTGGGGTGTTGTTTTCCTTTTGGGAGGCCCCATAAAAAGTGGGATATTGGTCAGTCTTAAGAAAGTTAGCTGTAGCTTTGGTGAAGTCTCTGCGTGCTGAGAAAGTGCAGGCTCAAGTGAATTGTGAAGGGAAGGTGGTATTGACACAGTGGGCTGGTCTGAGACCAGCTCAGTCTCTTACATGGATGGATCTATTCACTCATATTCTCTCTCTCTCTCTCTCTCTCTCTCTCTCTCTCTCTCTCACACACACACACACACACACACACACACACACACACACACACACACACTAGCTGAGAAGCTAAGGTGTGTTTTGGGGGTTGCTGGAGCAGCATTCATCCCTAAGCATAAACAAGTGGAATGTGAAATAGAACTTTGGCAGAGGTGCCAGCTTCCCAGGATTCTTGTCCTGTGTGGAACCCTTCACAGTCTGAACAGGTCCGTACTGCTAAAAGATGAAGACATCCATCTCCAAACCCCTTCTTCTCTTGGTCCCTGTGGACATGTCTGAAGGTTTTCTAGCTCTCCGTGCCCTCCTATTCATGCACACTAAGGATGGTGTCAGAGTCTGACCAGAAACAGGCAGAGCAGGGTTCCCTCTCAGACCCACTAGCCAGACTTTCCTGTTTTCACAGTCTGAGCCACACTCATTTTCTGTTTTCTTAAACAGAACGTTTAAGAACTAGTTTAGCTCAGCCTGAGGCCCTTGGGACCCTTACATTTTTCACTGCCATGTTTTCAAATAGAGACAGTTTATACTATTTATAAAGCTTGGGTTTCCAGAACAAGTGCGATATTTATGTATTCCTCACAGAGTTCAATGAGATGGCTGAGGCACTGGGCTGGCGGCCAGTCAGCTTGCCACATATCTATCCTTTATTTCGTTATCACAAATGCACTTTGTGAAAGAGGGCTCAAACTCTGCCTGTTCCATCGGCTGTCTTTACTTCTAGGACATTAAGGTGCTCTCTGAGTGAGCCTTCTAGTCTGGGGAAATGATTCATGGTTTAAAAAGAAAAATGTCCTGAAAATTGTGTAAGCTCAAATACAGCCATCTGTCTTCTCTGGCTGAACAAGATGCTGAAGGTCAGGCGTGGAGTCACTTTGCAGTCCCAGCATTCAGGGCTTGAGCCCGTGAGCTCAGAGCCAGCCTGGGAAACAGGAAGCTATCTGCAACAACTGCAACAGCAAAATCTGTCCGCTGATCCAAAATCCCCCTGTTTCTAAGAGCCAACCTACAATCAAGATGGTTGGAAAGTGGATTTGCTTATCCTGTCTCCTTCCCACTCCCACTCAGTGCCTCATCTTTACCTGTCAGTTGGACCTGGGAGTGGCTGTAATACCAAATCTCTGGGTTTCTGTACCCAAAAAGAGTCTTGGCAAACTGATGCTGGTTGGACAAAGCAAAAAATAGGAATAAGACAGCTTAAGCCATGTTATGTTTTAAGTAGAAACTTTATAGTTGATCGCTCACTTGAGGAAAGAATAAACTTCAGAATTGTAGAGGTGACGAGAGATACGATGAAGCAGTCTATAAGAAGGGTTTATTAAGGCAATCCTCTGGATGAGTACAAATTTTATTATGTCCATAAAAGTCTTTGGTGTCATATTGAGTATGTACTTACTGGTTTTATGACATTAGGTCTGGATATAGTTCATTATGGATGCATGGACTGTATGAATTTTGATAAGCTTGTTAATTGTAAGTATACTTAAGGGAAGGTTAAACTGATACCCTTTATATCAGATATGTAAAGTCATATCCCCCGACTTGTAACTACAAGATCTCTGCACTCACTGCTTTCTGCAAACTACTGCATATGGTTTTACCTAAACTAGTCTGCAGAAGAGCCGTTTTATTTCTGGTTTTGACAAAATAGTCTGAGGTTGATCTCTGTAGGGCAACGTTATTTTTCAAACATATCGCAAGCCACAAACCATATCATGAATTGTGGTATGAGTACTCTGACTCTCTGGCCCCCATATGCCTCCAGGGAGGAGTTTATGCAACATGAAGCATCTGAGATGTGTGGAATCTTTGCCCCATCCAATGTAGTTGATATGTTCAGCACCAGATTGTCAATTGGGAAGGAAAGTTAATTCAAAACATAAAAGATAGTTTTAGAAGACTTGCAAGTTGTTTTTATTCCTACCAGTTCCACTCTGTCTTCTTAACAAAGAAAGAACCTCTAATCCAAAGCAAGGGAAAACTTAGCAGACCAGGTCCTAGTTAACATCCCCATGGAATAAGACAAATACTTATTGCTCTTTAAGAAACAGAGCCACACAGATTAAAAGACACTGTGCTATTAGAGAGAAAAAGGTTCATGCACTTAAAATACACTTCACTTTGTTTCTTGCCCCTGATCCCAGACTTTTGTGAAATACCAAGAAGTTTCATCTGTCTGTTCATCTGAAGGCACTGTGATACAGGCTAGAGATGCTGGTGTGAGTTAGACCCAGGTTCCTTCTCCTCATCTGTTGCTTGCTGTGCCCACATGAGGATGCTACATTAGGAGACTACTTTAGGCTTGACTGAGATGACTGTGTAAGGTTTAATGTAGTTCTTGATTAGGTAATTGCTTGGTAACTTGGCTGTCACCAGTGAGCCTGTTGTCATCATTTGTCACCATCAGTCCCTTCAACATTGTGATCATTGTTATCATCACTCTGTCATCACCTCCCTGTCCTGGTTTTCTCTCGCTTCTGCCTGCTCCTAACCCCCACTGTCGACATTTCAAATCCTCATACAGCAGCATTCTTGGTGCTAGAACCCAAAAACCTCCGCCTTCTCTCCTGCACATTCTTCCCAAATAACCTCATAGACAGGGAAGCTTTAAACAAGATCTCTATTCTGAGCTGCATGCTTTTCTATTCAGCCACCCATGAAACCAGTGGTTCTCAGCCTGTGGGTCGGGACCCCTTTAGGCTTAAATGACTCACAGGAGTCACCTAAGACCATTGGAAAACACAGATATCCACATTAGAGTTCATAACAGTAGCAAAATTACAGTTATGAAGTAGCAACCAAAGTAATTTTCTGGGTTGGGGGTCACTACAACACAAGGGACTATATTATATATTAGAGGGTCACAGCATTAGGAATGGTGAGAAGCACTGCATTGAATTAAACATACCCCATTGAATAACCTAGCTGTTCTTCAAACCCAAGTTCACTGCACAGATCTCTCCCAGGATCTTGCTTGTTCTTTCTTCTGTTACTAGCTCTTCTATCATCAAAGCTGGTGGATTGGATGTCGTCCGTGATTGTAATCATCTCTCTCTCTCTCTCTCTCTCTCTCTCTCTCTCTCTCTCTCTCTCTGTCTCTCTCTCTCTCTGATAGTCAATCAATGAAGCATGTATATTCTACTTTCTAGACCCTAAATCCTGAATGGGTAGAGTCTTTGTTAAGAACTAGCACAATCCTCAACAAATAATGATTGAATGGATTCTGCTTACGAAGGGACAAATGAGACTTCTGCTTCCTTTTGCTTCTGTTACTTTTTCCTTAGTTTGAGGATATTGGTTCTTTCCAACTTAATTCATGGTTTAGAAATTCCACAATGGAAATATCTTAACTGGCTCCCTATATCTAGGGTTGAATCCTTCACCCTGCCCCCAGCATCACTACAGTTATTGAAACAAAAGGAGTCTTCATTGCCTGATGAGGCCAGTAAACATCTTATTACAAAATAAACATCACATCATGGGAACATACCTAAAAAAGCCAGAATGGCTTTTTTTAAAAATCAAAAAGCCAAGAATGTGATTATAATCTTTTGTATATCCTGCCTACATCATTTCATTGACTGAATAGTGTCCTTATTTGAAATCTACATTTTAAAACACTGTCCTAAAATACTCTGAAAATGACCTAGAAGCTGGGAAGATAGTTCACAAGCATGCCGACCTGAATTTGAATCCCCAGAACCTGTGTAAAAGTCAGACCCAGCAGCACATATCTGTAGTCTCAGTAGCAAGATGGGAGGTGGAGATAGGAGAATCCCCATCAGCTCACAAGCCAGCCAGGCACCTGCAGCACAAGCAACAGATAGACCCTGTCTCAGACAAGATGGAAGGAGTGACCTGTCATTTGAGGTTGTTGTCTGTCCTCCGCATGCATGGCACGCTCCCTGTTCTCATGTGCACTTGAACATTCTTTCTCGACCTGGATAGCTCCTACTGTCAACCTGGATAGCTCCTACTGTTCAGGTCTCAGGCTGCATTTTTTTTTCTCTGACTGTGGTTTTAAATTAGATACTTCTCTGGGTTCCTAAAGGTCTTTGTTCAAGTCCCATCCCAGAGCTCGCCCTCCTGCTCTATCTGCTAGCTGTTCTGGTTTTCCTGATAGCCTCTGAGTTCTATCAGGTCAGCAAATACATCTGTTCATGCCACAGAATGAATTCTGGTGCTTCCTCCCACAAATATTTGCTGACTGAGTGAAATAAGGCCTCACGTGCTGGTAGAATGATCGAATTATGTGTGTGGGAAAATCTTATTCCAAGATAAACATCACGGGAACATACCTAATCTGTGTGTATTTGAGCCATGTCTTCCTGCTCTTGTTCATCATGCTTGTAAAGTAGGGGAAATGGTTCTGTGATCCTTTGGCTACAGGTTCATTCTAGGACAGGATTTGGAGCAAGTACACACTGTCAATTCCAGGAAGTCTTGCAGGTGATAATGTTGCAAAACAAAGGACAGATGTTTTCTGGCCCCACCAGGCAGCGGAGGCTCCTTTTACTTCAGCCATGTAAGAGAGATGGGTTTTTAAATCAGTGCCTTTGAAGTTAAAATTAAATTTGTTTTCATTATTTTAGTATATCCTGAGTTTAAAGACTAGATTCTATTCTCATATCAATGAGGAACAAACACAAAATATCTCATACTTCCAATGTATTATCTGTAAGTTTAAAATTGTGTGTTTGAGCTACTAATCTCTACACTTGTTAATCAACCAAAGTCTCTCAATAATAACATTCAAGTCCACATGTATTGACTCTGGAAAGGTGTTCTATACCTGACTGTGGATCCGAGGACATCATTCTTTTGATTACATGGAAATTTAGGAATCTGTTTTGAAATAGGAATTGTTTTAGTCATTTTACTGATTACAGTATGGTCTAGTTTGCTTCTTCTTTGATACAACACTGACTAAGCCAACTTGGAGGAAGAAAGGATTTAATTCTCTTTACACATTACAGTCTATCATGGATGAAACTCAAAGCAGGAACCTGAAGGCAGGAACTGAAGCAGAGACCATGAAGGTACTCTTCTTCCTGGATAGCTCCCCCAGCTTGCTCAGCTACTGTTCTTACATAACCCAGGCTCATCTGCCTATGGATAGTACTGCCCACAGTGGGCTGGGCCCTCCTGAATCAACTAGCAACCCATCAAAAAATGCCTCACAGATGGGTCCACAAGCCAATCTGATGGAGGCAATTTCTTATTTGAGGTTCCTTCTTTCCATGCACATCTAAATTTGTGTCATATTGACAAAACTAACTGTGACATGATAACAGTATATACTCACTGTGAGGACAAGAGGTTGGGAAACAGGAAGAGGAAGTTAAACGTTCTATAATCCTGTTAGACCATGCATGTCTATGATGTTTCCTGAACATACTGTATTCATTTGGGTGTTGTTGTTGTTGTTGTTGCTGCTGCTGCTGCTGCTGCTGCTGCTGCTGCTGCTGTTTTAAAGTGAAAATAGTGTCACTTCCACTGGTGGCTTTGGAATATGTGTTTCACTTAAAAAGTTGAAAGAGTTTCACAGAAGTGGGTGATACTGTTTTTAGGAAATTTTTGCCTTTCAGGGTTTGAATACTATAATTCTGCCTTTATTGCTCTCTTTAATAAGAAAACCTCAGTTGCCAGATATGGTGGCATACACAGTCTGTAGTTGCAGCACCTGAGAGACAGAAGCAGGTAGATCTGTGAGTTCCAGGCTAGTCATAACTTTAGTGAGACCCTGTCCCCTGCCCCCTGAAAAGTTAAAAATAGAAAACTTCTATAAAAAAAAATCTTTGTAGGCTGCATTTGTAGGACTTGAAAATATGCTACCTATCTGAAGAATAAAAGATATAATTTTATTTAGTGGCTATTACAAGACTACTGGAATGTTTAGGAAAATGAGTCTAGGCTGGACTTCTAGGAATAAACCTGAACTGATACAGCAAATCTGAAGGCAGCCACTACAATGTCTGACTTAAAAACACACCATCTTTGCTGATAAGTAGGGACACTTCTGCCTCTAGAGACATCCAGATTTTTGGCTGGATCTACCCTGCCCCATCATGGATGCCTGGGATCATCACCTCTTTCTTTTCTACCCTCACGGTTCTATGGCCTTTACATGAGAAACTGAAAGAGAGGCAAACACAACTCCAGAACTGTGTTCCCCATCAGAATGGTGGGGGCTTATTCTATTGATTTCTGTCTTCCAAAGTTTAATTAGCACATTTCATTGCCAAAGCTTAATTCTTGCCTTGAGCCCTTGCTCCATGGTGTTGATTGTCTAACCTCTGCCATGTGGAGCAGTCCATGCCCACCTACTAGGAGTCTGCAGTGGACATACTGACCACTGTGATCTCCATGCACCCATCCATCCAGACTCTTGATATTGGACTGTTGTGCCATTTGTATGTATCCCATATGTGAAAAAGAATTTGAAAGCAAGAGAAAGAGGAACATCTGAAGGGGTGGGCCTACCCTTTGTTCCTCTTCATATATTCTGCTCAGATCATGGCATCTAGATCTTTCTGTCTCTGTCTCTCTGGGTCTGCTTGTCTGCCCTCTCCTTTCCCCTCCCCCACTGTGTACCCTGTAGATCATTTCAGGGCCCTATGCATGCTAAGCAAGCAGTCTTCCACCAGGATGTATGACAGCACATTTTATTATTGCCTATTTTTAGGACTGTGTCTCACTAACTTGCCCAGACTAGTCTCAAACTCATGCTGTAGCCCAGGCTGCAAGACGGAAAGTCTTTGCTAGCTGACTTTCTTTATATCCCTGTTTAATCAAAGCTGGTTGACTCTGTGTCTCCAGTTATCCATCCAGCTGTTTCTGTCTGTCTCTGCTGTTTCCTGCTGGCCCACACCCTTGCTTTTCTCTTCTCAACTGCTGCTTCAGGTCCTAAGTACAGACATTGCCTTCACCGTTGCCACTTGAGAGTCATACACTTATAGCATGCCATTTCTCTGCTCAAAGCACATTAGTCAGTTTCCACCACACCTTGAATCAAAGGCAAAATCTCAGCCACAACCCATAGGATTTGTCCAGCGCCCCCCCCCACCCCTGTTCCCTCCTCTGCATTCTCACCCCTTCACCCCCTACATTGCTCCAGCCACCCTTGATGATCTTAGGAACACCTGTCCCTGGGGATCACGGTGGTTGCTTATCCTTCAACTTGGAAGCCCAGATAGCCACAAGGCTTACTCTCTCCTTTCTCCAGAGTAGGCTTGGCCATCACCTGCTCAACAAGGCCTGCCCTGGTCACTCTAGTTGCAGTATGATTCCCCTGAAGCCCTTTAGACCCCATCTCTGCGCCATTTTCATAACACCTTGTATTCTATAATGAAGCCTGCAACTCTTTTATTATGTGTCTTCCTCTATGAGAAAGTTGACTTTTCTTTCCTATTGGATCTTCAGGCCATTGGACAGCATCTAGGTACGTAGTAATCATTCACTGAATGTTTGTGGCATGCGTACATTTCTGTACGCGTGCCTCATGGTACACCCATCTAATTATTTATTAGGGATTCATTCCTAGGATGAAAAGTATGCACAAATAGAAAAAAAAAGTGTTACCTGTGTGTCCTTCCAGTAATTGTCCATAAGCATCCTGTTAGCCTGTGACTCTCCCCGCACCACGAGGTGGCACTTGTTCCTCCAGTCCTCTCATTCAGCATATTGCCCGCTCCATATATTTCGCTGGCTCTTCTCCCAGTGCTCTCTTGTTACATACAGTGTGGTCTCTCTAGAGCCCAAAGACTCTACATGTCACCTTGGCAAGACCTTCCGTCACTGTAGGTTAGCCCTCATAATCCACCACCCTGTTTTACTTTCATGATGTCGTTTCGGATGATCCCGTGTTTTATGTCTGTCTCTGTGTTTTATTTCTTCTTCTAATCTGTGTCATTTCAATCAGGAGATCCGCCTGTCTTTTCTGACATTATTGCTAGTACATGTGTGTTTGATAGTGGAATAAACACTAGCTATCATTTTCCACTATTATGAATTCTCTCAGTGCAATAGATATAATGTGCGTTGCTTTTCTGGACTGGCAAACCTGAGCATCTTTTCAAGTACAAACTGCTTTTTTTAAGTAGCTAGTACATGCCAAGTTGATCTGGAAATTTAAATGCTTGACTTGCCTGTCGGTTTGAGGCAGGCAATTCTTGATTTCTGACCTTGGTTTGCTGATACTCAGTATGATGTCTTAATGTTTGGAGCCTCCTCTCTCGTTTATGCCTGTGTTAGTATCCAGAAACCACAATTCCTTACTGACTCTTGCTTTTCATTTTTTGTCTCCACAGCTTTTGGAAAGAACCAACACTGTGTTTGAAGAATCAGATGGCGGTTCTCTCAAGAGTCCACTCCACTTAGCGGTAAGTGAACAGCTGTGGGAAGGTTCCTCTGTTTGTCTCATAAAGAACAAGTGCCAAAATCTTACCCTGCTCTTAAGATGTAGCCCAGAAAGGCAATAGTCAGTGCTAATGATAACAACAGGGGGTTGAAAGCATGGGCTTCTGAGAGAGACTATCTCACCTTCTAGGTCTGCCTTCCCAGCTGGTGACCTTAGATACAGTTACCTACCTTGTCTTCAGTATCCTTATCTGTAGAATGGGAGCAAATAAATATACGAAGCCTGCATAAAGTCATTACCACATGATATGTAATAAATGATCACTTTAAGCTCTAATCATTTTTTTATATATAAAGGAAACATCTCAGGTAGGGAGATTTGATTACAGAGCAATATGTAAACATTAAACCTAGGAATAATCAAATATCACATTTTCAAATGTCACAGCTAAAACCTGTGTGGGTTTTAAATACAACTATGTGTGGATAGAGGGTGCAGGTTTAGAATAGCAGCTATGTTGTTCTTCCTGGATTTGCCAGTGGGCCTCAGAGGAGGGCTCTGGCTCCAGGTCTCATGATGAGAGAGCTGGAGGGACTGTTGCAGTTCTTATTAGCAAAGCCTCTAATTCACCCCCCAGTAATCAAAGGGGAGTGCTTTGACACTCAAACTCTTCAATGGGCTAGGGGAGTTATCACTCCCATAGCCCTGCTTCAAATGGTACGAGGTTCACCCTCAGCGAATCGGCAGCTATTTGAAAGAGCCCTGCTGCCTGGCAGTCCTACCTGCCTGAAGCCAGCTCTCCTGCCCACCATGCTGCTGAAGGTTGAAAACTCAGCCATGCTCTGGTGGTAGAGGTGGGGGCAGTAATTAGATGTATCTTTGTTTAGTAACTACAATGATACAGGATTTAAGGAGGATGGGAAGGGGTCAGGTCTAATTGAACTAGTAAAGCTTACCTATATGATGCCCAAACACTTCTTCAGTGTTCTGGTGAGCCTTTAGGGAGGAATGTTTGATTAATAGACACGGGTGAGCATCCCTGCAAGGTGAGAGGAGACAAGGCCATTACACAAGGGAGTGTCCGGGGCAGAGGAGCCCACCCTCCACTGCCTGTCTCCACACATACTTGTCAGCACACCTGCAGAAGCCCACTCAGAGCCTCTAACACACCCACCACCAACACATCCACCATACACGTAAACAGCTGCACAGGCACACACATATATTTGGAATGCTGTGAAATGAGCCATCCATCTTAATTCAAGGAGGTAGACTTAAGTGGAGAAGGAGGGGGAACAGTGGCTGTTCCTATGGACAAAGCTTCACAGCAGTTGGCTAAAGGAGAAGAGCTCTTTAGAATCCCTGTGCAGCTGTCAACTGTGCCCTAGCAAAGCTCCCTAGAGCTTGGCATGCACAGATGTAGCTAGCCCTAGCTGCCCTTAGTGAGACCACATAGGGTTATTTCCAGCAGAATCTTCCATGCCCTTTGGACGTGGGGCTGATTGCATTGCTATTGAAAAGAGAGCTTCTAGGTGTCCAAAAATTCTATCATCTTTTTTTTTTCTTTCAAAAATTATTTGCTTTGTGCTCAGCATGGCCAGGTGTGCTCCTGAATTCTCTGGGCCTCCACTCACATAGAAAAGGGCAGTGGCATCGTGACAAAGACTGGGTTTTGGTAGTGCTGCAGCTGGCAGGGCCTGAGAAGACAGAGAGTTCACTATTCACATCAGCAACTCATGCAAACATGCTGTTTTCCACTGCAGATTACAGGGAGCGAGTTTGTTAAGGCTTAAAGACCCTTGTGAGTTGGTCAGTTTGTTAGCTGTCTGATGTTGTCCAGGTGCCTAAGCTCTTGTGTCTCAGTTTCCCCATCTATCAGAAGACAAGAGCAGCAGTACCTCATCAGGGGCCATCATGGGGACAGCCTGAGCTCATCCTGGTAAAGCGATTAGAAGAGTGCCTGATGGCATGTGTGTGTCAACAGCCAGCTTCACCAGCATCATACTAACATGAGTCTTCTCCTCCATGTGACACGCACACTGGCTGTGAACAACGCCAAGCACTCTTCTAGGAGGAGACATTACAGGGAAGGGACATAGCCTCTGTCCTTTTGAGTTGCCCATGCTGAAGAGATCTTAGGCAAGCAATAGCATGACAGATGGCAGCAAGTGCTACAAGGGAAAAGAAAATGGAATCCATGTGATGGAATGAATATTGAGGTGCAGATAGAGTGCTATTTTACAGAGCACAGAATGTCACGCTTGCACAGTGGGACTAAGAGCTAGTCACATTGCTACCTGACAGAGGAAGGTTCTAGGCACAAGTGTAAAACTCTTGAGGAAGAGAAGACTTGGCATGTCCACAGAACAGCAGTGTAGCTACCACAGAGGGAACGGAGTGGGGAGGACAAGGAGCAGGGAGAACAGCTGCCCCAACATCTCACGGGGCTCCTGGTCCCTGGTAAGAACTCTGACTTTTACTCTGAGCAAAACAGAAAGAGGTTTGAGGAGATAAAGAAGATGATGTGACTTGCCTCAAAGATCACAAACTTATAAAACAGAGACAAAGAGCGACTTTGAATGAGAGTGACTTTGCTCAGAAAGGTTGCAAGGACCTGTTCTAGAATTACCTCATTCTTCCCTCCACATCAGCGGTTCTCAGCCTGTGGGTCTTGACCTCTTTGGGGGTCCCATATCAGGTATTCTGCATATCATATATTTACATTAGGAATCATAATAGTAGAACAATTACAGCTATAAAGTAGCAATGCAATAATTTTATGGTTGGGGGGGGGGTCACCACAGCATGAGGAACTGTGTTAAAGTGTCACAGCACTAGCGAGGCACTAGTCTATATCGCTAACACATTATTTTCTTCAAGACATGTATAAATGTGCCCATCACCGTCTCCAGGGTTTGTTGGGGCATGTTGTTCTTGGGTAAAAGCATTCTAGCAGGGAAATTGAACCAGATGCCCCTAAACCTTGACCCATAAAGAGACCTGACCTGCCTTGAGCTACTATTTCCTGCCTGAATGATTTGAGTCTCCAGGGTTATCAGCTCATAGAATTTCATATTCATTTCATCCACTTGAAAAAATTAAATTAAGAAATGAGGTTATGCAAATAGGATGGCTCCAGCTGCTGCAATTTCCAGATGGACCCATGGTGTCCCTGAAGTGTGTTAGGCTCCCAAATTCCTTCTCCTTGTCTGCCCGTAGCTTCCATCTTAGAAGGCTTAAGCAAAGTAATTGTGGTTAATACATATAAGTCACCTAATGAGATATTTCTTGAAATAATTTAAATAATTTTAAAGTTGGATACTCCAATGATAATCCCAGCATAGTGAAGTTTACCCCCACCTAAGAAGCTGTTCTCAATGGTTACCTGCTGGCAAAGGGAAAAATCATTCTCTCCAATGGAGTCTCACTAGGTACTATCAGCCACACCTCTGGATGGGCCTCCTGCCCAGGAGTAGATGGCCAATACAAAATGAATGCCAAGGGTTGTCGTCCTTGCTGGGTTTTGTTCGGTGGCCTTTTTATTTTGGCTTTTTTTTTTTTTAATCTTATTGGATTTCTGTTTGTTTTTCTTTTCATTTTTTATTTTTGCTTTGGGGAAAAAACAATAAAATGAGGTTGGATGGGTAGGGAGGTGGAAAGGGTCTGGGGGGGAGTTAGAGTAGTGGAAAAACATGCTCAAAATACACTGGATGAAACAAAGGCAGAAAAGGCGCTGCAAGGAAATGAGGAGACAGGAGAGTTCTTCCTGCAGATAAGTCTGGCTTTCAAACTGTTCTGAGCAGTGTCAAGTGCCTTGTACACAAAATCATCCAGGCTGGGTTTGAAAAGCTGCACTAATTAGCAGGGGTGCATCTTCTGTATTTTATCCTAAGCCACTTGAACTTGATAACAGTGAACGGGTTGTTTTAAAGTGTGAGGATTAAAGGGGACCGTGCAGAGAGCAGGTGCTTTCATTACAACATGAGTCCTGCTTCTTGCCTGGTGTTGCTCCTGTCCCCTGTGTGTCGAAACCTAACTGTGCTGGCCATTGTCCTTTGTGTGTCTACATGCATTGTAAGTTTTCCCAGGCTAACTTAACTGAATAGAAATTAAAATGTTATTGTCAAATGCCAACATTTGACAATAGTATCTAGACCCTGCTGCTATCTGCTGGGCACATTTCCCTTCAGCACTGAGTCATGAGTTCTCAGTAAGCTGAACCAGTAACTACCGTTTACTAGGACACTGGAAACTGGGAGGCCAAGGTTTGGAAAGTCAGTTCTCAAAAGAGCACCAGATTCACGTAGGGAATGAATTCTAACAGTCTGATTCCTGTGTGGATGTACCTGTGACTCGGTTCTTAGCTTAACATTAGATGCTTCTGATTTGGCCTGTGTTGGCAATGGTACAGGATATATGGAAAACATTTGACTGTTTTCTCTTCTTTGTTGATATTTGGAATTCCCCATAATACGAGGCCAAGATATGCATCTTCCTGCCATATTACATGTTCATACTCTCTCTCCAGAGGGCTCCTGGGTCAGCCAGCTTTATCTGAAGCCTACTTCTTCCACCCAAGGCTGCATACCCACAGCACAACCAGGTTACTCTGCCCCTCCAGGTCCTCATCAGTAAGACAAGGATGACAAGAACATCTAAACTGCAGACTGGAGTGAGCTCACAGCAAGCAGCCAGCTAGTGATTACTTCAGAATTTAGGTTACAATAGAGACTTCCTGTCCTGTGCACTTACAGCTCTTAATGTACAGGGGTTGTTTTCCTGTTCCTAAAGAGGCGGTAGTGGATAGTAAAGGTAGTGGTAGTGGATAGTAGCCTAGAACTATGTCCCCAGAGTGTCCCTTCTTCCTCCATAGCATTTCCCATTTCCACGGAGCGTTCTGCAGAAAGAATTTAGGTCTTTATTCAGCATTTGTTATTCAGCCCTATTCATTACAGGCAAACACAAAAAATGTTTAGCCTTCAAGTCAATCAAGCGGAATTACTGAGGGAAAGTGTGTTGCCTATCAGACTGTAGATTCTGAGTTCAGATCCCAACTCTGTAATGATCTAAGGACTTTTTAACCTCTGAAAACAAATGTTTACAGTAGATGTAGTGACTTATATCTACGATCTCACACACAAGAGGCTAAGGGTTTGAAGCCAGCCTAGGCTGCATAGAAAGATCCTGCCCCCCCCCAAAAAAAATCATAAATGAGATGTGAGAGTGCTTGGCACAGTGCCCAGCACATAGAGATGAATAGTTGCTATTATCAAAAGCAAATCAACAAATGCATGATTGGTATTTCATGGCAATAAGTGCTTTGAAGACGATGAAGTAGGTGGGCTGAAGACTGAATGAGCCTTTTACATATGTGCTGGGACGCTTCTCTGGGAAGGTGCTGTCTGCATAGAGCTTCCAGGATAGTCATAGGGTTGTCTGGATGAAGCACTTTCCAGACACGGGACAGAAAGTGCATTTGCAATGGCCAGAAGAGAAAATTCATGCACTTACCCATAGAGGGCAGTGTGGCCACCCCAGAGTCTGAATGTGCTAAGGGGGCATGCAGGGGAAGGCCAGAGCTGAACTCTGGATTGATCTTGGCAGGTCTGGGATTTTGCTGCTATCAAGATAAGTAGCTTTAAGCTGAGTTTGCAGCAAGCAGAGACATGGCTTCCAGTTTGACTGTAGAAAGGTTTCACCTGTTAATGGTGTCCATGATAGATCACCAAGGGACAGAGATGGACGGGACGCTTTTGCTGGAGTTCTGGCAAAACAGTCCAGGCAAATGTGCAATGGGTGGACTTAGATATATCTCTGAGACACAGAGGAGATGGTAACAGTGTCTTGTGAGTGATGTGGAGGGCTGCTACTGATCACACAGCACCTTTGTGGATTTGAACAGAAATGTGATGTTCTCTGTGTGAGTTAGCAAAGACACATGTTCCTCTGGCCTGATACCACCCACTCAGAACAAGGGAAGGCATAGAGGGTGCTCTTTGTCCGAATCTACTTGAACTACCGTCCCAGATACTTGTTCAAGGCTGCAATCAAGGCTTAAGTGTTAGAGAAATAGAGGTGACATAAGGGCTGTGGTCTGAGAATGAAGTTGCCCTTTGCAGATGGGAAGGCTGCAGGCAGAGGAGGTTTGGGGAAGGAAATCCAGGATTCACTGTGCAGTGCAGATACCAAGCGGGGCTGGACCTGTACACTTGGAAGTAAAGGGAGAAGCTGAGACAGGGATATAAATAGGGATTCATTATCATATGATTTATATTACATGTTACACAGAGGGCACAGTTAATATGTACAAATTATCCTGATCATTGAAAACATTTATTTTTAACTCATCAGTACTCTTAATTCTTATGGACTCTTTTGAACTTAGTTTTTTTGTTACTGTTGTTCACTATACTCTGGGCCAAAAAATTATCTTAATTATATTAGTATGATAATTTAAAATATGCACATAGCTTAATACCCCTTAGTTCTAGAAGTGACCACTATTATTGGTTTTTCTGGTATCCTTCTGAGTTTTTCCTGTGGCTATAGAAGTACACACAAATATAAATATGCACACATACATTTTCTTTTTATATAAATGAGGCCATGCTAAATATATTTATTGCCTGCAACTTACTTTCTAAAAAAACCTTTTTTGGACACTTTCTTACTACCCTCCACAAAAGTCATAACAACCTATACACCCCCCCCCAGAGTGCCCAGAATTGCTTCCCACCCCCTCCACACACAGTTTTAATGATACTGGGGGCGTGGCCAAACTCTCCATTCATTGCCTAGGTGGTTACGAAATAGCACTATAAACAGTTTACATAGCATTTGGGATGCCTGTTGGCATTTTACGTTTCTATTTTCCTCTGTGAGCTGCATTTTCAGGTCTTTTGCACACTTTCCTAGTTTTCAAAACCATTTCCCAAAGTTCTTTTTATGTTAAGAAAATAATCCTTTATGCTAAGTCTTTTTGCAAATGCATGATGCTTTGCGGAGCAGCACAGAGAAAACTGCCATTGGCAAAGGCGAGCTCTGTGACATCTGAAGAGCCCTGGGGCAGACTTTTCCTACTTATATCTCTCTGACCACTTCCCCCTGGACATCCTCACCTCTTTCTCTCTTTTATTTTCAAAATCCTTCGCTTATGTATTGTGGGCATAGGACTAATATTTTTTCCCTTGCAGACTAAATTAAAAGTCTCAGACTGTCTGCCTTGTTTTTAATTCTTCACAGCGTAGGACCCTGTAAGAGATCTGAACTTGGTCCTGGCCCATGTCCTGTATTTCCCTAACTGGTTCAGTGACTTCGTTATGATCAGTGGGGGAAATAACAGGGAAGGAACGGCATCCACTGCATGTCAGACCTAGTGCCACTGCAGTTATCTCTCTCCATCTTTGTGGCAGCCCCAGGAGGCAGCTTTCATTGCTCTCACTTTATAGATGAAGATACAAAAGTCTAACTACGATTAAGAAAGTCACCCGCATTCTCATGGTTAGTCACATGATGGGCTGTGAGGGAAGATTTGCATGTGTAGATTGAATTAAGAGTCCCCAATGTTTCCAGTAATTTCTTCCCTGGCTTTATTAACAGAAAAGATTCCTGAAAATCTTCTCGTAGTGTCCACTGATTTGTTTAGGACTCTCCTGAGAGATGAGTGTGTGATTCACACAGCTGTTTGTCTAAATTAGATTGTTAGATTGTGGATCTAATAAACACACACTGATGGTTGTGATGCCTTTGAGCAAATTAGTTGACAAGGGAGAAAAAAAATAAAGGCATTTACTTATAACCAGAGGCTTATGAACTAACGTTTCAGCCTAACATCAGTTTTCCAGCTTCAGACTCCCTCCCAAGTGTTGCCCAACAGGCTCTTTGGAGTCTGAGACTCAGGAGACTCAGCTCCTCAGGTGGGTTGTTGAGGGATTTGAGGCAAGTAAGGGTTTGATTTGTGGCTTTCTTCCTTGCAGGCCTACAATGGGCACCATCAAGCCTTGGAAGTCCTTCTCCAGTCCCTAGTGGACCTGGACATCAGGGATGAGAAAGGTCGGACAGCTCTGTACCTAGCAGCTTTCAAGGGACACACCGAATGTGTGGAAGCTCTTGTTAACCAGGGTGCATCCATCTTTGTAAAAGACAATGTCACCAAAAGAACTCCACTTCATGCCTCAGGTAGGTCTTGTTTATTCCCGAGTTTTGCAGCTCATGTACAGAGTTGAATAAAAGGATAAAATGCAGCGAGGTGGCTTCACAGGTGTAATGGCATTAATGGCATTATGCGACTGTTTGACAGAGGGCCTAGCAGACCAGGAGCTAATAAACACATCCTTCTATCAACCTGCACACTGCTTTGCTAGGTTTTCACTTTGACCCTCATGCATCTGATATCAAAACAGAATCCCTTAACAAGTACGTGTGCACACCAGTCACAAGTGATGCAGCTTTTCTGGAATGTTTCTGCAGTACACATGAAGGAACACTTCCAAATGCGCACAGATATGAAGGCAAGTTGGAAGAATTTCTGGCCCTGCTGAAGCCTAAGTACCTTTTGGCTCAGGCAGTTCCATGGCGATAGTTCTTGAGAAGGACAGAATACGACATTTTTTCAAAAGAGAGTAAAAAGTGGGTGTGGTTTCATGGAGGAAGCGAAGGAATGAGAAAACATTTCTAAGAAATTTGCATGATTCTTGTTACTAGGATGTTTTCTAGGAATGCTAGACAGTTAGGTATATTTCTGTTGGAACTGATGAGATGCTCACTGGGTGAAGGTTCTTATTGCTGAGGCTGATGGCCAGAATTTGATCACTGTGACCCACATGGCAGAAGAGAGAACTGAATCCTGCAAGTTGTCCTTGGACCTTCACATGCATACTTTGACGAACACAGAACAAAATAAATACAAGTGCAATTAATTATTTGTAAAGAGAAGAAGAAGAAGGAGAAGGAGAAGGAGAAGGAGAAGGAGAAGGAGAAGGAGAAGGAGAAAGAAGAAGAAGATGATTTCTATCTACGTCTCTTAACTTCCAAGCCACTGAACAGACACCATACAGAAATAGAGAAAGCCTACTTGTTTTGCCTAACTGTCTAGAAAGAGTTATTGCCAGGAAAAGGTCAGTAATGGCTGGTGTGGCCAATTATAAATTTTTGTTTCCCACCAGTATCTATGCTTCTTAGGCATTCCTTGGTATTATCAAAATCAAATTTGTTCCTTTTAAAGATTGGTTGCCTATTATTAAGCCAAGCAACCCACTTTGCTACTATGTAATTCCTAACAATTGCAAACAGCCTGGATTGTTTGTGGAAGGCTGCCCTTTAAAACTGGTGAATGAATGACCATCCACACCCATTTGCCACTGTAGGTGTGGTCCAAGGGTGCCCCCTAGTGGTCAAGTAGACTCACTCTTGATTTCCCTCACTCCATCTATTAAAAAGACAGGCTGTCATTTATAACTGTTCCCCACAAAATGTCTGCTGGGCAGAAGCTTTACCCTGTGATTTGAGGATCAATTTAGTTTTTTTTTTTTCAATTCACTTGAGAGGCCAGTTCCTTTGGTTGAGGCCCTCAGAGTACTGTGAGGAGGGACAGCCGGAATGAACATTGGAGGTTTTAGCACAGATAAGCACAGTGACAGTTGTAGTCTTTGAGCAGTGTGAAAAATGGCTGTCAGAGACTGAGCCAGTCTCACGGAGAGCTCAAGCTGGCAGGGCACAGTGAATGATGCTAATATCTTTTTGCTAGAAGGCAATTTGAGGGGATGCAGTGTGTGGGAACCCAAGGACAACTGAGGTTGCTACTTGGGGTCGGGAGAAGGCTTAAATTTTCCTTAGGGCTGTGAGCTAAGTTCAAAGGAAAAGGCAAAAGCCTCACTGTAGATGATTTGTGACACACTGGATGACCAACATAAACCGAGATTCTTTTTCTTATGTTTAGCCAAAAATAAATATCCTTGGAGTGGTTCTGAGCATTAAAGAATATCAAATATATCAAATTGATACAGAAAGAAAAGCCAAGTCCTGTTGATCTTATTCCCTGAACCACTGCTGAGGGGACTTAGCTGTCAGCCCTATGCCATTCTGTTCCTTTTAGGGATATATTAAACTCCCTGCAAATTTCAACAAGGTAACAGGCTTTTGTATAATTTTGAGAACGACAGGAGAGGTGGCAGCAATAAGATGTGCCTGGAACTCCAGTCCATAATGTTTCCTCCCAATATGTATATATCAGTGGATGCTGAGAACAAGCTGAGTGGCATGACTCATAACATGTGGGCATTGTCCCTGCTGTGCATTTGAATGGTGCTGATGAATGTGAGCTAACTCTAATAAATGGTGTTCCAGAAAACTGTGGAAATTAAATTACCACTCTTTAATGACTGGAAAGCAATTAAAATGACTGTAAAACAGCTCTGAGAGGAGCCTTTCTCAACCCAACCTAACTGTATCCACTCCCTCTCACCATACCCAGAGCAAGAGAAGTTTGGTGTCCTTTGTGGGGTGCGTATTGTTCAGAGAGTGAGCCGCGGCTGGAATGTTAAGGATATTCATCTTCATCTTATTCCCCGAGTGGATTCCTTGGCAGCTGTAAGGCTTTTCAAAGGTTCTTTTCAATGCACCAGAGGAATTGCCTTATTGTAGAGGAGGGGTTTATCTCCCACGAGATTTGCTTCCCAGCACCCATTTAGGCATCACCACCTCCTAAAGGAGCATGTTTAGTTATGCACGAGGCACATCCTGGTATTCATCCCCAGCTGTGTGAGGCAGACACACACTTTGATTGGGGGGGTTATACCACATTTTCTGCCCACTGCTGGAAAGCTGGAGCAGGTAAGGGCCAGCAGCCCTAACTAGGGACCTGAAGATCTCTGGATCCTCACCCAGCAGGGGGAGAAGGGACAGCAGCTGCACCTGCTGCAGCACTCTTAAGACTCTGCAAGGGCAAGCCTGTAGTTTGAGGATCACCAGCACCACAGAGCTCCAGTGTTGGTAAAGAGGGACCACCCAGGCTATGCTTACTCTTCTGGTTTGGTCTTCTATGTTCAGCCACCGCTAACCAATGAGAACTCTAGCTGGAATATGGGTCTTAGACTTCATTGATCTAGAAGAGCAGCAACCACTCTGTTCTTTCTCCTCCTCCTCCCCTCTTTCCCTCTCTCTTCCTCCCATCCCTGCTCCCTTCTCCTTTTTATAAAGAGCTGGAGATGGGCTAGACACAGGATGGTCATAGGGAGGGAAGTGGAGTTCCTCTCAGTGTGACTGCCGTGTAGGGACCCTTACCAGCCTTACCTCCACAAGGAGATAAGGAAGGACAGCCAGCTTAAGAAAAACTCTCTTAACTCTGGAAACAGAAAAAAATGGAAGTGTATGGATAAAAAGAAAGGAGGGGAGACACCTGGGCCATCTTGAATTGTAAGCCAGGACTACCCATCAGTATCAATGAGAAATAACTGATTTGAAGCCCACAAATTTCACTTGTGAGAGAGAACCTGCAGTGTTGGTTTATGTAAAAAAGAAAAAAAACTCTATTGTTTTCTTTTTCAGTTATTAACGGTCACACGCTATGTTTGAGGCTACTACTTGAAACAGCAGACAACCCAGAAGTGGTTGATGTGAAAGACGCCAAGGGACAGTAAGTGTCTTCATGTTGGCCTTCTGCTATTGATTGGTTGGCCTGTTGAGCGGTGGATGACTGACTGCCGAGTTCTAAGATAGTACCTCTCTGTGAAACTCATGGGTCAGGAGCCTGGAACACGAACACTGAACACCGAGGTGTTGCTACCAGAGCATGTACTGAAGGGAAGCACTCACTGTGTGCATCTCTTAATGGCAGCGAGCACCTTTTAATCCTGGCTGTAGCCTTGCTTCCTGGTTGTTAGTATTGCCTCTTTCTTCCTACCTTTGACATTTAAAGCTACCAATTACCCACTTTCTTTTATTTTATTGGTTATTTTATTTTTTTACATTTCAAATGTTATCCTCCACCTCCTGGTTCCTCTCCACAAACCCCCTACCTCCTCCCCTCCCCCCTCCTTCTGAGTGAGGGTGCTTCCTCACTCACCCACTCACTCCTGCCTCACCACCCTAGCATCCCCCTTCACTGAGGCATCAGACTTTCACAGGACCAAGGGCCTCCTTTCCCATTGATGCCAGATAAGGCCATCCTCTGCTACATATGCAACTGGAGCCGTGGATCCCTCCATGTGTACTCCTTGGTTGGTGGTTTACCTGAGAGCTCTGCGGTATCCAGTTGGTTGATACCTTATTCTTCCTCTGGGGCTGCAAACCCTTTCAGCTCCTTCTTTCCTCTCCTGACTCCCCTATACATACTTTCTAATAATGGCAAAAAGGCAGACCTCAAGAATTGGTTTCTGTCCTGGAAATAATAAAGAATTCCTTCAGATTTTTATCTTCTCTTGAGTTTGTTTTCAGTTTATATCTGTTGGCTTAGTTTTCACCTGGGCTTTTCTTACAAATAGGAAGTGCAGACAGAAAGGTTCTAGGTCTGTCCCCAGGCACATGAGCTTGAGTGACAGCCAGAGCAGGGGCAGCCCAGTCTTTCTTCTACACTGGTCAGACTTAGCTTCAAAGCATGGAAGCTCTGTCCATCCAGGCAAATCTTAAGCAGAATTTCATCAGTGTCTATGGAAGCAGAGCTGCTAAGACAGAGGCAAAAGGCTCTTCTGCGTGCACACAGACTCCAGCCTGTTGGCACCGAATGGTTGCCACACACTTTTGAAAATGTTAGAATTAGTGTGACTGCCCTGTGTGTTAGCCACCATTCCACGTGGCCCTTAGAACAGAAAGAGATCTCTTGTTCTGCATGGCATGGAGCAGCGAATTAGATACATAGGAAATACTGGGAAATTTTTTAATAGGAAGAGACCTCTCCGCTCACTGGAAGAAGTTTCTGATCTCCCTTTAAAACACTGGTTTCTCTCTCCCTAGAACCCCACTGATGCTGGCAGTAGCATACGGACACATTGATGCTGTTTCATTGTTACTTGAAAAGGAAGCAAACGTAGATGCTGTTGACATAGTGGGATGCACAGCTTTACATAGAGGGGTATGTACATCTTTCTGTGCTTCAGTCAGGTACCTTTTCAACGAGCTTGCTTTAGTTTTCCCTATGTGAAGTTTTAGGAGAAAAGATGTTTCATAATATATCCAATTAGCTTCAATCAAAATGAAATTATGTAATTTTATACAGTGACACAAATGAAAGCTACAGTTGGTCCCGCTCTTAGGAGTTTGTGTTAGGCTGTGATAATAGATACATGGATTCCTGCTGTTGGAGGGATCGACTCTTCTTTCTGATCACAAAATGCATATTGCTGAAAATTTGCAAAATATATTTTTTTACATACAGAAAAATCAAAATCACCAGCAATCATACTTCCTGGAGATAATCATATTTAGTACATACATGCACAAGTACACGCAGATACACACACACACACACACACACACACACACACACACACACACACACAGTGTGGTCTCTCTTTCTGTTTAGTATATATAAAGGACCGTTCTCCATGGCACTAAATATTCTTCTGCATGGTCATTTGTAATGCTCTATTGTGTGCAGCTGCCAAAATGAATTCAGTGATTACCTGGTTTTGAGCAGTCATGCTATTTCTGCTGCTCAGTGTGACAAACGATGACAATGTATGTGTGTCTTGTGGCCAAGTCTTTGTACACATCTGCTGAATTATTTTTTGAAGGACAAAAATAGGCTAACTAGACAAAGGCAAAATCATAAAATTGCAATGTAGACGTCATGTAAGCTGGTAACTAAAAGTATTTTCCATGGCTATTGGTGTAATCCCAATTCTTGTTTCTCGGCACTTCTTTTGGGCCATGCAGCAGTCTGGGGAACATTACATACACGCGTCCATGAGTGATAGGCTGCACATACAGCGGTGATCTCATACGGTTAGATGGAGCTGAAGAAGATTCCTTTCATGTATAACTTTTACTGCACCTTTGCTATTTAGATACACAAACACTTGTGACCCCAGGATGTCCATCAGGGTAACATGCTGTGCATGTTAGCTTAGGATCATCAGGCTCTCCTGAGCAGCTGAAGAGTGGAGTAGGCTGTGCTTTCTAACTCTGTCTACAGACTCTCTATTTCCAGAATGCATCCCTGTGCCTACTACATCATGTGATTGTGCTGTCTCTTTAGTACTGGGCAACCTATGAGGTCATTGTTTCTCTGTCCTTTCATAGTGAGTATACTAAGTCGGAGAAAGGCAAACTCACTTATGTCTGACGGGGGTGGACAACCAGGATTTAACATACTCCTCCTTGATTCTGAAGCTGGTATTTTCTAACATATCATGATATCATCCATAGTTATGTTTGGAGAGATAACTCCAAAATACTTCTCCTAGGCTTTTCTGGCAAGGATTTTGCTAGGGTTCTTCTGCTTCCTACTTCCTAGGCCAGGCGGGGGAGGCCTTCCATTCTCAACAGTGCTAGCCCTAACCAACTGAGGTTTGTTTTGCACTTTAATTGCAACATGCCAGATTATGACAGGACATGAGGAATGTGTACAAATGCTGCTGGAACAAGAAGCATCAATCCTCTGTAAAGATTCCAGAGGGAGGACACCCCTACACTATGCAGCTGCTCGGGGCCATGCCACATGGCTGAATGAATTGCTCCAGATTGCACTTTCTGAAGAGGACTGTTGTCTCAAAGACAACCAGGGATACACACCACTGCACTGGGCTTGTTACAATGGTGAGTTGAATGTCATCTGAGTGATTCCACTAGACTTTCTGACCTCGAACCTCTGTGACCCCTGTGGAGGTGAGAACATTGCTGTACTCTGTGGTTGCCAGTGTCTACACCCCAGACATGGCTTTTGTCTGTCTTAAGTTGTTTTTAGACATCCCTCATCCCCACCCCAGTCACAATACTGAGTAAAAGTTTAGTTTGCTTCCCTCTTCCTGTGACATGTAACTCTTCATCAGAGTCACCAAAGAATTTAAGCAATTGTAATCAGAGTTTCTGAGCTGTACCAGATAACCAGGAGTCAGGCAAAGTATTAAAACAATGAAGGTAAAAACAAAACAGCATACAGTATAGTTCCTGTCATAAGTAAACACTAATGGACATGTAGTTTATATTTTGACATTTCTTTTTTAATATTCACATTCCACATTTGCTTTGCTGTCCTTACTACTTAGAATATTGAATTTTCTTATTTCAATTATTTGGAACAAAAGAGAAATGAGTGCTAATTGTACCAATTCACAAATATTGAAGTGGGCTGAGGATATGGCTCTGTCTGTGGAGTGCTGGCCTAGCATACATAAAGCCCCAGTTCAGTCCCCAGCATTGCATTGAAACAGTTAAGGTAGCATAACCCCAGCCCTCAGCAGGTGTCTGTGTGTGGAGGGGGAGGGATCCAAAGCTACTGTCAGCCATGTCACAACTTCAAGGTCAGCCTGAGCTACCTGAAACCCTGTCACAAAATTAAAGAAAGGAAAACTAAACTAGCATTTTCTGTTTCCAAATCTACTTTCTGATATAGTTTTGTACATATGTCTCATAATTTTCTTCTGAGATTATAAATAAACAATATGAGTATACTTTAGTGGAATTATATCACAAGTCTCATCCCAGAGCTTTCTTTCTTTTTTATTAGTGCTCCCTTAAAATGATACTGAAGGCTATCCTTAGACCCCATATGCACCAATAAATAATTTTAATAGTAACATACTAATAGATACACAACCCCGCACACATACTGACATTCACACACACACACACACACACACACACTCCTCAGAACTTGATTTTTATTCAACCAAATTCCCCCTCTGATGGGCTTTACATAAGCTATTTTATGGGTGAAAGGAAATTCCCCTATTATAACCACAGAAAAATTGAGGCCTGCTGATGTTAGGGTTCTATAAAGAGCTGAGGGTGACTAAAATCTATTCTGCCTGCAAATGAGGTGGCTTCTTTATCTCTCTCCACCAGGCCATATGGTCTTTACTGTTTGATTGTTCATTGTATCTCACAACACCTTTAAGCATAGTTAACAGCATTTTAGTGTTTTGTTAGTTTTATTCTACAGAGAACAAGCATTCAGCCCAATACTTAATGAGGAATTAAAACCAAACCAAACCAAACCAAACCAAACAAAACAACAATAAAAAACAAACAAGCAAAACCCCCACCAGCCCACATTGAGCAAAGTTTCTTTCTTTCTTGGGAGCACTCTAAATTTGTTTATTTTTGCAGGTAACGAAAACTGCATAGAGGTACTTTTGGAGCAAAAGTGTTTTCGAAAATTTATTGGTAATCCCTTCACTCCACTGCACTGTGCAATGTAAGTAGAAACACTGGGAAGGCAATTGGAGCTGCTTCTGTTCCTTTAAATGCATGTAGAAAAAGTGCCTTTTACGGGTGGAGAAAAGCATTTAGATTGCAGATAAGACTAATATATTCTATTCTGCTGCTAAAGACAAATAGGCCTGCTAGCAAAGCATGCATCTCATGTTAATGATTTTCCAGAAGCCACACTTCCAAGGTGACTCATGCACCACATGAGGAAACTGAAGGTAGTGGCCTGAGAAGCATGGTTCTTAGATGTGAAGACACCTTCAGTGGTAGCCCCCATTGTCCAGCAAATTTTGAAAAAGAAGTCAAGGTTGACCCTAATATACTGTAGTTGGTTAGAAATTTTCTACCAGGAGACTTATAATTCTTCATCTTCATCCTCATCATTCTTCCTTCCCCCATCCCTCCTCCTTCTCATTTTCCTTCTCCTTCTTTTCAAATGTAATTGTTATTGCAAGTTCATAGAGAGAGATGTTGTTTAGAGAACACAGTGACCATAGGTCAGAGTCCCATGAGTCAGCCTGGGGTGCAAGACTTGAAAGTGCCTCGTCTTTACATTGTCTGTGGGCTTCCCATGAAGCTGGGTCATTTGACTGGAAAAATACTAGAAACATTAAATCAAATCAGTACAGAAAGAGGAGTTTAGAAAGAATCAGAGTGATTTTAGGGGCTGGAGAGATAGATCAGTGATTAAGAGTACTTGCTGCGCTTGCGGAAGACCCAGATTTGGTTCCCAGCACCCACATAGTGGCTAACAGCCATCCATACCAGTTTCATGGGATCTAGTGCCCCCTTCTGGCATCCTTGGGCACTAGGTACACATGCAGTACCCATATTTACATGCAGGAAAAACACCGATACACATAAAATAAAAATGAACAAACCTTTAAAATACTAACCAGGATGACTTCATGTGTGAAGGATCTATGTCTTTCCCACTTTGATGTTTGGATGTCACCTACTTGGGACCTCATGTGAGTGGTATTCCAGGGGCTCTTACAAGCACAGAGGTCCTTATGGAAGCAGCGGAGAGGTTCAGTGTCCACCATTGTGAGCATGCCACAAAGATTGGTGTTGCATTTCTAAAAGTATATCAAATTGTTGAATGTTCATGCTTGTAAAGATGAGGTGTGAAGGACTATATAATTTTAATGAGTTTTTTATACTAAAATCTATTTTCATTTTAGAATAAACGGTCATGAGAGCTGTGCATCATTGCTCCTGGGGGCCATAGATTCCAGCATTGTCAGCTGTAGGGATGACAAAGGCAGGTAAGCGATGCAAGGTGTCATACTCTTAGTCTTGAGTCTCAGCCTTTGTTTTAAACTGTAGAATAGTAAACCACTTGCTTTTATTTTTATATAAACTTACTTTTGGTAGTGCTAAGAATTGAATTCAGGGCTTAGACAAGCCAAAAATACCACTGAGCTACATCCCCAGCCCTTAGTATTTAGAGACAGAGTCTTGCTGCATAGCTCAGGCTGGCCTTAAACTAGCTATGAAGCCCAGGCTAGCCTCAAACTCATAATCTTCCTGACTATTGCACAGCTCTTGGCCAAAAGAAAAATATTTTTAATTGAAAAAGTAAGGCATAGTATGTTTTTAAATCAAGTATTATAAAGGGTATAGACTTTTAGAAATTGTCCTTCTTGGTCCAGAGTCTCAAGCCTCTGCCTTATAGAAAGCAAGTATACATCTATTCTTCCCACACTCCAAGATATCTATATCTTGGAGATCTTTCCATACCAAATACAGAGATTTACCTTGCTTTGTAAAGCTGCATGTTATTTCATTGAATGAATATATAACATGTTGCCTACCTGACTTTTTTAGATGAATATTCATATTGCTTTCAATATTCTGCTATTTCTATTGTTCTATTAAGTGGCACAGTGTACACACATGTGTAAACCTGTTTACATGGGCAAGTGTATGTAGGAGATGGAATCCTATGAATGGAATTATTTCATCAAGGCTAACACTTTGCCTACTTGATGAGAAATGTCCAGCTGCTCTCCGCAGAAACCCACTGTCTGCATTATATGATGCAGTCTTTTAAGGCTTTTAGCTAACCAACCAACTAGGTACAAGTTAACTTATAATATTAAAAGTATCTGTCTGCTAGATGAGTGGGAACTCACCAGAACTCAAGATTAAAAGGTCAGAAAGACACTGATTTCCTTATGGGGTTATTACATAAGCCCCCCTTGACATCTAAGTGGAACCATCCATGTAAGTGATACTTGAATAGCCATCCTAAGTAATTCTTTCTAAGAACTCTGGTCATCAGCCAAGAAGCTTTAAATCTTTAGGAAACAGCATACGCATGCTTCTTGGTAGTTTCTGCAGACAAAGTTGAAAGGCAATAAATTCATGTGTGTTTGAAACCTTCAGGACAACCCTCCATGCGGCAGCCTTCGGTGACCATGCAGAGTGCTTGCAGCTGCTCCTGAGACATGATGCTCAAGTGAATGCCATAGACAATTCAGGGAAAACAGCGCTGATGATGGCTGCTGAGAACGGGCAGGCAGGCGCTGTGGGTACGTACTGAGGCTGTGGACAAGAGCCAGCACTGTTCTAGCATGGACATCTGAAAGGGACCAGTTTACTGAAGTCACCCATGAACTCAGTCATCTCCAGCTCTTTGTGACGACTATATCCAAGAAAGCTAACACTTGAGTGAAATTGCTCAACATTTAGGAACAAAATATAATAGCAGAATCATCTTGTCTGGAAATCCCGACACTGCATTTGGTTTCAGCCTAGAGGCTGAGGAATGGTGGAACAGCAAAACTCTGCAGGGAATCGACACTAGCCCACCCAGCACCCATTTGAATAGAACAAAGCTGGCAACAAACTATTCCTTAATTACAAATGTTAAATATTATTGTGATCTGTATTCCTTTATGTTGTTTGGCAGCCACACTGGGCTGTGTGATTGGCATGCAGTCTAAGTAACTTTCTCCTGGCTTTGTCTACAGATATTTTGGTGAACAGTGCCCAGGCTGACCTGACTGTGAAGGATAAGGACTTGAATACTCCCTTACACCTGGCTATCAGTAAAGTATGTACTGGGTTTAAGTCACCGTTGCTCACTGTTGCAGTCATAACAATAGTACCTGGGACCGCTGTCCACCTGGGACCTACATAACATGGATTTTACTTAGATGGCCATGTCCCAGGATGCTGTCAACTGTACATGAAGGGAGAGAAGAAAGGGGCAATGTAGTAAAAAAATATTTAAAAAGAAAGTCCCATTATAGGGTTATTCCTGCCTTAGACTATTTATGTTCTTGAATTAAAGAATTTTAATATGCCTTAGGCAGCACAATGCTGTTAGAATCTACCTTTCTATCAATAACCCCGTTACTCTTCCAATGCTTCATCTGGGATGCTCTTAGTTCTGATTAGGCAGCCCTCTGGGCCATGTTCTCTTGGCCCTTTGCCCATGATGGTTCTCTCTCTCTCCTTCATGTTCTTTTTCTACCCCTGTGGCAGCTTCTCCTCCTCCTCTCTGCTCCTTCCTCTAAGGCCAACAAAACTCAACCCCATGTATTTCTCTTCTCCCCAGCTATTGGCTGTTGGCATCTTTATTTACTGTTTTAGTTAGGGTTTTACTGCTGTGAACAGACACCGTGACCAAGGCAAGTCTTATAAAGAACAACATTTAATTGGGGCTGCCTTACAGGTTCAAAGGTTCAGTCCAGTATCATAAAGACAAACATGGCAGCATCCAGGTAGGCATGGTGCATGAGGAGCTGAGTTCTACATCTTTATTTGAAGGCTGCTAGCCAAGTACTGACTTCTAGGAAGTTAGGACTAGGGTATTAAAGCTCACAGTGACACACTACTCCAACTAGTCCACACTTACTCCAGCAAGGCCGAACCTCCTAATAGTGCCACTCCCTGGGCC
This sequence comes from Rhabdomys pumilio, assembly GCA_030674055.1. Classification (NCBI taxonomy): domain Eukaryota; kingdom Metazoa; phylum Chordata; class Mammalia; order Rodentia; family Muridae; genus Rhabdomys; species Rhabdomys pumilio. Next base: position 136,813,336 of record JANHMN010000001.1, on the reverse strand, counting down.
AAGCATATGCAAACCATCACACTTAACCAGTTAAAAACAACTGAGGGCAGGGTCACTCATTGTCTTACTTGAAGACTCTTTTGTCCTTGGGCAAACAACCTTGGAAGCTCTAAATTAGCATTAAAATATAAGCAACATTAGGCCAACCCACTATAGGGCAGAATTCTGGGTTGAATGTACACCATTGATCAAAGCAGAATAATGAAGAAGACACATTTCCCACATTTACCACAGACAATCCTACCACACATTCTACCTGTCTTGATGCTGTTTCTCTGGTTGTAGTTTCACATTTTGATACCACACAACAAGTCAGGACCTTAGCTATATGGCTTATAAACTCTAAACAGTTTCCCCTGAGTTTTGTTTGAAGGCATTGTGAGAGCAGAGCCCAGATTATGGTACTGCAAAGCACTATCCATGTGCAAAGCACTATCCATGTGCAAAGCACTATCCATGTGCAAAGCACTATCCATGTGCAAAGCACTATCCATGTGCACTGTCACTGTTTTTTTCATGCATGTGTCAATCAAAGCAAAAGGTGTGGTAGATTTTTTTCCTCCCATACATACAAATACCCACGTGTGTGATTTTCACAAAGTGAAATTATATGTAGGTCCCAGTTGACACCACTGGTATCGGAAGTCTCAGCCATTCCTCTCATTGGCTATATTTTGTATTCATTCTCTGGAAAGTGCTCAGAAGCTGGAAGTTAATGTCAAAGCGCAGTGTGTTAGTAGTGGGAACTACAGTGTTTTACAGACAGCCTTATGTAAAGGAATCACTTGAGAATGTCATTAAAATCAGATTCTCACCAGGTATGGTGGTGCGTGCCTCTGACCCTAGTGCTCTAGAGGCTGAGCAGGGAAGATCTCAGGGTTCAAAGCTAGCCTGGGCTACAGAGTAAGACTCTATTTCAAAAACAAAACAAAACAACAACAACAAAAAAAAAAAAAAAACCAAAACCAAAAAAAAAAAAAAAAAAAACCTAAGTCTAACTTGTCCAAGATTTTTTCTTTTTTGTTTTAGACAGAATTTTACTTGTGTGTGTGTGTGTGTGTGTGTGTGTGTGTGTGTGTGTCTGTCCATTTGTCCATCTGTTCGTCCCAGAGATAGTCAATCAACATCTCTAACTCCTAGATGGTACTAACAATGATTGTCTATTCCCTTCATTATCAAAGGCTTAGTAATCCATGACCCTAGACCTAACTGTTGGTATTTTAATTATCAAACATCTATTGCCATATTGTAACACAGAGATCATTTCTTAGTTAAGGAAACAACACACACCAGAAACGGAGTTTCTTTAGAGCATTAAACAGAAATGAAGCTACGTGATACAGAACTCGGGTGTCATGGTAACTCCAGGAGAAGTGGATCACTGGAGTAGTAGCTGAAGGCTTGAAGAAGGAGGGAAATGTTGTATGCTTAAAAGGCAGTGCCAAAAGACTCAAAGGATGCTGCTGGATCTGCCCTCCGTCACTCTCTGACCTAGCTAGGCTTGCATTTGCTTTCACTCTCTTGGACATTAATTTTAAAAATTACCTTGGAAATTTTCATATTAAGTATGAATATTTTAGATCAATCACATGTTTAAAAAGTCGTAATAGGCCCCATGTAGAAGCTTAAGAGTATCTTGGGCCCATTTATTTTTTAGAAAGGAATTACTCAGAAAGTACTCTTGAATGTTTTCAGGCAGAGGAAGCTGGTACTCAATTGAAAGTACAATCAAGCATTCAGGAGATTTTTCCGTGTTCTTTCTCATGTTTCTTGCTCTTTTCTTTTCAATCAGGGCCATGAGAAATGTGCCTTGTTAATACTTGACAAGATCCAAGACGAGAGCCTCATCAACGCGAAGAACAGTGCACTGCAGACGTGAGTGTGGCAAATGCAGCTCTACTTAGGCCCACGGTCACAGGATTTTACTTGTATTTATTCTTTGGGAACTTCTTACATGTGAACAGTGAAATGTGGTCGTATCCATCACCATTTTCCTCCTCCAACTCTTCCCAGATCCTCTTAGTACATCCCTGTCCCAATTAACCATTTTTTCAATTAACCCATTAAGTCCAGTCTGTGTGCACGCATGTGGACCATCCACTGGAGCATGGGAAACCTACCAGTGGCTACATCCACCAACAATGACTCTCTCCCTGCTCCACTGCAACCCCAGCTATGGACTGCAAACAGCCCCTCAGTAAGGGGCAGGGCCTAGCCCAGTGACCATCCGTCCCATCGATGGTGGTTTTGCCCGGATTGATCTTATACAAGTCATATGCCGTTCAGCACAGCTACTGTAAGTTCTCGAATGCAGTGGTTGGGTCATGTCTCAAAGACAGCATGCCACTGCTCTCTTCCCCATCCTCTTCCTCCCTGAGGTGTTCCCTGAGCTCTGGCTTTTGGGGAAGAGGTGATAAAGATGTTTCATTTTTCTCCAACACCTATTAAAAGCCTGACACATGCTAATTCAGCTCTGAGAAGTAGAGCAGTCATAGGTGCCAACCTAACTTCACCTTCATGAAATCTATGTACACACACCCGCAATGTTGACTAGAGATGCGGGATTTTAGGTAGAACCCTTATTTTTATATGACTCATTTGTAAGATCTTGTTCTCTTTACCAGTGTTACCCTACTTCATGATAAATTTAGTGAGCTTTTAGAAAAATCTTCTGGGCTTATGAACTGACACTTTTGGGGAAAGTGTTTGTTTTATGTATTAGTGTTATGTTGTCTGACTGGAAAACATCAGGTTTATAAATCATGTTCCCAGAGTACATTTGAACAGTTTCTAAGCTATTTGTTGTAATTATATTTTAATATAATTCAGTGTAACCCTCGGTGTGAAGGATCGAAAAGCTGTTTTGTTTTCTACTTTGGGAGATTACTTGTGCGTTTGTGTTAAAGGCAAAGAATATTAGAGGGGTTTTTTTTCTTTTAAGATTGTTAAAAGATGTGGCACATTATACTGAGCACAAGACTCTTTCACAAGGTGCCGTAATCCAGCGAGACATCTATGAGCATGTAAGAATCAAAAGATCTGAGAGTATATATTAATTCCACTCATCCCAATGAACTATGTGAAGCAGGGACACAAATTAGCCAGTGAAGGGCCTTTTACAGAATGCATCAGAGCTTGACTTCTTCTTCCGGTCCCCTCTGCACTATCACCAAGGCTGTTTAAGATGTAGACTATTTATAACACTGCACAGAGATCTGAGCCACACAGAATAACTGAATCAATAATACCTGGAAAAAAATATAGTCAACATGTCTCTTCTCAAAAGCAAAAATAGCCATGTGCTATTTGTAGGTTCTTAAGTATGGCTTCCTTTTGGTGACATAAGTTAACTAAATGTCACTTTTTTTTTTTTACTGAGAATTGGTCTTCTTTTATATCAAATACCCCAAAGAATCATGAAGAGAAAAGGCTTGTTGGGCTCATAGTTTTGTGTTTCAGTTTGTGAATGCCTGGCCCCTTTGCTTTGTATGAGGCAGCGCATTTTGACAGGAACCTGCAGCTGTAGTTATTCACCTACAAGACAAAAAAAAAGTGTGAAGGACTAGGGTGTTACAGTGCCTTCAAAGACTGCTCCAGTGACCTGGAAATCCTCACTGGGCCCCACAGAATTGCAGGATCACCATCCCCCTCCCCTACCAAGCCCAGGGCCCAAACCTTTAGCATGCAGACCTTTGAAAGGTCCCAGCTGCGCCACTCACAGAAACGTTCTCAAGGCTGACATTCAGTGTTGTTTTCCAGACCCCTCCATATCGCTGCACGCAATGGCTTGAAGGCGGTAGTTGAAGAGTTGCTGGCCAAAGGAGCCTGCGTACTTGCTGTAGATGAAAATGGTAAGTAAGAAAATTTAAAAGCGGATGCAGGTTGTGTTGGTTGAATCCAGAGGACAGTGAGAGAGATGTGGGTTGCTTAAGATGGAGTAAGAGTTTTCTTTCCCTTGGAAGCATCTTGTGTGTAAGAAATCAAGCCCAGGTAATATGTCCCATCTGTCTTTCTGTACAGCACATTGTCTCTCTGTAGCCCACCATTGCTCGCCATGTTGCATGTAACATTACCAACTGGCATATCCCAGTCATAAACCTTTCAGCTTGGCCTTGGGAATTGCAACTGCATACACTAAGGAGTAAAAGAAGCACACATCATTGGTGCACACTACACGGCTCTACAGAGACAGCTTCGCATTTCAGTTCATTCCAAGATCGAATGTCTTTGTGAAATATGTATCAGGATTTAGGTTCTTCATAGAGGAAGCTGAGGAGCATAAGTAAAACGTTTTAACTAAGGTCCAGGCTGGACGTTTCTCCTGTCATTTATGACTTGCCTTCCCTAAATGAGCTAATTCTTATCATAAGCCTTCCCCTCTCCTTCTACAACCTTATAAACACTAACAAATACTAGAATCCTACTAAAAGACCTTTGCACACGCAATGCCTCTTAACCCTGGGATATTTGTGAATTGAGTAATTTTTGCAGTGTGACATCTAATTAAAGTATTCTGGTATGTTAACACTACTCGATTAACTGCTTAATACAGGTACTGGAATTAGCAGCTCACGCCTATTTCTCAGAAGTAAGCAGCCATAGTAACATCTTAGCTGAGTCTTTAGTTTTGTTCTTGCAGCCCCATGTATCCTAGCCTCTCTCTCCAACATGGCTCACCTAGGGAGTACAGAGAGTTCTTTTAACCTCGTGTCCTTCATTCTCCACCTTTTTTCTTCCTCAACCTTGATCAAAGCTTAATATACCTTAAGCTTAGCATGAATACGTCCAAAATGGAGATGCTAGAATAAATGGGTAACATCATGCTCTTAGCTCTATCCAGTCTGTATCTATGGATACAGGAGCTCTGTGTCAGTAGAGCCTGCCTTTCTCAGAGTTTTCTCTGTACCCAGTGGCTGGAAACATCTGGGGACCATTCTGTGCGACACTGCACTGATAGTCCCTTCACTTATCACCTCCATCCCAGAAATTGTGTTAGGACACTGACCTTCTTCATGTGTTTTCACTCAGTAAAGAGAATAATCTCTTCGGGCTGAGTGTGCAGAGGGCTTTCATGTCCAGTGACAGGAGACAACAACCAGCTTTTGTCAGAACAGATCCTCCGATTGACTGAGAAAGCTCACTGCTCATTGTGGAAGGGGATCTTTGGCTAAAAGAATAAAAGTTGGATAAGGATAGCAAGTACATCTCAAGGGCAGCTCAATCCTTAGGTTGTGTGTTACTATGGCAACAGTCATTTGTCCTGTGTTTGTGATAGTTCAGTCTCGTGGCTTATTAGTTGATGAGGTGACGTTTTTTAAAGGCCTGTTGAAATTCTCTTAAATGGTTGTTACTGACAACCAGCCTTCTGTGTCTGATCCCTTCAGATGGTTTCCAGGTTTTTGGTCGGTTTGGTGGGCTTGTTTTGTTTTTTAGAGTAATAAATTGGTATGTGCTTTCTATGATGTGTATATCAAGTGACATCAGTTACTAGTTTTACCCTTTGTACTCGAGACATACATTTCTCATGGAAAGTGCCTACTCTCAGAATAGGGGTCCTCTGCCACGTGGGGGGCTCATGGTGTGCTCTCCATGGGAACTCCCTCTTAGATGCCCTATTGCTAGTTTTGTGGCTTGTGTCCCCTGTGTCCCTTCCTTGCCATGTGTTTCTGTCCTCTAGATGAAGGCTAGAATCTGCCTTACTTGGGATAATATTGTGCTTTCTATAGACAGATGAGCCAAAACCAAGCCCAGACCCTCCATGAAATGTCACGTCCTCCCTGTCCCACTCAAATCTCACCCCCAGCATGACTTGTGAGAAGTAACTCCTCTTACCTGGCATGAATTCTAACTCAACATGCATCTCCACTCACGATGTCGTAGGAGATGCATTGTGGAATGCCATGCAGCTCTGGACTCTCAGGACTAACCACTGCCTTGTCTGCATTTGTGCCCAGGTCATACCCCGGCCCTGGCTTGTGCTCCTAACAAAGACGTGGCTGACTGCCTGGCCCTCATTCTGGCTACCATGATGACCTTTTCTCCTTCCAATACAATGACGGCTGTCAACTTCGTTTGCTTTAGAAAAGACAATTTGAACAGAACAACCCTCTCCAATCTGGGTAGTAGGGTTAGTCTGTGCAGTAACAATCTTGGCTCTGAGGATGGGTACAATGAAAATGATTCTGATTCGGAAACATTCTAACTTTGGACTGTAGAGGGTTTCCCCCAATACCTGTGTTTCAGGAAGGGATGGAAGCTTGAATTCCAGGTTACACTGCATTCAGGCATTTGAGGCCAAGCTTCCAGAAGCCTGCAGAAAAGGAGTCAGTCTAACCCAAAGAGGACAACTAGGCCATAGGCTGAAACACACACATGGGCCTGGGTTTTGTTTTGCTTCATGTTTTCTTTAGGTCTAAGGTACTTCTTTGAAAGTCTACCTCTCATTTTAAGTGAGGACAAAAAAATTAAGTATTCTTTATCTTTGGGGATAATGCAACAGAGAGACAAATATTTCAGTCTAAAGATTTCTTTTTTCCATGTACTCACCAGTGAGTTCTGTGAGGTCAGTCAAGGTGACATTCATTTCCCCTAGGAGGGGTGGGAAGAGGAGGTGGGAAATGCCCGGGCCTCCTTTCACTCTGACGTTTACTTCCTCACTAGAAGTCAAAGGACAAGGTTCATCTTTAGACACAATGCCTATAATGTCCTCTTAAGGGAGTCTGCCTGATCTCCTTGTAGGAAGCATATAAATGCCTAGAACCTCTTCCTAGGATCTCAGTTAAAGTTGCCAGGTGAATGTGAACATTGTTCATGCTCTTTTGTTAAACACAAATGAAATAGGACGCAGGGCTCCACATAAGAAACATGTGAGTCATTTTTCAACAGAGTAATGGATCCCAGATTTATCCAATAACATTTCAGGTGAAATTATATTGTGCCAAAACTTGAAACAATATGCAAGTCAAATAGGAAATTACCATTCATTTGAATTTGCTCTAAAATGAAAATACTAACTTTATAAGGGCATCCGAATGGCTGGTACCGTCCTTCAATAGGAGGATAGCAAGTTAGCTGCTCAGCCAAGGTCATGCCACAAGAGTGACAGTGTGCCTGAAAAGGAACCAAGGAAATGACAGCAGGAAGCAGAAATGGTTGGTGTGGAGGTGCAAGCCAATTGCCAGTTGTTTGGTGATGAAATCAGCATTGTGAATACTGTGTCTGCTCCCTCTGCCAAAGCTTCTAGGTCGAATGGACCCCGTTCTCCACCTGGAACGGCTGTGCGAAAAGAAGAGTGAGACTTTAAGAATTACACACACACACGTGTGTATATTTATGTACTTCATCAACCAGCTATCCGTGAGGACCAAAATGCTTCTGCCTAAACTGGGATATTTTAAACGTTTTTCTTTCTACATGCAAGTGAGAACTGTAGTAACTTTTCTATGGGGTTAAAATGTAATCCTTTTGCATACCAGTCTTTATTGTAGTTTATATTTCTAATGACGCAGATTTCTAGTTGATGGCTTGACAATTTGTAGCTGATGATGTGTTGACCACAGGTTTTTGTTTTCAAACTAGAGAATATGTCTGTATACTTTGATGTAAATGTGTTTATATTTATTTGAAATGAAAGAAATGCCAAGAAATACCCATTGTTTAGGCTTGCTCTTTCTGTCTCTGTCTCCCTCTCCCTCCCTCCTTCTCCCTCTGTTTCTCTCTTATCTCTCTCTGTGTCTCTCATTCCTCATATCTCTCTGTGTCTGTCTGTCTATCTGTCTCTCTTTCTCTCTCTTTCTCTCTCTGTCTGTCTCTGTCTCTTTCTCTCTGTTATGTATCTTATTTAAAATAACAAAGTAAATGGGAAAATACCTTGACTCTGAGCTAACCAATGGCTCTGGAGTTAAACCCAGCATTTCCCATTATTACCAGCTGACCCTTGGGTTCTCCCATTGCTTAACTCCATTCTGTAGCCAATCAGAGCCTTTCAGTGGGATGAAAACTGATACAGCAGATCATACATACACAAAGGCAGCCCAAAGAACGACCCAGAGACTACAGAAACTCCACCAGAAATGACACACAGTCCTGAACTGATACCGAGTATGGGCACTATGCCAAGAAAGAGAATTAAGAAGCAGACAGGAGCCGAGCTCTCTGTTCCACTGGCTGAAGACTCGGGGAAGAAGTCTGCAGCTGTAGGGCATGAGTTTGCAGCATTTCACTGTAGGTTTTCTCTTCACATTTAAAGTTTCTATTTTATAGTATTTTGAAAGTTTTAAAAATAATTCTATCATATCTGGACCAGGCTATCATTCTCATCAAGCTGTAAGAGACTTTGCCCTTACTATTTTAATATCCTGGATTTAATTAAAACTCCCGTTTAATTCTTCACAAATGAAAACTTGTTTGGTAGTTTTATAAAATTAATACTGATGTCATCTAAAAAAATTTTTTTTTTACACCAGCAACATTTTGTTTTTACATTCTTGGTGTAATATATCCCTCCATCTGGTCCTTTTTGTTTGGAGCTACATTTGAAACAAGTAGACAGACCTACTAATGAGCAGCAATTATCTTTAGGGAATCCTGAGGATTAAGGGAGTGCTCACATTGAAGAGGTGTGAGGTACTGTAGTGTCTTTTTCTACATGTTAGTAGTGGGAGTCTTGCTGGGTTGGCATTTAAAGCAGAAAATGAAATGCCCACATTGCTAGTGATGCAGCCCAGAGCAAGGGGGTCACTTCCACAAAGCAGTGCCCTGGCAGGAGACATTGTGTCCATGGAGGTGTGCTGGCCGTCCCTGGCTCATTCCGATAGAAGACAAACAAACAAACACAAGGAAATTGAGCTTACAAAGAGCCATTCTTCTGAGTTGCTCTGTCTGTCTGTCTGCCTGTTTGCCTGCCTACCTACCTGCCTGTCTCTCCATCTCCCCTTCTCTGGCTCTGTTTCCTCCGCCTGCCCAACAAGACCAAATTTTTTTTTAAAGAAATAACTTTTGAAAACTGAAATTTCTATGTATTTAGTTATCTCATAAGTGTTTGCAGCATCGCTTTCTGAGGCGAAAATGTTTTTAGTCGTCTCAGTTGCTCAGTACTTTTATCTAAATGCATTGTTTTCAGACTGTATGTCAACCACAGCCACAAGGACCACGTTTGATGGACCTTCTTAGTCACTGGTGTCTGCCTATCTTTGGTAAATTCATTACTATCTATCTAATTGCCTAAAGTCCTAGTAAATAATAGCTCAGGGGATTTCTACTCATCACTACTCAAAGGGCACCGTGGTGTGTGTTGGTACTTTGGGCAATAAGCAGCTGCTTGACTTGTCATTGCTTTGGAACAAGAACACCGGATGGGTTTGCTGCACTCGTCATGCTCACACGATTGAGCAGCTTGGTTTGCGCATCCGCATCCGCTGGGCTTGTTCAGGAACTCATCCTTTTGTGGTCTCGTAACATGACGTTAGAGTGCCTTTTTATATTTGTATATCCTGGAAATGTTCTGTGAAACATTTTGTATTTTTTCATTTGAGTGTTATTGGAGCAATATAATCCCAGTGAGTTTTCCTTTCTTTGAATGTACCGAGTGTCTCCTTTCCTATTCCTCTCCTTCTCTACTTTGAAATGAAAATGCTCAAGTTTTCTATAAAAATTATGTTTGACTTTGCAGTACTAACATGCTTTCTTCTTACAGAACTATAAACCATAGGTCAGTATTATAGGGGAACAGTGTTTTAAGATAGTGACAATCTGAGCGTGTTTGTAAAATGTAATTCTGTGTGTTTCCTACACGGTGATCTGAAGACTCAATGCAAGTATCTTTTGTTTAGTAGTTTTGTCTACGGACTACGCTTCAGCTTGTGCAATATATCCTTGCAAAGCACGATGACACACATCCTGTGCCAGTGTTACATTTTGTAAAACATATTTGTAACAGCATAAACTATTATGTGATGATTTCGGTGGGATTTTTGTCTGTACTTTTAAGATGTAGATTGGAGTTGAATGACTTTGGTAAATGTCCCGAGTGTAAACATGAGGACAAATGGCTGTCGGTTCAGCGAAGGACTTTGGACCGGGATGAATTTTCTTCCCAAGCACAGTTTTAATAGTTTCCCAACTACTGAATGCTCTCATAATGCAATGAAGTACTTACCTGTAATATACAATGGACATGCATTCAGATGGTTATTTTTACAAATAAAAACGGTACAAATATTGTTGCAATGTTTGTTTTCTTTCATTTTTCAAATGTATGCTTTTTCCAAATTATTCTAATTTAAGTCTTTGCCCTATCCCAACACCAAACCAAATTCATTCTGAAAACAATCAAGATTTGTTAATTATCCTTAAATTGTCACACTGGAAGGGGAGAGAGTCATTTATCTATGCCTCTAACATTTTTCATAAAGAAGTTAAGCTGAGTTATAATGAAATTCATGTGATAAGCCAGAAGCAGAAAAGCCATGCAATCCTAAGGACCATCAAGCTTGACAGAGTAGCCGTGACTGAACTTGACGTTGCTGTAAACGTCCTTGTGGTGAGAGGGATGTGTAATAAGTCACGTCTATCAAACAGGAGGAGGTCACGTAGGTCTTCAAACTTGTGAAGCTTATTGTCTGGCCTACTGTCACTACTGTGTGTGGCTTGGGGACAGCTAAAGATCGGCCTCTGCACCATCTTTAATGGTGGGATATGCTTCTCCATCTGTCCTAAATTTCTCCCCTGGATTATTAGCTTCAAGAACAGTGCCTGGAAAAGCTAAGGAGTAACCCTAAAAACAGTGTCTCCAGCTAATGAGAAAGAGACTTGGTCATATGGCTTTCCCAAGTACCTCAAGTCACAGAGTCACAGAATATATGTCATCTTAGTTCTTAAAGACCATCCCTGTCACCCGCTTTTTCAGGAAGAAACTGAATTTCAGAGAAGTTCTTCATATGCTCAGATTCTCAGAGTTAATAGTATGAAAACAGGATTTATGCTTCTGGATATTCTCTCCTCTGAGCCACTCTGCCATAAAGTGTTTATTTTTTTCTAATAAATATGTTTTGGAAAGTTTTGTATTTTTCTTTATCTAAATATACAAATCTACTTGGTCACTTAGCAACAAATATTTATTCTCCTCTTTTCTGTGAATCTGTCATGCTTTTCTTAGGTCTTCTGCTCCAGAGTTTCTCATAGAATCCAGGGTTGACCCATATCTAAGCTATGTGTATGGCTGTTGGCAGGGATTCTTCATGGTTTGTTGAGATGGCGGTGTTCATACCACCTGGCAGCTTCTGCTGCACGGACCTCTTCAAAGTGAAGTTCATAACACGACATCTTCCTTTGGGAAAACAGGCACACTGAGAAAGTCTGGAGAAAGAGAGAACAAAATGTAACTCTGGTCTTTCTGAGTCTTAGAAATGATATCGCACCATTTCCCTCCTTAGACATAGGCTACTAGAGCCTGTCTATAGTCACGGGTACAGTACTGCTGCAGGTGTGAGGACCAGGAGGCAGAAATCACTGGGAGCTCGCACTATTCTGTCACAGTGTCCTTGGGACTTAGCTCCTTAGCGTCATAAGTTCCTTTGGAGAACAATGTGGAGATCCCTAATTTTACTTGTGCTGTCATAAGCAGGGAAGGGGAACACTGGCTCTCCTGAAGTAGAGTTGTACAATTATCATGTCAGTGTGGCTCTTTCTCTACAAATGGCTTATCAAAAGATCCTTCTCTGATTCCACTCAGTAGGGTTGGATCCTCATGCCTCCATTCTTCAGTTAACACGCTTAATATATTCCAGAATTAGCTTAAAAGACTCAAAATTTTTCAGCTTAAAAGGCTATTAACACAATGTAACAGACCTATGGATTGCTTCTTTAGCATATTTCACTCTGAAGGCACTCTGGCTGTGAAATAAGAAGCCGGAAATGGCTGTGCCATTGGTTCATCCCCGAGCTCTCAGGAAGTAGTTGGAAGTTTGTGGTTGGCCCAGTGGCTGGGGTGGAAGATTGGAGAGGCTACGAACAGCATTTACTGTTTGGAGACTAAGGGGAGACTAGATGTGCCATGCGGTTCAGTAACCTGTTATTCAACATCTTACCCAAAGGCCAGTGGTCCCTTTCTCCTTGGTTCATCTACTTACTCTCCTCTTGTTTCTCAATGATTCCTTCATCAACTTAGAGCCTGTGAAATCAGTCATATTTCCTTATCTTCTCCAAGGAATTGTATAAAGAGGCTCTGATACGTGTCCCATCATAAGGAGAGTTTACATGAGAAGATAATCTAAGCTCATGTACCCTGGTTTTTTTCCCAGGAGAGATTATAAGCAGATGAGTGAATAAGAGGAAAGCATTGTGAATTCAAGGTGAGTATCTAATTATTAGGAGTAAGCACACTCATATGTGCACACATCCATATGCCTTGTCTTAGACAAGGGCCATTGTATCTACTTTGTAGGTACTTCTTACAAAGATGGGAGCATATGGCCCAGTGTCAGAGGGTAAGGACTGGAAAGACAACACTGTGTGTTCTACGTACTAGTGGACACAGTTTCTATCTTTAAGTGACAACTGGAGTATATTTAAATGGAAGAAAGTTAGGATTTTCAAAAGTAAAAATATGCAAATTTTTAAAGCACAAGAAGTGTACCTGCGCACATGCACTTGAAACTGTGTTACCAATGGCATTTGTCTACAGGGAACTTCCAGCTCTTGTTATTTTGTTCAAAGAACTGAACACATTTGTGTGTTCAAATTTGTACACACAAATTTGAAAGCAGCAATTTTCAGAAAAAGCAAGTACAGAATAGATGCATTTCAAGTGAACAAGAGACTGTGAGTGAGATTTACTCAAGAGCACTGGGTTACTGTCTGGGTGATATCTTGTGTAGGTCCAACAGGGAAAGAAGTTGGTTGCATAAGGATGAGAAATGGGTGATTTCATTGACAGGCTTACATTACGTCTTCGATTACGGTACCCTTTCCAATGATGTTGTGGATAGCCCGGCCTATTTTGATACTAATTCCCCTTTCCTGTGAAGGGCTGCAGAGGAGGTGTGAGTCATTACATAGGTGAATTCTAGTGAACCTTCTGCCCATCTTAATCTGTAAAATAAAGGCTGGAGCCAGTGATTGGGCAGAAGAAGGGGAGGTAGAGAAATAAAGGTTGGTGGAAGAGAGCAGAGGGGAGGACTGGAGGAAGACAATGGAGGAGGAAGACTATGAAGGAGAGGACGACTGGGAAGCAGGAGGTAGAAGGACAGACGCAGGGTCTGGAAAATCCTCAAGTTCTAAGGGTCTCGTAGCTGGGAACAGAGTGGTGTGGTGGTGAATCTGCCCAATCTGGGCTTAGAGAATGTTTTCATAATTACTGAGTTGTGTTTTCTTTGACCGGTCTTATTTGGGTTGGAGATTTAAATATTTCCCACTACACCAAGATGCATCTGATTTTAATTTTATATACACTATACACCCATAGGCGTAATATAGTAAGTAAGCAAAAAAAAAAAAAAAATCCCTAAAAGTTTATTCAAAGAACCAATGTGACTTTCTGCACATGCACCCCAAACCAGTTCAGGCTGGTTTGGTCTAGCTTCTTTACTTACTTGCATTACAGGATGTGTTTAGGAGGTGTTTGGAGAAGATCTGCATTGTTAGAACTACGGACATGTGCAACCTGATGTAGGTTGGGGGTCTCAGGTTGTTGAAGGTTTGTTTGTCAAGCCAAGTGCACCCCATCTTACCATGTTATCCCTGTGCTAACCCGCCTCTGAAATCTCTGCAACCTTGAGGAGCTTCAGTTATTCCTCGTTCTTATTCTTACTTTCTTTCCTTCCCTTTTAAAGACAGATCCTCATATGCAGATCAGACTGCTTGACCTCCCACTCCCCATCCACCTGCCTCAGCCTCCTGAGTGCCAGCATTACAGGTGGCACCACCATGCCTGGCATAGATGCTGGCCTTTTTTTTATTGTTTGGTTTCCTAAGAAGGACAAGCACTGAATTGGGGCTCTTGACCACAAGAAGTTGCCAACTATGGAAATATCAGGCAGGGAAGACTATCATCAAAGAAGTGCAGGTTGTCTACCTGTGAGCTACGTGAGGAGGGTCAGTGTAGACAGGGCAAGACTCTTGTTTGGCAACACAGAATCATTAGGGACTATTGCAAGAACATGCATGATCGGGTGGCATAGTCAGCCATCCAAAAACCATGGGCTGAGGGGAGAGAAAAGATGGAAGAAAGCAAAAAGGGAAAGTCTAGGGAGGGTTTGTAGAGGCTGCGAAGAATTTTTTTTTAATAGGACATAGAGCGTGATGGTGAAAAAGAGACCTACATGAGAGCAGGACTGAGTTTTGGAAAGGACAGGAAGTTTAGGCTTGGAGATAACTATGGAGTAGGCTTCAGAACACTTCAGACTTAGTGCATGAACTTTAAATATACAACCATCTTTACGGACCTTTTTGCCAGGTGCCGGGATGTAGGCACAGGGTAACTTGAAAGTAGAGTTTAAGCAGAGACAGTTTTGCCAGATGAGCAGGGGTAGAGGAAGGCCAGTGAACTACAGTGTGACCTTAAAGGGCACAGAGCTTCCAACCCAGGTCAGTAGGTGAGGGGGTGATGCAGAGTTTTTAAAAGGACACAATCAATCGGTGGGTTGAAGGTGAGGAGCTGGAAGAGGCGTTGAGTTGCAGCACTAATTGGTGAGCTGGCTTTGGGTTCTTAAGGGGAACAGTGACAAGTTCTGTAGTTCTGATAATGACAAAACCTAGGACACTAGCCATGGGGATGTGTGGTTTAGGGTGATTAAAAGAAATGCATTGGGGCTGGGGGGGGGAGGGTCGAGTCAAATCCTGAGGGACTTAAGGGAGCAGACAAGATGGCTCAGGTGGTATAGGCTACCTAAGCATGAGAAACAGTTTGGATTCTCAGCACCCACATAAAAGACAGCCGTGATAGTATACATCTCTAGCTCTAGAGGTGGGTAAACAGAGACAGGAGGATTCCCCAGAGCTGTCTGGGAAACCAGTCTAGTCAGTTGGTGAGCTCTGGACTCTGAGCTCAAGGAGAGACCCTGTCTCAAAAAGTAAGGTGGAGACCTATAAGAAAGGACACCTGACATTGACCTCTGTCCTCCAAATGCACATAAACACATGTGCATGTGCACCTGTACATACATGACACACATGTACACTGTACACATGTGGACATAGAATTTTAATGATTAAAAATAAGTTTTAAAATTTCAAAGAGGGCTGGGCAGTGGTGGCACACACCTTTAATCCCAGCACTTGGGAGGCAGAGGCGGTGGATTTCTGAGTTTGAGGCCAGTATGGTCTACAGAGCGAGTTCCAGGACAGCCAGGGCTACACAGAGAAACCTTGTCTCGAAAAAACCAAATAAATAACTAAATAAAATCCCAAAGAGGGACAATATGACAGATGGCTCAAGAGCCATTTAGCACACAGTTTGAGCAAAATCGGTGAGAAAAGCAGGCTACGCTGAAGCAGGTACTATTCAGGTATTTCACTATAAGTACATACAACTCAAATCTGACATTGTCAGACTGAAGACTGCTTCTAAGCTTAAGCTGAAGCTTTTACAGGGAAAGGGGTCATATTTCTGCTAAAAAGAAAGAATAGCCCTTGTCGATGATGGCAGGTTTCAAGATCATGTGGTTTAACCTAATGTGTTTTTCAGGCTCCTCAGAAAACATGACAGATGGCTGAGAGCTGTGGAAGGAACAAAAGGAGTGTGTGGATTTGACAAGCACGTTAGAGATAATAATGAAAGATTGAACCCTTTCCAGGGGCCCGCACAGAGAACAAAGGACTAACATCACTGGAACACAGTGAGGCTTTTCAACTGAAAATGAAATGTGCTTTAAAATAACACATTTTTCTTTAAACATTGACTTCTAACTGAAAAAAAAAAATAATGTGGGTTCTAATTCCTTTGGATTATTTTTTCAGAAATTGTTTTACTCCCAATGCCATGTTTTTATTTTACGTGTATCTCAGGTCTGAGATTCATTCCTGGCTTATTGTATTATGATTTAAAACCTGTAAAGATTCTGTTACAAAATCATTACCTATTAATTCATTGATTCTCTGCTGAGCTTCATTCGCAAGAGGCTACTCCTCTGCCTGTAAATTTTGATCAGGCTGCCAGGCACATTTTGTTTTGGCATCGAGACTGAAACCACTGATAAAGACCCCAGTTGGTGCCATCTGGGAGCTTGCTTTGTGATGTCACAGCTGACACTAGAAATTAGATTGAGAAAACCAATTAATTTCTCACAATGTATTTCAGGTATTGAAAAAGAAAAGCCTTTGAAGAGTACTAACAACAATAGGTCCTATAGACAAGAGCATTTATTCTAGTATGTATTAATGATCTACCCTCGTCGCCAGTGCCACCAGCCTCACCATCTGAGTGTGAGGTGGATGACGCAGTGCAGGGGCCATGCTTGCTAAATGTCACTTTGGATTAGAACTTGTGTGCCACAAATGAAAAATTGCCTTATTAAACTTCTTACTGCTTTTCAGTTGGAACAAATAATAAAGTCAACATGCCCTGGGCTCCTACAGTGTTGAATACTTTAGATACAAGAGCTGTAGGAAAAAGAGACACCATTATTATCTCTAAGAAGATATGGCTGCCTGGTGACAAATCTGGCTTCAAACATTGTCAAATGGATTAAAATCTATACCCTTGGATCTGTGATATATGGAAAACAGATTGCTTGATCCCCCCTCCTTCTTTCCGTAGCCTTTTTGTTTGAAAATGAACACTATCAAATGACTTAGCCTTTTTGTCAGTATATAGGATGCTATAGTTTGGATTAGGAATGCCTCCCCAAAGCTGATGTGTTAAAGGCTTTGCCACATCCTGTGGCACTAGTTGGAGATAGTAGACCACTGAGGAGGTGGGGCATAGTGGGTACTCATTGAGTGTATGCCCTTAAAGGGGACGCTGGGGGCCCTAGTCCTTCCCATTTCTCTTTTCAATCCTGGACATGTGTGAGCAGCTTCACTCTGTCACATGTACCATCATGATGTGATGCTTGCCCAAAGCAAAGGGACCAATTAATCTGAGACTGAATTCTCTAAGATGCTGAGCCAAAAGAAGCAGCTTTTCTTTATATATTGATTTTCTCAATTGTTGCAGTAACGGAAAGCTCACGTGCAAACAGGCTACAATAGGGAGTTTGGAAACTATGACCCATGAGCTCAAACCAGTATCTATTTTAAAAAGGACCACCAGCATTAGGGCCAGCAAAGATGGCTCCATGCCTAAAGGCACTTGGCCACCAAGCCTGATGGCCTGACTTCTGTCCCTGGAACACACATGGTAGAAGGAGACAAGCAATTCCAAAAAGTATTCCTCTGATCGTCACACATGTGTGCCAACCATGAGTACACACACATACACACACACACACACACACACACACACACACACACACCTATTTTTTTTAAAAGAAAACCAGCTTCTTTGAGAAATGATTGGCATGCTGTAAAATTGACCCTTTTAGAGTATACAATTATTGGTCTTTAGTAATTTTTTAAAGTTACATAATCACGACCACTAATTTTAGAAAGGTTTTGTTATCTTAAAAATAAGTCCTATGGAGGATGCTTGAATCTCACTCAGAAGGGAAAATAAAATAGACATTTGAGGCAGATGCAGGGAGAGAGCTGGGTAGGGAGGAGGTGGGGAGGGGAACAGGGCTGGGGATGAGGTGTGGGGACAGGGAGAGGGCTGGGAGAGAGAATGGAAATCAGTTGGGGGGCACTTCAGGGACAAGCCAAAGACCTGGGATGGGGGAGGCTCCTGGGAATTTATAGAGGAGACTCTTAGCAGTGAAGGATTTGGAGCCTGAAGTGGCCGCCACCTGTAGCTAGGCAGGACTTCCAGTGAAGGGAAAGGAACACCAACCCTCCCACAAAATCTTCAACCCAGAATTTGTCCTGCCTACAAGATGTGCAGGGATAAAGATGGAGCAGAGACTGAGGGAATGGCCAATCAATGGTTGGCCCAACTTGAGACCCACCCCATGGTAAAGAGCCAACAAATGACACTATTAATGACACTCTGCTAGGCTTGCAGACAGGAGCCTAACATAACTGTCTTCTGAGAGGCTTCACCCAGCAGCAGGTAGAAACAGATGCAGAGACTTACAGCCAAACATTAGACAGAGCTCAAGGAGTATTGTTGAAGAGTGGAGGAAAGAATTGAAGGGGTGGGGGGCCAAGGACACCACAAGAAGACCTACAGAGTCAAGTATCCTGGGCCTATGGGGATTCGCAGAGACTGAATCACCAACCAAGAAACATTCTTGGGCTGGACCTAGGTCCCCTACACATATGTAGCAGATAAGTAGCTTGGTCTTCATGTGGGTCCCCTAACAATTGGGGCAAAGGGCCGTCTCTGACTCTGTTGCCTGTCTGTGGATACCTTTCCCGTAGCTGGGCTACCTTGCCTGGTCTCAGTGGGAAATCAGGTGCTAAGTCCTGCTGTGACTTGTACCAGGTTGGGTTGGTATCTGTGGGTGCCTCCCTTTCTCTGAGGAGAAAATGGAGAGGGTTGTGAGGATGGGCTGGGAGAGGGGGGGCTGCGATCAGGATATAAAGTGAATTAAAAAAAATAAGCCCTATGCCTATTGCCATTTTTCTCTGGCTTTTCTGCTTTTATTTTCTGGTACCTGCTAGTTATATTCTGCCTCTATGAATTTGCCTATTCTGGGTATTCACATAAATGAAGTAATAGGGTGTGTGACTGACTTTATGTGGTTGGTTCTTTCATATTTTAGCACATGTCAGTACTTGATTTCTTTTTGAGGCCAAACAACATTCAACTGTGTAGACACACCTAACATTGAATTCTTCCCATTCTTCAGTTGGTACACATTTGAGTGGCTTCTGGTTTTGTGTTGTGGATAATGGCAGATATTTGTGTGGAGATAAGCTTCAGTTTTCTTATAGGGGTTTTTGTGGCTATATTCACAAGAGATATTAGCCTGTACTTTTCTTGTAAAGTCTGTTTCTATCTCTGATATGAAGATAATACTGGTTTTATAGTAAGTTTAGAAGTTTCTAGATTGCATAGGAATATAGCTTCTGTCTTTAAATTGTAGCCCATGATAAACTGCATATTCTCCTTACCTGAACCTTAGTTTTCATGGAGCATCTTACATACAGTTTCCTCTCTACCCTCAACCATGCTCTATCCCAAGCACCTCTGGGCTATCCTTCTGGGATGTTTACAGTAGTAGCACAGGCTGGCCTGAACAGGATGAGCCTGGGCTGCAGGGAGAACTCATGTAGGTTCTATAAGTGGACTCAGGGCTTTGGATTAAGAATTCTAGCATCTTGGATATCAAAATTGTTCAAAAGGAGAGAGTCTTGGAGTAACTGAGTATGGGCCTCTTTGGCCTATAGTCTATTTGTCCTATGGGAAGTGTTTTAACTAGAGGGTCTAAAGCATTGTCTTCTGCAGCAATGGGGCCTATATGTGTTACTACAGCTAGCCTATATATATATTCTTCTGGCATATACAGCTTCACTATTAATCCTTCAGGAAATGAGATGTGCATGCCAAAATGTGTGTAACTTTTTTGTAACAGTAGAAGTTAAA
The DNA here is from genome assembly GCA_030674055.1 of Rhabdomys pumilio. Classification (NCBI taxonomy): domain Eukaryota; kingdom Metazoa; phylum Chordata; class Mammalia; order Rodentia; family Muridae; genus Rhabdomys; species Rhabdomys pumilio. The sequence goes on along the minus strand of JANHMN010000001.1, from coordinate 136,793,715 downwards.
GAAAATGTTAATGTAATCCTAGTATATTCCTACTATAAAAAACATACAACTCTTAAATATAACAAATGTGGTTAAGTATCAAGGATGTCTATAGAAAATGAGTTTCAGGAAAATATTTGTGGTTGCAAACTTAAAAATATTTTAAAAAAATCTGCAAATGAAAAGGGGGCATAATTTTCTATGATGTAGCCACAGTTAAGTTCTCCATGATTTAATAAATAACTCTTTCATGCAAGCAACCATAGTTAAACTCAGTGGATCATGAAAAAGACAAGAAAAACATGAAAATAGGAAGAAGGCTTAGTAGAATTGTTCACTGGGAGTGGGAGGGGCATAAGAGAGAGCAGTGTGGGTGAAATATGACCAAAACATATTACATTCATGTCTGAAATTGTTAAATAATAATACATTTTAAAACTTAAAAAAAGAAACTTAAAAAGTAAAAAATAATAAATTTTAAAAGAACAATAAATTAAAATCCACCTATATGTTTATAGATACTTGTTTGTCAGATGGTCATAGACAGATATGATGCATTTGTATTACTTAGGGAGGAAGGTGTATGGCAAAGTGGTAATTAAACGAGAAAATGACATAATGCTAAGTGAGAATGTAAAATGTAACGCATGAATTTGTTTTCTATCACAAAATAAGTTTAAAAAAATGACTATGCCTTAGGACAAAGACAAGAATGTAACAGAGTAACTAAAATATTGAATTAATCAAGTGACAGAATTGGGGGCAAAGTTTGCTATGGGATTTTGATGTTGATTGTTTCTCCAATAATTTTTTTTTAAGAGAAAAGAGATTGGAATGCATGACTGAGAACTGGGAGGTGAATCATTCTTCTTCCTGCTGGGAAACTGGTCTGTGCTCTGTAGTCAAAGACAAATGAAGAACACTTGGAGATGCTCCAGTAAAAGCCACAGGAATACTAAGCATTGAAGAACATTCCCTTTTATAAGAAATAAGTAAACTTAAAAAGCTTAGGGTCTCCTTCAAATATGAAAGACAGATAGAGCAGTAGATTCTCATACCCTGCTCTTTTGGGCATTTTGTAATACTTAGACTGGATCTTTTAGTCAGCAGAATAATTATCCACAACCCACAGTCCTAATGCTGCAGAGTAGGCATATGAAGATGCCTGGGAACCATCATGCTAAAGGTTAATGGCATCATCAGCTTTCCACCATAGGAAGAAGTTCTAGACAGACATAGGAGATGTATCCTTCTTCCTCTAAGCAAGCAAATAGAATTTGTTCTGAAATTACCAATTTAGGAAGCCGGAACTTGTCTGAGCAATATGTAGTAAATACAAATTGCAAATTGACAATAAATCTCCCAGGAATGGAGACTTTTAAAATGAAGTGGTCTCATCACTCTGGGATTGGGTTAGAGAATTGTCAGATGTGTGTCATTGCACTGCATGGCTCAGAGCCTTTGCATGTACTTCATATGTGGTTATTTTCTTTATTCTGTCATGCAAAATACATTTCCTCTGTTTTATGAATAACCTGTTGTCTCTACCATATTTGTTATTACCAAATTTACCCTGTATCCCTAACCTGTAAACAAGACCACCTACATTTCTCAATTTCTTTGTTAACTGTATCCAGTCAGCTTTAAGCCAATCTCAGCTGTCCATCCTCATGCCCTTTGAACTCATTACCTAATTCCCTTTTCTACTTCTCTTCTAGCCCTCATCAAAGTCTTTCTATATCACTGTAAAAACATTCTTTTGCCTGCTAGCTTGCTTGTTTCAATCCTTCTTCAAAATTGCTGCCTCTGTTGGACCCTAAGATCCAAACCAGGAAGACGCGATCCCACAGAAACACTCACGGACAGGGGGTTTGATGCAAAATCGAGAGGTTTATTGATCCAGTGCACTGGGGTTCCCCCACATGCAGGCTAGAGGAACCCTGAGCTAAAGTTAAGAGCAGTTTTTATACAGTTTTCACAGGGCTCACTTTTGAAGGCAGTTTTACAATTACCTTTTAGACAATGCTAACCACAAAGGCTGACCTCAAATGGTTGCGCCCTTTCAAGGCAACACTTATTTGCACATTATCTTATGACAATGAATGTTAGCTAAGTCTATCTTACCATAGTTCTTGTTTACCCAGGTTTATTGCGATAAGGGCCCAGTTTTCTGATAACCTTTTAATTCTCTTATCTTGGGCCCTTCTTCTGGAATGTGTGTGTAAGTCTTTGGAATGCACTTCTCCCGGAACATGTCTCTGGAGAAGTTAATTTTTAAGTTTAGGCTGACACCTGAGATTCCTTCGCCTCAAACTATGCTTTTAAAATTCAAGTTATTCAGTCTGAGGAAGCATCTGCCATTCTTCCATCTTTATTTTGTATTACCTGTGTCACTCATCCATCTACCTGCACTGACTGAAGCCCTCCAGGTTGATGTATTCACATCTTTTGAAGTGTCCATCCTTTATTTGGGATTCTGCTCCCACCACTTCATGACGGTTGAGCTCAGTTTTTTAAATGTAGCCTGTTCAAGTCACCTCTTCTTCAACTTTTACTCAAAAGTGAAAGAGAAAAATGAGTGTGTCTTCACTTACGTGTTCAGAGTGTGTTTTACATCCCACACTAGCAGTTTTGATTCTATCTTTGTGATTACACAATTCTAAGTGACAAAAGTGACGTATTTGATATTCACCCTTTGCATAACTCCCAGTCATACTGAAGGGCAGTTTTAACTAGTCTACTTTTAAATCTTTTCTAGGATGGACGAATAAGGAGTGATTTAAAACCAGAACAGAAAGGCTGAAGAAAAAGACAAGGACCCAGTGAAGACAGTGAAACACATTGACAAATGAAAAGTGCAGAGAGACAGAGTATGGCCAGCAAGGCCAGGAAAGGCTTGAGAAGATTAGCACAGGAGGGCCTGTGGGAAATCAGAGTTTCTAAATACAGTGAATTAAATTGAGATTCTCTTAATATTGTTTGGAAAGCACAAATATAATTTAAATTATCATTTAGAAATTATATTGTTTTCCATTAGAGACTAAGTTGGACAAAGTCAGGCTTAGAATACAAGTGCTTCTTGGCTCCTTTTCCCCTCAATGCTTATTTTACCAGTATGACCATAGTTTAAATATGGAGAATGAACCCAAAGAGCCTTTATAGTAGAAGCTTTGTTCCCAGGACAGCACTGTTGGAAGGTTCTGTGAACCTGGAAGACCACGTTTATGGGCAGGCCTTGGGTCATAAAGAGCAGGACCCCCACTAATTGTGGGACTCTAGCCAATCACCTTTCTGTTTCCCAACTCATGATATTAGCAGATTTTTTAGCCACATCCTTTTGCCATTATGTGCCACCCTAACCAGAAACCCAAAGGAATGGCATTAATTAATCTTGGACTCTAACTCCAGAAGCATGAACCAAAATATCCTTTTAATAAGTTAATTGCCTATGGGGTAGTTTATTATCATAACACAGAGATGACTGGTACAAATATTCAATGTAGTTCATGATGACTTGACAAGTTAGTGTATAAGTGGCCTACATATAAACATGTTGTGTTTGATCCCTTCCAGAAGCATAACCCAGGTTCCAAATATCAACAAACATTTCTACATGGTGGTACATTGCTGAATGCCAAGTTCTAGTGGCCCTTGAGGCCATGCCAGCAGACAAGAAGACTGTCCACAGGTTGAGTAGAAGCAGAGGGGCTACCGTCTTTTAGTCACTGATCAAAGGGATGAAATGGTGGTGACAGCCAAGAAGATAACTACTAAAGGGCTGCCTAGAAATAGGCAAAGGCTTGGGAGTAAAACAAAGCCAGAAAGTCCAGATGATGTCCATGTCCAGAGTGCCAGGCAAGTGAGACGTTTAGGGGAAAGCCCTCACATTGTATCTTCCTGCTGGGTCAGAGGCAGCTGCTGAAAAATAGTAGGTACCACTCCCACCAGGGAAGCAGGTAGGCTTACTACAGCTCTTCATCTCTCCAAATCCAGTCCCCTAGTCTCATCCCCACCTGTGCAGCAGAACACTTGCAGCAGTCCCCTTTCCCCCCACCTCATCTCCAGTGTACTATATACAGGGATCTTACCCTCCTAACCTCCCTCCCCCAACTCCTTTCTTTGTCCCAGCCCCTAACTCCATCAGACAGTCCCCAGGAACTTACAGACCACTCTGGTCATGAAAACAAGTAGGTTAACACCATATCTTCACCTCTCCCTCAGCTCCTTCATATCCAGTCCCCCACCCCATCCCTAGCTCTACAGCAGACCACCAGCTGAGGCTGTCTCTTACCTCCCACACTGTCTCTAGTGAATGACACAGATCCTACCCTCCTAGCCTCCCTCCCCCACTTACTGCTTCAGCATATACCTCAACTCCAGCAGTTACTCCCTGTGAACTCACAGGCCACTCTGAGCAGGCAGCATGGAATCCAACTTCAAACCTTTACCTCTCTTTCTGCTCCTCCAAACTAAACCCTCCAGTCTCAATAATAGAAATGAAAGCTCACGCTGTTGAGGCTGTGGAGCAAGGTGAACACTCTTCCATTGTGGTTGGGAATGCAAACTTGTACAGCCACTATGGAAATCAGTATGGGGGACTCTCAGAAAAATAAGAATTGATCTACCTCCTGATCCAGCTATACAAATCTTGAGCCTATACCCAAAGGGCACTCCATCCTACTACAGGGACACTTACTCATCTTCACTGCTGCTCTATTTATAATAGCCAAAATTTGGAAGCAACCTAAATCAACTCCCCAAATAATGGAGGAGACTGAATCCCAATTGGCCAACTCTTGTCACCAAGCAAAGCTTTCAGTACCTATGTTGGGTTACATCTAGCAGGTTCCTCTAGTCTGTGTGGCATGTTCATACAATGGAATATGACTCAGCTATTAAAAAATAATGATATCATGAGATTTTTTTTTCAGGCAAATGGATACTACTAGAAAAAAAAATCATCCTGAGATATCCCAGATCCATAAAGACAAAGAAGACAAACATGATATGTATTCTCTTATATGTAGATATTACCAGTTAAGTCAATGATAACCAAACTACAATCCATAGAACCACAGAGAGTAGGTTTAGAGTAAGGGACTAGTAGTAATGGGTCTCAACCTCCCTAATGCTATCTATGATCTTTTAATACAGTCACGCATGTTGTGGTAACCCCCAACCATAATATTATTTTGCTGCTGCCTCATAACTGTAATTTTTCCACTCTTAGAAATCATAATCTAAATATCTGTGTTTTCTGGTGGTCTTAGGGTCGTGACCCACAGGTTAAGAGCCATAGGCTAGAGGGACCTGCTAGATCTTGTTAAGACAAGGAAATAGACTAGGTTGGTATGGATGACAGCAGGCAGGGGGCTGGAATCAGAAGACAAAGTATGGAAATGGAACGGACAAGGGGTTTTGGGTGGGAATACAGATTGATACAGCTAAAATTAACTTTTGAGGAGTGATATGAAAATCTACTACAGTAGGAACTTACTAAAATATATACATATATGAAAGTGACCTGAATTGACTCCCCAAATAATGGAGGAGATGGAATCCCAACTGGCCAACTCTTGTCATCAAGAAAAGCTTTCAGTACTAGTGTTGGGTTACATCTAATTAAGTTGTTGGTCAAGGGGCCCCATGAAACTCCCAAAACAACCTAGGGAAGACTATAGGTTGCTCTCTCCAAACTGATAGCCAAAGATTGCTGAAGATGGTATCTACACAACTCATTGAACATGTAGATGTTGAACTCGGGCCCACATGGAGCTTTTACCCTGAGGTTCTAGCTTCTTTAGTACAGGAAGGTACTCTGTCCACTCTCAAAAGAGAAATAGAAACAGCAAGCCAGCCACAATCCCTTTGTCTATTGTGCTGTCCTAAGACACACTAAGGCAATGGTGCCATTAAGCTTGTGGGAGTAACCAACCAATAACTGATTTGATATAAGGCCCACTCCATGAGATAGAACCCATACGTGACAATGCTTGGGTGAGCAAGGATTTGAGACTAGATAGCTCAGGGAACTAGGGTAATCAATACTAGTCAGTCTGGAAAAAAAAGAGAAAAATAATGACACAGTGACTCCTATTGATATCCTGTTATAGATCAGTCCCTTGTTCAACCTTCATTAAAGAAGCTTCCTCTTGTAATGGATGGAAACAAATATAGAGACCCACAGCCAGATATCATGCAGGATCTTACCTTGGGATACTCTTCCTACTTTTATCCCCTCAGATCTCTGGGAACTGTGTGAAAGAAGAGGCAGAAAGAGTGTAAGCCAGAGGGGATGAAGAACACCAGGCAATCAAATAATCTAATTAACATGATCAAACTCATATGAACTCACAGAGACTGGCATAGCAAGCACAGGGCCTGCATGGGGCTGCCCCAGGTCCTCTGCATATATATTATGGCTTCAGTTTTTGTTTTTATGGGATTCCTGAGTGTGTAAACAGTTGAGTCTGATTCTTAAGACTTCAGTTGGGCTCTTCTCTGTCTTTTGGGTTGTCTTGTCCAATTTTGATGTGATAGTTTTTGTTTTAGCTTATCATGTTTTATTTTTTTCATATGTTTTTGAAAAATGAATGAATGGATGAATGAATGAAAACTTAGCCACTGAGGTAAAGGTTAGCAATGGAACTGTCATTTATAACTGCTGAGAGAGGGGATATCAGTTTTCTCCAGTGCTGCACAACTGAGTGTAACAAGCACTGCAGAGCAGGCTTCATGTTCAGGAGTAGCTGACTAACATATAATGGACTCTAGCGTTGTGGGATGTGTGTTCTTTTACTTGGTTATAGTTTGGTGGGTTTTGGAGGGGAGGTTATTTTATTTTGTTTGTTTATTTTTGTTTTTGTTTGTTTTCTTTGTTTTTTCAGGGGGTATTTGTTGTTGTGTTGAGTTTTTATTTTTTGAGAAAGAACTCCAAGTTGGGTAGGCAGGGAGCAGGAGAGAATCTGGAAGGACTTAGGGCAGGGGGAGAATATGATCAAAATGTATTTAAATTTAAAATTTGTTTTAAATAATACAAAATATAATTTTTAAAAAAATTTCCCTTTTTACCACATGGCAGGGCAGTTCAGAGTATCCAAGGCAAGTGTTATCAGGTAAAACTACTGGTGGCTTAGCACAAATCACGCCCTCTAAATGGTTCCACACTGGCAATCATTGTATTCTACTTTATCATACACTTGTGCTAAAAGAGAAAAAATTAAGGTTCAGGGAAAACTATCTTGGAGACAGTGCCATGGCTCGTGCTTGTAATATCAACATCAAGGAGGGAAAAGCAGGAGGATTGCTGCAAATAAGAAGCCAGCCTGGGTGATGGGGTAAGATCCTGGCTCAAAACCAAAATAAAACAGCAAAACTCCCACATCTACCAAACCCTGTCTCAGAAGACAGAAACCCACACTCTGGATACCTTTGTCAATGGAATGTGGGAAGCAGTTGTTGGAATCTATTATATGTAGAGACCTTAGGGAAATCCAACATTCTCCATCAACCGATGTAAGTTTCTACAGCTGGACCTTTCTGATCTCCAGTCATCGCTTTTGTTACTAATGTGTAAAAGCATGTCCTATAATGTTCACTGCATAAAATTCTTTGTGGACTATTTTTTAAAATGTATTCATTCACAATTTCATATTATCCTCTAATCCTAACTGTAACCTTTCTTCCTCCTACCAAACCAAGTATTCTTTCCAAGTCCTCTTCCCACTTTCATGTGGGTGTACATTTTGCCTTACCACTGGGGTGTCAGGACACCCCTCTGGGAGGTGAAACACAGAGGCGCTAGGCTACATTCCATTTTCACTTTAGGGGTGCTAAGCTCAACACCTGCTCAGGAGATGTTGAGGACCGAGCTGCTGTTCTGGTCAAGGGGTCAGGGTCGCGAAGAATGGAGACAAGGCAGAGGTTCTGGAGTCAAGTCTCAAGTCTCCTTTATTGTCTCTCTTCTATTGGTGCATATTCACTCTTGTTCACTCCTCTTAACTGTATTCTCATATTGACCTCTTAACCCTATTACAAGGAAATCCTGGGTATTTATAAGCACACGCAGGAGAACACAGGTGAAAACATTTTACCACGTGCACTATGCAGCTGGGGTCACTAAACAGCAAAACAAGCTATGTGGGATAAACAAGATATTTGTTAGAGTGTGCTCAGCTGTTGTAGGCTGCTGAAAAACCAAGTCTCTATCAGGGTAAATGGTTCCAGATGGCTGCAAAGATGATAGCTGCTTTCTAGCCGCTTTCTGCTTAAAGTCGGCTCCCTACAAGGAGAGATGAAAGATAGCCTAAGATAGGGATCCAAACTCCTGGGCACCCAGATACCACTGGGGACTGCCGAGAGTTGAGAATGAGAGCCCTCAGGCCTGCCATGAGCCTGGGGCAGGAGGGAATCTGACTTAGCTCAGGGCCAATGGTAGAACTATGGAGAGGCCTGGTGTGGAAGATTTAGACATGGCTCTGTATGACAAAGGCTTCCCGGCCCCCCCCCCC
>JANHMN010000001.1:136771376-136785126 GCA_030674055.1 Rhabdomys pumilio | reverse complement strand
CCCCCCCCCCCCCCCCCCCCCCCCCCCCCCCCCCCCCCGCAGTGGTCCTTGAGGAAGAAGACAGTCCTTGCTTGTTCAAACTGTTTATTCATGGTGTAAAGGATGCACACAACTTACTCAGGGTAGACAAGAGATTAAATACCTTTTGCAGGAAGGAATGTCTGGGAAGGGAGGCTCATTGACTAGACATTTGGGGCCTATCTAGATACCTCATTAGCATGGAGAACTCTGGGTTTCTATGCTATATGACCAGTTCCATGATCCTCTTAGTGGGGTGTCAATTTCACATGTTCCAGGACAGGAACCAGGTCTGGAGCAGATTCAAACACCTACCATTCTCAATTATGAGATTTGCCAGGGTTCCTTAATCTGCTCGGCCTTACCAGTTTTTCTGTCTGGTGACACAGTTCCTCTTACCCCACACTTTCATATATTTCATTTAATGCTTATGCACACTGTATTTATGCTGCCTAAATGAGCATGGGTGGGGGAGTTATACTTGAACAACAGCAATGTAGCAGTGGCTACCACTGAGAAATATGACTGTTCTTCCCTTAGCAACCATTAACTGCCTAGACACCCTCCCAACCTGGGTGTGATGGAATGCTGTGGGTTTGTGAGTGCTAGGGTTCTGTCATCACAGAGGAAGCATCTGCACACTCCCTCCTATTCTCTAGTTCTTACAATTTTCAGCCTGTGATGGTTTGTATGTTTGGCCCAGGGAGTCACACAATTAGGAGGTATAGCCTTGTTGGAATAGGTGTGTCACTGTGGGTGTGGGCATTAATTCCCTAGTCCTAGCTGCCTGGAAGTAAGTATTCTACTAGCAGCCTTCAGAAGATGTAAAACTCTCAGTTCCTCCTACACCATGCCTGTCTGCATGCCACCATGTTCCCGTCTTGATGATAATGGACTGAATCTTTGAACCTGTAAGCCAGCCCCAATTAAATGTTATCCTTATAAGAGTTGCCTTGGTCATGGTGTCTGTTCACAGCAGTAAAACGCTAAGACACAGCCCTCCTTCTCCTTGTATTCCTTGAGCCTTGGAGGGGATGGTGTAGATATTTGGTGTGGAGCTGAGTCCTCAACAGTCATGTCTCAGCATGCTAAGTATCACCCAGTGAACTTCTTAAAGCTCTTGTTTGAACTTTTTAAGTGGGACACGCCCCATCTTGAGAAACAAATATAAATTGCACACATTCTTTTTCTAACCATTCAGGAAGTAAGAACAGGAGGCAGCTGCCTAACAGTGTCCCAAGAAGAACAGTGTCCTAACAACATCCCAGCGTGCATTATCCCAGCTGCAGAGCATGAGTTGTTACAGTCTGCAGAAGGTACAGGAGCTGCAGTGGCAGAGGGGACAAGCCACCGAATATTCCTTTCCTGGCAGTGTTTAGTAGCACTTATCCTTTATCTTCCTACTGGGAACAAGGTACAAGAGGCTCCCCTTCCACTTAGACAACAGACCAGAGTATTTGCTATGGGAATCAGAGAGAAGTGATCAAACACTCTTATACTCTTTCTGTATTGTTAAAGATTCTCCAGGTAAATCGTTAAAGCATCACCACCACCACCATCATTATCATCATCATCACCGTTATTGCTACAACTATAAGTCTTTGGATGTTGTAAGCCATAAGTAACTAGAAGGTTTGTCAACGGGATGAGGGAGGAACCAATGTCTGCAGAACCGGCCTCTGGCTCAGTGGTTTTTGTCCTCCATCCTTCATTCCACATGATAGGGCCCTTCCTATTGGACAGAAGTGCAAAGAAGGAAGGCGGATGAGAAGTAGGGAGATCATTGCACATGGGAGCCCCAGTGTGGAGAGAACCAACCAAATATCATGTGGAAAACGAGAGTCGCGCCTGATAAATGCCATCCATTTATGTGGGAAGGAAAAAGTAAATCCTGCCCCGGATTATAAACCTGAGAGGAAGTCGGGGATTGAAAGCGCAACAGCAAACATGGAAAGGAATGTGACGGTATTTTGAAATTGGCTCTGATCTGTACAAAATTAAAGCACCGCACTTTTTAAGGGAATTCTACAAAATTAACAATGTATAAAGTTTAATTTTTTAACAAAAAGATTGTTTTTGGTTTTGTTCTGAGATAGAGTTTTACTATGGACCCCAAACTAACCTAGAACTCACTGTGTAGTCCAGGATGGTTTTAAATTTATGATCCACCTGACTCAGTCTCCTGAGTGTTAGGATTCCCAATGTGTATCATCATGTCTGGCAGTAATCTTTCTTACTTCTTAGTTCAGGTTATTTTGCTGGTAATAGCATGCTGGAGAGATGGTCCAGTGGCTGAGAGCACTTATGGCTTTTGCAGAGAACCCAGGCTCATTTCCAGAACCCACATGGCAGCTCACAACTGCCTGCAATTCCACTTCAGGGAATCTGACTGCCTCTCCACTTTCCTTTGTCACTAGATATGTATACGGTACACAAACCTACATGTGGGCACTCATAAATACACATGAAAATGAAAAAATATATACCTTTAAAAACAGAAAGAGCAGGGCCTGGAGAGATGGCTCAGTGGTTAAGAACACTGACTGCTCTTAACCAGAGGTCCTGAGTTCAATTCCCAGCAACCACATGGTTACAACCATCTGTAACAGGATCTGACACCCTCTTCTGGTGTGTCTGAAGACAGCGAGCAACAGTGTACTGAGTACTCACATACATACAATAAATAAATAAATCTTTAAAAAATATATTTTTTAGAGGTTGGGGATTTAGCTCAGTGATAGAGCGCTTGCCTACCCTGTGTTCGGTCCTCAGCTCTGAAAAGAAATAGCTTTTGGATTGTCATATTAGATCATTTACACCGTTAAGTTGCTCTTAAATGAGTAATAACAGGCACATTTCAGGGAGTATGATTTGCACCTCCACTTTACTTGCTACGGTGACCTAGACTCCATTTTCCTCTCACAACCTGTGTTCAGCAAACGATCTGAATTTTGACAGGCGCTGCCTATCTTTGTTAAAGGTCCAGATTCTCCTCCCTAGATTTTTTTTTTCCTTTTTATTTTTTTCCTTGTCATTTTTCTGTAGGATGTGTTTGCAAAGTGTGGTACTTTACTTCTATATAGTCTGGAGTCTCCTTCAAAATATGATGAAATCAAAATATGATTTTCGCCCCGCTCGATTTGTTCCTCCTAACCCCCACACTTCACGTAGAGCAGCCTTTCCTTGGTATTGAACCATAGATCTCTGATAGCCCAGAGATGCTTAAGACCACAGAGCTGGAAACCATTTTCATGTTAATTCTAAGGCTAGCACCTCCCTCACTGAAGGTGCTAACCCGGTTTTATAGCATATAAACTGCTAGTGCCTTAACTCAAGGTCAGCGTAGCTACTGGAATGGTACTGGCTGTCATCATAATCTACACGGTCAGGCTTGCAGCTAACAAAAAAACTAATAAAAATCACTGACTTCGCGAAATGTCAGCCCTTGAGGAAATGAAAGTGCAGAGAGTGCTCTCAGGCCACGGCTGGGGTACGTGTGTGTGAGCTCTGATTCTAGGAGCTGCTAACTGTATTGGCTGCATTTTCACAGAACACACCATTTTCACGGGAAAACATAGCTGAGGAATGGATGAATGATACTTACGCAGACAGGGGGATGCCAGACATTTTCTTGGAAAGGAACAGAGAACTCTCACTAGATGGAAAACAACTAACATTATTTCTATAGATTTTAAGTGTTTATGTGCTACTTGCTTGTTTGTCAACACAAACTAGAGTTATCAGAGAAGAGAGACCCACAATGGAGAAAATGCCTTCTTAAGACTGGTTTGTAGGCAACGCTGTAGGGCGTTTTCTTAATTAGTGATCGATATGGGAGGGCCCAGCCCATTGTAGGGTGTACAAGAAGGCTAAGGGAGCAAGCTGTTGGGAGCAAGCCAGGGAGCAGCACTTTCCTCCCAGGGGTCTCTGCTTCAGATCCTGCTTCCGGGGTTCTGCCTTGAGTTCCTGCCCTGACTTCATTTCATGATGGGCTGTGATCAGGACGTGTAAGCTGAAATAACCCCTTTCCTCCGCAGTTGTTTTTGGTCATAGACTTTATCACAGCAACAGAAGCCTAATGGAGACCATGCATACATGTTCATACATGTGTGAGCGTGAGTACGTGTGTAAGTATAAACACCCATTTGACACAATGCGTGTGGAGGTCAGAGGACAATCTCAGGGATCAGTGCTTGCCTTCCACCTTCTTTGAAGGAGGAGGCTCTTGTTGTTCATGGCTATAGACACCAGGCTTGTTGGTGCCCACATTTCTGGGATTCTCCTGTCTCCATCTCCTATCTTGCTGTAGGCGAGCTGAGATTGCAGGTGTGCACCCGCCCCAGCAGTGAGTCTACACAGGTCCTGGGGATCTCTCAAACTTGCTCACCCATTAAACTGTCTCTCCAGCCTGACAATATTTTTAAAGGAATTAATTAAGAAGCATTTTTTAGAGCATGCCTTGGCGAAGCGCTTGGGCGTCCGCCTCCGCCAGAGGGCGGGCGCGCCCTCCTCCCGTGTGAGTTCGAATCCCGTGAGGCTCTCTTGGCGAATCTCATGGGGGGAAAAAAAAGCATTTTTTAAAATCTCTCATCTACTATAATAAATATCAATAGGTATAACTGGGAACAAATACTCTTTAGGGTCCTTGATGATTTTTTACATAAATGTCAGGCAATCCTGAGAACAAAAAGGTTTGAGAATGAGTTCTTTATATAAATGTTCACTGAGGTGTGTTCTTTGGATGGTTGGCCCTTGAGATAATCTAATTCTGCCTTATTTTGTGAAATAATCAGTTGCCACATTGATTTAGTCTATTCACACCTGTGGCTATTGAGATGTACTGACACTTACTTGTGTGGGTGCACATTTGAAGTGCGCACCAGCCCAGGTGCTGGTCCCATCGGACTATAGGACACTTTCATCGTGTCCAGAAATCTGGTGCTGCCAGTGGTGCAGCACACACCTTCCCGTTCTCATTCACTTACCATGTTCTCTCAGAAGCCAAAGATTCTACCAAAGTCTGCAAGGAAGAAGTAGTGCTTTGATTTGTTCAGGTGTTTCTCAAACTTTATTTGAACATGATACTTTGTGTATCACCTGAAATCAAATCCCATTCTATGAAACATACTTTGAAGAATGTCATTCTGCCTTTCCCAAAATTGTTACCCTGACTATTCCAAATGAGGCAGCGGTAGACTCACACTCCGTGTCTCTTTGTTACCCCGACTGTTCTGTGCCAGGTGGTGCTATAATCACACTCGGTGTCTCCTTTGGTTGTCACTGAATATAGCATAAGCTATAGAAGCTCAACTTCTAGATCTAAATTCTTCTACTTGGCTAGCTCCCAGAAGGAACTTTTACCTGTTGCTATGTGTTCTTGTTGTGTTTTATAAAAAAGAAAAGGAAACCAGGGATATGTTTAGTATAGGTGCAGTATGGTGCAGGAGAAGGGGTGCCTCTATGGACCCATACTGAGGCACCCCTTCTCCCTGAGGTACCAGCCATACAACAGTTATAGGATGGTATAGAGCTTATTCAGGGCATGGGGAGGGAAGTTGCGATGTTAGTAGAGACAGAGAAAGGAGAGAAACAGAGAGAGAGAGAGAGAGAGAGAGAGAGAGAGAGAGAGAGAGAAGAGGCTGGCTATGAACATGTGGAGGGGGAGGAAGGAGAAGAGAAGGGACAGAGAGGGAAGAGAGCAAGAGAGCGAGAGAGAGAGAGCAAGAGAGAGAGAGAGAGAGAGAGAGAGAGAGAGAGAGAGAGAAGAGTGAGCAAGCAGCCCCTTTTATAGTGAGTCAGGCATACCTGGCTGTTGCCCAGTAACTGTGGGGTGGAGCCTAGAAGGAATTCTAACATTCAAATCGATCTTCTGGTTATTTCTGCTCTTTCTGTCTATATGTTTATCAGAGGGTTAGATATTTGAATTTTCTGTGTAGACTCGAGATTCCACCTTTGATGGGGAAACTCTGTAATTTTGAGTAAATGATCACAAGATATAATAAGCATTGCTTTAAAAAGTTATTTTCAGAATAATTTTAGATTCAGAAACAAACCACCAGGGTCACAGGGAGTCCCTTACAAACCACATCCAGTTTCTCCTGTTGGCAATCGATGCTCTGATTTGCCTGCGCGCTCTGCTTATAAACTTCTAGTGTGAAATAAGCAGGTTCCTTTATTACTTTGTAATCAAGATAACAGTATTGGCCCGCTCTGTAAACCATGTAGACTCCTACAGACCACCACGAGAATCATTAGTCCAGACTTCTCTCACTAGTGAGCCTCACATTCTTACCTGAGGTCAGTTCACACTTGCACACACCTCTCCCAGAGGCTGAGCAGCTGGGCTGGTGCCTTACACACCTGCAATGTGGAGACAGGTGCTGGCTGAAGCTCCTCAAGAAAATGGAAGTCTTGTGGCTCTTGCTCCCAGCCAGGGCCAACGTGACCTTTAATATTTATTACCAACTTAACAGGATCTACAGTTACCAAGGAGCCAAATGTCTGTGAGTTCATTGAGATGAGTAGGCCCACCTTAAATCTGGGTGGCGCCATTCCATGGGTCCTTAGTGAATAAAAAGGAGAAGTATTTGTTGCTCCGTTCATGGCTGAATGCAGTGTGACCAGCTCCTGCATCATGACTTACCCACAATAATGGACTGCACCTACAAACTGTGAGGCAAAACCAAACCGTTCCTTCCGTAAATTTCTTTTGCCACGTATTTTGACACGGCAAGGAGAAAAGTAGCTAATGTAGGCAGGGCCCAGAGCCATAAAGACATGATGCACAGCTGTGAAGTGAAAGGCCAGCGACTAAACCGGACGGAAGCTGGGAAAACTTGAATGACAGGAAAAAGAACAGCGTGAATGAGATAAAGGGACACTGTTAAGGACGGTGAGCTGTTATGGATGAATTATGCATTCTTTATGAGAAACTACTTTATTAAAATCATATGTATATTGATTAATTTATATGCTGTTTTTTCTTTTTCTCTCATAAGAGTTTATGAATATTCATGCTTATGTTTATGGATGCATACATAAAAAATAATCCTGAAAGACTGCAGCAAACTTTACTCATGGCTACTTCTGGGGTAGGAACAGGGACTGGGAGTAGAAAGAGGGCATGTGGGAGGCGGCTTCAGTCACTACATCCCTACAGTGCTTCAAGAATTACACACTACTTTAAAGTGTTATTTTAAAAGTAAAAAACAACATAAGCAAAATAAAATTGAAAACTACTGAAAAGACAACATAAAAAATATTTATAATCTTGTTACCACCCCACTAGAAGAGTGGCATGAAGTATTTTTTCCACCCTTCTCTCTCTTCCATTAAAAATCTGCTTACTAACAATACCAAACAACCAGAGCCCCACAGAGTCTAAACCACCAGCCTGGGAGCACATAGGGAGGGACCTATGACTCTAGCGGTATATGTATGGGAGGACGGCCTTGTTGGGATAGGTGGAGAGGATATACTTGGTCCCATGAAAAACGAACACAGAATGGGGGGGGGGATGTGAGGGTGAGGAGGGAGTAATGGGGGTGGGGAGTAGGTGCGGGCACAGCCTCATAGAAGGGATATAAGGAGGGAGGATGGGATAAGGGGTTCCTGGGTGGTGGGGGAAATGGGATAAAAGGATAAAACTTGAAATGTAAATATTATAACCAACTACATAAAAGGGGGAAAAAAGTTGTTAGAACCAACATCTTTAGAAAAAAAAAAAAAAGTCAGCCCTCTAGAAAAAAAAAATTTTTTTTTCTTGATACTAAAACCTGTCCAGAGAATTGTATATTGCAGAATACACAGCCTTGATGTATCTACTCATCAAGCAAAACGAGCAGACCTATTCAAACCTCCGGTGTCTGGGAATTCCATCTGGGTGCAGTGAAGACACAGCGTCAGAAGCTTATCAATTTACTCTTCCCCTCCACCCCTCTTCTAATATCTCAACGCCCGTAATCTGCTTGAAGAAGTTAAAGAAGAGTCAGCACCCCTATTCCCTGGGCTTGGGGACTAAGGTGGTTAATATTAGGCTGTCTCTCTGGGAAAAAGTAGTGGTTTTGTTGGAACAGGGAGAATTAGCTAGGATTTATGGCATAGCCATAACCTATTGGTAGAAATCTGTATAATTTAGTATCAAGATGAAGTTATAATTTCTTAAATGGTACAAAATTCACTTGGATTTCAAATTTAAGGTTTTCAATGGTATAAGCTTCTTATTGATATGAAAGTGAAATGAATATTGATACTCTCCTAGGCATTGTGCCTGTATAACACATTTAGAAATACAAGGTTTAGACCCAGTCCTTCTTTAACATTTTTTTTAGCTGATTTGGGATGATTAGCCTGTGAGTTAAGGGGCTATAGCAAATTCATGACTTTGAGTTTATTTTTAAGGTGTTTTCTATATTTTATTTAGAAATAGCTGAGAGGAGTTAACAGACAATCCAGGTTACCTTACATGGATAGTTGGATTTCAAAACGTCAGAAATCCATAGAATTGACATCACAAATATTTTTATATTAATGTTCATCTTGATTAGAGACCTGTCTGCTCCTGACAGCTTCCTGTCTTGGATTCTAAGAAGAAATTGAGCATCCTTGGAGTTACTCCAGTTGTGGTGAGATAGCCACTAGGCAAGAATTGCCTCTCTCCATCTACAGACAAATTACTGTCCAGAAAAGGACACACTTGCAGAATAGTCGACTGATTATATCTGCCTAGACAGAGTAACCAGCCCTTAATAATTCTGCAGCACTAAGGTCTGTCAGATGAATTTGGGCCAGAAGGCTGAAGATTTGATGCTCCAATCTTCGGTAGTATAGGGGCTGTCCAGGTGTTCAGCGGTCTCTATAAATTGGCTAAGTTTTAGAAGCTATGCTTAGTGCTTCCCATAACTTCAGTTAATCTAGTCATTCTGGATTTCTGACGGCGTTGAAGACCTATAGACTCATAGCCAATCCTGGCTGTTTACCTTGAGAGAAAAGATCTGAGTGGATGGTTTTCAGCTGACATTCCTTCTAAAGCCAAGAAAAAGCCAGGTTCAAAATTAAGTGTTTTAGTCAAGAGAGACGACAGAGATTCTGGTTAGTCAAAAAGAGGAGGGACTGGGTATTAAGACTATCTTGTACCTCACTGGTACAAATAGGAATAATTATGCTCTAATTGTATTCTGTGAGAAAAGTTTTATTTTAACAGGAAGGGTAATATGTAGGAAGAACTAAGGGGGAAGGAGCACCGAGAGGAAAAGATGGAGTAAGGAGAGGAGAAGATGAAGTAGATGAGAAGCTAGGTAATGAGAGAGAAAAAGAGAGAGAAAGAGAGAGGGGGCATGGAGGCAGAAGTTCACATGTCTCCACCAGTCAAAGATAGTTTACATAGCTAGGTTGGGTAGTAGGTTACACTTCTGATTGAGCATTACCATACTTATAAAGTCTTTGATTAACATTTAAAAAATTGTATAAAAGCAAAATGGAAAAAGGGGCACGGGATAGGGGTTTTCTAGGGAGGGGAAATGGGGAAAGGGGTTGGCATCTGAAATGTAAATAAAATATCCAATAAAAAAATTTTTAAAAAATCTGCTTACTTTTATTTTTACATGTATGGATATTTTGTCTGCATGTATGTGTATACACCATCTGCATAAGCCAGAAAAGAGTGTCACAGCCCCTGAGACTGGAGTTAAAGACAGTTGTGAGCCACGGACCGTATGGGAATCAAACCTGGGTCTCCTGGAAGAACAGTCACTGCTCCTAACCACTGAGCCTTCTAACCACTCTCCCCCTCTCTCTTGAACACTTTTAGATATATAAAGGAGGTATTCAGTAATGTTGTTTGCTTGGTGGCCTCCCACACCCTTCTGAACCTATTCAGAGACATCTCAGAGGTTCTCATGTTCTTTGTCTGCTTTTGCAAGCATGGATGCTTGCCTTAAGATGGACTCCGTATTATCCATGTAGGTCCTGGAGTAGCCATGAGACCTGCAGCAACTTGTTGGCTAGGGACTGGCAGGCCATGTGACAGTGAAACAAACTCTGTGGTTGTAAGCAGCAGAGAATTTCAGGGCATAGCATAATTCAGAGTGTCTTGACTGACAGGAAAGATAAATAGATTATTTGTGAACATGTGTAAATGTAACTATCTGTGGATATATGTGGATGGAAAACACACATATATTTCATATTACTATGAATGTGGGTTCATTTTGTGTCATCATTTTGAGGCTTACTATTTAAATTTTTAAAATTTTCTATCTTGCAGGGTGTAATGGTACACATCTTTAATCCAAGCACTCAGGAGGTAGAGGCAGGAGAATCTCTGTGAGTTTGAGGCCAGTCTGGTCTACAGAGTGAGTTCCCGGACAGCCAGTCTACAGTGAAACCCTGTCTTGAGAAACAAAACAAAAAAACCCAAATTGGTGAGAAAGCTCAGCAGGTAAAGTTGTTTGCCCCAGAAGTCTGATGACCTAGTCAGTTCCTGGAACTACATAAAGGTGGAGGGAGAGAACACATTTACTCATCAGATTCTCTCTCTCTCTCTCTCTCTCTCTCTCTCTCTCTCTCTCTCTCACACACAGTCTCTCATATACACACACGAGCATGTATGCACATACTCACACATACGTATACACACAAATGCACACACTCTTATATGCACACACATGTACATACATACGAATATGCACATACACACACACACACACACACACACACACACTTAAAGACAAGGTAGATGGCTCCTGAGGAATAACATCTGAGGTTGACCTGTAGCCTCCATACACATGTGTGCACACCTGCATGTGTACTTGCTGTGTACCCATGTGTGCACACGTGTATAAATTTTTCCCATTTTGCCACATAGTATATGGATTTGTTTTTGTTTGTTTGTTTGTCTTTTGTGACAGGGTCTTTCTAATTGAACTCAGGATCCTTCTGCCTCAGTCTTACAAGTCCTTGTAATACAGTCATGTGCTAATATGCTTTTTGAAATTAATATTTTAATGGCTATGTGTCATTCTATCTCATAGGCTTAAACATAATATATTTATCTCCCAAGGACAGACATTTAGGTTGTTTCCAGTAAAAGATTATCAGTAAAATATTTATCCATATCTCTACTTTAGGATAAATTTCATCTTTAAGATAAATACTAAGACAGGGGATGATAGCTAAGTTGTTGAGTTGCTTCATGTCTGTGATGTTCACTAGAATCAATAAGTTAGTTTGGCTGATAACCCACAGGCACACAGAGGCATTAAACTTCCTGCCGGTTTTAGTAGATAGGAAAAAACAAACAAAAACCAACTCATTTCTTCCATTTCCCTTTGCTTCAGCAAATACAGGTTTGAGCTTTTTTTTTTTTTTTTTTAATACTTATGAATTTTCATTAAAAATCCAAGAATAAAACAAACAGTTCTGATAAAACACAACTTTCTGCTTCTGCTCAAAGATTATGCTCTAGGCTATCCTGAGCTCTTGTATTAGATGTGATGTTTGCCAGGGTCCTACTCCTAGCCTTCTCTGCAGAGCTTCCCCTCGGATGTGCTTTCCATAGCTCCCACTTTTGCTCTCTGTTGTAGCTATTGATTCGTCTGCCATACACACCCTGGGCGACACAGATCATGCCGGCAGAGCTGCTTTTCATCTCCACAGCCAGAGTGATTAGCATGGCACCCTACGACCTCATTGACCTGAATATTGCATGGTTACATGAGTGCAAGCATGAGTGTGGAGTCATACATATGCTAATGAATGAGCCAACAAATGATAGCAAGGAGACATGAGCATGTATTATATTTCCCATCTCTGAGATCTGAAAGGGAGTACCTTCCTGCCTCTAGGTAATTAAACTTTACATCTCCATAAGTAGTTTATCTCCAAATATTAAGTGCTTATGAAACAGATATTCATAACTTGGAGAAAGCAGCTGTGGTTTGGGAATAGTTTCTGTCCTGTAAGTGATTCTCTGCTGAAAGGTACTTTCCAACCTCACTTGTTAAAAGGATGAAGATAGAGCCTTTGCCATGTAGTCAAATTAGGTAGAGGCTTCCTGATTGAATATCTGTGGCCTTAGAAAAATGAAAAGGGATTAATGTATCTTGTCAGGCTGTGTTCAGTTGATAGCACTAGGATGCCTACGTTTTTTCTGAAGGGAAACAGAGGAACAGTAAATTTGGAGGAGAGGAGAGGCGTGTGATGGGGGTTGGGAGGAGACTGTAGTTGGGATGTATTGTATGAGAAAAGAAAAAAATGGCAGGGGAAACTAGTTTAAAGTCAGCCTAGGTACATGGTGAGTTCGAGGTCAGTTTCTTAGTTAGCTTTCTATTGCTGTGATAAAACACCATGACCAAGGCGACTTATGAAAGAAAGCATTTCATATAAAGCTTATGGTTTCAGAGGGTTAGAGTCCATGACTATCATGGTGGGAAGCATGACAGCAGGCATGGTACTGGAGAAGCAGCTGTGAGCTCAGATCTTGAGACACAGCTGTGAAGCAGAAGGAGATAACTGAAATGTTTTGGGCTCTTGAAACCGCAAAGTCCATGCCCAGTGACATACCTTCTCCAATGAAGCCCCACCTTCCCAAACAGTTCCTCTAAAACAGTCTAGGGATGAAGTATTCAAATACATGAGGCTATGTGGGTGTGTTCTCATTCAAGCCTCTGTATTCTTCTCCCAGGCCCCATAGGCTTGTAGCCACATCACAATGCAAATTACATTTAGTCCAACTTCAAAGGTCTCTATAGTCTTTTCCAGTTTTAACACTGTTTCAGAATTCAAAGTCTCTTCTGAGACTCAAGATGATCTCTTAACTGTAACTCCTGTAAAATAAAACAAAACCAAATAACATACAGTGGCACAGCAGACTGTATATTACCATCCCAAACGGGGCCACACAGAGGAAATACTGGACCAAACCCAGTAAGGCAAACCCTACATCCTGTAGCTCTGACGTCAGTGGGTTTAGATGGCTCTGCCCTTCTGGCTTTGTTGACAGCAACACACTTTCCTTTCTTGGGTGGGTTTCATTCCTGCCTGCAGCACTCCTTGGAAGATGTTTTCTGGCTGGCATTCCTAACATGTTGGAGTTTCCAGCACAAGGCAGGCTTGCTTCGCTTTCATGGCTTTATGAAAATAAAGGCTTCTCCTGTCCTTCATACAGGGACTCCCCTGCCACACGCCTGGCCTCAGTGGCTCTCATTAATCAAAGAGAAGATCATATAATCCCTTTACTTACTTATCCTCAAGGACTCAAAGGCCAGAGCCACATTGAACATACTTTAAAGTTCAACTGCCCTCTTGGGATAGAGCTCCCCCCACCACCACCACCACTTGAATCATATTTGCATAAGCTTATCATTGCTTTTTAGGGACTAAAAATTCCTCAGGCCTTTCCTTTTTACTAGGTGGGGTCTTGCCCTGAGGGTTCCCTCCCTGTACTCCACTTCAAAGCAGGCCTTTCTTTAATCTTTTCCTCTCTTTCAGCACAGGCCTTGAGGCCTTGGCTCAAACTTTAAACTTCCTGGAGCATTTCTTTTTTTTTAATCTTCAAACTGTACTCCCCACTTTGCTTTGTTGTTGTTGTTGTTGTTGTTATAGACTTGCCTAAATGTGATTAATATCTTATAATATATGTGATACATATACCAGATAGATAGATAGATAGATAGATAGATAGATAGATAGTATAGTATAGTATAGTATAGTATAGTATAGTATAGTATAGTAT
>JANHMN010000001.1:136723851-136771366 GCA_030674055.1 Rhabdomys pumilio | reverse complement strand
ATAGTATAGTATAGTATAGTATAGTATAGTATAGTATAGTATAGTATAGTATATATGTATCACAGAGTCAATATTAAGCTGTCTTGAAATCTCCTCTACCAAAGAAATTTGTTCATTAGTTCTCAATTTAGCCTCAGGTGGATTCTTATAAGAGAAAAAAACAAAAAAACAAAAAAAATAAAATAAAAGCAAAACAAAAACAAAAAAACAGACACATTCTTTACCAGAATCCACAAAAATGTTTTCTAGCCCAGTTGTTAATATTATTCCCCTCTGAAACCTTTTGAGCTGGGCCTCCATAGTCTACATTGTTCTCAGCTCTGCTATCTTCCAAAATCCTACTGGGATGGCTCATTGAGCAATGTTTAAACTGCTCAAGTACCTTTCTAGTCCAAAAATCTTCAAATCTTCAATATTTGTTTAAAAATCACCATGGTCAGACCTGCAATAACCTACCCATTTCCTGGGACCAAAGTCTGTCTTAGCTACTTTTCTATTATGATAAAACACTGTGACCAAGGCTACTTATAAAAGAAAACACTCAATTTGGGACTTAGCGTTTCAGAGGGTTAGTCCACGACCTTAATGGTGGAGAACACAGCAGCAGGCAGGCAGGTGTGGTGCTGGAGCAGTAGCTGAGAGATGAATTCTTGAGACACAACCCTGAGGAAAAGAGAGTTAGCTGGGAAGGGTGTGGGCTTTTGAAACCTCACAGTCCCAGTGAAAAGCCTCCTCCAACAAGGCTGCACTTCCTAATTCTTTCCAAATAGTTCACCAAGTGGGGACCAAATATTCAAATATATGAACCTAAGGGGTCCATTCTCATACTATGGAAATAAAGGAAAATAAAGGTGAAGTCATTATCACCATATCCCTTGGGAACAAGAAACAAATTCCACAGTAACTTGGCACAGAGTCTGAAAAGCCTATAGGGAGTAAAAACGTCCTCCGCAGTACTGTTGGGAATGTTCATTGGTGCAAACATCTCCAAAACTATCCAAAGCAGAAGTTCTCAGCCTTCATAATGCTGTAACCCTTTCATACAGTTGCTCGTGTTCTGGTGACTTCAACCATAAAATTACTTTCATAACTTCCCTGCTGCTATAAATTATAATGTAAATAACTGATATGCAAGATATCTCATATGTAACCCCTGTGAAAAGGTTGTTCAGCCCCCAAAGGAATCACAACCCACAGGCTGAGAACCACTGATCTACAGAGTGGCAAGAAGCCTTCCAACATATAAGGACCCAGACTATACTCTGCAGCAGCCTTGCTTTCAGTTCGTTCTGAGAGTAGCAGACTTAGCCTTGTGTGTCAGCTCTTTTTTGCACAGTAACTGGGGAAAGGTACATATGAAGGATCAGTCCTGGGGGCAACAGGCCCAGGCTTGGTGGAAACACTAAAGAGATGTTCTGGCTGGCCTAGAACTCAGTCCATAGATCACGGGCTGGTCTTGAACAGATACCCAGCTTTGCTGCCTCCCCAGGGCTGGGATTAAAGGTTTGTAACACCACCCCTGTTAAACAACACTTATTATTGTTTTAAAAAATTAATTAATTTCATGTATATGGATATTTTGTCTGCTTGAATGTCTGTGCACTCTGGGGGTGCCTGGTACCTTTGGAGACCGGAAGAGGGCATTGGATCTCCTGGGATTCGAGTTGCACACTGTCTTCATCTGCCATGCAGGTGGTGGCAGTTAAACCCCAATCCTCTAGAATTGAAGTTAAGTGAGCTTAACTTCTGAGCCATCTCTCCAGCCCCAACAAAGAATTGCATAACCAGTGAATAAATGTTTAAAATACTATTTTATTTTTTAAGCTAAAATACACTGTGGAGAAATAATTTGAAGAGACACCATATGAAAGTACATTGCAACAACAGCTATAATTCTCTCATTCTTTAAAACTATTTTCAGTGCTAAATATTCTGATTTCTTATACATTATAAAATTTAATATTCTTATTTATTTATTTATTTATTTACATCCCAAACACACTGCCTCCCTTCCAGGTCTCCCCACCACCAACTGAGACCCTTCTCCCATCCCTCCTCCACTTCTCCTCTGAGGGAGTGGGACCCCACTGGGTATCCCCCACTCTGGTTCATCAAGTCTTTGCCAGATTAGGTGCATCTTTTTCTACTGAGGCCAGGCAAGGCAAGGCAGTCCTGTTGGGAAACAGATACCACAGTCAGGCTATAGCTTTAGGGAGAGCCTCTGCTCCAATTGTTGGGGGACCCACATGGAGATGGAGCTGCCTGTCTCCTACATATGTGCCCAGGGCCTTATTCCAGCCTGTGTGTGTCCTGTGGTTGGTGGTTCATTCTCTGATTCTGTTGGTCCTCCTGTGGATTTTCCATCCCCTTCAGGGCCTTTAATCCTTCCTCCAACTCTTCCATAAGAGTCGCTGCATGTTTGGCTGTGGTGTCTGCATCTGTTCTAGCTACTGGGTATCTATTCTCAGAGGAGAATAAGCATAACAGTATCTTTAATAATGTCAGGGATTGGTGCTTGCCCATGGGATGGGTGTCAAGTTGAGTTGGTTATTGGTTAGCCAGTCCTTCAGTCTCTGCTCCATCTTTGTCCCTGCATTCCTTTTAGACAGGACATATTTTGGATTGAAAGTTTTGTGGGTACCTTGATGTCCTTATTCCTCTACTGGGGGTCCTGCTTGGCTATGGGAGGTGGCCTGTCCAGGTTCCATGTCTCCACTGGTAGGTATCTTGGTTAAGGTCACCCACATTGACTCCTGGGAGCCAACCCCATCTCAGGTCTCTGGGAATCTTCTTAAAGATTTTCCACATCCCCCAACTGTCACCCCTTGCTGCTAAGGATTCCATTCATTCTCCTGGTCTTCTGAGTCTCTCTCCTGTCTCTCCTCACACCTGCCCCCCCATTCTCTTCCTCTCCCCCTCACACCCACCCTTCCTCTGCCTCCTATGACTGTTTTGTTCCCTCTTCTAAGTGTGATTCAACATTCTCGCTTGGGCCTTCCTTCGTGTTTAATTTTTTTGGGTTTGTGAGGTGTGTAGTGGGTATTCTGTGCTTTATGGCTAATATCCACTTATCAGTGAGTACAGACCATACATGTCCCTTTGGGTCTGGGTTGCCTCACTCAGGATGATATTCTCAAGTTCCATCCATGTGCCTGCAAAATTCATAATGACCTTGTTTTTAATAGTTGCATAATATTCCACTGTGTAAACAAACCACATTTTCTGTATCCATTCTTCCGTTGAGTTTCATCTGGGTTTTTTCAGTTTCTGGCTATTATAAACAAGGCTGCTATGAACATAGTAGAGCACATAGCCTTAGGGTATGATAGAATATCTTTGGGGTATATGCCAGGAGTTACAGAGCTGGATCTTCAGGTATTTCAGGATCTTCAGGTATTGGTATTTTGAATTTTCTGAGAACCTGCCAGATCGATTTCCGAGTGGTTTTACAGGTTTGCACTCACATCAGCAGTGGAGGAGCACTCCCCTTTCTCCACATCCTCACCAGCGTGTGCTGTTGCTTGCGTTTTTAATATTCTAAAATATATTTAATATACTCAGACCTCAGATTGTAAGCAGCCTAACAAATGAATGCAAACATGATTCACTAACTCAGTTCCAGTTCTAGTTTGGAAAACTATAACCAAAACCTGTTAAGAGTGACATAACACAAGAGTATTAACATATTGTTATAACTGTGTGGAAATGGATTTTTTTTATCTTTTGAGGGGTGCTCCCACGGTTTATCTTCGATATTATATTGCTCATATGCTGAGAAGACTCCGCTGACTCCATGATAGGCTTCACATTGGCAGTTCAGGACTGAGCAAGTCCAGGCTTCAGAAGCTGCCCTGCCACCTGGCCTGAGGCAAGGACAATGGGTCAGCAGCAGTTTCCAGACTTCCTCAGCTACTTCCTCAGCAACTGTTTCCAGATCTCCCCAGCAACAGTTTCCAGCCCCGATGCCCTGGTAATGGAATGTCCTTAGAGATAGAGTAAGATAATGGTTACCTACCCCCAAATCCCCTAATGTGCTTTAAATCAGGTCTGTGAGCTCACTTGATTGTCTATCTTGGTAATGAGCATCCGCAGAATGCTGGACTTCTGTAGAATAAAACACTCTGTGTTGTGTTTACATAACTATTTGTGTCCAGAGTATCATTCTTTGATGAATTATGGACCCTTATATTTGGGGGCTCATCCTGGGATTTGCTGGAGACCCCACTTCCACCCCGACCCAAATAGTGGAGTAATTCCGGGCACCTGGTTGTCTTTCATCTTGTCCATCTCTGTGTTTCTGTTTTGGATTCAATCTGGAGGCTGAGAGGAGCAAAGCAGATGCATGCTCCCAACCCCCTATCAGAAGCTGGAGAATTTGCTAGTTTTCATGTGGATTCTGAACTGGCTGTGGGTCTATAGGCCTCCCATGCACAGGGAGGAAAACCGTCTGAGAAAGGCTTTTGGTTTTGGTTTCCAGGGAATGTCTTTCTCTGTCCATCTGTGTATATTCTGTCTGTGCTTTCTGTCCTCTCATACAAATTTTTCTTTGATTTCTAGGATGGGACAGGCACAAAGCACCAGTGGGCTTGTCCTGAACCATTTTAAGAACTTTTGCCAAGTTGCAGAAGACTAGCGTCTGGTTGTTCATCCCAGCCAACTAACCATCTTTTGCAGGAATGAATGGCCCACCTATAAAGTAGGATGGCTTAAGGAGGGGACTTTCATTTACAGGGTGAAGGTTTAGTTTATGAGGCCTGGGGTCACCCAGACCAAATGCCATATATAACCATGTGGCAATACGTGGTTGAAAAGCCCCTGTTTGGATGAGATCTTTTTTTGTTACAGGCCTCACCATTCCCCACACTTCTTCCTCAGAAGGAGGTTCAGCCTTAGCCTCCTGCCTTGCTCCCCATTTCTGCTCCCCAAGAGGGTCTCTGTTCCCCTCTTTTTGTTCCTGCACCTGCCGCCACTGTCCCTGCCCAGCCAGCACAGGCGGAGGGAGGAACAGCCCGACTCCCCGGACTCTTCTGATTCCACTTGGAGTCCACCGCACACCCAGAGGGTCAGATCTACTATATTGTTGCCTCTCTGGACTACAGGAACTCCAGATGCTCAGAGAAGGCAGTTCATGACATCTGTGTCATTCGGATCCTCAGGCTGTGTGTTAGACTTAGGGTTAGTGACACTTATTTGTCCATAGCGTCTCTGGAGCAACCTGTCCATCAGGTTTTTATTTGAGTAAGTGATTATTTGGTTAACCTTTGTTTCTTTGCTCTTGGAAGTCATTATACTGTTTACCTAGCAACGCAGACTCAGTCTTCCAAGGTTGTTCATAGGGATGGATTGTTTTCCTGCCCACATTTTATGCTGCGCCTAGAATCCTCTAGAGGTTACCATATCAAACTTTTCTCAACTTTACTAAGGATTAGTAATCACAATGCCACTTATGACTCAGACCCTCACCCCGGTGTCACACAACTTCAAAACCCTTTTGTTTGTTCCTTTGTATTTACCTTTAAATAGCTAAGCCAATTTAAACCAGTTGACCACACTCTCCTGAACAGAGGCAAAGCTCACTGAAGCATTGCTGTGTGTGCTTTATCGCCATAGTTCTGTGCAGAGTCATCAAGTTGTAAAAGTGACTTTTATTGTTGTCTGGAGGCTTACTACCTCCATATGCTAAACTAATCTTGGAAGCCTCTGTATAATCTAATCTAGGCCTAGAATGTTTTCGGCCTCTGAGACTTACTGCTGAATAAGCTCACCCTTCCTAGTTCTTTCTGATCTGGCTAGTTGATTCAACTCAGCTGCTCTGGTTCAAACTCCTCTTCAAGCTCATTGATTCAGTCTGGCTTTTCTCAGCTTTTCCTGAATTGTTCTGGTTGGCCTCACACCAATTTTGGCAATATGTTCTAATTTGGTTTCTTCTCTGGCTTGTTCTATCTTTAACTGTGTCTAGCTCTAGCTCTCTCTCTCTCTCTCTCTCTCTCTCTCTCTCTCTCTCTCTCTCTCTCTCTCTCTCTGTCTCTCTGTCTTCCCCCCATGTCTGTCTGTCTGTCTCTCTCTCTCCTGTGTGTGTGTGTAACCTAGCTCTATCAACTATCACTAATTAGAAAATTTTAATGTAACCTTTAGCTTCTCCTAATTAAAATAATTTAAAGTACCTGGCTTTCCCTAGGATGCCAATTTGCTAGAAAAATTAGCTTTCAGCTTCCATGTGGGAAGTCAGTTTTGAAGGCTTAGCCAACAAAAAGAACAAAAGCTTCCATTTTTGAAGCAAGCTATCCTCCATAGTTGATCTGTTTCGACATTAATGTTCTAGCCTGACTTAAATGTAAACACGTTTATCTTGATTAATATACACCTTATACAGTTACCCCTCCCACCATTCTCTTTCAAATAAGTCCAACTGTCATCAACCCCAGGGGACAAAAGGCAGGCTGGAGAGTGATTCTTTCCCCGGTATCAACAAATGGATTTGTTACTTTTTCGTTGCTGCCATGAACAATTTAAAAAAAGAGATATCTATTTTTGGCCCCTGACTTCAGAGGTTTCAGCTCCTGAGTAACTGATTCTGTTGCCATTATGTTTGTGACAAAGCAAAATTATCATGACAGAAGAACATGGCCAAGGAAAGTTGCTCAACTCATGGCAGCCAGGAAACAAAGAGAAGTAAAAAAGGAGACAGAGCCAAGACACATTCTTCAGCAGCAGCCCCAAGATTCTGCTTCCTCAATTCAGACCCCCACCTATTGTCCCACCATCTCCCAATAGTCTATCTATTCAAACGTTAAGTCCATCAATGGCCTAAAACAATGATAGAGTCAGAGTCCTCACAATCCAGTCATTTGTAGAAATGTCCACACACGTGATTTACAAACCTTCTCGGTATCTCTCTTGGCATCAAGAACTGACTTTATAGTCAGGAATTGGCTATACAGTAGCAGATTGTCTCTGAATTCAGAGATGACAGTGACGTCACCCATAGGCGACAAGGATGGCCCATCAGTTGCCATGGCAATCGCCATACATTCTCATTGTCTACCTGGTCCACCTGGTCCACCTCCCACCTTTACCTTCAAGCAATTATGTCACAGCCCAAATAAAAGACAGACCCTTCCTGACCTTGGCCCCCTTCCCTCTTTGTCTTCGTTGCCCCCTTTTGTCCTTTTCCCCCACAATAGACCTCTCTCCCGTGGAACTGTACTCATCTGGTGTGATCTGTCTGGTTCTAACACAATACTCTCTAAATTCCAGTAAGTTGGCAAGATAACCCATCACAGGAGATAATTCATTAACATATGTTTTCAGATAAATGATTTTTAAAAAAGCTTGACTTTATAATTATTTTAACATCTGATAATGACAAGATAAAAATTAACATTCTATTGAATTGGGGTCATGATAAACTAGTCAAAGGAATATCTTCATCTCTAAATGGTCCTATTTGGCTATGGAATTTATATTTCAATGATAGAACATTTACAAAACTACCTTAGAAATGGAGATGTCTATCAAGCGTTATTTCTTCCTTCTGATTTTATTCATATGAAGCTATTGACTTTTATATTAATTTTATATCCTATTTTGTTACTGAATTCTCTTATTTTTTAGTAATGTGTCCAGCTTTTGTTTTCTAATTATATAATCATATTTTTCAATGAGATATATCTTTTTCTTTCTTCCAGCTCTTGTAAGGTTAAATGCTTTTTAGATGCAATTGTACTAGTTCTGACTCTGGTTTCCAGTGTTATATAGTGATTGACATATGGGCATCTTTCCCTACTGTTGGTAATGTTTTCCCATTATGTAAGAAATTGGGTTTTGG
Organism: Rhabdomys pumilio; assembly: GCA_030674055.1. Classification (NCBI taxonomy): domain Eukaryota; kingdom Metazoa; phylum Chordata; class Mammalia; order Rodentia; family Muridae; genus Rhabdomys; species Rhabdomys pumilio. The sequence goes on along the minus strand of JANHMN010000001.1, from coordinate 136,763,538 downwards.
GCTGAAGAATCTTTTAATTTTTTTCTTTTACATGTTGAGTTTTATCAAATGCCATTTTTAGTCTCTTTAGCTGGTACCCAACTGTAGAACCTCTCATATCCCTGGGTTATACTTGTAATGCCATCCTGTTAGTTCTCTTTGGTGATGTTCAGAATTTATTGGTCTGTGGCCTTTTAATTACAATTATTTGCTAGTGTGTATACAAGTTCCTTTGTGAGAATATTCTTTATTCCCATGGCAGCTTCTTCCCAGAAGACTGTCTGACCCCTCTCCAAGAGTATATCTTCATCTAATATATTTGCTCATTTAATTAAGTGATAAAGAAGAAAACCATGTGGCTTAATTATATGTTGGTTGCTATTTGGGGGGTAAATTGATTATAAATATTATATTTTAAATCACCAAAATATTTGACACAGGTCATGATGGTCAGTTGATTTTGAAACAAAATATAAAAGAATTATGCATCTTTGAAGTAAAGAAAAAATTTAATTATGAAAAAACACTTTTCTTTCTATTATATTAATTAAAACTAAGAGGTAGGAGAAGTATCATTGCATGTCTTTAAATGGATTATGGACCTTTTCAATTGTCTATAAGTTAAAGACACTTATTGCCATCCCTGATACCAAACTCCAAGTCCTATTGAGTGATGTGTCTCCAACCTCTAGTGATCTTAAAGTACCACTGTGGCCCAGGTGCTCCCTCCCAGTTGGTAGGTGGTTTGCACAGTATTCGGGGTTACTCTCATCAAATCCCATCACCAAACCATCAACCAACAGTTTATCCCTTCTATCCTGGGAATTAGGTTGGAAATTCTAGTGGAAAGATTAGGGAAGTAGGGGGATGGGGTGTGTTGGGGTTTTGGAGTACAGCAAATCAGGAAATCAGGCTTGCTTAGAATTTGGAACTCAAGCTATCACAGAAGCAGTGTGGTTACTTGCATTGGGCTTACTATTTCTGCATGTGCTGCATTTGATGCATAATTAAAAGCTGATGAGTTACCTTAAACTAGAAACAAATTGGCCATGCAGTCTGACTTGCAGGCAGATTGTGCTCATTCTCATCAAATCAGGAAGAAAGGGCATGTGAAATAAAATACAGTTCTGATTATATATAATTACAAAAATATCACTTGAAAGTAATTTTCAGGGTAGGAGAGAGGCTTTCATGGCACGAGCCTATGCCTTTTGGATTTTGTGCCAAGTACATGTGATATTTATTCTCCCTGAAAAGTTTGTTTTATTTTAAAGTGTTAACAGTAACTGCTAAATATATATATTTGGAACATCTCTCTAGTGTGAAACTAAATATATATTGTTTCTTTAAATTCTGGCCTCTTTCCCTCTTCTGCTGTTGAACTTAAGTGTCTAGTTATGGCAACAAACTTGAAATGGTATCTATCACCGTAAGACTTGCACACATTGGTTCTCTTCCAGTAAAAACAAGTGTGCCGTCGTTGAAGTAGCCTGTTTTACGTTAACTATGGAGTCCTTCCTCAGGAGAATTCCTTCCTTATCCTCTGGTGGGCTCTATTTTCCCAAGTAAGGGGATGTCAGGTAGTATAACTCTCTTGACTTTTCTATCTAGCTACTAACCAGGCCTAATGCTGCCAAGCTTCCAAGACTAGACAAGATTGAGCGCATTCAGGGTGGCTTTGCCACAGACTGTTTTGGCTTCTCTGAAAAGACTTGCCTGACTGTGAATGTAGGATCAGGAACAGGAGCCCCATCTTATTCCCTTCCTTGTCTTGGGGACCAGTTGATTATAAGAAGCACCAGTCTCTCCAGTCCTGGATACCCAAGTAGGTAGCCAGCCTGACTGGGAATGTCAGAGTAATTTTGAAGGTCAATATTGATAAAATTGGCGGCAGGTCCCAACAAAATCATACCAGGCAGCAGGTCTCCCGTGGGAGGTTTATTGGGCAGGAAAATGGAGGCAGCCTCTAGGAGAGAGAGGAAAGAAGAGAGAAGGGGCAGGGAGACCGTGGCTTTTATTGGGCCCCCATCAGCAAAGGGACAAACACAGAAGTGACACTGTCGCTGTCTTAAAAAAATTAGGAAGAAAATGACTCGGTCATTAAAGAGCTCACCACACTAATCTTAGCTCAGATCCTCAGTGCCCACATAAAAAGTCAGGCATGGCGGCAGGCGCCTGTAATTTGATAGAGACTGGAGTACCCTGTAGCATTCTGGCCAACCAGTGAGCTCCTGGCTTAGTGAGTGACCCTGTCTCAAAAACTGATTGGAAAGTGATGAGAAAGACAGCCAACATCAATCTTTTTGGTCTCCACATGCAGACACACACTAGGGAATAAAAAGACTGACTGTGAAGCCAATGCGCGTTGGTAATTAGAAAAACTGTTAAACTGAGGCAAAGTCCTGTGGACCACTCATTCATCCTCCTCTGGCTTTGTCTCTTTTACTATAACCTGGCTCCAGCTACAACCTTATTTCCCTATTCACTTTGTTCCTCCCTACTCCATTCAAGTGTTTAATTAATTTCCATAAGCCAAACTAAAGCTGTAGTGCTCCAAGATGACTAGCACAAAGTCTGGAGGGAGTGGCAGTAGCACACATTGCTAATGTGTGTTGTATGGCTAAGTACAGTTCCAGAGAAGCAGGCGGGAAATTATGGAAGCATCTGTGTTGGATAGTTTTGGGTTTTTTTTGTTTGTTTGTTTTGGGTTTTTTTTTTTTTTTTTTTTTTTTTTGATTCTCTCATATATTAATCCCATCTGCAGTTTCCCTTTCCTTCTCTGCCCTCCCTCCCTCCCCCTCACCTCCTCTCTCTCCGAGCTCCACCTACTTCTGGCTTCCCTCAGAAAAAGAGCAGGCTTTTCAGGACACCAACCAAATATGGCAAAACTAGCTACAATAAGACCAGGCATATTCCATCACATCAAGGCTGGATGAGGGAACCCAGTAGGAGGGACAGGGTCCCATAATCAGGCAAAAGAATAGCATAATCATCACCAGAGAGACCAGACTCCAACCAGCAACTGGTAGGAGCAGAGGCAAAGTATCACAGCCCAGCATTAGGCAGTGAGACAGGCTAGGCTGGCTCCATGACAGACTTTAAATTGGCAGTTCCAGAGACTAGGCCTAAAACTCTGCTTCCAAGAACTAAACAAGTCCAGACAAGTCCAGGCCCCACGACCTGGCCTGAGGGACTGACAGTGGGTTAGCAGCAATTTCCAGACTTCCTCAGCATCAGTTTCTAGCCCCCCACACCCCAGCGATGGTTCTGAACTGTCCCCAGAGATAGAGCAAACAGATTAAAATAGAAGTCACCTACCCCTCCCCGAAATTCTCCTAATGTGCTTTAAATTAGGCTTATGAGATCCCTGGGACACCTCCATCTTGGAAGATGGTAGACCCCAGCATGCTGGCTTCTACAGAATAAAATACTCTTTGCTTTTGCATACTATTTGAGTCTGGGGTATCATTCTTCAGTGAATCATGGACCCTTACAGCAGAGCTCTGGAAGTTCTGCAGAGGAGGAGGAAGGATTGGAGGAACCAAAGGAGTCAGGGACACCACAAGAATAAGGCCCACAGAATCAATTGTCCAGGGGCTGGCAGACATCAGGGAGCCTGTTGAGGTCTAACCTAGGTCCTTTGCATATATGTGCTGGATAGTTTTATGTCAACCTGACACATGCTAAGGTCATCTGAGAAGAAGGAACTCTTGATTAAGAAAATTTGTTCTTAAGATTGGGTTGTAGGCAAGCCTATAAGGCATTTCCTTCATTGGTATTGGGGGGTTTAGGAGTACTCCATTGTGGGTAGGGCCACCCCTATGCTGGTAGTCCTGGGTTCTATAAGAAAGCAAGCTGAGCAAGCCATGAAGAGCAAGCTGGTAAGAGCACTTCTCACTCCTCTAAGGCCTTTGCATTAGCTCCTGACTCCAGGTCTCTGCCCTGACTTTCTTTGATGATGGATTATGATGTGGAAGAGTAAGGGGAATGAACTGTTTATACCCCAATTTACTTTTGGTCATAGTGTTCCATCACAGCAATAATAACCCTAAGGCAGCATCCAAGTGTGACGTGATATCTAATCTGACCAGGGAAAATCACAGAAAGCTCCTTCAAGATGGAAGCCTGAGAAGCATCTAATTTTTTTTTAAAAGGAAAGATAAATAAATAAATTTGTGAGACAACTTAAATACTCTCTTATCATTGCTTTCATCTATTGTCAGAATCTACTCCTCAAGTCACCATAAGGACAAAACCATTTCTGTCCAGGCACTTCTTTGGAAGCCTGTGTCTGTCTAGTCCAACTGTGGCCCAAAGTAGTAAGTGAATGACCACACCCAGAACTAACTCAACCAGTGGGAGCAAAGTCAGTAAGTGCACTGCATCTGGCTCTTCTGAAGAATCTGGGAGGCATTCTGATTACTGCTTGGTGGTTCCTAATGAGTTGAGCTTCTACTGTCCATAGCAAAGATATAGAGAACACAGCTAATTGTACCAGTCTCTATGACTGCTTTACAATGCTTTACATTTACAATGCTGCTTCCTATGGTCAACTAGAAAATATTCTATCTGCTCCTCAATCTCCCCCATGTGCTCTATGTGTCCAAGAAAGTCCAAACAAAAACACTAGTCATGCAGAAATGAAGAGGTATGGGTTCTCTGAACAGGGCATGAATTCTATTACAGAAGTGAGCCCTTAAATCAATCATACCAGCTGGAAGTGTCTCAATAATTTACAATCTCTGTTGGCTTTTTACTTTGAAAAGATCTTTTGTTGTGAGATGCTTCCTCTCTACAGAAGAGAGAAGCCTTTAGTATAAATATATGATTTAAAGAATGAAGTGGTTACCCTTGTACCAATTCACCTAAGCTTAAGAAACTGAACAAAACCACTGCTTTAAAAAAAAAAAAAAAACAACTCCACCCCTTCCATCCTCATAGGTACATTTTGTGTTGCTTGTTTCATCATAACAAAAGACTATATAATATTGCCTTAGTTAGGGTTTTAATACTGTGATCAGACACCATGAGCAAGGCAACTCTTGTAAGAACATTTAATTGGGGCTGGCTTACAGGTTCAGAGGTTCAGTCCATTATCATCAGGGCATGAGTATGGCAGTGCTCAGGCAGGCCTTGTACACTCAGGAGGAGGTGAGATCCAACATCTCCTTCCAAAGGCAAACAGGAAAAGACTGGCTTCCAGGCAGCTAGGACGAGGGTGTTAAAGCCTATGCCCATAGTGACACATTTCCTCCAACAAAGCCATACAGACTCCAACAAGGCCACACCTCCAAATAGTGCCACTCCCTGGGCTAAGAATATTCAAACTTATTACACAAATATTAATGTAAGTATGTCTCTCTAAATGTTATATAGTTTTGTCCTTTCTGTTTTTCTTTTTGATTCACTTCATGTCATAGGTAGTTTCAGTTGTCTACTTGACACACCTGGGAAGAGGAAACCTCAAATGAGGAACTGCTACCATTTGTTTGGTCTGTGTTCATATCTGTAGGTCACTTTCTTGTTTGCTGATTGATGTAGGTAGAGAGTCTTAATCTAAGTTCAGTAGTGTTATCCTTTGGCAGGTAGACCTGGGGCTAGGAATAAGCCAGTAAGCAATGTTTCCACCATGGTTTCTGCTTCAAGCTCCTACCTTGATTTCCTGCCTTGGTTTCCTGTGATATAATGTTATCTGCAAGTTGAAATAATGCCTTTTCTTCTCCAAGTTTGTTTTGGTCAATGTTTTATCACAGTAACAAAAAGTAAACTTGAGCACTGAACACCAGTCTTCTGATTTCTCTGTGGTGTAGCCTGGTGCAGAAACAAGGCTCTAGCCATTGTTTTAATGATGGACATACAGGTTGCTAGTGTCTGTTGTTTTGCAGTAATGGATATGCTGTGAGCATCTTTGCACATCTTCTAGAGTCTGTGCGCGAACGCTGCACAGTGTGAAAAACTGGGTTATATATGTGCATGATCAACTTTGACATGTGATACCAAATCCTGGCACTGATTACCATGCCGGTGGAAACTGTGTGACCACTCCCATTTTGCTACATCATCTCTAACATTTGGTGGTGTCTGATTTCTTTTGCTAAAATAGGAGGGGTTTAATTGTGTTCCGGTGATTGCCATGGGTTCCTCTTTTCTACAGTTACTGAACAAATTTACTTAAAATTTTATTCTATTTGTGGTGGCTTCTGTGACATTGAAAGGTTTTTGTTATCTATGTAAATCACTTCCCTTTTATTTAAAATTTTGTTAATTTATTTCAAAAAGTTGCTTTTCCCATACAGAGCTTGTGTATCTACTGCCAATATTTTTTTTGCTAGGTATTTTCTATTTTTGGAAATGCAATTTAACTTTTACATGTTACTTTTGGGAACTGGCAATTCTATAAAACTGTAAGTCCAAAAGTTTGGAAATCTCCTAAATTGTCCACACAGAAAATTGTATTGTGTGCAAACGGCCCTTTTTCTTATTCCTCTTGTTTCTGTTTATCTTCCTTTCTTACCGTGGCTAGTATCTCTGATAGTATGGTAAGCATCTAGGTCATAAAATAGAGAATGCAATCAAAGTTATGATAGTGTTTTTGTCCTTACTTCTAATTTGTTCTTATTTCTCAAGAGGACTTACCAGTAAATATGTGGTCTGCTAGAAATATTTTGTAGAGGAGTATGTCAGAGTAAGCCAGTTCTCCACAGTTATAATTTACAAAAAATTTCAAGACTAGGAAATTGGATTTTATTTAAAATGTTCTCCATCTATCTATACAATTATGTATGTCTTCCTAACCTGTCAAAGTAACACATGTATTTGTAATTTTAAAACAATAATCATATAGATCTCCCCTGAACTGTTGGGGTGGAAATATATTTATGATGCTAAATAAATCTTGTATTTTTTAAGAAAAACACCTAGTTGGTTAAAGCATCTTTTTTGATTTTGTTTTTAAACATTGGTAGACTCCTTCATTGTTTAGAATTTTTGCTTTCATATTTACAGATGTGGTTGATTTTTGCTTTTTGTAGTTGATTCTTTTTAAACTACATATTTTAGTCTCACAGTGGGCCTTATTCTCTGAAAATATGCAAGTATTGAAATTATGATCATTAAGTTATCTTTATTACTTTTTGCCTGCTTCATATGTTATGTATTGACATAATTAAAACTCTTTCATGAGGATTGAAGTTTTCCTCTCATTGAGTTTAGTGTGTGTAGGGGGTGGTTCTGATTCTCTGATCAGGAATCTGCATGTGAACCCTGAAGGTCCTGTTCCCCAGCTGGTTCTTGATTGATCAATCTTTATTGTTAATGGCCAATGAGTTGGGTGGAATAGGTGAAACTTCTAGTTTCCCCCCAAAGATGATGAAAGAAAGGAAAAAAAATTGCTAGCAGATGAAAGAAAGGAAAAAAAATTGTCATTCTTTGGAGGAAAAAAGAGCCACTAGCCATGTGAGATCTAGGGTAGAGTGTCCATTGGCCTGGGGTAGTGGGCGGGAGATTAGTGACCAACTGAGCTGAGGACAGATTTAGGATGCTGAGCTAGGGCTAAAGGTAACTGAGCAACTAAAGTTGAAGGCAGATTCAGGATGCTGAGCTGGGAGTGAAAAGGGAGTTAAAGCATATCAAAAATAAGCTTGTGTGTGTGTGTGTGTGTCTGGATCCAGGGAACCTGGGTGGGGATGGTAGTGAGGTCTGCCCAGAGCTTAAGGTGGGGTAGTATGTTTGATGTATGTGAATTATCTTTTGCATTTGAATGTAAGCTAAAATACTCCTGAAAGGTTTTCTGGGAGCAATGCCCTTTTGGGGATACATTTTAAATTTTGCTTAATTTTTATTAAGATAGCTAAGCTTTTCTCTTTTTTCCTGAAAAATTTTACAGATTGTGATTTTCCACGACCCCATATGTTTCATATAATTCTCAAGTTCAAGCTATAAAATCGTTCATTAGACATTCAAGAGCATGTTAGGCATTGTACATTTGCCCTCTGAATCAGCCTTACATTTTTAAATTTTTAAAACTGCATTTATTCATTCACCTGTTTATATGGAGGGGGCAGAGGGCAAAGGTCACTTATGAAAGACAGAATGATTTATGAGGAATTAGTTCTCTCCTTCCACCATGTGAGTCCCAGGGGTTGAACTCAGGTCACCAGGTTTGATAGATAGTAAGCACCTCTACTTACTGAGCCAACTTGCTGGCCCCATAAAGTATATATTTTTTTAACATCTTTACTGATTTGTTGATATTTTGGCAGATGACAGACCACAAAGTTTTAAAGTGTTTAAGTTTTGGCATATGCATATACCCATAAAACCATCACCACAGTTAAGGTAGCAAATATATACCCATCACCTCGAATGTTTTTCTCATGTTCCCTTATAGGCCATTTAAGAGTACTCTAGAGAACTGTGTTTTAACAGGATCACTAGTCCTGTTCTTATGTAAATTCTGGAGCATTGCTGACTCCTGGCCCCTTTTCTACCCTTGGGTAGTTTCTTTACACCATATTCTAGGCGCTCTGTGCAACTTTCTGGGTCCTATGCTCTGCCTTACAAACTCCAGGCCATTGGTATCTTTGGCTCCTCAGCTCTGTATCCTCGGGGAGAAAGAACTCAGCAAGGTAAAGAACTTGTTGGACTCTACCTTGTCCTCATCCCTCAGCCATCAGCTGGAAACACCCAAGATAACAGTAGCTTGGGGTATCCATGGGCTTTTCTCTTCTTAAGAATCATTGTCCTTCATTCTGATGTCCAGTGTCTTGCAAATTGTTTTTTTGCCTATGTTTATCTTTAAATTAATACTAACTGTTCTGGGCTTGTCTGATTAATCATTTCAAAAAACCAATATTTGATGACCTTTTCTATTATATTATTTTTCGGTTCTATTAATTTGTTTTCTTTATTTTTCATTATTCAATATTAATTCTGATTTTCCAGTAATATGATACCACACGTCCATTTTCTTGTGTGAGCACTGAGCTATAGTCCTCAGGCTCTTTTTCCGCTCTTGATGTTTAAGGAATTTCTAAACTATATCTTCATTTTTTTTGATGCATGAATTTCTAGAAAAAAATTAAATAAATAAAATTTCCTAGGTTTTATTACTAATTTTTACTTATACTCAGAGAAAGGAGAAAGTAATCCTTAAGATATTATTGTCAGTTAACACAGAGAGAGAGATAGAGAAAAAGAGAGAGAGAGAGAGAGAGAGAGAGAGAGAATATACAGTTTATAATTGGTAGCAGATATAATATTCAAGGTGCCATTACCAAAATCAAGATTACAAAGGGACTCATTGTTGTCAGATTTCTCTTTATCGTCTTTGCCCAATACTTCATTCACTCAAAGGATTGGCTCATGTAGATGACTGTTAAGATAATGTTATCTAATAGTAACTGAAAACTCAGACTTGAAACATGTTAGATAATAGAACAGTTTAGCGACTCACTTAACTTCAGAGCCACTGAATTCAATCCCTCCAAGACACTGTCAAAGTCTGAGTGCTGCTCTATCCCGCTGTCTTCCTATCTTCTAGGTTAGGTGCTCTTCCAGTTGTGTATGGTGGCTACCCTTTTTCCTAGTTTACATGTGGATTAAAGAAATCCAGCAGCAAAAGATGCCACTTACTTCTGTGTGCTCTTAAGAGCAAGGGAAGAGTTTATGCGTGTTTCCAATAAATAAGATTTCATCTTATTTCACAACTAGACTTGTGTCCCGTGCCCTCATATTATGCCATTCAAGACTATGAAATGTCAGTCACATCACTCATTTCACAAGCTGGAGCTAGGACTGATCCTATCTAGAAGTAAACCATTTTATGAAAGAAAAGGTTCAGCTCACAGAGAAAGAAGGAAAGGACAAGATATTTGCAGTATGAAAGTTATTCAAAAACTCTATTAAAAGAAGAATCATTAAAAAAATAAAAAACAAAACCCAACCAAACAAAAACCCCAACCCTAAGACTGCATAGCTCATTGCATGTGTTGAGGTCTTTGGGACTTATGTAATGGAACCATGTAAGTAAGAGCTTGACTTCTTAAGTGATGGGTTCAGAAGTTACCAAGGGCAAGCATTTGCATCCCCCTTAAGAAGCGATGGCATATAAATTTATCTTAAACATAAAGCCCATGGTGTTCTCTCATGATATAGTCAAGGGAAATTATTAACCAAGTCATTTCTCAGCTTTAAGTACATCCTCTAATGGAAGAGAACTGAACACGGTCATTTGTTTCAGCTTTATTGAAATATTAGTCTTCTCCCAAATTAATTATCGTTATTGAGTTTTTAGATAGTAAAAAATTGCATCCCATTCTATCAGCTAGCTCCAGCCTTTCATCAAATTAAAGGGCAGAAGCCTTACTTCCCTTGAAACACTTTTTGCACAGTGCTATAAATGCAAGAGACTGTATAATGTAGCAATTGCAAAGTAATTAATTCACTCTGGGAACCTCTGAAGCTATCTTTCTCCCTCTCTGGTATCCACTGGAGGGAATACTCCGGGATTAAATATTTCCATAAAGACAATGTATATATCCTTGTTCTTTTGTCTATTAATCACCTGCCATGGGGGTAAAGTGGTTTCCATGTAGGCGGGAAGGATAAAAACGGCAGGAATGTTGCCTTGGTTTCACTCCTAAGACTCAGTTTTCAAAAGATGATAGCAGAAGCAGATAGGTAAATGGGACTTCACCCAAACACAGCAGAGAGGCGGCTGGGCTGCCAAAAGAAATGACTGTTCTACTTCCAACATGCCTGGTACTGTGCTAAATCCTCTGTAAGTATGTCTACTCTTCCAACAACCTCTGTAGATTGATCCAGCATTACCCCAGTAGTAGGTTGGCCTCATGCTGCTTGCATTCTAATGCTAATTTGGGCCCCCCAGGACTTGTTGCCCCAGAGACTAGAGAGTCCTTATATAAGAAGCTGGTGACCCTGCCCCCAAATTATTTCTGATTGGTAAATAAAAATGCCAATAGCTGGGCAGAAGAGACATAGGTGGGGTTTAGGTTTTGTAGGCTTGAGGTTGGAGGAGGAAGACAAAGAGGAGAAAGAAAAGTGTAGAAGGGGGAAGGAGAAGCTGACATGGCTTAGGAGTCAAGAGAACATGGCCCTGTGGGCTGGCCAATTGGAGTTAAGAGCAGCCCAGATGAAACATAGGAAGTAATAACTCAGTGTTATTGATGGGAAAGTAGATTCTAACAGCAGAGAGAGCAGTACTTGCCCAGCTCTTGTGCTGTTTAACACTTATCATAAATATAAAGGTTGTGTGTGTCTTTCCTCTTGGAACTTAAATGGTCTAAGGTAGTGTAGATTCCCTGGGTTTGGGATTTAAATAATTACTACAACATACCCCAGTTTCACAGATGAAGAAAACAGGGTCTAGAAAAATCCAGCAACTTGGCCAGAAGAACTCAATATTATTAGAAAGTGATGTTGCCAGATTTGGCCTGAAACAACACCACTACCTTAAGGCAAGTATAATAGATAGTATCTACCTGAACTTAAATAAAGTTTCGAGTCCCTTCTATAGTTCTTGCCTTGGACCTTCTTTTTTATATACTTGAAAAGATCGAAAGGTACAGAACCGATCATTAATACCTTATGAAAGGTCTGGAGTTCCCCAAAGGGGACCCCACTAGGGTCTCAGGATTGCGCGCACCCAAAGGACACACGAAAGACCAACTTGCTGCAAGAACACGAGGTAGTTTAATGGCGGAACGTTCCGGGCCGACACGTGTCTCAGTGTAGGAGACAGAGGTATCGGCCTCGTGGCTCCGGGATTTAGGGTAAATATAAGCTTGGGGTGGGGAAAAGGAGAAGTTTTCGCGCGGGTGCACATGATTGGGAGAAACTTTCGCGCGGGTGCACACGATTGGTTGTTTTCCGATTCTTGAACATCAGTAGGTTGAACCGGTCCATGGGGGAGGGGGGGAGGGTGTAGTTCCTGCAGGCGGATGTTTGTCTCTCGTATCCGGCCTATTCCTCAGATGACTCAGCAGCTCTTTGTCCTGTAACTCGGAATTCTTTGTTAACTGATTAACTGTAGGCTTCGGCTTCAGCTACTCAGGTTAGGGAGAAGGAATCTACAGAGCCTGTATATATTTTATAAAATGGTCTTTATAATTTTTCACTCTACACTTACTCCTCCTTAATGCTAGAGCCATGGCTATCATAGTGCCATCTTCAAATCAGAACCTCTGTGAATGGCCCCAGTATCTGTCCTAAAGCTGTTCAAGTGGTTCTGCTACTAGTACACCCGAGCAGGCATCTTCAGCCACCTTGACCTTGCCTCACAGCCTTATCATCTAACAAGTTCCTGCTGAGAACTGAGAGTACATAAAGTCCCACCCCAAACCCTCATAACGGTTTAGGTAAGTCTGTGACTTTGTGTTGGGCCACACTTGCCCACATGCAGCCCAGAGGCCATGGGTTGAATACACTCACAAGAGAGCATCTGGCTGTAGTGCTGCTCTCTTCCAGCTATTGCAACCTCAGGTCAGGGATGGCTGTGGCCTGTGCCGCAGTCCCCTCTTAGCCTTGCACTTGAGCTCCTCTGATGGCGGATTTCTGTTGATTTTGGAGTCCTTGCTGCTGAAGACTCAAGGATTTCTGCAGTAGACAGTTATTGTGACCATTTCTTTTTTTGCCTCCAGTTTTATATGGCTTCTGTGTTTTTGTCCCTGTCCTGTTTTTTCCTCTTTCTTTTTCTGGATTTTTCTGAGCATACTGTGGTCTGCATGACACACTGTCCCGATGTCCTTCCTTTCCTACTCACTCTCATAGTGGGATTAATTCTTCCTCAGGAAAATGTCATTTTGTTTAAAAAAAAAAAAAAAGATTAGCTTCTTGGCAGAATGAAAAGGAAGATACTGCTATTAAAAGCAACTCCTAAAAATTGAAAAAATACCTTTTAAATATGCTTTTCTTTCCTAAAATCAAGAGTCATTGGATTTCTCAGTGAAAATGTCTAGAGGATGGGATCACATATAATCTGTGTGTAACCAGTATAAGAAATGGTGTTCCCAAGGCTACCACTCAGGTTTAAGATCTCGTGGTAAAATATTTATACCAAAAATTCCATCACATTTATCATATTTTCGGTGTAGAGATCAGTGGTATTTAATATATACCCAGTTGTGCATCTGTCACAACCTTCCATCTGTGTCTCTCTCCTCACTCTCTAGAACTGAAACTCTCATCCCATGAAGCAATAACTCTATTCCCTCTCCCCAGCCCTGACCCCCAAACCACAATCTACTGCGACGGGAATGGAGCTGAGTCCTCAGGGGCTGAAGTTTTCCAACTTCCAAGGACTGTACCAAGTACACAGTAATAGAAATAGGAAAATGTTTTATATTGCATTTCCTAAGGAAAATAGAAATAGGAACGGTTTATAAAGAAAGACACTCTGTAGAATGGGAGAGGGCAGTGAGGTGGAAGAGAGGCATTCACATAGGAGGCTCAGGAAGCTTTATAGGTCATTTACATAGAACCCACCTCTCCTAGGTCTGTGTCTCACTGGGATTTTTCACTGCTCGTTCTGCTTCTGCAAGAAGTCCAGTGACTCACTGCAATGAACATTTGCAAGTAAAGATGTGTGGACAAAAGGGTGTACTGTGTGACACACTGTGACACAGCTTCCGTGATGATCTATAATCTCTTCCCTCTCTGTGATCTCTCTCTCTCTCTCTCTCTCTCTTTCCATATATATATATATATATATATATATATATATATATATATATATATATATATATATATATATTGGTGAGGTGAGGTTGCAAGGGTGGAGGGCAGATACAAATGGATAAGGAGATGAATGGGATTGGAGTGAATGATGTGTGATTCCCAGGGTATTGATAAAAAGGAGAAAAGAAAAGAGGGAGAAGAAGGAAGAGGAAGAGGAAGAGGAAGAGGAAGAGGAAGAACAACTAGAGGCAGCAGCAGCCTCCAGTCTTTTTTAGTGACTGACTTCTTTCACATGCTAATTTTACAGCTCTTCCCATTCCCTGGTTGGACACAATGCCTTTTTGTCTCCTAAATACAACCACCCTGTGCACCTCATCAGGAAGTGTTTGTCCTTTCTAGTCTTTTTCCACTTTGCATCTCATTAGGGTTCAAGCCTGTAGAAAGTGTCCGAATTTTCTTCCTGTGTGTGCCTGCTTGTGTGAGTGTTCAGGTGCATGTTTCTCCAGGGCATTCACCCCACTCAGAACAAATTCACGTGGAAAGGCACAGCCTGCTTACTTGGGTCACTTCTTCCTTCTGGCATTGTGCTGTTGTGATGAAAATCCTTTTGTGAGGACTGTCATCTACTTTTATGTATCCCTTAACACTGTCAACGTGGGGAACTTAGATTCAGAAGGGAGATATTGGTGAGGAAGAGTAACAAGCTGGTGCAGGAACCTTTGAGGTGTGTGATAGCCCACTTCCCTCTTAGCATGTGGCCAGCCCCCCCCAGGTCCCGTGGCTCTGCAGTTATTTTCTCTTTGGGTTTTTAGGCTCAACGTCTCTCTTTTCTTCTATTTAGACATGGTGTCTCTGACTGTTGAGATCTGCTTCTCTCTTAGCTTTTCTTCAGTACATGACACTTGCTGCGTCCTTACTCTTGTATTCTCTACACTGTTTAAAGGGATTCATCTCAGCACTAATTTTGCAAAAAGAGGAGAGAAGGATCCATCCTCATGCTTCTAGCTAGTCATAGCTATTAGAAATTCTGGAATAGACCTAGCAGATATGGGCACCTACCTGTACATACCTGCTTGTCTAAAGTCTCTATCATGGAATCCACCCACACGATGCAAAAAAAAGAAATAACAGATGGAAAAATCAGGCTCACTCCTTGTAGACAGACTTCTTGCTGGCTCCTCTCCTCTGGGGACAAACAGTTATTAGTCATACAGAAGCTCCAGAGGGGAGTTCTTGGAGCTCATTGTGTGTGTGACTCATTGATTTCAGCATCTTAAGAGCAGAGCCAGAGACCTGGGTGCCCACCTTCTTTTGGCGATACCTTTTGCAATGCTCCACAGTACGACTCTCTAGAAATTTTATTTCTCAGAGGCTTTGAAGCGGAACTTTGGCAGCAGGCAGGGATTGAGCCACAAAACTCTCAGATGCACAATGGCGGCCATAACTTCTGAAGCAGGCCTTTCAGTTGCAGAAAGAAAAACCAGTCACACAGCAAACAAAGCTGTACAAACAGCTACCAAACTGAAATGCTCAAGACAGCTGCTTTGGGCCTTTGGTGTGTTGAGTTCAAAATTAATTATCCATAGATAGTGTGGGCTTCACCA
Organism: Rhabdomys pumilio; assembly: GCA_030674055.1. Lineage (NCBI taxonomy): Eukaryota > Metazoa > Chordata > Mammalia > Rodentia > Muridae > Rhabdomys > Rhabdomys pumilio. Next base: position 136,748,260 of record JANHMN010000001.1, on the reverse strand, counting down.
AAATATCCTTCCCTTTTTCACTAGCCCTGAGAAATAATCTCACTAGCTGTCTGGTACCTTTAATGAAGCATCAAGAATGTTTAGACTTCACATTCTCTTTCATTAAATCAAAATTTATGAATGTCAATCTTATGCAATAACCAGGCTTTGACAGAAAGATGATAACCTTTGTGTCAGTGAACTTCTTGGTTTGTCCTTTCTCTCTGGCACCAGGAAAATGGTTTTGCATTATAGAGACAAGCACTAGTCTTCCTTAATAGGCACACATTTTCCTTTACAGTATTTTCATGTTGGGATGGGATGTTCATGTGGGTGCATATGTGTATGTGGGTGCATGTGTGGGTAGAGGGCAGAAGTCAGTCTCAGGTCGTCATTCTTCAGGAGTCATCCACCTTGTTTTGTAAGACAGAGTTTCTTACTGGCCTATTAGGGGAGCCTGGCTGATCAGGAAGTCCAGCATCCTCCAATCTCTGCCTGCCCAGTGCTAAACTCACAAAAACACTACTTGCCAAGTTTTTTGTTGTTGTGGTGGTGGTGATGGTGATTTTTGAGTGTAGGTTTTCATAGTAGCAAGTGCTACCAGTTTTGAGCCTATAATATATTCAGTATTTAACACAGATTTATGTAATGATTTTAACAACTCCAGGAGATAATTTTTCTTTCCATATTGTGGACAAGGAAACTAAGGCTGGAGGAAATTATAAGTAACTTTCCCATCATAAAAATAGGGCATCAAAAATAAGAACAGAGCCAGGACTCCTTGTATTGGAAAATCTAACTAATTAATTAATTCCTTGAATGTCCTTCTGTGACTGACAGGACACTAGTAACTGACCCTAGAAAACTGATGTATCAATGAAGCAACAATCTTTCTTGCAAGTTTCAATTTGCTTCCACCTTCTTACTGTTGTATCTCAAGTAGACATTTATCCTTCAAGTATAATGGAAGAATCTTTAATAACACTGTACTATTTAAGTATATTTCCCCATCAGTGGCTTATCATCAGCATCAGGGGAAGATGTAATTGGAGAATTTTGTAGGTGAGACACTGAAATGGTAAGAATTTCAATTTTGTGCAAGATTAGCTTTCTGAGTTTATTGTATAAACTGTCCTAATACTTGAGCTACTGTTACTATGTTCTTGGCCTGTTGCTGTAACCAAATTATCTTTACTCAAATTACCCTGGTGATGGTGGTGCATGTTCCTTGCTACTTGCCCCAATGTTCCACACACACAGCCTTGTATCTTAATATGCCTTAGACAGCTCAATGGTTGGGCCCCTTCCAAGCCTCCACATGGCTGATGTACTTTCTGATAATCCCAACTCACTTACTAAACCTATATTCCATCTTGGCTGCCCCGGACCCAGGCATGCAGCCCTCCTGGGCCTCGGATCTCCGACTCTTACATGATGGCTGTACTCACTCTTCTATACTCTCTGGCTTGGCATGGAGACTCTCTTCTTCCTCCTCCCTTGGTCCCTTGCTTGGGAATCCTAAAGTCCTGCCTCTGTCTCACTGCCCAACCACTGGCTGCTGGCAACTTTATTTACCAATTAAAACAAATTGGGAGCAGGAACCCTCAGCATCTTACTTGGGGACGCACTTAACATAATATAAGCATTAGACTAGCTCCGTAACATTGGCCCTTAAAGAGGTAGCAAGACTGAAAATAAATTTAAAGCATTTATATTGCCTTAAATTTCCATAGAGGGAATTTTTATATCCACATGTGTTTGACCATTTTCATAAAGCATATTAGGTAATTATACAATATCAAACAGTGTCACATTATTTTATATATGCAGTGATCTATAGATCTTGGGTTAAATTCACCACATTCAACCAAAATTTGAATTATAAGCCTAAAAATTCTTTGCACATCTCCCTGCTAGTCATGTTTCTTTATTGATATAAATTCACATTGGCTAACATTAACATTTATTTTTAAAAAAAACCAGCTTTGACTATAGAATGCTGACTAAGTTATCTGCTAGTTCAGGGGTTAGTAATCATGGCCAACAGGCCAGATCTGGCCCATGCATATTTCTGTAAAGAGAATTATATTGACTCACAGCACCTTATTCACTTACTCTTTCATGCTGCAATGGCAGAGCAGCTTAGCAGATAATAGAAGCTTTATGACTCACGTGGCCAAAGATATTTATTATCTGCCCTTGTACAGAGACACTGCTGATTCTCGATTTACTCCAACTTTGTTAGAATGGAAATGAGTGCACATGGCTGGAGCCTTCATCAGTACTTCCATGGACCTCAACTTCTGTGCTTTGCTGATGCATGGACATATGCTTTAACCCAAACCCACCATCTTATGTGCCTTCCTGATCTCAAGGAGAGCACATATTTGCTTTGCATATTGTTGGAATCCCCCTTTAACATAACCATATGTCACTGGTACTCTTTTTTTAGCATAGAGCCTTTGATGTTAACTGAGCTAATTTTCTCAACTCATATTCTATTCTCAAAGCCCTTTTCAAAAGCTGTTAGTATTGAGACTTGTTTATAATATATCATTTACCCTGGCTATTGAGATATTTTTAAATATTACAAATTTTATATTTCATGGCAAGAGGCTCCAAAATGTAGGGAAAACCTTTAATTAAACTACAGAGTGTTACTTAAATAAATTAGGAGATTAACTCAATATAGTGAAGTAGCATGTCCAATTACTTTCTTTATTGGAGCTTAGGTATAAAAAATGACCAGGAATCTCATACAGTACAGTACAGGCTTTTGCAAAGCTTGAATTGTTTGGAGGGATAACACATGAACAGAATATAGATACACAGAAGACAGCTAATGATGGTTGTGTGTCTCATTTTTTTCCCACGAGGGATAGTGTCTGAATTTCATTATTTGCATTTGATATTAAAACCTCTTAAATGTTATTTCTATTAAAGCACGTTTTTTATTATGCATGTTGTCTTCTCCCCAAATTCTCTGGTTTAACTAAATTTTTTAATAGAGGAATACTGTTTTTATAAAATCATAGCAATCCTGGATAACAAAACAATGCTAAACCAAGCTTTTGAAAACTGAAGAATCAAATATCTACGGCTACTATTTTTGGCATCATAACTGTTATCCATAGCAGGTATAAATCTGTGGAATAAGGGGGTTATAATAGTATTTTTTCCATTTTAGTAGAAATCCAATTGTTTTTCCCTCAATGCCTCTCCTTGTTTCCTCAGTCTATATGCTGTCTCGTCTCTTTGTATAAATTGTTTCATGTCAGAAGGTTTTATCATTTTGTTACAAATTCACATTGCTTTCTTATAGTATTCCCAAGAAATATGAATTTTGAGACTGAATAATGTATGCATCAGGCAGAGGTTGAGGCACATCTGGACAGTAAGCTACACAATGCTTTATGCCCACAGGGTACGCTCTCTCTTTCTTTTCACTCTCGCTCTCTCTACAAGCCAACCAACCTACAACCCAAAAGATCCTATTTTCTACTTTGTTTTAGCTGCGAGAGACAAAATAAACAGAAGTAAATGTTGGTTCCCAAGGCTGGGTTCTGCTGCCTTTTAGTGTGCAGCAGCGGAGGCAGATCGGGTGGAGAAGGGTAATCAGCTTGAAAATCCTTATTTTGTTTTTGATGATCTCCTTTCTGTTGCCATGGAAACCAAGCTAGCAGCCACACAGTTGCCAGAATTGCATTTTCTTGTTTTCTTTTAAAGCTTTAAAGCATCAAAGAAAAGGTGAGGTTTTATGATTATAATTGTACATTCTCACTTATTTTCAAATAAAATTTAAACAAATATTTTTTTATTATCTGCTACATAAAAGGTGTGAGTGGTGGGTATGAGAATGCTTTAAGCAAACAAGTAAACTATGTTAATTTCTAAGACCTAATCTATTGATGCTGTATTTTTTTTTTAAAAAAAATTGAAAAGTAAGGCTTATTTTTAAAACCTGTAATAAAGCATTAAATCTAGCATAATTTAGTAAGATGAATTTTGAGAAACAATTTGATTTCCACACCAGGCAGGATTCTCTTTCTCTTCCTAAGCATTCAGTCTGGGTGTCATGGCTGCCACTTTGTGTTGAGAAGACAGTTTTTGCTTCAGCAAATAGATGAAAGTAAAAGGAGCTTAAAAAAAAAAAAAAACCTAAGAGGTTTTTCTGAGAGCTTGATACACCAATAAATTTAATAAGTATTTTATTTGAAGGGTGATTGTTAAATGATCATATGCTCTCTTATAAAAATTGACATTAATTGACATGTAAAGGCTTACACAGGAGCTAAGAATGATGCTGAAGAATCTTTGTCTAGCAAGCATGAAGCCCTGGGTTCTAGCAATTGGACCTTTTAAAATTGAGTTTGATGGCCTACGACCCCAGTACTCAGAAGTGAGAGGATCATGAGTTCAAGGTCACCCTCAAAACTCAAGGTTAGTCTGAGCTACATGAGAGTCTGTCTCAAAAGAAACAAAACAAGATAAAATAACCCGATTTAAATATATTTAAAACACGCCATAGGCTTTCAGAAATAATTGATCAAATACAGTTTACCCAGATGAAGAGAGGACACACAGCAGAACAGAAAGTTCTAGAACTCATGTCTCTAATCTGATGCTCCTTAAGTGTCCAGTAATCTACCAGGTGAAGGAACTTCAGCTTCACAGAACTCTGACAAGCTTATCGGTTGCAACAACCCAGGCTGCACACTGAAAGAAGCAAACACTAGAAGGAAATTTCATTGTAATGAAGGGGGCTCTGGCAGTCACATTCAGGGAAACTGGGAAGAAACGACCAATCTCACTTTTCAGAACGTTGTCAGAAGTAAGCATCTTCTAAAAAAATGTTCCCAAAGCCTCTTGGTACTTTGAATTGTGGGAATCTAACTGCATCTTTTTTTCTAACCACAGCCATCTGTCTATCCAGGAACTCATTCAGTCAAGGATTCAATGAGCACTGCTTCAGCCCCGACAATAGCATTGTGTACAGAATGTATCCCTGGGGACCCACTTTCCTCTGTCAGTTATGTTCTTTACTCCATGTTCATATCATTAATACTCGTCAGGTGCCAATGCAGTTATGGTGTGTATGAGTGTGTGTGTATGTGTGTGCCTATGGAGATCAGAAGAGACATAAGGTGTCTTCCTCAGTTCTCCACCTTACTCTCGAGACAAGGTTTTCATTGAACCTGGAGTTCCATAACCAGCTAGACTGACTGGTCACCAGGTCCCAGGGTTCCTCCCTTCTCTGTCTCTTCAGTGCAGGGATTACAGTTATGCACTACCACTATACCTCACCCCACCCTGACAACGTGGGTGCTGGGGATCCAAACCTGGGTATTCATGTTTGTGTAGCAAGCATTTTACCAACAGAGCCCCTCTGGGAGTTTGTTACTTCATAATAATGACTGTCTGATTTATCTCTCATCTCAGTCTCCACTACAAAGATTGGCACAAACAATCAATTAAATGTTTTGTGACCAACATAAACTCTATTTTTTGTTTTTGCATTGATGAAAGACATACTGCAAAACATAACAAAAAATCTATACTAGCTGAGGAGGCCAGCAATATTGGGGAGCAATAGAGCAGAACACTGCTGATGAGGTCCTCACTATTGATCAGGTCTTTATTGATTACAGTTTATTTCTCCAGCAGTAATCCCAAGCAGTCACCTTCTGAGTACCAAGTCTGCCAGCCCCTATTCCTAGCTTTGGAGTCCCCCCTCAGACACGAAGACTAGCCAGCCAGAGTGCATTCACTTTAATCTTCCCCAACTCAGGCCTTATTTTCTTCCCTGTTTTGTATTCCAGAGAAAGATTTTCTCCTCCTTCTCGTCGTCTGATAGCATGCCCTACCGCTGATATCTGTCCTTTCGTGTGTATTTTATTGTCCTTCTATTAAGAAGCTGTTGAGCACACTACTTTCTTACAGAGAGCTGATTAGCAGATAAGTAGTGAGGAATAGGGTGGTGTGTATTTAGAGTTCGTATTTAAAGCCTTAACATTCCATGAAACACCTTACTCAGCCTCCTCTCCTTCCCTCACTACTCATTAAGTAATGATCTCAAAGGGAGTTCTCTCTTGGACTACAAAGTTACATGTGGAGAGCTATGGTTAATATCTCCAAACAACTAGCTTAAGTTAAACCTGTTCTTCCACCTCAGTTTTACATTCTTATTCCAGTCACATGCAATTTGAATTTTTTTCTTCTATATAATCCTTCTCGCTATAAAAACAGGGTATATTTAAGTGCAACTGAACAACTAAGAAGTGTTGAATCTCAATAGTCCAGGGTGATTATGCGCAGACTCAAAAACAAAAATCATCATCCCAAAGAACAAATACGAGGGAGCTATCTCAATTTTTCAGATCATTTTTATATTAGAAAACTCCAAGTCCTTCAAGACTACATGGTGGGTGCTTGCTGTCCAAGCGTGACTACATGAGTGTGATCTCTGCAACCCACATGGTGGGAGAAGGGACTGGACTCCACACTGCGTTCTAATCGACCCCACGACCTCAACACAAATGCCATGGCATGCTTCCCTCCAGTAAATAAATGTAAAAGTATCTTTTAAATTCAATAAAACCCAGAGTCAAAAATTACCATAAATGGGTCTAGCCACATTTGCAGCCTTTACAAGGGAAACATAGGATCCTAGAGTATACAATTCTCGCTAAAGGGGAGCTTGTAAACCAAAATTACAAAGCATTTAGAAAAATCTGACATCATGCAAGAGAGCCATTGTATGAAATATATGAAAGGAATGAGTAATTCTGGGTAATACAGAAATAAAATAGTCTTTTAAAAATGTCATTTTGTTGTTTTTGTTTTGTTTGCTTGCTTTGAGACACGGCCTCTAACACAGGCTGGTCCAGGAACTCACTTTGTAGCCAAGGATTACTTCCTTTGTCTTCCAAGTGTTAGTGGTACAGACACGTACCACATTCAGAGTTTATGCACTGCGGGTTTCGCTCATACTAGGCAAACACTGAACAACCAAGCTATATCCAAGCTCTGGAAATATGTCTCATCTAACTGAAGAAAATTTAAAAGTAGACCTGAAGTACATAAAGTAAGATAAGACATTATAAAAAAAAAAAAGAAAAGGGTGGGGTGGGGTAGATGAAGTCAGGTAGGGTGGCTCATTCATGTAACCTAAATGCTTCAAAGACTGAACCATGAAGATGGAGTTCAGGGCCATCCTGGACTACCTTTAAGTGATAGATCTGTTTCTAGCTTTTTGAAGGGCCTCCATAATTGTTTCCTCAGGGACTGCACCAGTTGGTACTCCCACCCGCAGTGAACAAGTGTTCCCCGTCCCCCATCCACACCAGCATGAATCCTCATTTGCCTGTTTTGGTTTTGATCCTAGCCATTTTGACTAAGGTAAGATAAAATATCAAAGAAATTTTAAGTTGGGTTTCCCTGATGGATAATGATGAAAAACATTTTAAAAAATATATATTTCTTAGCCATTTGTATTTCATCTTAGAAAACTGTTTAGTTATATGCCTTTTTAATATTAGGTTTTTTTTCCCTGATATTTAATTTTTTGTTAGTTCTTTGTATATTCTAGGTACTAATCTTCTGTCAGACATATAGCCAATAGAGATTTTCTGCCATTCTGTAGGCACCTACCACAGAGATACTCACTGGTGCATGTTCATTGTTGTTCTATTTATAATAGCCAAGAAATGAAAACAGCCTAGATGTCCATCCACTGACAGTGAATAATGAAAATGTGTTACTTTTACAGAATGGAATATCATTCAGATATCAAGAAAAACAATGAAATTCACAGGTCAATGGATGGAGCTGGAAATAATCATTCTGAGTAAGGTAACCCATACCCAGAAAGACAAATGGCTCATATTGTCTCTTACTAGCAGATGTTAGCTTTGAATCTTCAGATAAATATGCTTCGCTTGGAATATACATAGACACCTTGAAATTAGTAAGAGGTCTTGGGTGTGCTTTTAAGAGGTGAGGAAGATGGAATATGTTGGCAGAATGGGGTAAAATGGAATAATGGATCAGAAAAGGCTAAACAGGTGTGGGATGGGAGGGCAGGGTAGAAGACAGAATCCTGGGAGGGATGGCTAACACTAATGGACTTTTGAAAACATGGAAACCTAATACTATAAAGTTTCCTAAAACTTATACACATACACATATAAAAAAGAATTTAAATGGAGTTACCCTTTAATGGAACAACAAAGCCTCTGCTTCATGGAGCTAGGAATGGGTTACTCTTTGGGAGTTTCCCACAGTGAGGTTCCATAGATCATCGAAACATTATATACTATTGAAAATATTTTTAGTCACCCTCTAGAACTTGATGCATAAGGCCTTCTGTGGAACATACCATATGCCCAAGTCATAGGACATGGAGAAATCGAGCTGATTCTAACTTGGAAGCTTCATCATTACTGTTAGCTTTCATAGTGCATAGTACCAAAGAAGAAAAGTAGTCATCAGTATTACCCAGATGTGAATCCTGCAAGTTACAATAATGGCCAACCTGGCAAGATATACCCATTGGCCCAATAGTGACACAAAAGTCATAGGAGTAACTAAACACTTTCAGATCAGATCTAAGGTCCACTCCACAAAATGAAACCTGTACCTGGAACCATTTTAGGGACCAGAACTTGTGACTAGATAGGTCATATGCTCTAGAAGAGAACCCACTACTATTATTCTGCTAAATTGCCATTATGTTAAATGAACTCCTAATGACTTATTATCACACCCATAGATTAGTACATCTCTCAACCTTCATCAGAGAAACTTGTCTCTGCAGGAGATAGTGATTAACACAGAGCCCCACAATAGGTCAAAGAGACCTTGGAAAGTTCATTTCCAAATAGAACACCTATATCACACCCCCTCTTTCCAGGTTCATTATAGAAGAGGGTGTGGGAAGATTTTAAGAGCCCATAGGTGATGGGAGACTGCAAGGAAACAGTGTCTTCAGGACACAGCAGGGCGGTTCCACATATGAATTCATAAAAGTTATAATAGCATTCATAAGAACTGTACAAGCCCAAGTCAGCCAAATAAAAAAAGAGGATATTTTTACAATGTTTCACCATAGCTGAGGAGCTCTTGGCAGTTATAGCTTCTGGGACAAGGAGAGTCAGTGTTTTCTTTAAGGGTGCAGCCTCTGGGAGGTAGACTATGCCTGAGTGGATGGCCAAACACCCAAAAGTATATGGGTAGCACATATTGGACTCATGGGTTAAAAAAAATAAAGAAAACAAGATTGAGTGGGTAAGGAAGGGTGAGCGCATCTGAGAAGAGTTGGAGGAAGAGGGATGAATGTGATAAAAATATACTGTGTGAAAATACCAGAATTAATAACAAAAAGAAACAACATGCGGGTTTTAAGAAATAGGCACTCTAAACATAAAAATAAAACACCTTTTTCACTGGATGGGATAAATAGTAAGCACCAGTAAGAGGACAAATTGGAAGATAGATTTAAGCATCTCATTGAAAGCATGATATAGAGAAATAAGAAGACTAAGAGGCTTACTGGTCTGGAGGATAGACGGAGATGCTCCAGCATAAATCTAACAGCATTAAAGAAGAATAAAAACATTTGAATACGAGAGTATCTGAAGTGATAATGGTCAATACTTTCCAGAATTAGGAATAATAAAGGTGAATCTGTATATCTGAAAAACATTCTAATTCCCAAGGAGAGCAAATAAAATGGAACCAGGCCTTTAGACACTATACTGGAAATTTTAGAATGTCAAGAAAGGAAAAAAAACTTTTAAATGACAGGAGATAAAAGGTGCCTACCCCCAAAGAAATGACAAGCTGACTGCAAAGGTGCTTCTCATTCATTAGCAGCACATGCCAGAAAACAATAGACAGCTATCCTCAAAGCTTTGAGGGTAATGAACCATTTACCTAGAATTCTACTGTCAATTACAGTATTGTCAAGCACAGGCAAAATAAAGTGTGTGTGTGTGTGTGTGTGTGTGTGTGTGTGTGTGTGTGAACAACTGCTCACTCAGGCGAAAGCCTGATGTTGGATGTATTTCTCAATTACTCTCTATTTTCTTTTTTGAGACAAGGTTTCTCACTGATCCCAGAGCTACCAATTTAGCTGGGCCAGCAGGCCAGTGAGCATCAGGGATTCTCCTGTCTCTTCCTTCCTAGCACTGAGGTTATTAGTGCACATCTGTGTCTGCCTTTTAATATGGATGCTAGCGATCTATCTCAGGTGTTCACATTTGCATGGAAAGCCCTTTCTCAACTCAGCCATCTCTTCAGCCCAATTGTCAGACATCCATATTCTAGTATGCTTTACCCAGAATACTGTTTTGAAAGGACAACCACAGGATTCAATTCAGCATGAATGAAAATGACTCCACTTGCAGGGTACAAGGTAGAGGGACCCCTGATTATGACGCTAATACTGCATCAAAGGCAGTTGTTGCTTTCTGCCTTGTCCCTGTCCAAGTATAAGAAAGATACCTATGGTGCTTACTTTGAACTGTCGTCTTAATGCAGGCTAGAACCGCTGGGGAAGAGAGTCTCAAAGAGGAAGTCTAGAAAAGGCTGGCTGGTGTTTCATGCCTGAGTGAGTTTCTCCATCAGGTTAACTGCAGTGAGAGGATCTACCCTCAGAGGAAGTGGCACCACTCCCTGAGCTTGATTTGAAAACGATATAAGAGTTGAGAGACAAAGCTGAGGATAGGCATACACGTGGTAATTCATTTCCCTTGGCTCTTTAAAAAGTTTTTCTTTCTTTTTTCTTTTGGGGCTATAACTGTCTTGCTGGCATGTATGTCTGTGCACGTGTGTACAGTGCTCAAGGATACCAAAGAGGGCATCAGATTCTGTGGGACTGAGTTAAGGATGTGACCCACCATGTGAGTGCTCTTTACTGCCGATCCATCCATCTCTCCCTATTCTCTCTTCCTTGACTGAGGATGTGACCGACTGCTCCCGGTTCTTGCCACTTGACTTTGCCACAACGATGGACTGATGTAGTAATATTTTAGTAAATCCCGGCACAGGGTTACTACCCATCTTAGACCGTTTATATTCCTGAAAGAAAGATACCTACTCTACCTTTATATTTTAATATGCCTTAAGCAGCACAATAGCTGGGCAACTGTCTAAACTCTATGCTGTTAGAATCTACCTCCCACCGATAATTCCAAGTTACTACTTATTAATTCCTATGTTCCATCTTGGCTCCTCTTAAGTCCAATTAGAAGCCCTCAGAGCTGCATTCTTTTGTCTCTTTTACATGGAGGTTCTGATTCTCCCTCTCACAGGTCCTTTACCCTTCCATGACTGCTGTCTTCTCTCCTCCCAGACACACACTCCTAAGGCGTGACAGTAGCCTCAGTCCTGTACACTCCTAAGGCCTGGCATCTCCTCTCTGCCCCTTCCTTGAAGTTCCAAGCCCAATAAACTTAAAATCTCGCCTCTCTCTCTTCTCCCTAGCTATTGGCTGCTGGCATCTTTATTTACCAATCAGAATTAACTGGGGGCAGATTCCCAGAAGCTACATGCAGACCCTCTTGTACAAGCAGTTTTGGGGGACCCAATTAGCATTAGAATACAAGCAGCTACAGACTGACCTAGAATTGTGAGTTAAAATAATTTCTCACTCCCCTAAGCTGGTTTCTGTTTTGTTTTGTGGCCAGAGTAACAAAATGAAATTAGTACGATGACTAAAGCAACTGGTAACCAGCCAGTTTTCCTATAAACAAGGAAGTTCACCTCTCAAATGTCAATCAGATTGTTTCATGAAGCATGAGCACATTTAAAGAGATTTTAACACATTGCATAATACATATACTTACAAACTTCTAATAAGATACAGTAAATTACAGAGAGCTTGTCAATAAATACATATAAACTAATTTTAATGTATTTGGTGATATGAATTGGTTGTGTCAACAATGGTGATAAGAGAGATTTTTGCTTATTTTGTTTCTCTTGAGAATAAAACCCAGAGCCTTAAACACACTGGGTAAGTGCTCTGCAACTAGGCCATATTCCTAGACCTGAAATGGTTTTTATTTAAAGAAATTAATAATTTTAGAAAGTAGGGGAAATAAAGTCAACCTGAAGCAAATATTCGTCCTCCACCTCTGCCACTACCAAGAAGTGAACAATAGTATCCTTTTCTTACAGTCTTAGAAGAGTTTTTATGAATTCTTTTAGGGTAAAAAAATCTTACTACACTTATAATTTCGTTTTTTACCTTTTTTCTTATAGCACTGTCCATGCATGATCAAATACTTAAAAAACATTTTTTAACACCTGCATAGTATTTCCACAGTATAAATGTTGTATGTACACTATCATTCGATCTTCAAATATTTTCTATGTCAGAAAACTGAAGTTGGATAAAATTTTTGGGTTATTCCCCAGGGAGAGATTACCAGACTATTGTCTTTTGTGCCACCAAAAGATAATAGTCTGGTAATGCGTGGTGTGTCTCAGTTCCTCATTCTTTGTGGTCTCCAATACTGAGGGTGAGCTATGATTTCCCAGTTTCATGAACCAGCATTCTCCTGCTCCTCTTACTTCTACCTCTCTGCTACCCTTCTACCGCGTTCTCTGTCTAAACCCTCACTGTATTCGCTGACCTGAAAGCTTCAATCCCCACACAAAAGCTCTACTGAAACTTTGCCACAGGTTCTGAGGACTCTGTTCCTGTGAGACTCATTGCCTTCTAGATATGTCCAATTAAAATCATTCACAAAACAGGACACACCTTTCCCATGGAACAGCCCTCCCTCTGGTTTTCCTATCTCCATGCATAACACTGCAGTTCTTCTACGGCTCATCCATGGAGCCATCTCTAATTACTTCCCCCCTAGGGTCACCGTGATACACTGAGTCAATAGCTCCCCATATTTCTTCTGCTTTTTCTAATTTCTAAAAAAAGGTTTTCAATATATTCTCTGCATGGGTTATTGTTATCTTTTTTGAAAGTAAAATATATTGAGATATTTTTGAATTATTATAAAAATATCCATTTTGGATTAAATAAAAGTGGTAAGTATATAAAACCAGACACATTTTAAAAATAAATTGTTTAATATGTTCTTTCGTGCTGTTCTTGGCTTGGTGATCTGTTCTTTACATGTCAGGTGTGGGCTACATCACCTTTTTTTATTCCTTTGCAATTTTATTGTTTCTTTATTCTTTTGCACTTAAAGTATTAACTTTAAGTTGCAATTACTGCATTTGTTTTATCCCATAGTGTAAAGAGAATAATTCCCAAATAATATGTGTATACAATATACCTTGAAATTAAAATTTTTTCCTTTTGTCTTTAGATTGTATCTCACTAATGTACTGATGATACATAGTCCTGTATCTAAAATTATTTAGTTAAATATATTTTGAGGAGAAGAGATACCCTTTATCTACAAGTTTTATGGAGTTGTTTTAATTGTCTCAATTAACTTTTATATTATGTAATTGCTTTTAAATTATTTTGTTCTTGTGGTTGGAGAGTTGGCTTTATGGCTGAAAGTATTTGTTAGTTTATTAGAGGACGCCAATTTGGTTCCTAGCATTCATGTGGTTCAGAACTATCTCTAACTCTAGTTTCAGGCTATCTGGCACCCTCTCCTGTCATCTATAGGCATCAGACATGTGTGTGGTGCACATGCATACATGCAGGCAAACAATCATCCAGAGAAAATAATAAAAAATAAGTCTAGAAATTTAAAAAAAGCTGGGCAGTGGTGGCACACTCCTTTAATCCCAGCTCTTAGGAGGCAGAGGCAGGCGGATTTCTGAGTTTGAGGCCACCCTGGTCTACAGAGTGAGTTCCAGGACAGCCAGGACTACACAGAGAAACCCTGTCTTGAAAAAATTAAAAAAAAAAAATAAAAAAAATATTTTGCTTTTGACTGGTTCTTCTGGTTGTTGTATTTGGGGGTTCAAAATAAAAAGAAATTACAATAACCTATAAGAACTATTATTTCTACTCTTGCCTCCAGCATCTAATTCCCTCTATCTGACTAACATTTTAGTTATCCTGTGTTTCTTACACAGAATAGGACCAAACGTAGAATATTTTTATATATGTATTCTTATACCTTGTTTTTCCATTAACAATGTATTCTGGGGATCTTTCTATATTATTTAACCAAACTATTTCTCAGTATTTATCCAAGTATTGCTATTCTTCATTACAGAGCAACAAGATCTTTTCTTTCTTGATCTCCAAGATGGACCACCAAAGTGGACAAAGTTGTTTGCTGCCAAGCCTGGCAACCTAAGTTTGATCTCTAGGAAGTCATATAGTGAAAGAGAAAACTGACTTGTGTAAGTTGTCCTCTAATAACTCCACAGTTGTCTGCCACGCACATCTGTGACACATGCTTGTTCCTCATGTCAAAGAAATAAATGCAATTAAAATATCAGAGTGAGTTCCAGAGCAGCCAAGACTACCTGAGAAACCCTGTCTTAAAAAACCAAAAAAAAAAAAAGACTATTAACTCTGAATGGTTCCACGAGCTACTGGATAGAACTTTAATTCCTTTCTCTACTGTGTTCTGGCTTCGATGTATCTTCCTGCTCCTATACACTCTAAATCCTTATTAAATCTTTCATAGCAAGAACTCACTCGAAAACATGATTACTTAAGTGTGTGTAACCCATGGCCTGTGGACCCCACATGAGGACAGCCACGAATGTGTCTCAACACGAAATCATACACTTAATTACAGTTTTTAAAAGTGGACTTTGTAGATGACAATGTCATGTCAGTGTCCAGAATTTGATTACACTTTGGTCCAATTTCTTCTCAAAACACAAATCTCAAGTAGCTTGACCAGAGAGGAGTTTTAACTTGTAGTTAGTGGTCACTGGCTAAAGGATCAGTTATATTAAGATGGGAGTAACAGCCATGAGGATGCTGAGCATATCCTGTGTTACAAGGCTTTTTAGTCTTTTTTTTTTTAATTCCAAACTTCTTTATGCACCAGAAAATTTTACACCACCGAAAGTACATAAGTAAATATAAGTAGGTATTCAGATCAAATGTTTACTGGTAATAAATCATATATTTATTTTAAAACTCTCTATATAATTTTGTTATTTGTAATGACAAAAATAAATTGCATATATGAGATGGATATGCTTGCATATTTTTACATAAAAATTGAATCTTGGTTATTTTAACCTGTACAACAGATTTTTTTCAGTTTTTTTCAGAGTTGATAGATATTTTGATTTTATAACCATCAATGTTGTGAAGGACACTTCATGTAAATATGTCTTACAAAAGGGTAGAAGGGCCATTTCAGAAATCGTTGGGAGCTCTTCTAATCCAAAGCCAAGATACGTTTAATTAGTTCTCACCCAACCCAAGTCAAAATTTAAACAGCAATTTTAAAAAAATCAAAGATTCTAGTACAATGCAACCAAAAAGGTGTATGAATTTTCTACTTAAATGCTGAGGAATGATGATGGTAGGAAAGTATAACAAATGTTTTTCATAATTAAACATCATGTCTGTGTATGAGCACAAGAGCTTGTACGGAGAGTGAAGACGCTGCAATACATAACGTACAGGAAGTCGTCTTGATTCTGAGTCATGGTGCTTCAGGCATGATTGTGTGGTGTGAGGCAAGCTGAGAGGGAAGTGAGCACACCACGTTCAGACCCAAGGCTGCAGGAAAGCTTGGAACAGCACAGAGGCAGCACTGCCAGAAGCATCTTGTGTTTGTCATGCATCTGACTTGGAGTTATGTTTTGGATGCTGCACATTCAGAAACTTTTTGCTGTTGCAAATTTTCACTGTTCCCGTATTTAATCATAGGCCCTCAGGAGGGGCAACCACCCCCAGTTTAAGGAACTGTGTCATATGTCCTGACTTCCTTTGAAATCCTGAGATCTATCCAAAATTCACCTTTTTATGTTTGAGTTACAACTGGTTTCCTTACAAACAAGAGAACCCTGACTGTAGTCCAGTTTCTACGGAATGATTAAGAAAAACCAAACCTTAATCTTCTTCTTCTTCTTTTTTTTTTTTTTTTTTTGGATTTATTTAATGTGTATGAGTGTTTTTGCCTGAATGTATGTGTGTGGCTGGTGCCATGGAGGTGAAGTGGGTGTCAGATCTCCTAGAACTGGTGGACAAGATGGTTGTCAGTTACCGTGTAGGTGCTGAGAGGAGAACCCAGAGCCTCTGCAAAGCAACACGTGCTCTAGTCTTCTGAGCCAACTCTTCAGTCCCCACCCATCAATTATCAACCTTTTAACTTTCAGTCTGTTGAGACCCTGCGTTCACAGGTCGGGCTGACTTCTTGTTCTTCGTTTAGTTCACTGAGCTTTGAGTGTTGTGGTGAGCACTCCTGGCTTGAATGATGGCTGAGAGGTAACATCATGGAAGCGGTAACATTTAGGGGATGAGAGAAAAAGTGAATTACATGGTAATGAAGGAGGGCCCAGACCAGCAGGAGAAAATCCCGAGGGAAATGGGTTTAGGGAATGAGGGCAGGGTTTTACAGGAGGACCAGGTGGGTCTGGAAGGCCTCTGTTGGATTTGCTAACTAGGTCAATGGTTATCTTCACAAGAAATGTGTCACTGGAGTTGGAGGCAAAATGTGTCTGTTTACTAAAGTGTGGCTGGAAGGTGAGGAGGGGAGAGTGCATAGTACAGCTTAGGGAACCCTGACTGGGCTGAGAAGGTGGGACTACAAGGAATAGCTATGGAGGTGTCTCTTTATTTTTTTTATTTCTTTAATGAATAAGACCTACGCACACTAAAATGATTAGGGGAGAGAAGACAGAATAAGTGACACAGGCAGACACCTAAACTTGAAAGAACTCATTTCCTGAAAGGAAATGGGAGTGAGGGTGGGAACTAGAACTCAACTAAAGAAGCCCGCCCTACCTCCTGAGAGCAGAGTATTACAGGAATGCGCATCCTTACAGCCAGGACTCTAAACTCAGTGAGACAGCATGATCTTGGGTCTCACCCCAGAGCTACTGATATAAGAACCCACTTCTAAATAAAAATTTCAAATGTTTCACATGTCCATTGAGTTTAAAAAAATACTGAGTGGAGACTACAGAGGTGGTTTAGAAGTTACGAGCATTTGCTGGTCTTACAGAGGACCTAGGTTTGGGTCCCAGAACCGATGTATCATCTTATAAACCAGTTGAAACTCTAGTTCCAGGGGATCCAGTCCCCTTCTTCTGGCCTCTATGGGTACAAGGCACAAACATAAATACATGTAGGCACTTACATATCTAAATTTTTTTAAAAAAATTTTTTTTAATAAAAAAGAAACACTGGATAAATTGATGAGGAGTATGGGATCACCCATGGCTTATTTATCATCATATTGCCTATAATATGCTAGGAGAAATAAAAATCAGATGTTCAGCCTTTGATAGTCTTAAGCATGCAGACTCAATGCATTTCTCCCATTTTAATCTAGAGCTTGAATTCTTTCCCAAATGATTCATAATCCTCTACACTAAGTGGTAATTTTATGCCATACCCCAAGTGTCCTCATTTTGTAGGCTCAGAGGTCAATAGTATATTGACACTAGCATATATATCTTTAAACACTGTACATATGTAAAACAGGTTGTTTCTGTAATCACACCCTGTAGGTATAATTCTGAAAATTTAGCATATTCTATTCTTATCAACAGAACTTAAAAGACATTCCCTAGTTGATGGTTAATCTTGTTAACTTGGTGAGATTTAGAATTACTTAGAGTCAAATCTCTGAGCATTTCTGGGACAGATTTTTCTAGACTCAGTTAGCTGTAGTGAGAAGACCATCATAACATACAACTCAAATAAAAAGGAGAAAAGGAGCCAATCACCGGCGTCTTTGCTTCCTGACTGTGGGCACAGCATGACTAGCTGCTTCAAGCCCCTGTTGCTAAGACGTCTGAGCCATGACAGACTGAACTCTAGACTGTGGGGAAAAATAAACTCTTCCCCTCTAAAAGTTGCCTTTGTTGGGGATAATTCTGTCATAGCAACAAGACAACTAATACAGAAAATTGGTCAGGAGTGGGGTGGCTGCTGTCATCAACATGACCGTGGGATTCTTTGGCCTTTAGAATGGAGTTGTGGGAGAAACATGTAAGAGCCTGGGACTTTGGGTTAGAAAAGCTTTTTGATGATGTGAAAGAGCTTAATGGGCTCTTTTGGTAGGAGTTAAGAGTTCCATAGGCAAGAAAGATGTGGGTAGTGGGGGTCTGATTTTTGAGGCTTCAGAGGAAGACAAAAACTCTTGGAAACAATGGAAGAAAAAAATCCATGTTATATTTAGTCAAAGAATCTAGCTGCATTTTTGCACGTCTTGAGGATTTAAGTGAAGCTGAATATAAAAATAATTAACTAGTCAGGCATGATAGGACACACCTTCAATGCCAGCACCTGGAAGGCAAAAGCAGTAAAGATGAGTTCAAGGCCGGCCTGATCTATACAAAGAGTTCCGGTCAGTTAGGGCTTCCCAGTGAGATCTTGTCTCAAAACAGTAACAACACCACCCAAGCCACCACCACTAACAACAAATCAGAGCAAAACAAACAAAATAACTGATGTATTTGGCAGAGGAAATTTCAAGGCAGGCTAGCATTCAGCCTGTGGCATTGTCGTTGTTTGTCACATTTATCTAGGTTTACAGTTAAAGAAAGAGCAACAGGTGGGCAGAATTTTTCTTTCTTTCTTTTTTTTTTTTAAGTGTATAGTTGTCAAGAAAAAGAGATTGGGTAATTTTAAATTGTAGTCAATGCACACATTCAAAGTAAGTTTAGTGTTCAAGAGAATTAGTCTCCTCTTCACTGGGACAACAGAAAACTGCCATGAGGGCAAGACCTCGCCCATCGAAGACTCTAGCTTTTGAAAATACAGTTTCGTCTGAAAGCAGAAAGAGTAAGCTGGAGGACTGCCTTGTTTCTGGAAAGAGCCTGCCTAAGGAAGTATTTCCTCATGGTTAGAGAGTATAGGCTGCTACAGCAGGTTCAAGGAGACAAGTCTCCATCCTGAGCTGGCAGTAGAACTTAGAAGTGTCCTCCATATGATATGGTTCTAGTTGGGTAGGCATGTAAGATGTGAGGTTAAGGAGACCATGGAGTCTTATACCATAGTTTCAGAGAACAACTGAGGCTAGGCAATATGGCAGGACTGGAGTCCCTGAGAAGTGACTGTATGAAGCTATGAAAGCAAAACCCAACTTGCAGTGGAGACACCAGGATGTTGGAGATGCCAGAATTATGAGATGTCTGCCGAGGATGCACGCATGGCATGGAGTTGACTCAAGAGAGAAGCCGTGAGGCTGGAAAGACGACTAGCTTAAGAACATTTGCTTCTCTTACAGAGGATCTGAGTTTGGTTCCTAGCACCTCTGTGACAGTTCAAAACTGTCTATAACTCCAGTGAACTCCACTTCCAAGGGGGGATCAATGTCTTCTAGAATCTGTGGGCATTACATGCGTGTGTGTGTGTGTGTGTGTGTGTGTGTGTGTGTGAGAGAGAGAGAGAGAGAGAGAGAGAGAGAGAGAGAGGCTTGCATATATGCAGGCAAAACATTCATACACAAAATTAAGAAAATTTTCATTTAAAGAGAGGTTTTATGTCCTTCAGACAGCAGAAAAGGAAGGGGCAGGAAAACCTAAGCCTGTTAGAACCCAGATAATTTCTTCATGAGCTCTCGCTGCCTGTCATGGAGTTGCAGAATGTTATGTTTGCTTTGCTGGGATTTGGTCTCATCTTTCCTTATTTCTGCCTTTTGGAATGAGAATGTTCACTCTGTGCCATCGTATTCTGGAACTATGTAATGAATTTTCTGCTGTTATAGGGCCTCACAGTTAAGAGATTGCCTTCATCTCAGAAAAGACACTTTTCACTAGCATTGGGGTTGTCAAAGATTATGGGGACTTTTGAAGTTGTACTAAATGCATCTGCATCATGAGGTGGCCATGAACTTCGGTGGAAGGTAATTTTTAATAGTAACACCGACTGTCAAGTTGACAAGGGTAGAGTTGTGAAGAGGTTAATTTTGTCAACTGGATGGGATTTACAAAGATCTTGGAGACAAATCTTTAGACATGTCTGGGAGTGATTTTCTAGATTAAGTTAACTAAAATGGAAAAAAAAAAACCCTCACTCTAACTTCCAAACCAAATGGAAAAAAGGGAGCTGAAGATGCTTCTCTCTTTGCTTCCTGTCTACAGATACAAACTGACCTGCTACCTCAGGTTCTGCTGTCGTAAATCCTCTGCCACAAGGACTATAGGCTGAAACTGTGAGCCAAAATAAATCTTTAAATTGTTTGTGCCAGGGTAGGGTCACAACATAGGACAAATAGCTCCTATACCATGGGAGCACAGCACAGCATCCAAACATACATGGAATGCCTTAAATGCTTATTAACTAAGTGTTGCCCTGCTACTCAGGATTACCCAGACTTGCCTTACATGCAATCCTGGCCCTTCCAAATCTACCTCCTTATCTCAAAGCAGCTTACCAGTCCATTTCCTCATTCCTCTCTGTACAAATAGTCCATATCTTGTAGCTTAGGTGTATTTGCTTAGACATGCAAGTGTTTCTGTGTAGGGTTGAAAAAAAATTATGTTATCCGTTTACTTTTGGATCATAGCTTCTTGATGTGAATGGCAGGGTTTTGTATAAGATAAACAATAAGCTTTTTCAGTCTTGAAATTCTTTGATTTCATGTATTACAGCCAGCTTTCCTCAAAATATATGCTAGGAAATTAGTCTAATAAAATAAAATTGAGTCAGTGCCAAAGACCATTCTAAGTAAAATTCTGAAGTTAGCAACACCACACACACACACACACACACACACACACACACACACACACAACTCATCTGCTGTCTGGTCAGCTTTAAGGACTGATGCCTCATAACATTTCAGCGTTTTGAAGCTGTTAACAAGTATTACTAATGGGTTTAATCTGCTTTTTAAAACCCTCTCCTTTGTGTAAAGACAAATGGAAATTCTTCAAAATGAATTAAGTCATTAGAGAGAGAAAGTGGAAGCTTGAGCAAAATTCTCTTCTAATGTAGTTATGGAACCAATCCCCAGAGACATGGGGGACTTGGAGAGAACCTCAAGTTAGTGTCAACTGATCCTGCAGATACCAACTGGGGACATCCATGTTGATGGGTATTTTCATATTGTTTTTTAGATTTCGTGTGATTTAGGCTTCCACCAAGAACAGGATTTCCTTTGACTGTCATGTGTTTTGTTTTAATGAGCCGGTGCTTTCAAGCGTTGTTACCTACAAGGCCCAAGTCGGTGGTCTAAGAGGGAGGGTGAAAGCCATTTCTCTCCTCACGAAACAAGCTAGTTGGTACAAGAAGGCTTGAAGCGAAATTGCGGGGTGGGGTGGGGGCGAGGCGGTTCAAAATTGAACAAGATGGGGTTTGAAACTGTTGCAGGGAAAAGTGTCCGTGACAGCCACCTGATAAGCCTTTGAAGTGCTGCCTCCCTTGGCCAGTCAGCTCTGGATCACTAACAGTCTCTGGACTCTGGGGCGTTATCCCTGCCCCTGGCCAATTCCTGCGGTACCCACCCGGCTCTTCCCTCCCCTGCCTCTTGGATCCTGCGTTCCCATCCCCCCCTTCCTTCCTCCAATCCCCGCTCCCCTCTTTCCCTTTCTCGCCCCCTCCCTTTTCTCTTCAAGCCCTCCAGCCCAGCCCACTCCGCTTTCTTTCTCCCTCTTTTAGGCGCTCAATCGCGCTACCGCTGCAAACGCCCCCGGCTCCCTCCTCCGTGGGCGGTGCCGCGGTCTGGCTGTGTGCAGTTGCGCAGGCGCGCTGAGCGGCGGGCGAAGGGGAGGGGGTGCTGGCGGGCTCCGCGCAGGCGCGCACTGCTCTGCTGGGCACGGCTTGGCACGGGCGTCTTTCCCTCGCTCTGTCTGGGCTGCGGAGCTTCTCCGGGCGTAGAGGCGCTCGGCTGCACCATGTTTCTCCACTCAGTCAACCTCTGGAACTTGGCGTTCTATGTCTTCATGGTATTTCTGGCTACTCTGGGGCTGTGGGATGTCTTCTTCGGCTTCGAGGAGAACAAGTGCAGCATGAGCTACATGTTCGAGTACCCGGAGTACCAGGTACGGCCCTCCCTCACCTGCGCGCCCGCACCTCCCGAGCTTCTCTCGCGCTCGACTGGAATGCTCCAGGTCGGAGCCCTTCTGGCACTTGAAGTCTCCTGCCTGGTGCTGGGCAGGGCATCCTCGCCTGCGCGACCCCTCGTCCCCCACCCAGACCCCGGACCTCGACTTCTGACTCCCAGAGAGCTAGCCCCAGTCCCTCTCCTCAATCCCTATCCTTCCCGAACCCTCCTTTGCTTGCAAGGAGATGATTTCTCTTCGCGCCCAGTGATGGGCCCGTCAGAATTCGCTTTTCTGGAAAGAAACACAGCGTCTTGCAGAGTTGCCAAGAGTGATTTTTAAAAAGAGGCTCCTAGGTTTTACCTCTGGGTGAAGTGAAAGACTGCCCTGATGAATAATTAAACTGAAAACTATCTCTTTCCCTCTTGTGGAGAATTTTGCGGATCCACCTGTTCTGTAGGTTCTGAGCCCGTGGGTGTGTGTACCTGTGTTTTTGCATGCCTCTGAACAGTCAATGACCTGCATAATCTATTACGATAAATATTATAATCAGTTGCATGCACATTCTGGTGTTATTTTGTTTTCTCATTGGATTTAGCAGGATCTGCCTCCTCATTCACCGCCCCCACCTCCTCTGTTCTAATTTGAATGCTTTCATTAATTGCTTCATTTGTTCTGCGTAGTAGAATCTAGAATTTCATTCATGACCAGCAGTAAAAAGAGATAATAAATCACACAGCTGTCAGGAGAAATTTCCATCCGATGATATTTTTCTTGAGATTTCTAAATGAATCTTTTAATTTTGGAATATCTATTATAATAACTCCTATAAAATATACATAATACATTTTGATAGAGTGCATTCTTTTAGGATCGTAGCAGATTTTTCTGTCGATAAAGAATGAAAATCAGGATTGCATCTGTGTACAGGTCTTTATAGAAGGAGTCTGTTTGATGCCCTTCTTATTTACATTTAAAAACTGATGTATAAATTGCTGACGAGCATCCTTTCCTGTGGGTATTTTCTATTAGAAGAGTTCCTACCTTGATTTTGCATCAGTGGTTATGAGGAAAGGGAACACTGCATTTTAGATGCTCTTGGAGATTTTTAACAAGTTAGTGTTAATCCCTAAGCCAATAAGCTGATGTTGGTTTATGTGCATTAGAATCTTAATAGTTAAATATATGAACTTTAGGTTTTTTTTTTTTTAAACTGAAAATAGAGTTCATTATGATTCCCTCTCATTGCCTATGGTTTAATAATTTGAAAACTCAGTAAAATTGAAGTAGGTCCCTTTAGTGTAGTACTGTATTAAATGGTCACAATAAAATCATTTTGGAACGATAATTTCCATGTATTTTTAGATTTCCCACAATTATTCCATCTATTTTAATATTTGCAGCAGTAGAAATTGTCTTCCTTCATGTTGAGAGCAAAGCATATGGATCTCACAGATGTGTCTTCTGCCTCATGAAATTCACTAGAAAGAGAAAATTAGTGTCACTGAGACAGAAGAGCCATTGGGCTTTTTTGTTGAGTAGTGGGTATGTAGTTATTTTGGTACAAATTGCTGTTTCGGAGTTTGACACTTATTAATTTGTGTGTATAGTAATAATCAGTGGAGGAAGTTTTAGTCCACATTTTTAACAGACTTTGAATGAATTAGGTTATTTTACAAACAGAATTAAGGCCTACCTATAGAAACAAGGCCATTTGAATAAATACTGAGGTTTTAAGATAACCGAGGTCATCAAGTTAAGAGCCAAATGGCTTTCATATGAGGAAAGCTGTTCTAAGGATTGTTCATCTGTTGCCTTTTAGATTAGCATTTCTGTAGCTTTCTAACTGTTTGCAGGTTTGGTGTCCAGCAGGTGGCATGGCCTCCTCATGGCGTGTCATCCTTCTTGAGGCCTTTTTCTTTTCCCTTTTTAAAAATTGCTTATTTGTGCCTTTCTTAGCTAGAAAGCAGAAAATGATAAACAGCCTTTTTTTTTTTTTAACTGACAGAGGAATTTGAAATTCTTTGCAAAAATGAACTTTGAGTTTAAAATTCTCTATTTATCCTTTGCCTGTAGTTTCCTGGGTGCTCTTATTTTTAATTAACTATATATTATGGTTGGATCTTCAGTCTATCACATCGTTTACAGCTTCTTGCTCTATGATGCCAATAGGGCCAAATGGTTATTCAGCTGTACATAATTTTAGGCAAATTGTAGAATTTGAGCAGAAACACCTGAGTTGTTTTCTCTCGTCTGCTCATTTGGCTCTGTTCATGTGTGTGACCTATGATTGCTCTGTTCATGTGTGTGA
>JANHMN010000001.1:136663787-136723841 GCA_030674055.1 Rhabdomys pumilio | reverse complement strand
TGTTCATGTGTGTGACCTATGATTGCTCTGTTCATGTGTGTGACCTAATGATTGCTCTCTGAAAGGAAATGTTGATGCTGCAAATATAAAACACATTTATTATAAAAAATGTTAATGTTTATTTGGACAGTCATTTATTAATGAATAGGTATATTTGGCAGGAGAGGAATTAGTGATGAAAAGCCTCCATGTCTTTTTGGTTTTTTTTGGTTTTTTTTTGTTTTGTTTTTGTTTTTTGTTTTTTTCGAGACAGGGTTTCTCTGTGTAGTCCTGGCTGTCCTGGAACTCACTCTGTAGACCAGGCTGGCCTCAAACTCAGAAATCCACCTGCCTCTGCCTCCCAAGTGCTGGGATTAAAGGCGTGCGCCACCACCACCACCGGGCAGGGCAGCCCCCATGTCTTTAACGTATATATTTTAACAAGAAGAGAGACGAGAATATAAAAATCAGTTATAATGTAACAAGAGACTGTGTACAAGGCTCTCCAGAGGAGAAGGAATATACATATTTGTACTGGGTTTTCAAAGGCTTTTTGAAAAGATGTACATTGAGGGGCTGAAGAGATGGCTCAGTGGTAAAGAGCACTGGCTGCTCTTGCCTGAGCCTGAGTTCAGTTCCCAGCACCCACCTGGTGGTTTACAACCACACTTGACTCCAGTTCCAACCAGACACCCTCCTCTGGCTCCATGGTATTGTGCAGGCAAAAGACAATAAAATAAAAAGTAGCTGAAGTGAGAGGAGCAGGAGAGGTGAACTCGGACGTGCAAGCCGTTTGGCTAGCATATATGAAGGAGGGAAGGCACCAGGATATACTGTCTGATCAGCATTTATAACATGTTACTATTGATGTAAAAGGGAGAACACAATCTAGAAACATATTTGCCTGTGTACATCCAAATTATAGTTGGCAGCACACATCAGCTGAAGCTGATTCACATCGGTTGTCATCTGGGATGGGGAAACTGACCAGCTATAGGACTGTGGTAAGAGACATTCTTTTCAAAGCCTGTCCTTTTGAAGTTGAAAAATTTAAATACATTAAACACAAAATTTAAAAACTGGCATGTGTAAATTAGAAGAGTGAGATAGATTTTGGAATCAAATTTTAAAAGCTTCCCCCTCTAAAGTCTTTATTACTCATGTGTACATTATGGAAATCCATGAGGGATGTTTAGCTAGATGTTTTGGTAGCAGCATGAACTGGATTTTAGCAGAGGATGTATGACAAGAAGAAAGGCCTGTCTGAAAGGTTAAGTTATGTCTAGGTTTTTCCCCTGTTTTAATCAAGCAGGAGTCCTTAAGCCTACTCTTGGGAGTAACTTCAGTCAAGGGCCAAGAGCTCCTACTAAGAACTTTAAAAATGTCTGCATTTATTTTGATAATTTTGTTTTCTTTTGGTTAAACCATAGACATTACACTTTTATAGTTTTCATTTACAAGTGAAAGGTATATATTATACACACACACACACACACACACACACACACACACACACACACACAGGTATCACAAGATTAAGACCTTTGCTTTTTTAAGTCAGTGTTCTTTAGCAGTTGAGGGGTTGTTAGAATGCTTGTCTTTTGGGAGGAGTGTATGTTGGCAATGAGAACAGCCTCTTCTGAGGTGCAGTCAAGGCAATACAGACTGCAGGATCTCCTCATAGAAGTAATATTTAATGAAAAGGCCACTGATTGTCACTACAGGTCTTTTGTGGGTGAGAACCTGCTTATTTTAAGTTGTCCATATGAAATAATTTGTGTTGGAACCCTACAGCTATGTTCCTTTATGTTTCTTTTCTCTCAGCATAGCGTCCCTTCTGTGTGCCTACCAGGTGCCTCTCCTGTTGTCTTCCTGACACATACTGTATCTTGTGCTCTGCCTGGAGGTGTCGTTTGTCATTGGCCTGCATTTCTCACCATTTCCTCCTCTCCTTTCCCCTCCCATCCTTTAACTCTCCATCCCACCTGTATATATTTAGAATATGTATATATTGTTAATTTTTAAATGATATAAATATTTTACAATGAAATTGCCCATAAAATAGCATGTTATAAAATATGTCAAATATGTTGTTTTGCCTACTTTTTTATCTTCAGAGAAATATATATGTATGTATGTATGTATGTATGTATGTTTTGTTCTTGTTTTTATTTTTCAAGACAGGGTTTCTCTGTGACCTTGGCTGTCCTGGAGCTTGACTGAAGACCAGGCTGGCCTTGAACTCAGAGAGCTTTGTCTGCCTCTGTCTACCAAGTACTAGGATTAAAGGCTTGTACCACCACTGCCTGGCCTTTTATTTTTGATAATTTCTTGTTTTCTGGATTAATGTTCAACTTAGCTCAAACTTGTCCACTAAACTAAAAACTATGTGTTACCATTGCATCAAATTATGTTCTTATTTGGGAGCAGTTAAGGAATTTTTTTATTCTCTTTTATTTTCTTTTTTGCTTGATTTGTACCCCAATAAATAAAATATTGTATCATTCTCACTTTTGTTTGCACACTGAATAACCATTATTGAGACTAATTTGACTTGAAGTGTTAGTGTGCTTATAAAACAAATGATAGAGTTGGTTTTTCTGTATTTGGTATATTGGAGAAAATAATTTAAAATGCTAGCCTGTTAAGTAATAAGCACGTAGAACCGTAGATGCTTCTGTGATATAGTTGGCCTGGATTATGGTAATATTCTCAAAGGAATATTCTAGAATCTACACAAATGATTCACATCCTCTTTTGAGCAGTAAGTTTTTACAGCAATAAAAATAACACAGCTTTTGAAATTCATACAGTAAAATTTTTTCATCAAGTATATACATGTTTTACATTTCTAGATTATTGATATATTGATACCTGTTTTAGTTTTTGATTTAGTACAGTGGTTTGTTTTTTGTGAAGTACTCTGGAATTCCCAGCACTTGGGAGACAGTGGTAGGAAGGTGGACTGTCAACCAGCAGAAGCTACATAGTGAGACCCCGCCCCGAAGAGGGAGTGGAGAAGTTTACACTTCGCTACATCTTCAATAAATGCCCACCCTTTGGTGATGACATTAGACCTTGCATATGTTGTGTAATATATGGCTGCTCTATGAATTGAAGCTAATGTTACTCAGTGGAATATTTATGGTAAGAAGAATGTATATATCTTGATCAAGACTTTGTTGTAAGGTTCAGATTATTTTGTTAAACCATCATAGTTAAAACATTGTCCAACAAACCTCCTGGGGCTATGGCATGGCGTAGTAGGTGAAGGGCTTGCCACACAAGCAGTAGGCAGTTGCTGAGTTGATCCCCAGCACACCGGTAAAAACCTGGGCCTGGTAATCTGTGCCCGAAATCCCAGTGCTGGGGCGGCAGGGTCAGGCCAGGCAAGATTTCTAGGTTCAGGAAGAGATCTTGTTTCAAAATAAACAAGTGGGAGAATAATGGAGGAGGATCACCAGTGTGGACGGATGACTTCCACGTCTGCACACACATGCATCTGAGTATGCCTGTGCACACATGTGAACACATCATACACACACACAATGATTGACCATGCATGTATACACACACACACCCCAACAATAACATGCTTCATTTAAAGTTGTAGCAGCTAGAGTATTGAGGTGGGCCCAAGGTAAAGGAGACACCTATAAAGTAGTTTAAATGGCAAAAAGAATTGATCTGATCATGGAAATGTCTTATCCTCATTTTAAATTAGAATTGATAACTGGTTCTAAATTAAATTAAACTGCATTTCCAGTGAAACTTTTTTGACATATACCAGTGACATATAGCCATTGTCAGGGATTATTTTGGCTGACTGGTTAGAATTTCAACCATATGTGTTTTATGCTTTTATGAAGGTTATACTTATGATCCATATAATTTAAGAATAATCCCCCGTATGATTAATAATAAGGAGAACTCATTTTGTGAATTGGGTATGGTTTATGGCATTCATAATATTTGTCTACTATACCATCTTAAAGTTCCTTAATTTATGTTTGCATTGAATCTGAGTTGTATTAATAAAAGTGATTAAAATGGACCTATTTATTTATTTATTTATTTATTTATTTATTTTCTGTAGAAAATAGAACTTCCAAAGAAACTGACAAAGCGCTACCCAGCATATGAGTTATATCTTTATGGAGAAGGCTCGTACGCTGAAGAACACAAAATTCTCCCTTTGACAGGAATTCCTGTTCTCTTTCTTCCTGGTAATGCTGGAAGCTATAAGCAAGGTAGGTAGTGGAAGAAAACATTAAAGCTGTGAAATCCAGCTCCAGACTTTGAATCATGTACATACTGCCAGAGTCAAGTGGTGAAATGAAAGCTTACTCTGTCAAGTATTGTGTTGGACCTACTGGGAGAGAGACCCATATGCATGCCACTTCCTTCAAGAGAAAGCAAACACTAAAATAGAAGGGAAAAAGAAGAGTTGAACACTACTTTGCAAAGAGAGAGAACAATCAGATGGCATAGGGTAGGGTAAATAGATTATGCAGGTATTCAGAAATAGAAGAAAGGTTTCTGTTGGAAATGAAGTTACTGAGAATGGAATCTGAAGCATTCAGTGGGGAGATAAAATCTTAAATGATGCTGAACAAGAGAAGAGTTTCTCCTTGGGTAGAGACATGTAGCAGTATGGAGGAATTACAGAATGGTGGGAAGAATGTCAGAGCTTCTGGCTTAGCAGCCAGACATCCCAATCTGTAAGTAATTTTGTTTACAGAAAAAATCTGCTTCAGTTCTTATAAACACCGGAGGAATTGTTATGTAACGAATCCAGGCTTGTTTTAACATGTATGGTAATCATGTGTACTTATTGTTCATCTACAAAATATTTGTGGACTATCTACTGTAAGCCAGGGAATATTCTGGGTATGAATATCCAGACAGAAGAGGACCGTACTCATCAAACACATGTTCTTATGGGGAGACAGCCATCAGTAGATGTTCCAGTGATATTAAAAGCTGTAAGAAATAAGTACTGAGGGAGGCAGAAGGGAAGCAGTAGGATTGTGGCTTGGTTAGATGAGGTGATTAGGAAAGGCCATGGTGAGGAGAGCTTGCTCATAATTTAGGGAGTCCTTGATACAAAAATGTGTTTGCACTCAGGACCACCATGACTAGAGAAAACTGAAGTTAGAATGGAGATATGTGTACATAGACACACATACACACAGGGAAAGGCTGCCGAATATTTACTTGAGAGGCATGTGAAACATGATGTTTTGGGTAATCTGATTTTTTTTTGTTAACTATCATGTTTGAAATGATACATACATACTTACCATTGTTACAAAGCTAACTACAGAGAACTAAAACTTCAGTGAAGAAGTGGAAGATTGCCAGCATCCTGGAACCCCCCGAGTTCCCTCGTGATTAAAGCTTTCTTCCCTTACACACACACACACACACACACACACACACACACACACACACACACACTTACTTCAACAATTCTAACTTTAAGGTGGTGATTTTTATAACTCTCTTTGTAGTCCTAATACCTAAGTGTTCATCCCTGGTGTACTTTATTGCTTTGGGGATGATTTTAATCTTTATAATGTATAACCATCAACTGTGTATTCTTTGTGCTTGGTTTCTTCTAGTTTGTTTTGTCCGTAAAAGTCTTCAAAGTTACTGTACGAACAATAAACTGTCCACTTGTTTAACACCATATTGCTCTTTTGTAAAATTTTTATAGAAGATAATTTGTATAGTTTTTCCATTACTTTTATATTGGCAATTACAAACACTGTTCTTCTGCATACATCTTAGAGCACATACGTTTCTGTACGTGTAGATTTATCCTAATAGTACTAATTCCCCATCACAGGTTTTACATATCCCCTCATCTTTACTTATTACACTGATTATATTCTTATAATTAGTGTATGATGCTTTCCTTTATATTACCTGTGTGACAACACTGAGATTGTGAAATTAAAATTTTCACAAATCTAATAAATACAGTTTACTTTTTGAAAAGGACCAGTATGGCTCTGCTTTGAAGAGAATATGCCATTACAGGGCAAGAGTGGAAGTAGGAAAGATGCTTAAACATCATGTGTCATCAGAGAAAGGCAAACCAGAATGCAGTACCACTCCCCACAATGATAAATAAATGGCTAAAATAAAAAAGACAGATAGTAGCAAGTGCTAGCAAAGACGTGGAGACGTGGAATCCTCACACATTGCTGATGGGATGTGAAGGATGAATTAGTGATGTAAGCGCTGTAACTGGATGGACTTTGTGAACATCATAAAAACTGAAAGAAGCCAGTCACACAGAGTCACATTGTGGGATGATATTATTTATCTGAAATGTTCAGAATAGGCAAATTCATGGAGACAGAGAATAAGCTGGTGCATATCGAGTGGTGCACATCGGGGACTAGGGATGGGTATAGAAGGAATAGGAATAGGAGGATTGGACAGTGACTACTCATGTGGTTGAAATATTCAATTATACAAAATTGAGGTTGTACAATACTCACTAGAGGCGACAAATGCACTAAAATCCATGGAATTACAAATTCTGCACAGGGTGGCTTGTGTAATATGTGAATTATATCTGTTCTTTTAATTGGTGTGTGTGTGTGTGTGTAGAGCAAGTGGGTTGGAGGGTTAGGGATCATTCTCCACCTTTTCCTTTCTTCTTTCCTTTATCTGTCTGTATGTCTTATTTTATTTTAATGATCTCACTGGACCTATAGCTCTCAGATTTACCTTGAAATCTGTCCAGCAAGCCTCCAGGGTCCTTCTGTCTTTGCCTCCTTGGTGCTGGTAGTAGATGCCTGGCTTTTCACATGGATTCTGGAATCTGAGCTCAGGGTCTTCATATTTGAACAGCAAAGCTTTACCAACTTAGCTGTAGCCTCAGGGTCTTATTTGGTACCACTGATAAGTTGTTTATATTCATGATGGGTTTATTTATTAAAAACTTCAGGACGGAGTTGGATGCTTTTCCAGGATGTTTTGTATAGTGAGCCCTCTTCTCTTTCACTCTGCAGTTCGGTCTATCGGCTCTATTGCTCTTAGGAAAGCAGAAGACATCGACTTCAAGTACCACTTCGATTTCTTCAGTGTCAACTTCAATGAAGAACTGGTGGCGCTGTATGGGGGGAGCCTTCAGAAGCAGACCAAGTTTGTGCACGAATGCATTAAAGCCATTCTCAAACTCTACAAGGTAGGAGAGAAATATGCAAAGCAGTAGTGCCAGTGGCTTTGTGGTTTTTTTTTTTTTTTTTTTTAGGGACACATTTGATTGTAAATAATATACTTGATTATCTTGGAGTTGAAACAAAAATACAAAAATGGCAGTACTTAAAAAAAATAATGTAATACCTTCAAGTCAAAGCTAGTTTAAGATCTAGGTTGAACTGAAACTTCCTGGTTCAT
Source organism: Rhabdomys pumilio (assembly GCA_030674055.1). Taxonomy (NCBI): domain Eukaryota; kingdom Metazoa; phylum Chordata; class Mammalia; order Rodentia; family Muridae; genus Rhabdomys; species Rhabdomys pumilio. The sequence continues at coordinate 136,716,446 of JANHMN010000001.1, read as the reverse complement.
TGAGAGATTCTGTCTCAGAAGATAAGGTGGAGGGCCAGAGAGAGGACTCAGTGGGGAAGGACACCTGCTGCCCAGCGTGATGACCCTCTCCCCAACATGCTCCTGATACATGTGCACACATGCAACAATAACAAATCAAAAACTAGAATGACTAAATTACTATCTGTTCAGTAGATTATAGGAAAAGGCAGACATTTTGAAGACTTTGGATTTCATCCTCTGCTCCTGCCCCCGACCCCCAAAGAAAGAAATTCCCCTAATGATAAAAGGGTCAATTTATGTGGGACAAGTGGGCCATGCCACCAGACAGAAGAACTGGTAAGGCTGAAGCAGGTTCAAAACCCCAGGGAATCTTCAGAATTGAGAATGGTAGGTGTGGAATCAGCTCCCTGTCAAGCTCTGCCTGTCCTGGAACATGTAATCATGGCACCCCACTGAGAGGACCATGACAACTGGTCACATAGCATAAAAACCTGGAGTTCTCCATGCTAATGAAGTATCTAGATAGGCCCTGAGTGTTTGGCCAGTGAGCTTCCCTTCCTGGGCATTCCTTCCCACAAAAGGTATTTAATCCCTGCTCACCCTGAGTAAGATGTATGCATCAACATCACTGTAAAATAAAGCAGTCTAGACAAGTCAGGCTTGTTTCCTTCATCAAGGATTGCTGTGGGGGGAGGCCTTTATAGTAAAGAGCTGTGCCCCAATCTCCCGGAGAAGGCCTTCTCTCCTCCAGCCCCTCTGTAATCAGCACTTAGTCAGAAATGAACAGGGTTCAGTCTTGACTGAAGTTCAGCTATCCCCTTCCTGCCCAGCACATAGGGGAAGCCTGGACCCAGGGCTCCCATTCTCAACTCCTGGTTGTCCCCAGCAGCATCTGGGTACACAGGAGATTGAGAACCACATCATCAATCCCAGATCTCACTGTTTCTTGCCTAGAAGAACATGGGCTTCGACCCCTCATCACAGACTGTTCTGTCTCTCCTGAGTGGTTTGTTGGTGGTGCTTCAGCACCCCAGCAGCAAGGCAGACACACAGCCCAACAAATTTATAAAAAGCCAGAAACCAAATAAAACCTCTCAAATCATTAGTATGCATCTAATCCTTCCAAATTCACAAAGCAAAATCCAGTAGAACTAAGAAAAGGAACTAGCATTATTAACACAAATAGCACTAGTGATTTCAGCCCTGTTCTAATTACTGATAAGAAAATCAGTAAACTATGGATTTGAGCACTTATTTACCAGATTCTGCTATAAAATGTTTATTGATAACCTTAAAACACTCTACTCAACAGCTATAGAAATACTCTTTTTCAATACACAATGAACATTTACTAAGCTGTGTTCTATGCTAGGCCATATGCTGGATTGTGGATATTAATAATCTTTAAAATACTAAAACCATGTAATGTATTTCCTGAAAATAGCAAAGTTAAATTAGAAGTAAAAAAAAAAAAAAGATTTTTAAAAACTGTTATTTCTAGATTACCCAGTTTTTAAAAATGAAATTTGAAGATACTTTGAGCTGAATTAAAATGAAAATGCATATTAGAATTTATATTTTATACATGTACAAAATTTTCAACTAACAAAATGAAATTTAGAGAATAGATAACTTGATTAAAAGAAATACTATTTTGAATACTTAGAGAAGAGTAAGCTTTCAAATCAGTGACTTAGGCTTACAGCCTTTGTAAGCTGGGGAGAAAAGGAAGTTAATAAAGTTAAGTAAAATAAGAAAACAAGGTGAAAGTAGAAATTAAATGTAAAGCAACAGAAAAACTAACTTCTGCCAACAGTTGATTCATTAAAAAGATTAAACTTGTAAATTGTGGCTAGACTGATATGAAAAATGAGAAAACAAAGTAACAGTGTTAGAAACTAATGAGGATATATTCTACATTTGGAGAGGGTGATACAGGAATATTATGCACACTTTTATGCCTGTAAACTTAATAACTCAATCATATAAAGCTTTTGAAGTATAAATTATAAAACTGACACATAAGAAACTGACACATAAAATCTGGGTACCCCAGTATCTGTCAGAATTTTCTTTGAATTTGTAATTTAAAATCTTACCACCAAGCAAACCCTTAGAGCTCAGTGACTTTCAGTCATGTGAAATTCTAGTTCACATTTAAAAACAAATACTGATCTTAAAATAACAGCAGCAACAAAAACAATTTTCAAAAGAACAGAGGAGGAAAAAGACTCCGTTTTCAGTTCAGCATAGCTCTGACAGCAAAACTAGAAAAGGACTTTTAAAGAATAAGGGAGATACAATTCCATTTTAGGAAAAAGTAGAGAGTGCAACGGTCATTAAAAAGAAACTAAAGGGTTAATATTTCTCAGAATCATAAATATAAAAATTTCAACCAAATACCAGACTACCAAGCTCAGCAGTAATAATAGAATTTATTGCAAAAAGCCTAATCTGGTTCACTATCTAAATATTGGAGTCAGTATACAGTCCATCATAGGATCATCTCTGCAGCTGAAAGCCATTTGGCCACATTAGCACCAGTCCATGGCTTAATGTATAGAAAAAGGAACATAAATTCAGTGTAGGAGAGGATAGAATTTAATGATCTCTTCCTAAGTAATCAGAGTGTTATGGGGAGAAAATTGTCCTCTTTAGGTACAGGTAATAACTGGCAAGGTTATTTATCAAAAAAGATAAATACATGGCATCCACAGTAAACAAATTTCAAGCTTATATAGTAGGTAGGTTTTTTTTCTATTTTTGCTTTGGATTTTTCTAATGAACACATTAAATTTATAATACAAGTAATAAGTATTTCTAAGATGAGATACTAACAAAGATTTCTGTTGTAAGCAATTATAGTAGGAGTTGGAGGACAGTTGAATCTCATTGAGTGTGTAAGATACAGGTATGGAAAAGAACATTCTGGGCAGAGAACACCTTATTCATCATACAATTTCAGATAAATACAGCATTATACAAAACCAAAAGGCAGCCGGGGCGGGTCAATTAGATTGTACCGATGTATAGACAATTTTAGTGTTTTCCCCTTTTATCTAGGGTGGTGTGGGAAACTGTTGGGCAGGTTTTTGAAGATAAGTGACGCTCGTATTTAAACATCAGTAGTATCATTCTGGTTATATAGGAGAATAGACTGAAGGGCCATAGAATAGAGGCAGGGAAACTAGGTTGGAGTCTATTGAAGTCTCTCTGGCAAGAGCTAATAGTACTTTAAATTAAGTTGCTAGCAACTGAAGTGGTGAGAAAGGAACAAATTGGTGTTAGGGTTAGAGGCTGAGTAAGAGAGCTTTGCTGGGAGATTGCAGGCTGGAATTCTGTATGAAAGAAAAACAAGAATGACTCCAGATATTCTGTTTGGACAACTGAAGGCATTGAATTACCTTTGATAGGACTAGGTAGAAGATATTTGGGGGCAGCAAAGTTTAATTTAAACAGTTTGAGCTTAAGATGTGTAAGGTATTCCCAGTATAGCAGTTGTACCACAGGAATTGTGCGGCTGAGTCAAGAGATAAATAAATAAGAAAGAAAGGAAGGAAGGAAGGAAGGAAGGAAGGAAGGAAGGAAGGAAGGAAGGGAGGGAGGAAGGAAGGAAGAAAGGAGGAAAGAAAGAAAGAAGGAAATCCAGTCAAGATTAGTTGGGAATTAACACTAAATACATGTATTTAAAGCCAGGGGAGTAGATGAGTTTATCAGTGTGGCCAAGATCAGTAAGTGTGTGTGTGTGTGTGTGTGTGTGTGTGTGTGTGTGTGTGTGTGTATGCACATATGGGTATGTGTAAAGAGAAAAGTCAAAGACCTGAGACCCAGGCCATTTATTTGAGAGCTGAAAGAAATGCAGGAAAACAGAACCAGAGACTAGGAGTGAAAGGAAGCACCTTTGTTCTTGTTCTTGGCTAAGAACAAGAAGTAGGGGTATAGAGGTTGGCCCTTACCACAATGAGCTTTCTCTGGGATCCCTAAGACCATCCCCAGGTTGGCCAGCTTGCTAGTGGGATTCATAGGATTCAGTTTATAACACATGACCAACCGTCACATAGTCAAAGGACACAAAGCAAACTGGGCAGAAGGAAAAGCACACAGGACAAAGTCCGACAAAAGCAGGTGTACGCGTCCACCAGTCTCACGGGGTGGGCCGGCATTCTTACTTCATTTTGTTCTATCTGTAGCTTGTGATGTGAGAAACCTTGCCGACGACCGGCACTTATTAGAGTCTCGGTGTCCCAAGTTTCCATTAGAGGCTAATTCTGACACTTTCTGCCTGACATGTACAAAAATTCTAGCCTGGAGGACAACAGATATGCATCATAAACCATACTATTTGCATTGCGGGCACTATGAGCTATCCAAAGCAGTGGTTCTCAACCTTCATAGTGCTGTGAACCTTTAATACAGTTATTCATGTTTTGGTGACCCCCAACCATCAAATTACTTTCATAACTTCCCTGCTGCTATAAATTATAATGTAAATAACTGATATTCAAGATATCTCATATGTAACCCCTGTGAAAAGGTTGTTCAGCCCCCAAAGGAATCACAGCCCACAGGCTGAGAACCACTGATCTACAGAGTGGCAAGAAGCCTTCCAACATATAAGGACCCAGACTATACTCTGCAGCAGCCTTGCTTTCAGTTCGTTCTGAGAGTAGCAGACTTAGCCTTGTGTGTCAGCTCTTTTTTGCACAGTAACTGGGGAAAGGTACATATGAAGGATCAATGCTGGGGGCAACAGGCCCAGGCTTGGTGGAAACACTAAAGAGATGTTCTGGCTGGCCTAGAACTCAGTCCATAGATCACGGGCTGGTCTTGAACAGATACCCAGCTTTGCTGCCTCCCCAGGGCTGGGATTAAAGGTTTGTAACACCACCCCTGTTAAACAAAGCTTATTATTGTTTTAAAAAATTAATTAATTTCATGTATATGGATATTTTGTCTGCTTGAATGTCTGTGCACTCTGGGGGTGCCTGGTACCTTTGGAGACTGGAAGAGGGTATTGGATCTCCTGGGATTCGAGTTGCACACTGTCTTCATCTGCCATGCAGGTGGTGGCAGTTAAACCCCAATCCTCTAGAATTGAAGTTAAGTGAGCTTAACTTCTGAGCCATCTCTCCAGCCCCAACAAAGACTTGCATAACCAGTGGATAAATGTTTAAGATACTATTTTATTTTTTAAGCTAAAATACACTGTGGAGAAATAATTTGAAGAGACACCATATGAAAGTTCATTGCAACAACAGCTATAATTCTCTCATTCTTTAAAACTATTTTCAGTGCCAAATATTCTGATTTCTTATATATTATACAATTTAATATTCTTATTTATTTATTTACATCCCAAACACACTGCCTCCCTTCCAGGTCTCCCCACCACCAACTGAGACCCTTCTCCCATCCCTCCTCCTTTTCTCCGCTAAGAGGGTGGGACCCCACTGGGTATCCCCCACTCTGGTGCATCAAATATCTGCCAGATTAGGTGCATCTTCTACTGAGGCCAGGCAAGGTGGTCTTGTTGGGTAACAGATAACACAGTCAGGCTACAGCTTTAGGGAGAGCCTCTGCTCTAGTTGTTGGGAAACCCACATGGAGACTGAGCTGCCCATCTTCTACATATGTGTCCAGGGTCTTATTCCAGTCTGTGTGTGTCCTTTGGTTGGTGACTCATTGTCTGAGAGCTTCCAGAGGTCCAGGTTAGTTGATTCTGTTGGTCCTCCAATTCTGTGGGGCCTTCAATTCTTCCCCCCAAGTCTTCCGTAAGAGTCCCCAGCCTCCATCCAGTGTTTGGCTGTGGGTATTTGTATCTGTTTCAGTCACCTGCTGGATAGAGCCTCTCAGAGGAGAGTTATACTAGACTCCTGTCTGCAAGCATAACAATATCTTTAATAATGTTAGGGATTGGTGCTTGCCCATGGGATGGGTTTCAAGTTGAGTTGGTTATTGGTTAGCCAGTCCTTCAGTCTCTGCTCCATCTTTGTCCCTGCATTCCTTTTAGACAGGACATATTTTGGATTGAAAGTTTTGTGGGTACCTTGATGTCCTTATTCCTCTACTGGGGGTCCTGCTTGGCTATGGGAGGTGGCCTGTCCAGGTTCCATGTCTCCACTGGTAGGCATCTTGGTTAAGGTCACCCACATTGACTCCTGGGAGCCAACCCCATCTCAGGTCTCTGGGAATCTTCTTAAAGATTTTCCACATCCCCCAACTGTCACCCCTTGCTGCTAAGGATTCCATTCATTCTCCTGGTCTTCTGAGTCTCTCTCCTGTCTCTCCTCACACCTGCCCCCCCATTCTCTTCCCCTCCCCCTCACACCCACTTTCTTCCCTTCCTCTGCCTCCTATGACTGTTTTGTTCCCTCTTCTAAGTGTGATTCAACATTCTCGCTTGGGCCTTCCTTCTTGTTTAATTTCTTTGGGTTTGTGAGGTGTGTAGTGGGTATTCTGTGCTTTATGGCTAATATCCACTTATCAGTGAGTACAGACCATACATGTCCCTTTGGGTATGGGTTGCCTCACTCAGGATGATATTCTCAAGTTCCATCCATGTGCCTGCAAAATTTATAATGTCCTTGTTTTTAATAGTTGCATAATATTCCACTGTGTAAACAAACCACATTTTCTGTATCCATTCTTCCGTTGAGTTACATCTGGGTTTTTTCAGTTTCTGGCTATTATAAACAAGGCTGCTATGAACATAGTAGAGCACATAGCCTTAGGGTATGATAGAATATCTTTGGGGTATATGCCAGGAGTTACAGAGCTGGATCTTCATGTATTTCAGGATCTTCAGGTATTGGTATTTCGAATTTTCTGAGAACCTGCCAGATCGATTTCCGAGTGGTTTTACAGGTTTGCACTCACATCAGCAGTGGAGGAGCGCTCCCCTTTCTCCACATCCTCACCAGCATGTGCTGTTGCTTGCGTTTTTAATATTCTAAAATATATTTAATATACTCAGACCTCAGATTGTAAGCAGCCTAACAAATGAATGCAAACATGATTCACTAACTCAGTTCCAATTCTAGTTTGGAAAACTATAACCAAAACCTGTTAAGAATGACACAACACAAAAGAGTATTAGCACATTGCTCAGAACTGTGTGAAATGGACTTTTCTGTCTTTTGAGGGGTGCCTCTATGGTTTATCTTCGCTATTGTATTGCCCATATACAAACAGAAGTACGAAGTATTTTTCTTAAGATGCTGAGGATTCTATCATGATGATTTTATTTGTCTTTGTTTAAAAACAGGGTCAAGAGTTTGCCCCTACAAGTGTGGCAATAATTGGTCACTCTATGGGTGGCCTTGTTGCCAGGGCATTGCTCACGCTGAAAAATTTTAAACAAGATCTGATCAATCTTCTTGTTACACAAGCCACTCCTCATGTGGCCCCTGTGATGCCGTTAGATCGTTTCATTACAGGTAAGTGCTCTGACATTCAAACCAACCTTCTCTGGTCAGGGTGAAGCAAGCAGTCTTTGTAGCTATTTCCATTAGAGGTTTTGTTGTTGTTGTTGTTTCTTGTTTGTTTTGTTTTTTTTTCTTTTCTGGCTTTGACAATTACTGGAGGATAACCCCTAATCTACTCTTCTAACTGCGGGCCTTGCTACCTCCCCAGTGGTATACCCCAGATACTTTCTGTTTCTCCTGGCCACATTCTCATGGTCCATCTCCCCTCATGGTAGCTTCCTCCTCTCCTCTTTTTTTTTCTTTCTTCTCCTCTCCCTTCTTCATTCCCAACCAGGTAATTCAAACCCTGCCTCTAATCCCTCCAGTAATTGCTTATAGCTAATTTTATTTAACTAAAAGTTTTAAATCAAGGAACGGGCTGCACAACAAAAGCTTGTAAAGGTGAGAATTCAAGGATTCACTGTGGGTCTAGACCTTCTGGTACAGAATTTAGCATAACAATACATAGCAACAGACCACACCTCAACAATTCCCCTTTTTTGTCTAAATAAAAAGGTTCTTTCTCTTTTAATTATAAACAACAGGAGCTGGAGAGATGGCTCAGAGATTTAGAGCACTGGCTGCTCTTCCAGAGGTCCTGAGTTCAATTCTCAGCAACCATATGGTAGCTCACAACTATCTGTAATTGGATCAGATGCACTTTTCTGGTGTGTCTGAAGAGAGTGACAATATACTTACATACATAAAGTAAATAAATCTTAAAAAATAACAAACAATATACAGTAGGAACAATAGTGAAATTATTATAAAAATTATTAGGTAAGAGTTACATTGAAAAGTTCTTCTAGTCTGTATTTGGCAATTGAGGAGAAAGTATTCTATTATCTATCGTATCCTGGTGACTTCAGAGTTCTATGTGTAAATCAGTTTCTAACTTGACTTGTATTAAATACCTTTATAGACCTAGAACATCTTCTTAAATTCTAAACAACTTACTTAGATAGTAAGACTATGACGTTCTAATCTTTAAACTCATCAGAGACCTGAGAAGGAATAAATATTACTTGACTATACAGGAAGCAGAGAATGCAGCTTCCAAAAATAAAGAAATGACAGAGACGGCTGACCTCTTAGATAGTCTCCAATATTTCCTGTAACATTGGAGCATCTGTCTTTAAGCCTTCTGGCCCAGACCATCTAAGAGACGTTTTGTGAAGTAGGAATTATGAATAAGGAATTGTTTGCCTTGTCTTGGCAGAGCTTGGCAATTGACTTCCCTGTACCTGTTTGTCCTTTCTGGACAGCACGCTGTCTGCAGATGAAGTTAGGGCATTCTGTTTGCCCTGTGACTACCTTGCCACAATTGAAGCATCTTGGCTTTTTGATGCTCATCCTCTTCTTCCAAGTCGAATGGGGTGCTGCCAAGAGCTGACATGTCTCAATGTCAAAAAGACCTTAAATTAATAAAAACATCTTTAAATCCATAGTCTCTGAGTCTCTGAGGTTTTTGAAGACTATCTTTTCATAGCATATCTGAACCAGCAAGTATCGCCTGTTCTCAGCTGCCTGTTATCTGTACAACCCAGGGTGTGTATTTCTGTGATAATCCAGACTACAATTTAACATGACCATGAGTTTGATTGATTGACAACTTGCATTACTGACTTATCCTAAACAGTTTGTAATAGCAGCTATTAAAAGACTGGGGCTAAACCTTGTAGTTTTAAGTGAGTTGTATAAGCACAGTACCTGTCTAAGAATTGAAACATACGTATGTTATGTCGTAACAAAATTAAACTTAACTTTTGTATTGATATACAAAGATGAATGCTAATGAAAGCCTTAAATCTATATCAATATATAAAATTCTGTGCCAGTATAACAAAATATAACCATATTTTTATATCAAAATATAAAATTCTGTACCAATGTAAGAGTATGGCTATTTTTTTTTTTTTGGTTTAAGAGTAGATTCAATAATCCACCCCTTTTGTCTAGTTTATATTACTATATCCCCCCTTTCCTTTCAACCTCCTTTCCTTAAGAGAGAGAGAGAGAGAGAGAGAGAGAGAGAGAGAGAGAGAGAGAGAAGAAGGAGGAGGAGGAGGAGGAGGAGGAGGAGGAGGAGGAGGAGGAGGAGGAGGAGGAAGAGGAAAAGGAGGAGGAGGAAGAGGAAGAGGAAGGGGAGGAAGAAGAAGAGGAGGAGGAGGAAAGGAGAGAGAAATTCCTGAGTCTAAGTTCCCTGTTTTGGTTTTTCTCTGTCCATGACCATAATAATTTGTAATCATCCCTAAAACGACAACATATCTATAACTTTATAAAGTGACCAAGACATCCAATGCAACTTAAGGGAAAGGGACAATGTTTGTAAGTGTTTATTGATGAATTGGGGCAAAGAATATTTTGGGGGGGAATATCCCAAAAGGATATTGGAAAAAACCAGATAAGTTAAAAGAAAGCTAGCTGGCACCATTTGTTGTCCAGTCTGTATGCTGAGAAAGTACAGGCTTAGATGAAATGCGAAACAGTTTAGCTGCCACTCAGCACCTTCAATTCTCAATGTCACTAATCTCTTTCGATCTAGGCTTATCATAGAAAGTACCATTGGTTGTCTTTTTCCAGCCAATTGACTTCAACTTTGTAATTCTTGGGACTGATTCTTTGCCTTTTAAGAGTTACTTATTTGAAACTTAGCATGTCAGAATTATACCATAATAAAATTAAGAAATTTTGTTGTTAAAATTGTTCCCATCCTTTGTACTGCTTCTAATGATCACAAATGAGTGTATGTTTAGGAAAAGAGTAAAAACCTGAAAATCACATGTCAGTACCCTTTCAATTTTATTTTGCACAGTACATATAGGTGAGCCATGTCGTTGAGTTAAAAATGGTTCCAAATACACTTAAAATTAATCTTTCAAGATTGAACCTTTTTCTTTTATCTTCTTTTTAATTTATTTTTATTTATTTTTTCTCAGTTTTTTTAGAGTTTTGATCATATTCACTCTTCTCCCTCAACACTTCTCAAATCATTCCCCCATTCACTACCTACCCACCATTTTGACTCTCTTAGTCTTTTGGATCCTTCAAGACAAATTCGTGTTGCCCAAATATTCTTGATATATGACCTTGTGTTAGGAAGTGGTCAGTTTACCCAAGGCTATACTTTTAGAGAAAAATGATTTCTCCTCCCGGCAGCTAATAATTGCCAGTAGCTTAGTGGCCTTGGGTAGGGTCTTGTGCCTAATTCCTCTCTTCTTGCTGGGATTTGATCTGGCTTGGGCTTGCACAGGATTTGTAAGCTGCTGTTGAAACCTACTGGAAATTCACAAGTGTGGCTGCCCTGCTGTGTCAAGCAAATGCTTCCTTTCAGTTATCCTCTTCCTTCTTCTACAATGATTCCCAAGCCTTGGGAAACAGGGTGATATATATATATATAATATGATATTATTATTATTATATATTATATATATATTATTGTGTATATATATATTAATATATACATATATATATATATATCTTCCCTTTAGGGCTCAATTTCTGTAATCTATTATTCTTGTCTCCTTGGCCAGTTATGGATCACTGGATTAATTACCATCTATTGTAGACAGAAGCTTCTCAGAGTGCATGGATCTGTAGGTATGATAGTAAGTCACCAAGAATCAGTTTAAAACCCTGTGTCCATGTAGCAGCACAATGATAGGTTCTCCCCTAGGGTCTATGATGTATCTAGCCATAGGTTTCTTGTCCCATAATGATGCAAGGTATGTGTTGTTCTTGTGGAGCAGGACTTAATTTTGATCAGAAAGTTATTGGTTACTCCCATGATCTTCCTGCCATTGTTGCAGCAGGTGAGTGTGTCTTTCCAGGGTTCAGAGCTGGGTATAATTGATAATTACTTTTCTCCTTTAGTAGGGTGCACAGCATCTCTTAGCACTAACTAGAGATAGCTGCTAGGGATGAGGCTTCCAGGCCTGTACCTGCTGATTTCTCCATCTTCTGTAACTCAGGCATGTGGCCTCTTCTGCAAAGGGAGCTCACTGTCAGCTAGACGCTTGTATTTGCTACACAGATACTACACCCTCCAGCTGCATCCTCATCCCTGAAGAATGTATTTTCAATACTGTCAGGTTTTAATTGTTCTAAAGAACAGCAATGACTCACCTCTAAAACTGCATTCTGAAACCTAGGGCACTTTTCCTGAGTTATAGGAAACCTGTTTTCTTCCTACTTTCTGATTTCTTATTTCATCAAGTCAGAATTAGACTGGAAAAAATATTTAAGTAGTCATGGGTTTTAAGCTTTTATATATATATATATATTTTATATATATATACATATCTTTATATATATTATATATATTATATTATATATATTATATATGTATCTTTATATATAAAATTATATATTTTTTTTCCTTACTTTTTATACATGAAGTGAAAGGTTGCCTAGAAACTCATCACTTTAAATTTACTGCTAAATTTAATGGATAAAATCCTAGGCATGAGATTTTCTTCAGAGGTGTAATGCTAAAATTATTATGGCACAGTCCTGGTGGTTGTAGGAACTTAACATGTGGCAATGGTTATCCAAAGCAGGGTTGCTAAGCCTTCAAAAACTGGAACACTTTTGTGATGGGGAAGTGTATGTCTCTTTTTTGTTTGAAGACCACTTTATTGAGGGTACTTTATATACAAAAATGCACATATTTAATATATATAATATGATGGGATTGAACACAGAATATATCATGAAACTAACACACTAATGTCTACAATTCCTTAGCAAAATTTATGTGGTCTTTGGAAGAGCATGAGGGTGTCTTTGCCGTGATCTGTGGAGCATGTTTGGTACAGAGATTTGTTTGCATGTGAACTTAATGAAAGGTCCAGTTTGGCCTTTTTCTCTCTTGACACCTTTAGTAAGTCTCAGTGTTTGTACTCTGATTACAAACATGAGAATATATGCAAATTTCTCAAAATAGGGAACTATGAACAGCATTATTTATAGACCAAATAGCTTAAGCGAAAATACTGGTAAATATTAGTATAAGTTTTGTTGCATGAAATGGCTTGTTTTTCAGAGTTTTTTTTTTTTATTTCCTTCCAGAGTTTTATATGACTGTAAACAACTATTGGATTTTAAATGCTCGGCACATAAATTTGACTACACTTTCTGTAGCTGGAGGATTCCGGGATTACCAAGTTCGTTCAGGACTGACTTTTCTACCAAAATTAAGCCATCATACCAGTGCCTTATCTGTTGTGGTAATTATTTTAAATATTTTACATAGTATTATATGTACTATTATATGTACTATTTTACATAGTATTATATGTAAAGATTTTACATAGTATTATATGTACTATTATGTGTACTATTTTACATAGTATTATATGTAAATATTTTACATAGTACTGTTCACATGCACACATGTGCATGCATTGTGTGTTTCCTTGTTTTCTCTAGTCCATTTGATAATGTGTTCAATATTTCTGTATCTTTGATGTAAATATTTTACTTACAGAATTTTTCCACAACTGTTTATAGTAGAACTTGACTCTTCTCTTAACTCTCAACTAGTTTATAATTTTTCACATTTTTATGCATGCTATTAAAGTCAATTAAGTAACAGTTTTTAATGTTTACCTCAGCAGTTAAATTAGATTTATGTTCATTGGGTCTAGAAAATTGATGAGTTTAAGACCATAATTGTGTTTGTAGCATAAGTTAAATTGCTATAGTATATTCCCATCTTAAATATAATTGGAGTTTTACTGTGTAGGTCAGTAAGTCAGTGAGTGATTTTTGATTCAGGGCCTGGGCTGATGGCAGACTCCCATCTGGAATACTTTGTGTTAGTGATCACTAGTTCGGCTGTTGACAAGAACATGATGTAGCTGTCTCCTTAGAGGTCTGCCAGAGACTGACACATTCAGAGGACGAGGCTCACAGCTAACCACTGATATGATCAAGGGTTTCCCAATGGAGAAGTTAGAGAGAAGACTGAAGGAGCAGGAATGGTTTGTGACCCCATGAGGAGGGCAACAATACCAACCAACCAGAGCTCCCCAGGGTCTAAACCACCAGCCTGGGAGCACATAGGGAGGAACCCATGACTCCAGCTGTATATGTAGGGGAGGATGGCCTTGTCGGGCATAGGTGGGAGAGGAGAGTCTTGGTCCCATGAAAAACCAACACAGAATGGGGGGGGGGGAGTTTGAGGGGGGGAAGGGGGGAGGGGGGGCGGGCGGTAGGTGGGGACACAGCCTCATAGAAGCATGAGGAGGGGGGATGGGATAGGAGGTTTCAGGGTGGTGGAAGGAAGTCGGGTAAGGGGATAAAATCTGAAATGTAAATATAATACCCAATAAAAAAATTAAAAAAAAAAAAAAGAAAAATCAAAATTGCTTAGAACACAAGGTTGAAAAGGCACCCATTACTTCTGCTCATACACCATTAGAGGAAATCTGGCTACTTCCTAAAGCAAGAGAGGCCAAGTGAGTTAGCCATGCTATTTGTTGTAAAGAATGAATGACATTTAGTGGACAGTTAATGGTTCTATGAGCAACCACTCTTATAAAATGTGTTCATTTTCATTAATTACATTTGTTCTCTGACAATGTCATAAAAAATATATTCTGGCCAGGCAGTGGTGGCACATGCCTTTAATCCCAGCACTTGGGAGGCAGAGGCAGGCGGATTTCTGAATTCGAGGCCAGCCTGGTCTACAGAGTGAGTTCCAGGACAGCCAGGACTACACAGAGAAACCCTGTCTCAAAAAACCAAATATATATATATATATATTCTGATTATTCCCCAACTCCTCTTACCTCCCTCCCACCCTGCTAACCACCTCCTTCCCTACAAATCTGTCGTGTAGTCACATCTGTTTTGGTTTGTGACCCACTGAGTTTAACAAGGGCTATCTGTGTGACCATGAGTTTAGATCTGTCCTTTAGAGCCTGATGATCTCTTACCTGTAGGTACACAATTGCCCAGCATTTCTCAATAGCCAATAATTCAACAGTAGAGCCTCACGAGTGACTCTCCATCATAAATGACTGTTGACAGAGCTGTTCTTGTATGGCCCCATGCCAGTATCCTTGGCTAATGTGGGCTCATGCTTGCAGTGGCTTATCCTTAGAAGATGGCTTTTCACAGCTGCTCCCCTTGTAGTGGGCTCCCAGTTCTTTCTGTCCTTCCTTTGCAGTGTTCTTTGAGCTGTAGAGGAAGGGAGGGGTAGTGTTGCCTTTATTAAGTCAGAAAATAAAGCACTTTTATATCCTTGATAATGGTAAATGCTGAACTGTTACTCTGCAAAGTAGCTAATAAAATCTTACAACCATAGAGAACTCGGATTGTCAGGATTTTTAGTGATTTATTAGCAGTAGTTTCCCAATATATAAAGAAGCCATAAATTTATAAATAAAGGAAGTGGGGAGGAATAAGAGTTATAGAGCATGGAAATAAATGATCAGTATATATTATGTTGATGTATGGAAATGTCATAATCTCTTTACTTTGTGTGGTTAATATATGCTAATAAATATTTCTCAAGCACACTCCCGCTTATAAAATCACATCTTAGAATACACCAAGTAGTAGTTTACTCAAAGCTAAAATCCTAAAATATCTATTGGAACTTTTTAAAAAATTTATTTATGTATTTATATCTCAAATGCCGCCCTCCCAGTCCCTTTTGCATTTATGTAAAAGTAAAAAAAAATCTTTATGTAAGAAAGTTCTGGTATTTAATAAGATTCTCTAATAAGATTCCTTACTAAAGGAATGGTATGGTCAGCTTTTAAATTGTGTTTTTTAAATGTTAGATGTTAAGCTCTAACATAGGAACTGTGTTTATGTTCATTTTTAAAAAGTAATAGAAGCTTCAGAATCAGATTGTAACATTATATAGAAAATAGTATACTTGGGTCAGCTTTTATAAAAATGAATCATTTTAATGAAAGAATTAAGCAATATAGTAAAGTTGACATTATGTGTTTCTAAGTATTAGTCTGGAAAACCCAGCAATAGGAGACAGTAAATGTGCTTGAGTTTAATTCTTTTCCTTTTAGAGCTCGGCAGTGCCCAAGACCTGGGTCTCAACAGATCACCTCTCCATCGTGTGGTAAGTTATAAATTACGTTGGTGATTTTAACGGTATTTCTCTCTCACTAATGTAGTAATTGGTTTGCTATTTTTCATAGAATTTGACCCATAGATAAGTCCAAAAGTGAAGAATGAACAGGGTTGAGAACTCAAAACTTGGTTCTTGTCTGTTTGACCATGGTTGCCTTGACAACCTGCAATGTCTTCTGAAAAAGTTAGATCACTCTGATTGTCACCAGCATCAAACACTAAATCTAGGTTTTGTCATAGCTGGGCAGTCAGATGCGCCTGCAGAGAACCTTCTGAGCTCCTGGCCAATCACTGCACCCAGATACAGCTAATGTGGTGATGGCTGCTATCGAGCAGCAGTGGAAACCAATTAGAGACTAGATCTATGCCTAATATATAGAAACCTAAGAGATTTCATATGGATCAAGAAAAGCAAAGGTTCCAGTGTCTAGCTCCTTGGCCTCTGGCTTTAAGAGTCTTTTATTCTGGCTGGAGAGATTACTGGTTAAGAGCACTGGCTGCTTTTCCAGAGGTTCTGAGTTCAATTCCCAGCAACCACATGGCGGCTCATGCCCTTCTGTAATGGAATCCGATGCCCCTTCTGCTGTGTATGAAGATAGCTACAGTGTACTCATATACGTAAAATAAGTAAATCTTTAAAAAAAAAAACAAAAAACTCTTTTATCCTTTCTTCCTCTGCCTGCACAAGCCACAGTGTCTTTCAGCCCCACACAGTGCAGGCATGTAGAGGGAAGCAGATATACTGTGTGCCTGTAGCTGGAAGTTTCATGGGCGACAGAAAGGATGCTCTGCTATCAGATACCCAGAAAGATTTAGTTTGCTGTGCTTTAATATATGTTTCATCCTTAATATATACACTTAGTAAGAATGATCTGTTGAATACCTTTGTAGTGTACAGCATTAAAGAAATATAATATACTCCATTAACTAATAGAATTGTGCATATCTGAATCAAAACTGGCAGTTGACAGTTTGTGGGAGAGGGAGAGTCATTTTGTGGGGTGATGTGTGGTTTGGTAGAGTCCTCATTCCCTATGGATTACCCCACACTCATGGGTGTATGGGTGGGATTAGCGGGGTTTATTTAGCGAATTAAAAAGTGAATTAAAGAGGAGGACATGAAGTTGGAAAGGAGGTGTGCCGTGGGCGATGTGGGAAGGATTGGGGAGGAAGCAAGGGGTACATATGGTCAAAATATGAAATTTTCAAAGAATAAAAAAGAAAGTATGATGGCTTCCAGCATATTTTATTTTTAATAAATAAATGCCATACTAGTAACAATTTCATATTTAAAAAAATACGTGTTTTAAGAAAATGTTATGTGCTTCCTTTATTTTTTAGGTGTAAACAATTGCAGTTGACTACAATTCGGGCATTCTTTGATCTTATTGATGCCGATACCAAACAGGTAAGCATTGTTAAACTGAAAGCGCATTTTAGCAAAGTGAAAGCTTTTGTTAGCGCTAACAGAGTTAATTCACTTCAGCATGGATACTAAGAGAAACCTGGACTTGTATCAATTTAAATTAGTTCTGAAATGGAAATACCTTCATATCTTCCTGTGTGCTGTACAAACCATGAGTTCTGGAAGCGATGAAACTAAAGAGCAAAGGGTCCTTTAACTCTGCCCTCAGCTCTTTGAGCAGTTCAGAGTTTGATACATATTTCTCCGGCTTTTATTTTTAATTTAAGAGAAATAGTTATTACAGACTAATAATTTTTTTAGTAATATATTTTGAACTAGGCTCTTTTGAACTGTGCTGTAAAGTTTTCTTTAGCATATTAATAAGATCAAAATGTATGCAGGCATTTGGTAACTCATGCTCACCAGAGAGTTACCTGTGTACTCCCAGGTTGGATCATTTCTGTAATGAGATCTCTCGTTTCAATTCTTCAAACCTGGTTTTGAGTTGTTCAGTTAGCAGATCACAGAAATCACCATGCCCTGTACAGAACACCATGTTACTTTGTCACTTTCTTAACGGCTGCTGGTTGGGTTGTGGTAGGCCTCATTTCAGCATAATTAACAGGCTTGTGTTCATTAGCTTCAGGGTCTTCTGTGAGTTAGGAACAAGCAGATATTATTCATCTTAAACTGCCTTCCCTCGGGTCATCTTGCAGTGTATCTCTGTTCCGTTGGAATGGTTTTAAGAGCTGAGGCTCTGGCTTCTTCCTCCTGGAGAAAACATTGGTGTTTGAGATAGTCTGTTTTCATTACAACAGAGCATTATAGCCCCGAATCTTAATAGTTGAGTGACTTTAAACAGACTGTTTCTCTGTGCCTTAGTAGTTTTTTTTTTTTTTTTTAATGCAGGTACATAACTACCTTTTAGAGTTTTTGTGAGGATTAGAGTTAATAGTGTGTTGTTTTAGAACAGTGCCTGGCTCAGAAAGAGTAAATGTTGACTATTTATTACTCAAAGTAACGCTTTATCAAACTGTCATGATGTAAATGATCTAGACTGTATTAATGTTCTTTCTAGATAACTCACAAGCCCAAGAAGAAATTGTCTGTTTTGAATCACCATTTTATAAGACACCCAGCTAAACAGTTTGAGGAAAATCCATCCATAATTTCTGACCTAACAGGTTTGTGGTAGTAACCTTTAAAGTAGAACTTCTCGTTATTATTTTTGATAAATCTTTATTAGTACGCAGTTATTAGTATTTGGTACTAGTGGGGAATTGGAATACTTCAAGCATTATGGTTTTATTATTACTGATTTCCCTGTCAGGGTGCTAACAAGTTCTTGCTTTGAAACGGTAAAGTAGAAAAGCGAATTGTAAGATGATGATAAAGGTTTTGAGCTGGAAATGACTTGGTAAATAGAAGAGTTCTGGGACTCACATACCTTGTTTTTCCTGATGGTCACTCAGAGCTGTATTATTTATAGCATCTTTGTTTTCCAGAGTCATTTACTCTTTGAACTTCTTTTGAGTTCCTAGCACATGATCCCATTGATACATTTGCTCTTAAGTATGTACCTGTTAGCCTTTTAAATGTTTTGCGTGGGAAAAGTAATGCTTATTTCATTCTATTGAGAATTCCGTGAAGCTAAAGGTGCTGAGGAGGTTTATAATTCTTACCTGATGTGAACACTGGTTGATGCTAAGCACAGAGTGAATTTCTGGATTTGATCTCTTAAAGTAACTGGTGTTTAAGGAAACATTTGTTTGTTATTGTTAGTATTTATCAGAATTCAAAAAAGAAAGAAAATTTGTAATATGGAAACAAAATGAGGCAAATAAAATTAATTTCCTTCACATTAAGGGACATCTATGTGGGTTCCAGTGAAAGTGTCCAGATGGTCCTATGTGGCTTATAATGTAAGTACTCTACCAGTGTATTTTTGTCCAAACTTAGGCTCATAGTTATCTTTAAAAGTTAGGAACTTTTAAGAACAAATCACATCTAATTTTTTCATGATTTGGTAAGAATACCTTAGTAATAAATATTGAATCCGTTCAATTTACCTGTTTTATCGTAAATTCGGACCCTTTCTCTTTGTTCAGTTTGTTTAGGTAAGGATCAGATGAGGCCTGTGCATCCCTGTTGGCTGATGTGTCTGCATTCCTCTTCACTGTTTTCAACTCTTACTTTCTTTGAAAATTATTGACAAAATATCAAGCACTTTTTATGATGGAATTTCATACTGGTTCATTTTGCTGACTGCATTTCTGTGGTCAGTCAGTATATTCTTTTACCAGCTTTTCCTGTGATTTACCAACTTTTCCTATGATTTAGTAATTAAATCTAAATGCCTGATGGATTGTATTTTTATTAGTTTTTTCCTCCTAGAATCTCTTCCTGAGACATGAACAGTTGTCAGGGAATGTCTGAATGAATTAATTTAGGACACAAAAATGATTACATCCTATTTCTCTTTCACTTACTGGTTAGAATACTTCACAGAAAAATTCCCCCTTATCTACTAAGTTTGTCAAAAGTAAGACAAATGCCACAGGAAACGATGATTTGTTCTTGTGTATTGCATATGTGTGTACTGGCTGTTAGAGTAGTAAATTGGCTTGTTCACATTCCCGGGGTGTCTGCTGTCAGCTCGTGGATAGGAATATGCTTGCACTTACTGAGTTCATTGAATCTTTGCCTGACAAGCTGAAGCCATCCCAAGTTTGTCTCCTTAATCTTTTCAGTACAGCGACTTAGTTGTGTCTGTTAGTGTGCCCATTCTCCAGATGAGTACCATACTATGAGTGAGTTTGCAATTTATTTAAGGAATTGTTTCATTTAGGAAACTGTACCTGCGAACCAGAATCTGGCTATGGTTACTAGGTTGTTGGTTATACAACCTTTTCAGTAGCCAGAGTGATTGAAAACTCAATTATCACAGCCATGCATGGTGGTGCACACCACACCTTTAATCCCAGCACTTGGGAGGCAGAGGCAGGAGGATTGCTGAAAGTTTGAGGCCAGCCTGGTCTATATGGCAAATTCTGGACCAGGCATTGCTATAAAATGAAACCCTGGCTCAAAAAAACAAAACAAAACAAAACAAAACCAGCAACTAAAAGGTAAATGATCACACACAGATGCACAGACACTGATGCAGACAGAATCTCTTGTCTCCCTATCCTTTACCTTCCAGTTCTAGCTGGTTCTTAGTAACAGCAATCATGTGATAACTATTCATTCTTGTTACCATGAGTTTTGAATGATGAAATTATTCACACATTGTACTTAAATTCGTTTCTCTCCTTTTTTTAGGAATCTGATAAGATTTACTTTGCATTTCCTCTTGCAAATCATAGAAAAATCTACACTCATGCCTACTGTCAGAGCACCATGCTGGTAAGAAGATCAGCATATCTTATTTAAATTTGTTCATTCTCTTAGTTTCAACTGATGGTCAAATAGAATTAGCTTTAACTGTCACTAAGTTGAGTCACTTAGAAACATTTGAACCGTGTTTTGATTGAGAACTATTGAGCACAGTTCACCTATAACTGATAATGCTCTCTTAACTTCTACTCGAGTCTTTGCCCTGTTCTTCTACCTTAGATTTACCTTAGGGTGAGGAGTCCTTAGGGTGAGGAGTTGAATCCTAAACTTTTGTTAGTTTTTAAAGGATAAGTATAGTTGATAAAGCTGTCCTGATAGAGTTTTGGGAAATGAACCCTATTTACTATGTGATCACATACTGGAATGCAGGTGCTTTTTAGGCCAGATGCTCTGTAGGACAGTAGCATGACTAGAATATAGGCATACACTTTCAAAGCAAATACCTGCTAAATACACATACAGTAATGTGTCCTATGTAGACTAGACCAGCATGGCGTAGTCTTTGTGTAAGGATAGTATTCAGGATTCTTTATATTACATTTCATCTCTCATAACTTAATTCTTTATCTATTAAGTTTTTGTTATTTGTATTACTTGTGTGGGGCTGATTCTTGCCTCATATAGGTAGGTCTTTCAACATTCTGTCCAGGCTCTTGAGTAGCTGAGATTACATGTATGCAGAACTCAGACCTGGTGTGTGACTTTGCCAGTAGACGTTAACATCTAAAACAACATATGGAGAACAGTTTTAAAGAAAGGGTGGTAGGTTGCCACTGTGGTCATGATTTTTAAAAATATATTTTAGTGTAATTACTAGCTTTTTATCTCTTAGATATCAGTATCTCTCAACCTAAAATCAGGATAGGCAGTTGATTCTGAGAATGATGATATTCTAGAGTGTCCATTAATAATATAGTGCTGAATTGCAAACTAGGAAGTGGATTAGTTACATTCATTTTCACTGTGATCAAATACCTGAAGGAGGAGTTTATTTTTGCTTATGGTTGAACTGGGTACTATCTGTCATGGCAGGAAGGTGAGGCAGTTGATGGAGCAGACCTTGCAGTCAGTGGGACCCCTCATATCTCAGTAAATTAGGAAGCACAGCTGGGATCAGAACTGGGACTATAACCCCCAGTGGCTTCCCCACACCATCCCACTTCTTCCTGGTAGGCCTCACCTCCTAAAGATTCCACTTCCTCTCAAAAACGGCATGGTTAGCTGGAAAACAAGTGTTCAAAAACATAAGCCTATGGGGAATGGTTCATATTCAAACCATAACAGCAGGTCAAGATTATATTGAGAAAAATACTTGTCAAAATGCAAATCATCCATTTAAATGAGTAGGAGATTGTTTTCTTTAATGTGTATAAATGTGTTGGTTTAAATTAGAATGGCCACTGTAAACTCATATATTTGAATACTTAGTTCCAAGTTGGTAGAACTGTTTGGGAAGGATTAGTAGAGATGGCTTTGTTAGAGGAGCTATGTCATGGGGTGGACTTCAAGGTTTCAAAAGCCCACACCACTTCCACTTCCACTTTCTGCCTGGGCTTGTGGATGGATATGTGAGCTCTCAGTTATTCTCCAGCATCATGTCTGCCTGCCTATTGCCATGATGGTCATGC
The DNA here is from genome assembly GCA_030674055.1 of Rhabdomys pumilio. Lineage (NCBI taxonomy): Eukaryota > Metazoa > Chordata > Mammalia > Rodentia > Muridae > Rhabdomys > Rhabdomys pumilio. Next base: position 136,694,469 of record JANHMN010000001.1, on the reverse strand, counting down.
CATGAAGGTCATGGACTCTAACCCTCTGGAACCATGAACCCCAAATTAAGTGCTTTCTTCTATAAATTGCCTTGGTCATTTTTGTCAGAGCAGTAGAAGAGTGACTAAGTCAGTGAGTATTAATTACCATAAAATAATATGTGAATTAAAAATTTTGTTTTATAATTTTTATTGAAATACTTTTAAGCCTATATAAAAATAGGGAGAAAAATTATCATATTTCATGGCATCACTTTTGGTTCTATAGAAATTGGAATAAACGTCTCAGGTGGCGGTGCTTTTTTAAATAACCAAAGCTAAATGTAGGATGCTTTCTTTAAAAAATATTAGAGCAGTTCTTCCTGCAGCATCTAATCTGTGCTGATGAGGTATTGGGTTTCAGACTAAACACATTTCTGGTGATACAGAAGTTATGTCCTGGTAGTAAATGAAAATACAGACAATAAAGTAAAAAGCTGAGTATAGGCTAACTTATTTTTAATTCTTTTTACCTTCCTGGCTATGGGTGTTTTATGTGTAACGAAAGTGTGGATATTATGAAACTGAAAGTTAGCACTTAGAACTATTCAGATGATAGGTTCTGCAAGTGCCCTGAGGGCAGTTGCAGCTGCTGCTGGAGGTTAGCTGCTTACCTAGGCCATCCAAGTTAGTCATCTACTTTTGGCCTATCCTTGACCTGTGTGTCTTTTAAGAACGTTTCTTAGTGCATGTTTCTTAGTCACAAACTACTACTATGTTTTTCTTGATCCTAACCATCAATGATTCCATATATTTTTCTAAAAATGTTACCATGTATAACAGGAAAGTATTGGAAATGCTTGTTTTATATCATTGTTTTCTGCTATTAACCAACAGGATACAAATAGTTGGATTTTTGGCTGCATAAACAGCACTTCCATGTGGTAAGCTTTTTGAACTAATTGTTCATTTTTCTTTTTTTCTCTTTTTTTGTGTATATTGTCTTCTTTTATTTACTTATTTATGTTGTTTTTCTTATTTTTATTGGATATTTTATTTATTTACATTTCAGATGTCATCTCCTTTCCCCATTTCCCCTCCCTAAGAACCCCCTATCCAATCCCCCTCTTCCTTTTTGCTTTTATACCATTTTAATTACATGCAAGTATAAAGGTCAGTTCTAGGTTGAGGGACTAACAGTACAATAGATGCAAATAGTCAAGGAACAAGTAAGACAATAGTCAAAGAACAAGCAAAGCAATAAAAACAAAATTCCTTTAACTCTCCCATGATCACTCTTTCTAAGGGTTTATCAGGATGACCAAAATATCTGAGCCTACTTCTATGTCCTAGCCCAAAGCCATTTTTCTACTTCCTTGTTCTAGCCTAAAATTTAGATTCCTGCCTGAAATTACTTCTTTGTTCTAGCCTAAGATTTAGATTCCTGCCTGAAATTACTTCTTTGTTCTGGCCTAATGTCAGATTCCTGCCTGAAGCCCACTGCCTTCCTTGTCCTTGGCCAATGTCATATTCCTGCCAAGCAGCCCATTTCCTTGTCCTTGGCCCACATCAGATTCTTGCCAAGCAGCACCAAAGGCTCTTCACCTCTCCTCCTTTTTTATTTCATAAACAATACTGAGCCGGTGTTAGGTCATTCTAACAAGAATGCCTTCCTTACCTGTCATACAATATGCATTATCAAAAGCAATGCATTTCTATCTTAGGTTGGTAAGGCTCTGTGCAGAATCTTACCCATTCTTGGCTTGCCAGCCTGTTAATAACTCTGTCTGGGGGTCCATTTTTAGGTTCAAGCCATGTACTTTGGCTGTCAACATGTTGATCATGACACACTTTAACACGATGGGCAGGAATAAAAGTATTTCCAAGACAAAAAGGGCTAGCATGATCAAGCTATATATGCCAGTCTTGAAGCTTGACCAAAATAGAAATACTGATCTCAGGCCATGGGTAATTTTATCAGCAGTATCTGCTACATTAACGCTCAGCAGAGCAGCATTCTTTAAATTTATAAGCTCACTATGCAAAGTTAAAACATTCAGAAAGATGTTAGAATTATGCCAAATATATTGCAAATGTCTTTAAACTTTTTCCTAATTATAATGACTACCACTGTAAATTTTAGAACTAGCATGAATCCAACAGTATTTGGCATGACACTTGAGATGGCTCCTTACTCTTAAACTCTAAACCTTCTTCCAATAATTGGAATAGGATAAAGAGCATCAATCTGTTGTTCCAAATGCTTATCTAAATCCTCTTGTATCAACACATTAGTAACATTTTTTGCTAAATGATTAACAAAAGTACCTGTCTTAACTTCTTGTGTCACAGCAATTGCAGAAGCAGTGGTGCTAGCAATTAATGTAATTAAAGCTGTTATACCAGCAATAATCAAGCCCACTACCCTCTTGATTCTGCTTAAAGCCCAACTCACTTCTTCCAGTACTTGCAAGCTCTTTTCAGAAGGTTCTGTAATACTCAGGGCAATAAAGCAAAAGCTGGTTGCTAGATCTTCGTAACTGATATGCCGGATTTCAACACACTAACAATTAGAAAGTGTACAATCAATGCAACATATATTAAATACTGTGGTAGAAACAAAAGTAATTTTAACTTGACAATTAAAAGAGCCTTAACACATGCACTAACACTTGTTTGAAATCCACATCCTGCCCCAACTTTATCTCTTGCTAACATAACATCGTAGAGAACTGCAGCTAACTTCCAAATGTCTCTGAAAATGTCTAGAACCAGACTTCCAAATGAAGACTGTTATCTCCAATATTGGATTGGTTTCTAGACCAGTACATGATTAAGTCTGAATAATTGGTCACATTTAAGAAAAATACAAGAGTCATTGTAACTTCTCTTTTTGATTCTCTGTTTCACAAGGTCTGAAAACTTGAGGCAAGGCACAAATGCTTAGAAACTAAACTTTCAGAATAGCCATATGCATATGTATGCATATATGTGTGCACATATATGTATATACATATGCATACATGTGCGTACTCATATGTGTGCACACATATGCCCATACACACACAATAGTTTTTTTCTGTTTTAATTTTTGAGATAAGGTCCCATTCATAACAGCCCAGGCTGTTCTGGAATTTACTGTGTAGCTCTGACTAGTCTGGATCTCACACTGTTACTCTGCATCAGCCTCCCCAGTATTGAAATTTCAGACATGAACCACAACAAATAGCCCAAAATGCTTTATATGCCCATATATTTATTATGCTACTGCTTCAGATTATAATTTTTATATTTTAAATTTTAATTTTGTGTGTGTATGTATTGTACATGTATGATCATGTATGTGTGGAAACACGTGTATGAGTGCATTCATGTGCTCTGTGTGTGTTTGCATGTGTGTGAGAGTGCATCATGCATGTGTATATGTGTGCCTGCATGAGTACACTTGCCATGGTATATGTGTGAAGTTCAAAGGACGGCTGTTGGGATTTTTTTTTTTCTGGGTTTGAGTTGTCAAGCTTGCGCTAGAAGTGCTTTTTCCAGCTGACTCATCTCACTGGTTCTGGTATTGTTAATTAAATGAAAACACAAGGGAATTTATACACTGGTAATTTTTTAAACATCTAACTAATTGCTTGTTAAGAAAAACCTTCAGTGGCTTATGCTTTAAGATCAAGAATTGACAAATGGGACCTCATAAAAGTGCAAAGCTTCTGTAAAGTGAAGGATACAGTCAATAGGAAAAAATGGCAACCAACAGGTTGGGAAAAGATCTTTACCAATCCTATATCCGATAGAGGGCTAATATCCAATATATACAGAGAACTCAAGAAATTAGACTCCAGACAACCAAATAACTCTATTAAAAATGGGGTACAGAGCTAAACAAAGAACTCTCAACTGAGGAAACTTGAATGGCTGAGAAGCACCTAAAGAAATGTTCATCATCCTTAGTCATCAGGGAAATGCAAATCAAAACAACCCTGAGATTCCACCTCACACCAGTCAGAATGGGTAAGATCAAAAGCTCAGGTGATAGTAGATGCTGGCAAGGATGTGGAGAAAGAGGAACACTCTTTCATTGTTGGTGGGATTGCAAGCTGATACAACCTCTTTGGAGATCAGTTTGGCAGTTCCTCAGAAAATTGGACATAGCATCACCTGATGATCCAGCTATACCACTTCTGGGCATATACCCAGAAGATGCTCTAACATATAACAAGGACATATGCTCCACTATGTTCATAGCAGCCTTATTTATAATAGCCAGAAGCTGGATGTTCTTCAACAGAGGAATGGATACAGAAAATTGATACATTTAGACAATGGAGTATTACTCATCTATTAAAAATAATGAATTCATGAAATTCTTAAGCAAATGGATGGAACTAGAAAATATTCTGAGTGAGGTAACCCAATCACAAAAGAACACACATGGTATGCACTCACTGATAATTGGATATTAGCCCAAAAGCTAGCAATGTTCAGGATACAACTCACAGACCACATGAAGCTCATGAACAAGGAAGACCAAAGTGTGGGTGCTTCGGTTCTTCTTAGCAGGAGTAACAAAATACTCATGGGAGCAAATAAGGAGACAAAGCATGGAGCAGAAACTGAAGGAGGGGCCATCTGGAGCCTGCTCCACCTGGATATCCATTCTTTGTGCAGTTACCAAAGACAGATGCTGATATGGATGCCAGGAAGTTCATGCTGACAGGAGCCTGATATAGCTGTCTCCTTAGAGGTCTGCCAGAGTCTGACATATACAGAGGCAGATGCTCACAGCTAACCATTGAACTCATCATGGGGTTCCCAATGGAGGAGTTAGAGAGAAGACTGAAGGAGCTGAAAGGGTTTGTGGCCCCATGGGGAGAGTAACAATACCAACCAATCAGAGCTCCCAGGGTCTAAACCACCATCCTGGGAGCACACTGGGAGGAACCCATGGCTCCAGCTGTATATGTAGGGGAGGATGGCAGTGTCAGGCATAGGTGGGAGAGGAAGTCCTTGGTCTAGTGAAGGCTGGATGCCCCAGTGTGGGGGAATTCGTGGGTGGGGAGGTGGGAGTGGATGGGTGGGGCCACATCCTCACAGAAGCAGGAGGAGGGGGGATGGGATAGGGGGTTCCTGGGTTGGGGGGAATGGGGAAAGGGGATCACATCTGAAATGTAAGTAAAATATCCAATTAAAAAAAAAAAAAGAATTCATGTTCTTTTACCAACCAAAATTAAAAAAGAAAAACCGATAGCTTTTTTTTTTTCTTCACCAAGGGACCTGTGTGGACTTAGAATTTGCGGACTTACACACTAGTCATTGTAACTGCAGTCTCTCATCTACAGGGCTGCAGATGTTGTCTTTTTATTCTAAAGCTTATTTGCAAATTATAATGCTTGAACTTGTGTCCTCTAATTATATCTTCATATTTATTTCAAAGCCGGCAAGGGGTTGATTTATCATGGAAAGCTGAACTGTTGCCAACAATTAAGGTAAACAATAACTTTAGAATTTTATATTTAGGTAAAAAAAAAAAAAAAAAAAAAGCAGCTGATAGGACTGTGCTCTTTTAAAGAGTCTTAAAAGTATTTTTTTAGAAATGTATTTTGGGAGTATTTTCTTTAGAAATGTATTTGATGAGGAATATATTTGATGAGGAAACAGCTGAATTTTGTTTAGCTTTCAGAGAGTAAGTTGACTACTTTCTGAATCTGTCACAGCATCATGCTGAAAGAGCCAGATAGACTTTTTAATGCAGTTTGAGAATATGCATAAATGTATGTATTAAACTAAAAACTGGTTACTGTATTCTACTGAGAATTTATTTTGGGAGGAAGGAATCTGCAGTAGGGTTGTGACTGTTTCAGTGAAACACTGCATAACTTTCTAGATTACATCACATGGTGGTTCAGCAACTGAGTAACTCTTGTGACTAGTTCTGCAGAGCGTAAATCATTGCACAGATTTATTTAGTAATTGTTAGTGATTTACTTAAACAACTCCACTAAGTTAGCAAGTTGGGTTTTTTTTAAGATTTATTTATTTATTTTATGTATATGAGTACACTGTAGCTATCTTCAGACACAACAGAAGAGGGCATCGGATCCCATTATAGATGGTTGTGAGCCATCATGTGGTTGCTGGGAATTGAACTCAGGACCTCTGGAAAATCAGTGTTCTTAACTGCTGAGCCATTTCTACAGCCCCACACGTCTTTTAAAAAAAAAAAGATTAATTTGTATATTCCCAAAATCTATTGTGGGAAACACAAAATACATCTATAATTTGATGAAAATATCTGTTTATGTTTTATAATATGTTTATTATAATTTACAATCTCATCTAGGCTTGGTTTTAGTCTTTAAGTAAATCAGTACTTTAAAATTAAATATATTTTCTAATGAACTCAGACTTGAAAAGGAAGATTTCTGGCTAATCTCAGTCCTCTTCAATTAATACCAAATAAATTATTTTTTCTCACTAATACTAATTTCTTTGTTGAGGTGGCAGTAGTGTGAATTAAATTCATGTTCTCTATATCACTGAGTCATATCGTCAGCTTTTGATTTTTTTTTTTTTTTTTTTTTTATTCTTGAGATGGGGTTGACCTCACTAAGTATGAATGCTGCCCTTGAATTCCCTTTATAGTACAAGTGGGCTTTGAACATGCGATCTTCCTGCCTCAGTCTCCTGAATAGCTGGGATGTTAATTTGCATAAACAATTAACTCTATATTTGTTATACTAGCAGAAAGCAACTCTAAAAGAATAATGGTATCAGAAGGAATGGTCACAGCTACAACTTTGGATGTCCTGTCTTGTTTGCTCTTACTTTGTGCATGTTCCTTTGGAAACAAATATTATTTGATTTTTAAAACAAATGTATAAAGAAGCAATTTTACTCAACAGGATTTTGAAAATCTGTCCTTGGGTCTTTCCTAATTTCAGGCAAACACAAAGCAGGAGTATTAGGAAGGATCCTAACTGTAGGATTGTACCTCTTTCTCTTGAGATACAATGAGCAGTCCCTTACATTTCGAACTTGGAAATTCTACCCATTTTATAATTTCAGAAAAAATAATGATTAACGACTATATAAACATTCTCTGCCCTGTATTTCTTAGCTGGGTGTGGTGTTCAGCTGTAATCCAGAGTTCAGGAAGCAGAGGCAAGGATTAACAAAGCATTTGAGGCCAGCCAGGCTGTACAGTGAGGACTTGTCGCTGTATCTTGAGAACTAACTTTTCTCAAAAAAAAAAAAAGAAAAGAAAAGAAAAGAAAAAACTAATAAATTTTATAAGTAAATACTGTTTTTATAAATCTATAAAGACTGAAGAAATGTGCCTGTTTGTTCTTAATTTAGGAATCATGTCTGGATTGCAGAAAAGCGAGTTGTTCCAGTTGTCTGCTTTTTAATAGTGATTTCTGGAAGAGAGGATTACAATATTCTGCATTCTTAGGTTTTTTTAAAGTTCAAGATGATATTAAACACAAACAAACTTTCCCATTATACTTAGAATTCTTATATAATGTGTTAGAAACTCTCAAGTAGCAGTTATCTTTTAAACTATACAGAAGTAATAAAGCAACGCACGTGACTCACGCTGTATGTGCTACACAGTAAGTTCAAGGCCAGCCTAGGATACTTACTGGAATCCCGTTTCTAAAATGTAATAATAAATTAATAGATAGCATAGGTAATCATCAAGGCAAATACACAGTACTTGCTAAAGGAAAAACATTGTTGCCTGAGGCTTAACAAAGATCTTGACTATCTAAACAGACTAAAGCCACCTCTTAAGTTTTTATCCTGAATAAAAATGTTCTGAAGGTCTTAGGCTGACACCTTTTGATTAGTTACCCCATTTGTGACCAGCGTTGTGTCCATAGGGATCACTGCCAAATGTAACTTTCATTTCCTTAATTAGGCCAATGTAATGTACTCAAATTAGGCATCGACTTCAAAGTAGCCCTTTCTCTGCACCATATTTTTAAAGATAAAGAAGTGGAATGAGATGGTTAAGTGAAAATATTTTGTAGTTTTTTTGCACATTAATGCCATCTTAACAAAGGTTATGTGTGAGAAGCGTGACTGAGGCTCGCTGCTGACCGTGTTAATGAACAGGTGGAGCATTCCAGAAAAGCACTTCAGATGCTAAGCTGTCCTTACTGAGAACACACTTTCTGAAGCCGTTGGAGCGGATTGCTACACAGCACACAGACAGTCCTTCCTAACTGAGTTACCCTTCATGCGCTCTGCCTCTTGATGGGCTTTAGCCGCCTATAGCTGTAATTTAGGCGGCACCTTTAACATCTTTAGTTTCCATGAAGACTAGGAGTTTGCTGCTTAGCTGGGCTTCTGGCCAGGCTGTAGCCACTTTCTCAGTGTTTTAGCTTTTGCACCTCTGTCCTACTTGTCAGAAACATTGACATTTCTGAAGGAAAGTGAAAAAAACAAGTGTCTGTGGAAACGTGTTAATATTTATTCATTACTCTTGACATATTTACTCCCATCCTATATCTGCTTCCAGAAATAAAACTGGATTGAAAACTGTCTTTGGAATCTTGGAGTTACTGGAAAGGCTAGTGTCCTACCTGTCCGTTCATCAAATATGAACTATAAAATCTGGTTTTAATTTTTATGGAACCAGATGTGTAATTTTTTATCACATTTAGCAACTTTTGAATGTTCTTTGGAATTTACTATCATAAATATAGGAACAATACTATAATGCTTTCCATAACAGCCAAATTACAAAAAGAATCACCACATTTGGAAATAATTATATAAAATGTTAACTTTAATGTTAAGCATCATTTGTTTTACCTGAAGAGATTGTTCAAGCAATATTTTATGTGGTTTATATTTAACAGTAATTACTGTAAATTTATATTTTGTAAAATTATTGACCTGGAAATGTAAATGTGAACATAAACTTGACTTGTGTGTGGTTTTGTGAGAGTGTGGGTGGATGCTGAAAGTTAAATTCAGGCCTCACGCACATTAAGTGGGTGCTTTAAGAGGTGATTTCTAAAATAACCTATTGAGAAATAACTTCTTGCAAGTTTTCTTTAACAAGCATCAGAAACAAAAATGGCTTTGTGTGTTTGCCCTTACTTGCAGTCTCTGACGCTACGACTTCAGGACTACCCGTCCTTGTCGCATATTGTTGTCTATGTTCCGTCCGTCCACGGAAGTAAGGTAACGGATGTGTTAAGGAGTGGTTGGTGGGTAGGTACAGTGTGGATATCCACCTGATGTTAGGTCGTTACGGTGTCCCACTCATCTTGAACTAAGCAGAATAAACACAGATCCTTCTGTTTCTGGTGAGAGCTGGCTCCAGTTTGCCAGTCTTTCCAGATCTCTTACTTGCTAGGTACCATTTTATGTACAAGATATCAGAGATAAATAGGAGATATAGGAAAGACTGTCATTTGTCATCCTGTCATGTGAGGAGAAAAAAGAGTAATGTGAATAAGAGTAATGAGAAAAGGCAGAATTTTGAATGCATAGAATACAGGTCGGAGTATAGCAAGTACATGAAGAGAGCACGACTAATAACATCCTGGATGGAGGGACTGAGCGTGGCGGTATAGTGTGGGGATCACAAACTGGCTTAAGGAATAGGACTTCTGTAGGAAAGAATGATACTCTAGAGCAGTACTAACACGCTCCAAATTACTACCATGAATGACTATTTAAATTAACTGAAATAAAACAAAATTCAAATTCCAGTTCCTTTGTACTACATACATTCTAGAGACTCAGTGGTAACATGGCTACAAAACCTGTCATCAGCAGTGCTGTAATACAGATCAAAACAAAACAGTGACTGGGAAAGCATGGTGTGGAAAACAGTGAATAAGTAAATAATTTTGAAAGGATGGCCACCAGATGTAGAATAATTGTGGGCAAAAATGGAGGGAAACTGTCCTTGTAATATTGTGCAGTTCTTGACTGAAGCCCTGACTGTGAGACCTTTCACTGAAACCAGAACTGCATCACCTTTTTGTGGTGGAGGATGGGCCTGCCACAGGAGGAGTAAGTGCCACTCCAGAGTTTGGAGGGGCTTTTTTAGTGATGTGGGAGTAGGAATAAAGGGCGAGCACTTTTAGAGAGTCATAGGGCAGAAAGTATGTAGAGGGGAGAAGCCCTGGCTCGCTTCTTTTCCCCATTAGGACCAGTCCACTTACCCTTCAAGGGCCAGCCAGTTGTCCTTCCTTTCCCATGCTCCTCTAGCAGACTTCTATGTAATCATGTGATACTTTTGATACTCTTTGAGGAATATTCATATCACATTACATTTTTAAATTATTTGCTAACATCTTTATTATTATCAACATACTGTGATCTCTGAGATTAACAAAAAGATACTTTTTTTCCCAATTTTTATCCAATCTGCAATGAATACTACATTAAATAAACAAAGAAACAAAACCCAAAGTTTTTTGAGTAAGAAAGTTACTGAGATTTTTAACCAAAATAATTAGGAAAATTTAGAAGAGATCAGGGAAAGGATAAGTGGGCATCGTTGCCAGCTATCTTGAAGACTGAGTTTCTCAAGTACCTTCAATGGATTCATTGTTTTGTTCTGCTCAAGTGAGAGGTAATTCAGCATCTTTAATAATAAAAGCTCTCTTTAAGTGTTTTTCTGTCAGGTAACTTGGCTTCAAATAAATCTAACATCTTTCCAAAACTTGGAAAGGCCTTTTCTGGTATTTTAAATTTTAAAAATCTAGTAGCTAAATCTCTTTACACAAAAATCATTGAAATTACATTTTAAAAACTGTTTCGCTATCTCATGATTTATCCAAAAAGTACTTTGTAAAAATATGAATAATCCTGTTCAGTAAGTGATTTCTAATTGTCTTAGTTAGGGTTTCATTGCTGTGACCAGACATCATGACTAAAGCAGCTCTTAGAAAGGACAACATTTAGTTGGGGCTGGCTTACAGGTTCAGAGGTTCAGTTCAGTATCATCAAGGCATCAATGTATCATCAATGCATGGCAGCATTCAAGCAGATGTGGGGCTGGAGGAGATGAGAGTTCCACCTCTTATTCTGAAGACAGCTGAGGGCAGCTAGGACAAGGGTCTTAAAGCCCACACCCACAGTGACACACTTCCTCCAATAAGACCACACCTTCAAATAGTGCCACTCCCTGGGCCAAGCATATTCAATCCACCACAGTAGTCTTTGAGTAGTATTTTCTGTAATGGAAGTGCTTCTTCTTTGCCTTGAGAAAAGGAATGAAAGCAAAGCACTTAGCATGGTGATGTTCCCTCCTGTGCACTACACAGTACAAGTCTTAACACAGCTCATTCATCTGGTCTTCAATTTAAAAAATAATCGAGAGTCCATCTGAGAGCAAAGGAATGACAACACAGCTGAGATACCCCAGGGAGTGTTGTCACGGAAGCCTGGGATAGACACTGGTGGCTTCCCTCCTCTTGAGACAGCAAACTCTTCCTCTGTTGTGAGGATTATATTCATTTTTTTTGTTTGTTTTGTTTCTTCTTACTGGTCAAAATCATTCAGTGGTGGTGTGATTATTTACGTCTTTTTGCCTTTCCAGAAAGTTCTTTTTGCAGACAGCCAAAAACAGTTTCCTACACGTGTAGAAATGTTATTGAAAAGGAAAAGCTGTCACAGTAAGAACTGTAGTGGCATGCTACATTCTAGGTTTCCTTTGTGAAAAGCTCACTTTTGTGTTGAGCAGAACTGTTTTTCCATTGTCTGTAACAAGAGGCCGATCTGCAGTGGTCTACAAACAGCATCAGCTCTGGAGGAGTTCGATGAGTAGCTACAAATGCTTTCATACTGATTAAACTATAGATACTTAAGACACAGGATTTAATTTAAAAAGCAACAAAGTTATAATTTCCTTTTGACTAGGAAAGTACTGAGACATGTTGTCTAAACCCTTAATTAATCTTAAATTGCCTTTGTATCTCAGTGCTTTGATCAAGCCTTTAATACCCTTCCTCTGAAAACACCTGGTGTTATAATTAAGCTTTGCAATGAGTTTGTTATAAAAATGACCTTTAGATAATATTTTGATTAAGAAATTGCTTATCAAGTCTTCTTCACATCGCACCTGCTTGAGAAATTCTTGCCAGAGTTACAGAATAATCAGTTTTACAAACCTTGTCAAAGCTGACGTTTGTTTTCCACACAAACCTCAAAAGCTTTACTAAATTACATTGCACATTTTCTAATGAGTCTATAATGTCTTATATCTCAGTTTGTTGTAGACTGTGAATTCTTTAAAAAAGAAGCAAGATCCATACAGCTTCCTGTAACTCACCTCTTTTCCTTTGGTAAGTATTTTGTTTTTGAAGCTTAAGCAGAGCTTTTAGCAGTGCCGATTGAATTTCCCAGTTGTGAAATACTAAATATTAGCATGTTCCAAGTAGAGTACTTAGGAAGCTGTGGGCAGGTTCAGTGGTTTAACTGTCAGCTTCTGAGGATGAAGGTTAGACAGACCTTGTCTCAGTTCATTTCCTCTTACTGTGGTAGGACACCGTGACCAAGGCAACTTAAAAAAGAAAGACTGTGACTAGAGAACATAGTGGCAGAGAGAAACATGGAGGCTGGGAAGCTGAGACCCACACCTGATCCCAAAGTAGGAGGCAGAGGGGGATGGGACTGGAAAGCACAGCAAGGCCACACCTCCTAATCCTTCCCAAACTCTTCCGCTAGGGACAAAGTTTCAAGCATGAGCCTATGGGGGCCATTCTCATTACAAACCACCCCTGTATTTTCCCATCTTTATATAAAATGTAGGAACCAAGTGCTTCTTGTATGTGTGTTTTCTATGTAATACTTGTTCATTTTAGAGTTTTTCACAGAACAAGGTTTGATTTTTATTATTTAAATAAGCCTCACTTATTTCTCATTCTGATTCTATGCTTGTGCCTTCAACACTGTCATGGTAATTTTCTGTTCATTGATAAGACATCCCACTTGCTTCTGTCATAGACACAGTATATCTAAATTGTTGTCTGTCTTAATGAAGGTTTCTCAACTATATGTTGATAGATTATTTATGTGGATTGGAGTTTTGCCTGCATGTATTTTTGTGTACCATTTGTGTACAGTACCTGTGGAGTCCAAAAGAGGGCAGAAGATCCCCTAGAACTGGACTTAGAGATGGTGTGTACCACAGTGCAGTTTCTGGGAATTGATTGAACTCGGGTCTTCTGGAAGAGCAGCCAGTACTCTGCCACTGAGCTGTCTCTCCGTTCCCCAGTTAAATGTCCTTAGAAGCTTTATTTTGAAAGACTTTTAGACTTACAGAAATGTTACAAAAGAGCGCAGACTTCCTTTATAACCTTTACCAGTCTCACATAGACTGTATGTAGTTACCTCTTACATAAATATAGCATTTTACTTTCTGTTTTCTGCTGGTTTTGTTTGTTTGTTTGTTTGTTTTTAACAGTGATGTGCTATGCAGCTCAGAAAGGCTGACCTTAAAACTTATGACTCATACTTCCGCCTCCTGAGGACTGGGTTATAGAGCCTGCTCTACCATGTTTGGCTAACACAATTTTTTTTTTATTTAATTACCTGTATGTGTGTGTGCCTGTGTCTCGCATGTATACATGAATGTAGGTACCTGCTGAGGCTAAAGAGGTTGGATTCCCATGGAGGTGGAATTAGCTCTGAACTACCTGATATGGGTGCTGGGAGTCAACCTCGGGTCCTCAGCAAGAACTGTGCATGTTCTTAACCACTGAGCCGTCCTTGCAGCTCCATAATACAGTTTAGATCTGGATTAGTACTGGTACAAATTTTAATAACCTAAACAGGCTTTGCTCGTCACCACTCCTGTTTCTGATCCTCCTCCAGGCGCCTCATTGGTTTAGCTGTTGTGTCTCCTGTAACATGTCCGCTCCTCCATCAGTTAGCTTGGCTATGATCACTTTGAACGTTTCAGTTACTTGCAGAAAATCCCTTAGTTTGGATTTGTTTAATGCTGTCCCATTTTAACATTGGGCTTATGTATTTTTGCCAAGAATACCCAGAATTCATGTGCCTTCCTCATGTGCCAGAAGTATGATGCTAATAAATCTAATTGTTCATGGTGTTAACTTTGATCTTTTGTTAATTAAAATGTTACGTCAAAGATTTCTCTACTATGTAATTACGTTTTTATTTTTTACCTTTACAAATATCTTGCAGGAAATAATTTGAAAAAAAATGTGCAACTTATTAATTTTAGCATACAATGGGTCAGCTATTCTTTAACAAGTAATTATTATTGCAGTCTCCATTATTGAAATCCTGTCTGAGATAGAGTTGCCTCATCCACCTTATTTATTCATTTATTTTTCAAGACTGTATAAACTAGTGAAAAAAAGTATATACATATATATATATATGTATGGCTGGGGCCTAGCTCAACAGTGGAGTGATTGCTTAGCATGGATATTTTATTCATGGTGTTCTAATACTAGTGTTATGTACTCTCTCGTGAATGCACAAACACATACACACACACACACACACACACACACACACACACACACACACATCCCTTCCATGAAAAACATCAATGTTGCTTGTAATTGGAAACTTCCTTTAAGGTTTTTCCCCTTACCTCACCCCAGACCAATGTTTTTGGGGTACAAAATGCTCAGGAAAATACCAAAGTTACAACTTTGAATTATCTGTATTATTTAAAAATAATGTGCTTTCAGAACCAAATCTTCCTAAAATTGGAAACAAGTACTTGACTTTTCAAAATCACCTTCAGTATAACTGGAAGTAATTATAAATAATGTTGTATGTAGCAGTTACTGCCTATCTACCAGCAGTAAACACTTGTTAACTTGTGTTTTAAAGCATCTGTCTCCCTTGTAGCTCAGGTGGCTTCAGTCCCAGCTTGTGCTGGCCTTAAGCTCATCAGTCCCTGCTCACACACCGTCACAGCAAATTTTAAGAAGTTTTCTCTTAATTTCACAATTCTGTTGGTATTTTTAAATGTTATTTAAGCAATCAGCACGTTTTTGAAATCCTCTGTTATTATAAATAACACGGTGCTTTTGATTGAACAGGACTGTCTTCCAGGAAGGCGATATTAAGCACGAACGGCCTATACTACAACATAGAGCTGCTGAACTTTGGACAGGTAATCCTCACGCGTAGACCAGGAAGGCTTCACCTGCATTTGCTATTTCATTAAACAAAGAAACTGTGCTTTCATTTTTTGTATTTGTCCACCTTTATCAGATATACCAAGCTTTTAAAGTCAACGTGGTCAGCAAGTGCACCGGGAGCAAAGGTAAGGGCGTAGTGTGACCATCTGAAGAGCACAGTGCTCTCCAGTGTCTCCGAGGCTTAGTTCCTGTCTTTTCTTTCGTGTATCTTATATGGGGTACAATTAAATATATAATCATGGGAGGATTTTCCATTTTCAAGAGATTTAATAGAGGCTCTTTCTTAATAGTAAACCATATTTGTGTTTAAAAGGAGGGTGAGCTGGCTCAGCAGATAAAGGCCTAATTTCAATCCCCAGAACCCATGTAAAAGTGGAAGAAGTAAACGACTCCATAAAGTCTCTCTGACCTCCACCTACACAGTCATCATACACAAACATAGTATTAATCATAAATACTAAACGTTTAAACTGTAGACCTTTGTGTCTTATTACATAGCAATCCATGTTTAGCTGTTTAATTTTGGTTTAGTTTCTTAGCACTACTCAGATACCTTGATATCTTTTGGGAGCATAATATTATTGAATATTTTATCATGCGCTGTTACGACCCACACTGACCTCTTTGTCAACTGGGCAGTTTATATGGAGTAGTCTTACAGCTTGTGTACAAGTTAAGGTAACCGTGGAATAATGCTTCTCTCCTTTGTGTCTTAACAGAAGAAATAACTAGTATCTACAAACTTCATATTCCCTGGTCTTACGAAGATTCACTAACCATTGCACAGTAAGCATATAAACAAATTTGCTTTAAACATTGGTGTTTTAAAATAGAATCTGTGCTTAGTTTATTTAAGATGTATGTGTTGTTAAAGTTCCTATTAGTAAAATATGTGCACCCTTTAGCATCATGCCCATTATTTAAGATATATAGCATTCTATTTAAACT
Source organism: Rhabdomys pumilio (assembly GCA_030674055.1). NCBI lineage: Eukaryota > Metazoa > Chordata > Mammalia > Rodentia > Muridae > Rhabdomys > Rhabdomys pumilio. Next base: position 136,678,405 of record JANHMN010000001.1, on the reverse strand, counting down.
ATAGCACTTAAATCCTATATGAAAAATGACCGTCTTCCCTTTACCTCCACCGTTCCCCTTGTGCTCGAGGGATGGCCAAATAGCTGAGGTCTGAATGCAAATGTCCACTTGGGACAATGCATCTGTCTCTCTCCTTCCTCTACATTATTTTATTCTAGTGTGCTAAGAACTGCCTTAGCCATGGCTGTTTTCCGGCACTTTATATTTGAGGATTGATATTTCAATAATCTCTTCAGGGTTCCGTCTTCCACAGACATTTCTCTGAAGCTTCATGCTGCTCAGCCAGAAAACGACAGCCACGTGGCACTGTTAAAGATGTACACATCGTCAGACTGTCAGTATGAGGTAAGACATGTTTGCATAATTGTATGATTTATAGGCAAGTAGAGGTCTTTTCTCTATTAGCTGTAGATATATATCATGTCGTGGAAGCCCATAAGTATGAGAGATTAAAATGTTAAATATTTTCCAATTCCCTTCTTTACCATTTAGTATTTTTGTAGATAGACGGAGCATGTGAGCATCTTATAGAATACGTGGATACTGCAACTTATTCTAAATTTTAAAGCCTAGAATCAAGAATTTTTCATAAATTGAAGAGCTTCATTTAATTAGCTGCCATGGCTCTACTATAGCAATTGACATGGTGCATACTAGTTTGTACCAGTACTGGCTTACTTTAAAGGATCTTGCCTTTACTACTTTTTAAAGATCTGTATGCTTTTTAGTGGTGACATTATAATACTCTGGTATATGTGAAATATCTTATTCCTGGTTAGCAGCCCCAAGTATTTGGATTCTGTAATAGGACTAACTTCCTTAGCGTAAACTCGGAGATACCAGATTAATGGAATCTGTTCCTATGACCTAGTTTCAGGTGCACCTGCATAATGAATTAAGTTGTGTCTCATGGAAATCATGGATGATAGTTTACAATATGTTTCTAACAGTGACGAGTATTGCAGGTCTACTGTGTAGTTTGTATTTCCACTATTAAAATGATGAGAATTGTATTGTCTCGGGAGGCGGAGGCAGGTCGATTTCTGTGTATTTGAGGCCACCCAGGTCTGTATAGTGAGTTCTAAGCCAGCCAGGGCTACACAGTGAGAGCCTATCTTTAAAAAAAAAAAAAAAAAAAAAAAAATGTTCTCAGTTTGGCTTCAAATGCTGCATGCACACCAAATGTTCATGTTTACTTGAAAGTTAGTATTGCATATTTTAAAGAAGTCTGTATTTTGGCAAGACACGGCCATGTTGTATATAATTGTTACAACTTTGTTAAGAAAGTTGTCCTTTTTCCATCTTTCTTAATATCTAATATATATTAAAGATAACTGTCATAAATATTACTATGATTTATATTATTTTAACCAACATGATATTTTAACCACAATTTCATAACATGTTGTGGATAATGAGTAGTAAAGGGTTACTACCCACATACCATAGCATTCATCCAGTTGTTGAGGAGGAAGTATACTGGAAAATGTATAGAATGACAAACTGTACTTTAGACAATTAAAATGATGGCTGAGGACATTCTGGAAAACCTTGTTTAATTGTTAAAAAGTATGCAAAAGTATTCAATAAGATATAAAATGAGTTTGGGAAAAATAATGTTCTTTAACAATTATTCTATACCAGGTGACAATTAAGACTTCCTTTCCACAAATACTTGGACAGGTAAGACAAACTTAATGCAGGTTGGTTGATTGTTTATTGCTTTGTGATTTGGAAGGGATTGCAATCTTTTTCAGTAAATTAGCAACTTTTTAAGTGCAACCACAGAGTTAGTCATTATTATTAGAATTTGCAGAATTGTGTAATATTAAGGCAAAGAAACTAGTGCAACAAAAAATGTATTGCTGCTTTGAGTTTTTGATCTTTGTGTTTTGTGACTCAGACATACTACTTTCTTGAATCATAAGATAGTAAATTAATATTGGCAATTTTGTATTTGGTCATGATTGTAATTCAGCTGTCATAATAAAATATTTTGTATGCTTTATCTCATTTTATCTTTGGAACAAACTGTGAGGATTAGATATTTAGATTTTATTTGTTTTGTTTTTCGATACAAGGTTCTTCTATGTAGCCCTGGCTGTCTAGACTTACTTTGTGGACCAGGCTGGGCTCGAACTTACAGAGATCCTCCTGCCTCTGCTTCCCAAGTGCTGAGATTAGAGATTAACCATGCCTGGCCAAAAATTAGATTTAATTATTGTAATATTTGTAAACATAACAAAATTCCAGTTAATGTGCATTTTGTATCATGAAGACACAAGTAAATTTTAGTTTGAGTTGTAAAATAGCATTATTAATTACTTAAAATTTTATAAAAGGTTAAGGAACCAATTAAAAATTATTTTTTGTAATAGAAAATAGTTCCTGCTCTTGGGTTTTTAAGGTATGCGGAGGACTTGTCACTTGCATAGCTTAGAGTGAAGGTGGACACCTCTTATCCATATCTCAGATCAGTGATGAGACAGTTCAAGCTTCCTCAGTATGAAATAATCAAAGACAGTTACATCAAAAGAGGACAAGGTAATATTTATGTTCAGATATAGAAATCTTTCTAAAAAGCAAGATTGTATTAATGTCATTGGATCAAAGGTCTTTACCTTTTATGATGTCAAAGAACTTGAGTTAATTAAGTCCAAAATTACAAAACTGAAAAAGCACATGGTCCCTCTCCATCCTGAATTACTTAGCTTGTAGATTCTAGACTCACGTGTATAACATATCTCAGTCATTGTAGATCCTGGGTGAATGATTTCACGTGTATAACAACATATCTAACTCATTGTAGGTCCTAGGAGAATAACTCAAGTCTATAAAGTATTTAACTTACTGTAGATCCTAGGGCAATGAACTCAAGTACTTGATGTATCTAACTCATTTGATATATGTGTATTTTAAGATTCTTTAAATTAGCACACAAAAGTGTTGTTTGATGTCATTTTGACATTTTTGAACTGTGTTTTAGTAGATTTCCCTCCCCACTCGATTCCCATGCCCTCCCTTCCTTAACTTCCTCCACAGTCTCCTCTCCATTGTTGTGTGAGGAATCTCTGCAAACACCCTGACCAGCAGAGTGAGGCAAGAAGGAAGTCTGACTCAGCATGACTCAGTGGACAGTTTTCATCCAAACTTCTGGAGTCTGACACTGAGTAGTTCATTTTAGGCATATTTAAGCACAGCACAATTTCAAAATAGTTTGGTGGTAATTAATCAGTCCTGTGTGTACAGAAAGCTTAAGAGATGGCTATGTTGAAACTCCTTTAAATACAAGCAACATCTTCTATACAGATAGCTTCTCTGGATTAACTGAGGAAGCAGTCTCAAGGTAAACAGTGGTCCTGATGAGGGTGGCAGGGAGAACAGACTGCCGATTGACTGACATGACCTGATGAGGGTGGCAGGGAGGACAGACTGCCAATTGACTGACATGAACATGAGTCTGACGGAGGTCTGGCCATACAGATATGCAGAGGCCACCAGCTATGAACCACACTGTTCCTACCTTCTGGGCAGAAACAGGTTATACATCTCTCCCCTTGAAGAGACATCTCTGAACATTCCTGGTTTCCCGTGTGCTCATGTGTGAGCACAAGGGCCTTGTGTCTAGTTTCATGTCACATATTCCCACATGTTCCTTCACACACCCAGCACTGGGCACTTTGTTTAGTGACACAGTGCTTCTGGAAGCAGCATTGTCTATCTATGCAGTGTGTTTCCTTTCAGTCTATTTGTATTTGTGCACATGTGTACATGTGTGTATGTGCACATATACCTATGTGTGCATGTTTGTGTATGTGTGCAAGTGTGTGTGTGTGTGTGTGTGTGTTGATTGGGTTTACATGATAGTAAGTTCTATTTGTCTGTTTCATTTTGGGTAATCCCCTGCCCTCTCTTCCACCAGACCCCCCTATCTCGTTCCTTACTTAAACTTTCTCACTCTAGAATTCTTTCTACTTTCCTACTTTACCTGTGTTCTGCTGTCCCTCTTTCTTTATGGCCTCATGCCTACCAATGCCCATAGTCTTGTGTACATACATACACTTCTGCTACAATGAAAGAGAATAAATGGGAAGATGAGTGAAGACTAACTACTTGAATTTTCAGCCTTTGAATAGATGATTTTTTATTAAATTATTTTTTTCTGAAAAAGAAAAGATTAACTCTTCTTTAGGTTATTCACCTGAAAGAGGACAGACAGTAAAGTGTGATCATTGTCTCAGGAGAATTCCATAGTATTGCCTAATCTTTACATTTTAAGGGAAACTGAAATCTGGATTTAAAGATTTCAGTTTTTCACTATTGACATATATTCAAATTGTAAGCAAATGCTATGCCATGTACTAAGCCAAATGTAGCATGCCTGCAGTTAAGTCCGACAGAAGACCAGTTTCTGATTGCTGGTTTAGTACCTTATGGACCAACTATATTCACAGCCTGGTACAACATGCTTCTAGCAATGGCCCTTTCTTGTTACAAGAAGTCTCATGTTCAGAATACACTGTAGGACTGTATCCAGAATTCTGGAACAGTTAAGGATATTTATGATTGATTGATAGGGGTGGCCACTCTCAATCACTTGCTGTGTGTCAGTTACCATTTCAACTGGGAGCATGATGTAGGCGCACTTAATGAAGTGCTGCCCTTCTTGTTCTGCTGAAGAAGTGTAGAGATAAAGAGGATGCCTTGTACAAGGACATACAGCTCAGCGAGAGGGAAAGCTGGACATAGCCCTGAGTGCACCAGGCTGCCTCTTCACTGCCATAGTCTACAGTGTGAGGTTCAAGTGATTCTACTGTCTTAGCCCCCTGAGTAGCTACATGCAAGCTTTCCTTCCATTCTGTGTAACTAAAGGGTTCTTTACATTCCCCTAGTACATGAACAGGCAGTCTCTGTACCTAAATCTGTGTGAACTTGGGGGGTCAGGTGGGGGAGAGTGAGGACTCCCTCAAAGGACTTGGAGAGATGAGATGATCCTTCTAACATACATCTCGAACAGTAAACTCTCAGTAAGCTTGCTTTGAAAAGTACTGGGAAGACAAGGAGGACGCTGGGCTTTTTGAAGTTCTACACCCTGTTTTTTGCTTTTTCAGCTGCCGTATGCTTTATCCAGTTATCAGACAGTTTGTATTTTAAACAGACTCCATGGAACGGAGAAAAACTTTAAATTAATGCTAACATTGAGAGACATACTTAATGTGTATATATAAAAATACCACAATTGAGCCTATGACGTTGCTTAATTGCTATATGCCAATGGAACAATCGGCTTAACACCGCCTTTAATACAGTCTGCTTTATACAGGGTATGTCACGCTGAAGCACTGGAACACATGGACATGAGCTTAGGCTGAGTTTAAGTTTCACAGGATTTCCAATTTAGTTAGGTTAATAATTACATCGAATGGTTTGTGATGGCTTATCTAGTGAGAGTTATCATTCCAACTGCTTTAAACGGTGACTGCTTTATCTTTATAGCCACCTATAAGCATTAGTACTGTCCCCATTTTATTAATAAGCACATAGAAATGAAGTAAGTTAACCATTAACATTTATAATATTGCAACATATAGACTCTTCATACCTGAATTCTTCTGTCCTTAAAATAGGGACAAATCCACTTTAAGGTGTTGTTTTTGTGAAGAGTGCGTGAGACAATGCATACAAGATGGCAGGCATCATGAGTGAACATTGGGTGCTCAGTGAGGATGCTATGAAAATACCTTGAAGCATGGGAGCTCAGTTATGCCTCTGTGAAAAACTCAGATTTTTCTATGGTGCTATATATCAATAATGTTTACTGACTTAGGGTTGTGGTGCTCCTTAGAAATATGTGTGCAGCCATGTCAGGAAAAATGCAAAGTGAAGAATAACCTTTTTTTTTAATTTTGTGTGAAAATATACTTGTTTCATCAGCATGGATACTCTGCAGTTGACGTCTGATTTGCCTATCTTCTAGGTAGTCAGATTTCATGGTGGCGCTCTTCCTGCCTATGTTGTGTCCAGCATCCTTCTTGCTTATGGAGGACAGTTATACTCTCTCCTCTCAACAGGTAAAAATGCTCACGCCTTAAAAGTTAATGCTGTTTTAAATTTTACAGTACAGCCAGTTAGTTTTGTGTCATTTTCCCTTGCTGATGTTGTTTGTTTTTGTTTTGCCAAAGCCCGGTGTGGTAATATTTATTTAGGTTATGATGAATTAGAAGGCACAGTAAAGAAATTCTTAGAGGTAACTACCACCTCGAAAACACCAGACTAGCATGTGATTTTATAACCAGTCATCTTCACATCTTTCCCATTTTTTCAGTACTTTTGTCTTATAAAAGGAGCAAAAGTTACTATATACTTTAAAAATTACCCATTAAAATGAGGAAGAGGAGAAAGCAAAGGATGTAGGAAGAGAGAAGATAGGAAAGGAGGTAGGAAGGAAAGAACCAGAAGGAAAGGGAGCAACAGGACAGAAGGGAGGGTTAGTAGCCTGCCAGTATCAAGGGATCTTAGTGTTTTGTGCTTCTCAGGTAAGATCCACACGCTGCAGCCTGTCCTTAGGTTTTATCATTACATTCCGTAGTGGCAGTTTCCCACAATCCCTCCACACACACCCCTTGTAATTATTGAAAACATTGTATTCTTTTGTGTTTCTTATAGATTAGATTCCATTGATCGTGCCCCCGTGATGGGCATGTTCTTCTGTTTTCTCTGTTTTCTAACACCTATGTTGGTAATTAGAGTTGTGGACTTAGTGGCTCTTCTCGTCCATAGCCTTCCCCCTTGCTGCTGTGGCAGCCTCGATGTTTGTGTTGATAAATTTGCAGTGTGCATGTACTCTCTAATCTACTTGCCTTCCTGGTTTACTAGTTTCCTTCCTCCCTCCCCATCTTTCCTCTTCCTTCTAGCCCTTCTCTTCCTTTCCTCTCTCATCTCTGTTTCTCTCCTCCTTCATGCCTCAGCCTTCCCCTTTCTCCTAATTTTTGAGCCACCGCTCTATTAACTACATTTTAAAAGTCTTCCATGTGGCTAAAGACAAAAGAATTCACAGAAAGAGACAAAAGAGTTCTCAGCTTCCCAGAGTCGGCAAAGTGAAGAGCAGATAAAGAATATGGTTTCCCAGTAGGCCAAGCTTTGGCTCAGCTTGGACAGTAGTCTGAGGAGGTAGGAGATGGGGAGAGAGAGAGGCCAAGCTGTGGAATGTCAGGAATCCTCCTCACCATTTCTGTGGAGCAAGTCCTTTCTAACTATTTAGGTCTTTAAATGACCTTCACACAACTTCAATACCCTTCAATAACTTTTCGTGAATTTACTGTTAATGTTTAATTTGTTAATTATCAAGGTGGCTTTTTCAAATACAGTGTGTGCCACACTAAGCTCCCCTTTCACCCTTTGTGCTCTCTGTTTGTGTCATGTGTCCCCTATCTCCACAGCACCTTTTTACTCTTTCTTGGTCTCCTTTGTATTAGGATAGACTCTGGTTTGCACCCACTTATATGCATACATATATGCATTGCAAACTAAGTTCAGCACATAGAGAGAACATGAAACTGTTGTCTTCTGAGTTTTAAACCTAGCCTTTTAATTATAGGGCTATTCTGGCAGTATGACATCAGCCAGACTTTAGTATGTTTGTTCCACTTTGAAAAGAGACACTTCATACTGCTTTGTTCTAACAGACTGACAATTGATTTTGAATCACAGAGAATCTGCTGGATCGTCTGTGGAGACACTAGGTATATTTAAAACCAGCGGTTCTAGGGGATTGGAATGTATGAGTACGTCTCCAACAAATGAAGAGGTAGCCATGCAGCAAGTATGAAAGTCATGTCACCTGTAGATTTTACCTGCTAGGATGAGTATAGTAAAATGATAGTTATAGGATAATAAGGAAGCAGAGACGTTAGAACCTTCATAAGCAGCTGTAGGAACAGCTGTAGCAGTTCCTCAAATGGATGAACAGTTACTTTATAACTCGGCTCTTCTATTCTTAGGAACACACCAAAGAGAACTGGAAGCTTTCATCCACATAGACAAGTGCACAGATGTCCACAGTAGTACTAGTCATAAGCAAAACTAAAAAGATGTGAAGGGCTGACGGTATCGCTCAGTGGGAGATAGAGCACTTGCCTAGCGTGCTTGATCCCTAGGTTTGGTTCCTAGCACCTCAAAATAAATTCTATATATGTTAAAGTATGGCTGAGTCTTGACAAGTGTTGAATAAAAGAAGCCAATCACAGGGCTCATACATAATATGATTACATTTATGTTACATGTTTAGAATAGGAATATCTGTAATGACAAAAGAGAGATTAGAAATTGCCAAACAGTGGAAAAGTAATTAATTAAAAGTAATTTCTTTCAGGTAATGAAAATGTTCTGAGACTGTAGTGATGGATGTGTAACTAAATATACTAAAAGTCATTGAATTTATGGACTTCAGATGGATGGATTGTATAGCATAAGAATTATATTTCAGCCGGGTGGTGGTGGCGCACACCTTTAATCCCAGCACTTGGGAGGCAGAGGCAGGCAGATTTCTGAGTTCGAGGCCAGCCTGGTGTACAGAGTGAGTTCCAGGACAGCCAGGACCACACAGAAAAACCCTGTCTCAAAAAAAAAAAAAAAAAAAAAAAAAGAATTATATTTCAATAAAACTATTAAAATCACTTATTGATATTTATAAAAATACACACTGTGAAGCCCTGACTTTGACACCCTAGATTTGCTTGACAAATGACTAGATGTGTGGATTGCAATGAACCTTCCAAGGGTACTGTCTGTGGTAAAACTATAGACCCTTGCAGTTTGGGAGGTACAAGGTTATTCTTTTGTTACATGCTACTGTTGGCACTGTGAGACAAAGTGTCTTTGTTTAGTTACTGTGAATTTTGATGCACACAAATGATTTTCTTTAATTACCAGGTTATTGCCTAGAGTATGGCACCATATTGGATAAAGAGGCCAAACCATACAAAGTTGACCCATTTGTAATCATGATTAAGTTTTTGTTGGGGTAAGTTATTATCTGTGATAATAATTTTGTTTATAAAATAATTATGTTTGATTTCATAATATAGTATGAACATTTATATATGTATAAATATATATATTTATGGCATTTGATATATTTTATTAAATTTGAATTTTCTTTTAGGAAAAGGCCCAATATGTTTGTTTTCAGTAGTGAAATCACTTCAAAAGTAATTATAGGTTTTTATATATAAGTAATTATATATTATATGTGTCTAAAAATCTAAAAGCTTAAATTTCAACCTAGTTAATGTCTTTCTAATTTGGTTACTCTCATTAGGTAAGTTTTTAAATTAAGAATCATTTTTTAGACCTTGGGTAATGCAGTATTATTATCTGTCATTCCAAATACCGGTTGGCTTCCTGACTTTAAACACTGTGTCAGTTGCTGTAGGGATTGTTATAGGAGTTAAAGTAGTACTCAGATACTTAATGGTTAGTAGACTCTCCTGGAAGGTAAGTCCCTTTTTTGGTTCATTAGAATTAAGACCCAAGGACTGAGACGTTCACTTGGTGGGTAAAAGTGCTTCTGTGAAAACATGAGTTTGAATCCCTAGTACTGACACCAAGACCAGTTGTGACTGTTTGTCTTAAAACTCCAACATTGAGTGGGAAAGGGCATCTGGAACCTGAGAGCTTGCTGGCTGAAATGGCAAACTTCCAGTTCAATGACAGACGCTGTCTCAAGGAAATAAGGCATAGAGTTGTAGAGGAAGGTGGTCAGACTGTGTGCAGCACACCACACACACAGAGACAGAGAGTCAGAGACAGAGAGAGAGGGAAAGAGAAGAAGAAGAGGAGGAGGAAGAAGAAGAGAAAGAGGAGGAAGAGGAGGAAAAGAGGAGGAGGAGGAAGAAGAGAAAGAGGAGGAAGAGGAGGAGGAGAATGGAATAAAAACCACACATGGTTGCACACACTTGTAACCCAGCACTCAGAAAGTGAAGACAAGGAGATCTACACTTCAAAGCCAGCCTGGGCTACATGAGCTTTTATGTGAAAAACAAACAAAAAAGAATCAAGATTTGTTTTCAGTATATTTAGCAATTTAGGGATTCTAGTAGATGGCTAGACACCTCATATAATAGATGCCTCAGATAACAGACACCTCAGATAGTGGATACCTCAGATAATAGACAGACAGTTAAACATCAGCTGTTGAGATTTTATTTGTTTTTTGTTGTTATTGTTGTTGTTTTGCTTCTACTTTATAGTTTCGTTTGTCTGCTTTACAGGTATAAATGGTTTAAGGAATTATGGGATGCAGTATTATTACCGGAATTAGATGCCATCGTTTTGACTAGTCAGAGTATGTGCTTCCCTCTTGTATCCCTGATTCTCTTTCTGTTTGGAACATGTACTGCATACTGGAGTGGTCTACTCTCTTCTACATCTGTGCAGCTTCTTTCTTCACTGTGGCTAGCTCTGAAAAGGTAAGTTATGCTAAGAGCTTTCTTAATACTCTCAGTGAAGAAAACATCAAGTGCTAGGGTGTAGAGCAGAGGAAAAGCACGTGCCTGGTATGTGCTAGGACCTGATTCTGATCCTCAGCACTGCAAAGAAGAGAGGCAGAGAGGAGGGGGCATATACAGTCAGATGCATATTCCAACAGGAATCTTAAATTTCTCAGTCGTCACTTATTTTGTAAATAAAGACACTGACTTCTGTTATCACACTCAAAGGCAGGAGACTCCAGTCCTGGTCTTAACCATCTGGTTGGATGAATGGCTAAACTCTGAAATCAGAGCCTGAGGTTGTACGTAGTACAGGCCCAAAAGCGGTTTGAATTTAAAGCTACTTGACGCTTTCCGGATAAAAGCCCGAGTCCAGTCTTCTTTCCGCTCCTCCATGCTGATGGCTGTGATGTGGTTTCCTGTCACATGGCATGTTACACATGCTGCTGCTTCCCTCAGTGTTCTGAGGAGGTTCTCAGCTTTCTGTAGTAAGACCTCAGGCTTCACAGAAATGTGTTCTGTCAGGCTTGTGCGACACAAGACCTCTCAATAATTGTCATGTTTTCTTCCTTAGTAACAGTCATAACGACTGATTGAAATAATCACACTGTGTATAGAACTGTATATGACATCATACCTTTACTGAGAAATACGTAATCATTTACTTTGTGTTCCTCACATATTAATAATATTAATAACCAGCAGAGGGCCTGGTAAGCTTCTCAGGTTTGTTGCTTTCCATTTGAACCGCTCAGGCTGTTAAATGTTTCCAGCCTCATATCCTCTTACATTTCGAAATATTTACACATACATAATAAGAAATCTTGAGGATGGGACCAACCTCCAGATGCAAAATGCATTTGTTTTTTATTACTCTATATGTGTAACCTGAAGGTTATTTTACAACTTCCTTAATACACCTGCATTTTGTCTGTGGCCTACTAATGAACTCATGGATTGGAATGTCCCTCCTTCTCAGCCTGTACTGTATTAATTTATGTTACTGTATTTAAAAAAAACAAAACAAAACCAAAAGCACCTGTCCCTTTTATTCCAGACCTGCCGAACTTCCTAAAGATATCAAGGTGATGTCACCAGACTTGCCCGTTTTGACAGTTGTCTTTCTCATAGTGAGTTGGACCACCTGTGGAGCACTTGCCATACTTCTGTCCTATCTGTACTATGTGTTTAAGGTATGTGGATCAGGAAGGCCAGAAGGCCTGGGCTTTAGGCACCTATAGAATGCCTCATAGGCGTTAGTATCTCAGGGGATGCTGGAGGATGCAGGTTACGTGAGTGGTGTGTTGACCGTGTGTACGCTGTTGACACCGCACCAGGTAACTGCTTTTACTGATTCTTTTTAAGCGCTAGGATGTGCACACTATAGATTATTTTCAGTTTTCTAAGGAGAAGTTTTGTGCATCTGAGAAGCTGTCTAAAGCTACTTCAGTTTATAAATTACATGGTTAGGTTCTGTTTTTTTTTAAATTAGATACATATATATATATTAAACTAACTCAAAGACAAAACTCCATCAGATATTTGTGGGAAACAATAAGTGTACATTTTTGTTTCTTAAAAATCTTGTAGGTAATTTACAACCACATATAATTGAACATTTTTATATAATATTAAATATAATCAAACTTTTTACCTACAAGATGTAAAATTACTATAGCAAGGCATTATTTACACATAAGCTCACAGGATTTAAACAGTCTCTGCATATGCTGGAAGTTTGTATTGTTTCTATTGTGTCTGTCTTTTTAAATCCATAAGAGCTAGCATCTGTTATGGTTTATCTTTTAAAAAATACTGTTTTAAAATGTTTAAATGAAGCCCGTTGCTTACTTTTAAAAATGTTTTCCATATTGCGTATTTTTATTTTATGTGTATGAATGTTTTGCCTGTGTGTGTCAGTGCCAGTGGAGACAGAGGATGGCATTAAGAGCCCCTAGAAGTTATGGAGGCTTGTGAGCCATGAGGAGACTTGGAACCAAACCCAGGTCCTATGCAAGAGCAGTTAGTGTTCTTCGTCACTGAGCCATCTCTCCAGCTCCATGTTCATATAGTTTTTTGAATTTCCAGATTATAATGCTTCTCAGTTTTAAGTTTTTTAAAAAAAAAAAGTCTATTGGTTTTGTTCCAAATACAATTAAAATAATTTCTTCCTCCTAGGTTGTTCATCTGCAAGCCAGCCTAACAACATTTAAAAATAATCAGCCAGTGGTAAGCTTTTGTTTCTAAACTCTATATAGTTAATATGAAAATACTTGAAAAAATATACACTTGATTATTGTGTTGTGTTTTGAAGTTTGGGGTGTGGTGTTTTGAATATGCTTGGCTCAGGGAGTGGCATTATCAGGGGGTGTTGGCTTGTTGGAGTAGGTGTGGCCTTGTTGGAGGAAGTATGGCACTCTGGGAGTAGGCTTTGAGACCTTCTTCCTAGCCTCCTGGAAGACAGTCTGCTCCTGGCTTCCTTTGGATGAAGATGTAGAACTCTCAGCTCCTCTGGTGCCATGCCTGCCTGGACACTGCCATCCTTCCTGCCATGATGATACTGCACTGTACCACAGAATCTCTAAGCCAGGTCCAATTAAATGTTGTCCTTCATAAGAGTTATAAGAGTAATTTTTATGGTTATCTCTTCCCAGCAATGGAAACCCTAACTAAGACAGAGGGGTTAGGATTTTACAATATTTAAAGGGAATTATGAATTTAGTAACTTTTTTAAAGGAATAATAAAATAGACCTGACTCATTATCAGTTTAACTTGTTACATTTAGCACTTTTGTTGTTGTTGTTGTTAAGAAATAAATTGTTATAAATTTTATTTTGAGTTATTACTAACATAAATCAAAAGAATGTAGCAGGACGTGGTCACACGTGCTGGTGTTTCAAGCTCTCAGGAAGCTGAAGATGGCCTGAGCCCAAGAGTTTGAGACAAGCCAGGGTAACATAGCAAGACCACATCTCAAAGAAAACAAACAGACAGACAAAAAAAAAAAAAAATTCTTACGATGGCAACAGTTTTAAAGTACTTTTAACAAAGTAATTTCAGTATTTTATTTATGTTTGAAAATGAAAAAGATGAGTTAGTTAAGTAATTCTGAGCAATATCTTGAACTTACTTTTGCTTATTTATATCTTGGCTTATTATTGCTTTCTAGAATCCCAAACACTCTAGAAGAAGTGAAAAGAAGTCCAACCACCATAAAGACTCTGCCATACAAAATCTTCGTTTGTGTGCGAGTGATGCTGAAGACAGCCTGCGCATGCACAGTACCGTGATTAACCTGCTGACGTGGATTGTGCTGCTCAGTATGCCGTCTCTAATCTACTGGTTAAAGAACCTTAGGTATGTTTATTTATGTCAGTATTGTTTATTGTGGTTCGCTCAGTGAGTCTCTCTCAATGGAGCCTGGCTGTATTCCTGATGCTCCATGAAAACTGCTCAGTAGGATGTGGTGTGTTGCCTGGCGTTAGTTTTCAGTACGTTTCCATTCCCTCATTAGCCATAATGATAGAAGTTTTCAGATTATAGTATTCTCCAAAAATCAGCCAGAAAGTGATTTGCATTTTTAAAAAAAGTGATATATAAACCATTTTATTATGTGTGGTATAGAAAATAACGAATCTCACTGTGACATTTTTGTACGTCTTTTCCTATGTTGAGGTCATCTTCTCTTCTACGTTGGTCCCCTTCCTCTTTCCAACACAACCTTGTGTAAACAACCTTCCAAAAAAAAGTCAGTACAATGCCTAGGAATAAACCTAATTAGGAGGCTGAATGAAGCAGTGCTAATATTTATTTGGAAGCACAGTGGATTCCAAATAGCCAAATCAATGCTGTACACGAAGAGAACTACATGCAACAGGTGTGTCTGCACATGATCTGCACAACAGTGCCAACAACTGCCAAGCTATGAACAAGCTTAGAGGCACAACATGAATAAAGAGAATATAGCATATAAACACAATAGAGTATTCAGCCATGAAGAGCAAGTGGTGCTTTTTTACAAGAAAATGAATGAACCTGGAGGTTATCATGTTACATGAAATAAGCTGGACTTATCTAGAGAGGAACACCCACCTTCCATCTCTAACTTACAGAGACAGGAATGTTCA
>JANHMN010000001.1:136634848-136663777 GCA_030674055.1 Rhabdomys pumilio | reverse complement strand
CACCTTCCATCCCTGACTTACAGAGACAGGAACACCCACCTTCCATCCCTGACTTACAGAGACAGAAACACCCACCTTCCATCCCTGACTTACAGAGACAGGAATACCCACCTTCCATCCCTGACTTACAGAGACAGGAACACCCACCTTCTCGTCCCTGTCCCTGCACTTTCAGTCCAAGCATCTTTGTCAGAGAGATGAGTTTCCTTCAGAGGGCACACACTGTTCAGCCCATTTATATCTTAATTGGAGAGTTTAGACTGTTTGTTTGGTGTGATTATTGAAAAGTACACTTATTTCTCCTTCATCTTAGAGATTTGCTTACATGCTGTTGTTAATGTTTGGTTTGTTCCTGTCTTGTGTAGTTATTGATTTTCTACTGAGGTTCTTCCCCAAGTTCTCATGCTTGTGAGTCTTCTTTTTGTATGTGGCATTTCTTTAAGTCTCTTCTGCCCCCCTCTTTTCATGTCCCTGAATTACTCTCAATAATTCTTATCACGAGGATCCTTACTTCTGCTTAAAATTAAAAGGGTAAATTTGCAATGTCATGATGTACTTTAGGGGTCGCTGTCATTCTAATCCCCTGCTGTAGCCAAAGCTTGCAAGGATAGTTGGCTTTCTCCTATGCCCTTCTGTTGTCCCAGGCTGCGTGGCTCACTTGTGGTTGGAATTTCTGGTCCTTCTCACATTGGGTTGAAAAATGGCAGAATCAAAACACGGGAAACAAAATCAAAGGTTACCATACCAGATGTTGAGATACTTTTGTTCATATTTTAGTCAAGATCCAAAATTTTGTGCAGATTTCATCAGAATTAAGGAAAAAGCCAGGTTCTCAAAGGCTGTGGGATTCTTACTGTCAGTGACTGCAAGTGGTTATTATGAAATTTAAAAACTAATGAGATGCTACTTTACTCGAGCCTCCGTATTTCCTGGTTTGGTGTAAGGACATCTTAATGTATTTTAAGTCAGTTGTTTCTCAGAGCTGTGGGAACCTTTTAGTCAGTTTTGAGTGCTTTCCACACCAGGGTATCTTTATTTCCTCAGGGACTTGTGAGTGTAGTGCCCAGAGTGAATCCCGAGTCCAAGGACGAGCTAAAGCTAGAATAGAGATTGTTACTGGCAGCTTCCTGGGCAACCTAGGGTCTCATGACTGTATTGTTACTGGAACGTTTTGAAAATTACTTTGATTCTGATCATTTGAGACCATCAGTTCTGCTTTGTTGATCTGTGTTTTCTTTTTATCCTAGGTATTACTTTAAACTTAGTCCTGATCCGTGCAAACCCCTGGCCTTTCTCCTTATCCCAGCCATCGCGATTCTTGGAAACACTCACACGGTTTCAATAAAGTCAAGGTATAGTGGCTTAGTTATTTCTTCTGTGTATCACTGGACATTATCACTTTATTTCTTGAAACATACTCTTTATATTTAATTTGACTGTAAAAAGTAAAAGCGACTCATTTATATGCAAATATACTTCATATGCAAATATATTATACTTATTTTCTAAACTGTAGGAGTTTTGTTAGAAAAATAATAGTTTTTTTCTTTTAAAACTTAATTCTTAACTGATATGATATGTAAGATTTAACTTTCCAAAAGATAGGAGTAATGTTAAGTAGACTGAGCTGTAGCTAAGACTGATCTTTTGCATCTGCTGAGTAATAGGTACTTGGCTTAGTGTGTGCTTGAGGGCTTAGTGTGTGCTTGAGGGCTTAGTGTGTGCTTGAGGACTTAGTGTGTGCTTAGCCTTTTATGCTTGTGTTTGTGTTGGGCATGTTTCATGACGGCACTTGGTCTTTTTTGACTGAGCCTTTGCTCTGGAGGCCTGTGACACTTGCAGCTGTTCTAGGACCAGGCTAAGGCAGAGGCAGAGATGCTCCTGCATGCCTGTGGTCTGAGCATGTGGGAGGTAAACACCTGCAACCAGGGTTATCCTCAGAGCTGGTGGCCAGCCTGGGCTACATTGGCCCAGGTCTCAAATAAATATATAGATTAAAAAGAGCAAATCTTGACTTGGCCACTCAATGGCTCTGTGCAGAGACTTGCCTCTCCACCTCAGTTTCTCCGTGTTCTGAGTAAAATCAAAGGATTTTCCCTGATGTTCCCTTTCTTGGGAAATAATGTTTTCTCTGTTGTACTGTTTGTCTTGGGCCTTTTTCTTCCTTTTTTTAAAATTTAATTTTGCTGGTTTAAGTAGGAATAAATTAAGCATTTTTGTAGCAATGTCTTCAAGAACACTATTATGTTAGGATAAGATTTTAGAGGTAGAATTGCAGAAATACTAACTGGTATTTTTCTGTTTTGTTAAGGAAAGACTAAGCATATGGCTAGTCTCTGAATAGAAATGTATTTCCTTTTTCTGTTTAAAACATGTTTTTTATTGAGCTTTATAAAATTATCAACAGATTTTTTTTCCAGTTCATTAAAAAAAAAATCACATCATTTAGAAATCACTTAAAAGTCAGATGGTTTGTCACAGTCCTGTCTGTTGTCCCTGCATTCAGAAGACAAGGCGGGTCATAAGTTCAAAGCCAACTTGTGTTTTATTATATATCACAAAACCTTATCTCAGAAAACCAAAGTAATAGCCGAGCATGGTGGTGCACAACTTTAATCCCAGCATTTGGGAGGCAGGGTCAGGAAGACCTCTGTGAGTTTGAGGCCACCCTAATCAACAAAGCAAGTTTCAGGCCAGCTAAGGCTATATAGTGAGATGCTATCTCAAACAAAACACCAAGAGAAAAAGAGAATGATCAGAAAACTAAAAATAAATAAATAAGAAAAACTTAAATAAGTACAAGCAAATTATCACTTACAGTGTTACGCTATACTAAAGGTTTCCATATTTCATTTTGGCTCACAATGTAATTTGTCTAATAATGCATATTTCTCCATCTCTTTACAGTAAATTGTTGAAGACTGCCTCCCAGTTCCCACTTCCTCTGGCTGTTGGAGTGATTGCTTTTGGCTCCTCCCACTTATACAGGGTCCCGTGTTTTGTGATCATTCCTCTTGTATTCCATGCATTGTGCAACTTTATGTAAGACTGGACTTACAGAAGGAGACGCAGTTCCTGCCTTTAGGACCAATGACACAGTGAACTTACAGCCCTACCACCAGGAACAGTGAGGTCCTCTGGAGAAGACAAGTCTATTTTTACAGTATTGAAGATAGGAAATTAGTTTTGTAATGCTTGAGGGAAATAGTGGAAGCATGGTTTCAGCCCGTGGTGTAGCATCTGTATACTTGTCATAGCTGAGAAATTAGTGAAGGGATGTTGTGACTTCTGTCTTAAAGACTCCTGTACATACCAACTAGCTTTCGTCGGGCGTCCCAGGGACCTTCTAGAGACCTATAGATGCAGTGTTGTTTGCAATCTAAGTGAAACGTCTGCTCGTTTCATCAGACTTTCTTTTGAAATGTCGGTTTTATATTTGTTATAATTAACATATTCAAAATAAGTCCTGAAAGATTGTTAAAAGTGACAACTGTTTTCTCAGAAGTAAAATAGTCCTGAAGGAGTGTGGCCAGCTTTTGGCAGCCATAGTGGACAAAGTTTGATCCATCTTCTTAAGTCTGTGAAAAAAGAACCTCAAATTAAAGGGAGACTTTTTGTTAAACCGCTGCAATTCAGATTCAAAAGATGACATTTTTATGAGCTTTCAAACATGAATCTTGCTGTGTATACTTGGTGAATATTAGAAGCATGGAAGAGATCTATCAAAAGACGTGTTATCGAAAGAATGTTCTTGCAGATTCTGCATTGGCACAGTCAGTCTCTGCCCCTGACTTAAGTCCTTGCCCCAGTGGTTGCCAGAACTGCCTGTAGCAGGGATCGTTTATTGAAGGGGCAACTCCAGAGGCTGAAACAACTCTGGGTGCATCATTTGCTTATGTACTGGAGGAATGGTCTCAGCATAAGCACAGCACTGCACTTGATGTACAGATCTGTATACGAGCAGGGGAGCAGGGGGCAGCCATTACTGGATGAGAACTAAGAATGTGAACACTGCCTGAATGCATAGCACACCTGCATCACTCATTAACAAGAGAATCTTGGTTTATAGAGGTGTCTCCTAAGACTACAATTTTGCCACTGGGGGGGGTAACATTTTGTTTCATTTCCAATTATAGTTTATTCTTAGCTACAGAAAAATAGGAAGGTTGGGAGCTTGAAGCATATAGTTGCTCTTTTGCCTTCAGTTAGAATAAACTCAAGCTGAGTCAGACGTGTGTCAGAGCCCTTCACTTAGGCGTGTGTTCTGTAAATGCCCCTAAGCCTTTCCCGTGAAGTCCTCCAGTGTTACTGAGTTCACAGTTGCACTTGTGAACTTACATCCTCTTACCTCGGTACCCAAGACCGGTACTGAGAGAATCAGCTTCGTTTTATCTGCTGTTACACCCGGTGTACAGCCTCTCAGCTACTACTGCCAGCCAGAGGGCTACTCCCATGTCAGCCACGTTAGTTCTTCCCTGGGTCTTTCCTTGTTCAGCATTTGTCAAAGGGTCACGTCATCACCACAGAAGTTAGTTTGTGTGATTCCATTGCTGACTGACTGGTGTTGTGCTCGTTAAGTATTCATAATTTTAAACAAAAGCCGTTGTGCTAGATGTGAAAACCCTTTAGTCTCTTGTTTTAGAAGCGTGTCAAGAGGAATAAACTATACCATAGTGTCTGTTGAGTACCCGGGAGTGAGTTCATTGGATAATTACAGTTTCCTCATGGCACAGCACTTACATACCTAAGTAGGGATCTATCTGCTCTAATATTGCTGGAGATGTGCGGCCTCTCTACTCGTGCTGTCTTTCACTCTGTCAGTGGTATTATAGACAGATCTCAACTTACTGGCAACTGAATACTTTAACTTTCTGAGTTGAACATACATCTACACACAAAAAGAACTTTCCAAAATTTGTTGATAGACTTTTTGACAGCCATGATTATTTATGTATGATATCTAAAGTCTCCCTGCTGAGCCAGTACTGCTCCTGAATAAGATGTATCAAGTCTGATTTCTTACTTGTGAGTAGTATATTTGTTATTAAAGCACACTCATTCTCACACCAATATTTTTGTCTGAAAGTACTAATTCCCTAAGCTCTTAAAGTCTATTTATGCCAGTAAAATATTTCAAATAATAGCAGTCTGGGTCTTCGGCCATTTGCTACACATACAGATACACACTCACATAAACACAGATGGGCATGCTTTGACAGAATCTTCATCAAGCATTGAGACACAGAAAGTTAGGTAGACTCTATCTGATTAAGAAAAGTGCTATCCCTTAAAAGGAAATCATTTTACATGAACATCACATACTTTTATCTATCATGTTTACACAAATATTAGTTACGTTAGCAACTAATACAGCAAATTTTTGAGTTCTGCTGTTGTCAGGTTTTTTTGTTTGTTTTGTTTTTAAAGACATTGAGTTTTTGGATAAATGTACTTATTTAACAACTGGGTTCTTGTAAATAGATTGGGTATATATAAGACAATTAATCTGATTATTATTGAGTACTTAGTATTTTTGCAATGCCCTCATAGATTATTGCTATTATAATTTAGACCTGATAACTTTTGTTGAAGATTCATTTTGGGGTGTATATATGTGTGCATGTGCTCACTATGGCCAGCAGAGGGCGGTAGATCCCTTAGAACTGGAGTTGTAGGTGGGTTGTAAGTTGCTGGTTGTCAGTGCTAGGAACCAAACTTAAATTCTCCAGAACAGCAAACTCTCTTACCTAAGCCTTCTCTCCGGTTCCTGGACCTGATAATTAGGTAGAAATTGCTATTGAAGTTGTGTGTCTATATGAATGAGCATATCAGGAATTGAATCTGGAGCCTGTGTATGTTAATTATGTTCTCTTCTATGGAGTAATACACAGCTTGT
Source organism: Rhabdomys pumilio (assembly GCA_030674055.1). NCBI lineage: Eukaryota > Metazoa > Chordata > Mammalia > Rodentia > Muridae > Rhabdomys > Rhabdomys pumilio. The sequence continues at coordinate 136,657,881 of JANHMN010000001.1, read as the reverse complement.
CTGGATTCATTTTGTGCCAAAATTACGTAAGTTTTACACTTTTCCTGGTTATCACTATGATGAAAAACTTCTAAAGAAACCATTGATGCTTGATTAACACTGATTTTTGAGGCTGCCCTCATCTATATTGATCATGTATTGATTGGTCTTTTCAATCGTTTTCTGTTTTAGGTGTGTATTTCAGCTGTCTGTGAAGGGATACTTTTTATTGGGCGATCTATAATAGTACCTATATAACTGTCGCACAGGTCAACATGATACATTTTCACAGTGCTTACAAGTCCTACAAGGCCGATTGTCTTATTATCAAATCTCTGTACATTTCCTTAGCCTTTACTCTTTTCATTATGGCATAGTGTGTTCATTTCACTATGCACTCTCTTAATCCTGCCTGTGGAAGACGCTGAAGTAGAGGGAAGCAAAACTCAGTTTTTAGTTCTTGAAAGTCCAGCTTTCAAGAGCACATGGGAGGCACATGGGAAGGAGGCCTGGAGAGATGGTTCAGACAGCCACATGCCTGCAGTGCAGGCTTGAGGACCCAAGTGGAGACTTCTAGAATTCACATGAGAAACTGGCTCACTAGTGCATGCCTATAACCCCAGCGGTGGGGTGGTGGAGACAGATCTTCCAGGCCAGCAAGGTGTCAAAAATGAGATGGAAAGTGATTGAGGGAGACACACAGCATTGACCTCTGCCCTACCCCTCTGACCTCTCCCTGCACCTTTATGTATACACATGGGTGCACATACATGAACATACACACACACACACACACACACACACAAATACTCAAGAGGTGGGAATCCACAAATATCATGAGGTAAACTAGAGTTGTTGATCCCATAGTCATGGGATAAATCTGGTGCCGCATATTTCTCATTAGACAGGTCTGAATTAGTACATTGCCTTGCATTATTTGGTGTGGTGCAAACTTTTAGAATGCTGTATTTGAACATCTAGGAAGTGGTTCTAAAAAATATCACTTGGGAAAAATCCAAAGGTATGTTGATGTGTTAGATAGCTAGGTGTTTTTGGTTTTGGTTTTGGTTTTTTGGTTTTTTGGGTTTTTGTTTTGTTTTGTTTTGTTTTTTGGTTTTTTTTTTTTTTTTTTTTTTTGGTTTTTTGAGACAGGGTTTCTCTGTGTAGTCCTGGCTGTCCTGATACTCACTCTGTAGACCAGGCTAGCCTCGAATTCAGAAATCCACCTGCCTCTGCCTTCCAAGTGCTGGGATTAAAGGCGTGTGCCATCACTGCCCGGCTGATAGCTAGGTTTTTGTTGATTGTTTTTCATCTGTGTGGAAGATTTGTGAATTTGTATATCATAGGAAATGAAATTTATTGAGGGTCACAGTTCATTTGGGGAGTATGACAGTTGCCCGAATAAAAGGAACCATGAGAGTTTCTCTGTTTAAGACATTACTTCCTTCCAGGAAAGCTTCCTTAGCAGATAAAGTAAATATAGGACTCACTCTACAAACTGTAAGATTGAGAGCTGGAATTTTATAGCAGACTTTTTGAACAAGAAAAATAATTCTGTGACTATCTACTCTGTCAACATAAGGCTTATACTGATGTGTGAGGAAATTAAGTAAACACTGGGCTCCTGACACTCCTAACTTTTCACAGGATTATGGGAAATGGGAGTCAGATAAGCAGTCCAAATGTGTGTTCTAAATGCTTAAACTTCTGCATTTGTCAAACATATCGTGAATAAATAAAAAACAGAATTTTGTATGTTGGGAACTTGGTTGTCAGAACAGAGTAAGATTAGGCAATGCTGATAGAAGGCATGTTGTTACTCTCTTAATACTGTAAATGTAGCCGTGCACCTAGGGTGACCTGTGTCTCAAAGTTGGTAATATCTAAGCTACAACTTGATTAACATGTGTGAATAATAATTTTAAAATCAAGAAAAGTTTTTTTTTTAAGTGCTTGGCATGTTATGCTGCCAAAAAAATCCGTATACTTTGAAACCAGTTCATTTCTGATGACTTGATGTAGAATTGGTATCTTGAGTCAGAATCAACCTATGATCATTTGTACAGTGTTGATTTGAACATCCGTGGGATACTATATCTCTTGGTGTTTAGTTAGTGTAAACTTTGCATATCTGAATTCTAATCATAGTCTAAGAAGCCTGTGGGGAGCCATTTTGTAAAGTCCATGTGCTATTTTAAATGTTTTTACTTTTAGTATTTGTGAGGTAGTGATGTTACCATGACAAAAGTTTATAGACACCATGTAGTACTACTAACTGCTCTAGAGCCTAAAAGACAGTGTATTTTGTATTTCATGTGTACCTTTTCTGTTTCATATTGGACTTTTTACATCCCTTTTTTAGAAAAAAAAAAAGAATACATTTAAATTCTTTTTAGGGTAATCTGTATTGGAATCTAAGTATTCTCACAGTTAGCGAACATACTTTACCACCAAAGCTAAATAAAACTGTAATGATACCTCTGGATATTTGTACCAATGAGCTTTTCTTAGTAATTCGGGGTGAAAACAAAAGTAATCTTTTCAGTATTTTTCATCTAGGACTTACAATAAATGTGGATATCATGAAAACATGTTCCATGCTCGGTTTTTCTTTGAAAAATTTCAAAGCTTTAGAACAGTGTGTTCTGTGTTCCGTTGTGTCTGGTTTCCTGACATTGCTGGGCAAAGGATGAATCTACTCAGTAGTAATCTTTCAGCAGTTAATTGAGGTGACCATGTGATGTAATCTGCCTTTGACTTGTTTTGTGGTATAAACAAATCACTTGTTTTGCACAATCCATTTTTGGTGTAAGTGTCTGGTTTATACAGTTAAAAGCTTGCCCTGTGGGGTTTCTTTTGCTTTCTGTATGTCTCTGTTCATTCAGTCCCTAGTGTTTATCCAGTAAAACCTAATATAGTATGATAAGTCAAACCATTTAGCATGCACATCTGTGCCAACAACTATGAAATACAGTTGTTAATGAAAACCCTGGCATTGATACGGTGTTAGACAAAACTAGAACCATAACAGGTGCAGAGGCCACTGTGGAGTCACGTGAACTCTAGTTCCTCCTCAGAGGAATGGCATGGAAATTGCAGTGTTTCATTTTAGTTTGGCCTAGCGTTTTCCACTGCTTCTTTACCCTACAGTACTGGAATGTTGGTTTATAGGTTAGCCTCACAAGTGAAGAGACCGCACAGAAAGCCACATACTGAAATACTTGGTCTAGATCAAGTGGTGGTTACCTACGTAACTGTTGGGGACTCTGGATAAATTAATAGAAAGGTAGTTTATGAGAGCTGGTTTCAGGATGTTCTGTCTGCTGGAAGGAGTTTGTCTTCTGTGTTCAATGGTCTTAGCCTAAGCGGCAGATGCCTGTCCTTAACATAACCAGGTTCTGTGCATCAAGACAGAGGTTTGTAAGAGTTCTTGTACAAATCTCCTCCTCCTCTGCTGTGTGGTTGGGAGAGAAATATTCAATTTTATTGTTCATAAATTAGGAAGTTGTGCTGCATACTTATATTTTTGAAAATAGGCACTGACACATACCATTTTGAAGTGATGCTGTGGTTTCTTAAACTTAGGACAACTATAAATGTAGCAACGTGCCCGAGATAACCAAAACTGAATATACCCCATCACTGTGACCTTGAACTTATTTGGGATAAAACAGACTGTGCCTTAAAATGACAAAGCAATGCCCTGCAATCCTGTAACTGTATTCTACTATGGGTGGTCTTCTCGAGGTTGTCTGAAATCCCATTCTTTCAAGCTGTTGAAATAAAAGTCTTAAGTACCAATTGACTCACACTTTAATATTCACATAGCTGCTATTCCTGAGGCCCCTCAATTTCCAGAGCTTTATGTTGTTGTTGTTTTTTTAAATTTTAACTTAAAATTGACTTAGTCTGAACATATATGAGAAATTAGGTTTGGCTAAAGTTTCTGGGAGAAAACATTTTAAGGATAGTTACGGCCCTTCTGTTTCAAAACTTGCTGAATATGGAAAACTTAATCACTGAAATGTATCTTTGTCTTATTGATTATAATCTTATCAAAGATGTGAGTTCCTTCTGAGACTTTTGCTCAGTGCTGTGGCAGATTGAGACACATTTATATTTTCAAATAAGGGTTATTAGATTTATGGTAATGACTTCCCAGTGACTAAACTCAAATGAATGTAGTTTTTTTTTTAAACATTACAATTTCACTTTCCTTGTTCTTTTTCCTGCCTCATTATTTTTATGTTATCAAGGGAGAATTAGCTCCTCTGTTTTTAATTTAATGTAAATTCTTATGTTTTTATGTGCTTATTTAAAATAATGAGTATAATTTCCGTTAAAGTTCAAATCACTTAATTTACAGTATAATCACATTCTTTGCCCAAAGATGCCCACGTATCTGGGGACTCAGTCTGTTGTTTATTTTTACATGTTACTTTTGGACATAAACTCAATGTATTTCCTTCTAGTTCACGTCCATTACAATTAGAATTTTATATTTAAAAATGAGTCTCTTAAAACTATGTAGAAATGACACTATGTCTTTTTTTAAATCCCGGTCAGGTTGACAAATAAGTTGTGCAGGCAGTGGGTGTATACTGAGATCAGTTTCTGCCTTGTGGTTAAGTGTTTAGAGTGTACACTCCTTGTGGCTTCTGAGGGAGACTGTGTACAGTGATCATGTATTTGTACGCTGGTTATGATCTCATCCATAAAGTGTAGTGTAGTAATGCGTCGTGCGGGGGGCCTGTCCTGAAGTGACCATTGAGAGCAGTCTCAGCCAGATCTCCCTGTCTCAGCATGCATGCTCGTCTCCAGTGCGGTGTGCCGTGTGCAGTGCACTAAATACACATGCGTGTAATTTTCTGTGTATTTTTGGTATGGTATAATTAACAACTGTTACATTTAACCTGTTGTAACTCGGGGGAAAGTGCTACTTATTCTACTTTGTAGAGTGTTGTGAGTTTTTTAACCTGTGTTCCAGCATTATGCTGTAGTTTTATTATGTGAATATTTGCCTTCAGTCTCTGCTCAGGTATTAACGTGTAGCGATATTTGGTGCTTTGTTTTTAATTTGTCATAACCTAGTGTTCTGAATGTTCAAAAATAAATTTGGTGAATAAGGACATTTGGTACAGATTGTTTACTGGGTTTCATACACTGCAATGCGGTCTCCTTTACCTGGCCCTTTAGTGAAAGCAGTGTGTGAGCACAGGATGTCCTGGGCACCGGGAAAAGCTGACAGTTTACAACTTGGCATTTTGTAGTTTTTTCACATACATCTCTGTGGACACCTCACGGTTCATAGTCTGTTTTCAGGACTCTTTGGAGACTGTACTTTTCCTTTTTTCATGCGCTAACTATATAATCCTAGGTGCTCAGGTTATAGCATAGAAAGAATGAAAAGGGTTTAGGCATTGTATGCAAATATATAGGTCACTCTGCAGTTAATCAGTTGGCTTTTGGGAGTAGAGGCTTTGGGTTCTAGTTAACGGTTTATTCTGTTAACTAGACATTTTTCTGTTGGTAGACATTGTTAGTCGATAAACCTAACTTCTTAGGGCATCTAGAAGCAACTGGAGAGTCTTTTGTAATTCCAGGTTTCCAAGTGACAATAATTAAAAAATTTAACATAAATTCAAACACTGCTACAGAATTGGACAGAAGGAATCAAATGAGATAGGATATTTCTTGGAGGGCATGTTTCTTGTATTTTTAATCAGCATCCCTAAAATATGAGTAAATATTCATTATCTTTCTATACAAATATTATATATGTTATTACACAGGCCAAAAAAATGTCAGTTTTAAGAACGAGAGGCAGAAGATGAGATCGCTCAGTTGGTAAGGTTCTTGCCTTGCAAGTATGAAGACCTGAGTTTAGACACACGTACTCACACCCGCTTATGTGCGCTCTACACATACATGTGTGCGTACACACACACCCCAACACCTAAGAGAAGCTAGGCAGTGTATGCCTATAACCCTGGTGCTTGGGAGGCAGGAGATGGAAACAGGGATCCCTGGAGCCGGTTGGCCAGCCAGCCTGACCAAATCAGTAAGTTCCAAGTTCAGTTAGAGACCTGTCTCAAAAAACAAGGTAGAGAGCTAATGGAGTGGCTCCGTGAGTAAAGGGGTAGCCACTAGGCCCGAGAATCCGAGGTCAACCCCCAGAACCCGCATGGACCTCTCCTTGCTGGACAGAACCAACTCCAGGAAGTCTTCCACATACACACAATGTCAAGAATCTGTGTGTGTGTGTGTCTGTCTGTCTGTCTGTCTGTCTGTCAGAGACAAACAAAGAAAGGATTTTACTTTGTAGCCCCAACTGGCCTGAAACTCTAAACCAGGCTGGCCTAGAAGTCACAGGAATTTGTCTTCCTCTGCCTTGTTAATGCTGCAATTCAAGTGTGCACCACCATTCCTGGCAAAATAAACTTTTTAAAAAAAAAAATTGCAAAATAACAGTAATGTGGAGGACGGTTGAGGAAGATGCTGGCCACTGACGGCTGGTCTGCACTCTGCTGTAGGTGTGCCCACATACACTGAAAATACTAGGGCAGTAGTAACCAATTTGTTTTCCAAATCTTAACAGTTTTTAGTGGTGAGATGTGTATGTCTAAGTTATTTTTTTAGCAAAACTGAAGGAGTAGATAGGGATTTCCTGTTCAGGCATTACTGTCACTTTGAACTTGTGGAAATAGTGTTTTGAAGGCGTGTCAATCTATGATGGTTATGTTAGTTTCCTCTATCAGTGATATCAGAACACTAACAACCGTATACATAGTCAATAATGGGCTGTCGTGAAACTTCCTCTATCAGGGATATTAGTCCCAAACTCCTTAATTCAACAAATGGCGGGTTTTTCAGATAAGGGCAAAATTTTTAGCCATAATAATCATAAGCATGGTCTCTAATGCTCTTCCCCTCGGACACCTCTTGAGCTGGGTGTCCTCCACAGTTTGCTTTGCTCTCGGCACCACTGTCTTCCATGTTCCTTCTAGGATGGCTTATTAAGCCCACTTAAAGCAGTCTACTGCTTTTCTCGTCCAGAGTCCCAGAGCCTTCCATATTTTTTCAACAAGCAGCATGGCTAGGCCTGTCACAGCAATTCCTTATTCCTGGTACCTATTTACCTTAGTGGCTGTTCTATTGCTATGAAGAGACACCATACCAAAGACAACTTAATAAAAGCAAGCATTTATTTGGAGGCTTGGCTACAGTTTCAGAGACAATGATCATCATGGTGGAAAGTAGACAGGCATGACGCTGGCTCAGTAGTCAGGAGCTTTACATCCTGATGCCGCAGACAGCAGGCAAAGAGAGACTGGGCCTGGTGTAGGCTTTTGAAACCTCAAAGCCCACTTTAATTGTACACTACCTCCAACAAGGCCACACCTACTCCATCCAACAAGGTCACCCTTCCTAACTTTTCCCAAGCAATTTCACTGACTGGAGACCAAGCATTCAAATGTGAGTCTGTGGGGTCCATTCTCACTTACACCACCACCACACCCCTCCTTTTTGGAGGTATAATTTGAGGTTTTATTGAGGTATAAACACAATCCTATTTGGAGGCCTGGGGATCTGGCTCTGCTGGAACACTTACCTAGCTAGCTTGAAAGACCCAGGCTACAATTACCAGCGCTTTAAAAAAAAGTGACATACACATGATTGAGACATATATTCACTCTGAGATGATTACACAAGCCAGTCATCTCTCACATTAGTGCACCTGTACAATGTGTGTGTGTGTGTGTGTGTGTGTGTGTGTGTGTAGAATATTACACATCCACCATCAGTGAGTAAGGAGGCTCCTTTTTAGATCTCTTCCCCAGCATTTGTTGTTTTCTTCTTGATAACCATTTTGACTAAGATGAGACAGAATCACAAAGTAGTTTTGATTTGCCTTTTCCTGCTGGCCAAGGATGGTGAACAATTTTAAAAATATGTATTGGCCATTCATGTTTTTTTTTTTATAAAGGTTTTTTTTTTTTTAATTATTTTATGTGAGTACACTGTTGCTGTCTTCAGACACACCAGAAGAGGGCATCAGATCTCATTACAGATGGTTGTGAGCCACCATGTGGTGAGAATTGAACTCAGGACCTCTGGAAGAGCAGTCAGTTCTCTTAACCTCTGAGCCACCTCTCCAGTCCCATATTTTATCTTTTGAGAACTCTGCTTAAGTCATTGGCCCATTTATTGATACTTGGTTTTGAATTTTTGCTGTTTACTTTTTTTCCAGTTCTTTGTGTATTCTAGATACTAGCTCCCTGTCTCAAGTATAGCTGCAGACGATTTTCTCCTATTCTACGCATGGTCTGTTTACGCTGCTGATAGTTGTTGTGCCAGGGAGAAACTGTAATTTCATGTAGTGCCATTTGCCAGTCCCTGGGACTGTGATCTGTGCTATTGGATTTCTGCTCAGAAAGGTTTTACCAGTAACTGTCTTGAAATGGTTTCCCTGTGTAAGATGATTTCTCTCTAGCAGTTTCAGGTCTTAAGTTCTTTGATCCATTTTGAATTTTATGTGGGATGAAAGATAAGGATTTAGTTATTATTTTAAAGATAAAACTTAGGTTTCTAGATCAGAAACTCTTACTATTTATAAACATGGATGCCAGTTTCCTCTATAGGCGTCTCTGCTGAGGGCATTGTGAGGAGACCCAAGATGGACCCTGAATATGCAAAGAGAAATTTCTGTTTGTTCTACACTCTGAAAGGAACCACCTGACATGGATCTGGCAGTTTGTATAAATGATGGTCCTGCCTCCACACCCTGAGGAACTGGTGTTCCCACGTCACAGTCCTTTGGAATGTAAGCAGATCGCACTGGGATTCTGGAGAGGGACATTAGAGAGCCATGTGACACTCTTTACAGGTACTGGTTTCTTCTGCTCAAGAAGCCAAGCCATGTGGAAACTTGATCACATTCCAGAATTCTTTCCACAAGGTAGAGATGCTCCCTCTCTGCATCCTGCATGTCGTTAGTGGTTGGTGTCTTCACTGAGTAGGCCAACACTGGCAGGACCTCAGTTGCCATCTGCTGAGTGAGAGAGGCAGAAATGAAATGGGTGAGTTACCCTTGGGATATTCTTGTGATCCAGAAGTTCAAGAAGCCCCTTGAAAACCAGTCATGCTTAGGTTTGACCTGGAGCCTGTGCTGGTTCTATGACATGAAGAGATCACAAACAGGGCTGGCATCTCTGCTGGCATAGCCAGAAAATGCCCTGTCTTATTTCCTAGACGCCCCAAGGCCTTACATACAGAAAAGGATTGGGATTTCTTCATCTTGCTGCTATACTTTACAACTTTAAGTTAACTTGTGAAAAGAAGTCAACTCGGTGGGACATGGTGACACACACCTGAAATCCCAGAGGTGGAGGGAAAACATCAAGAGTTCAAGGCCCCTGGGCCACCCAGTGAGACCCTATTGCCAAAAAAAGAAAGGAAGGAAGGAAGGAAGGAAGGAAGGAAGGAAGGAGGGAAGGAAGGAAGGAAGGAAGGGAGAAGAAAAAATCCAGGGGAAGAAGAGGAGGAAGGAAAAGAAGAGAAAGACAGATTATTCTCCGAGACTCTGTAATGCAGAAAGGTCTTTTGGTATCAAATGCTGTTAGCCTTCATCCGTGCTTCAGTTTTGAGGAGAGGGAAGTAAATCATAAGAAAACCAAAAAGTGCAAGCTATTTTAATAAAACCTCCCAGACTACTGTGGGATCTATACAGACTTGTTTAGTCATCTGAGTTCCCTTTGTACCAGAATTCATGCTAGAATCATTTGGCTTCTCATTTCACTTTTAAGAAGAAAGAAAGCTAGGGGGTGGCTTACAAGAAAGGAAGTAGGCACAGAGAAATTGAGCAATTTGCTTGTAGCAGGGTCTAAACTGGGTTCCCTGTGATTATCCAGGGAAATGTCCTGTGCTACAGGCTTGCAGCAGGCACAGTGTTAGTTGACTTCACATTCTCCGCGCACGTCCTTCCTGATCATACTCATTATCCTTTGCCTTGCGAGAGAAAACTGTTCCAATGTTCTACCGAAAGATTTCCATTTGCTCTGTCTATAATTGTTTTTTTAGAGATAACATCTAACTCTGTGGCTTTGGTATTATGTTCCTGGTAGATGATTCACCAGGCCAGGCAAGCTTGCTCACTGAATAAAGAGCTGAGTCAGTGTAGCTCATTTAGCCTCCGAGTCTATAGACCAGAAATATCTACTCCCAGTCCTGGTGGGACTAATTTAACTAATTTTTTATTTAACTAATCTTGCTACATTCCTCTGATACAATAGAGTCTCTAAATTGGAGCTTTTTCTTCCAGTCCTCCACTCTCTGCCCTTCTGCTCTAATAATGACTTCAGAAACAGCGCTGAATGACAGCCCAGTTTTAAATCTGGACAAATTTAGTTCTAGAACCTTCTACCACATCATGTAGCTTCTATAAATACATTGCCCCTGGCAAAAAAAACTTCACCCATTCATATGAACTACTTTGTATTTCCACTCTTAATACTGTGTATTTTAAGAGATAATTGTTAAATATATTTTATGTGTGTGTGTGTGTGTGTGTGTATGTGTGGTACACGTGTCATGGTGCATATGTAGAAGACAACTTTTGAGGAGCTGGTTCTCTCAATCCATCTCTTCACCAAGGGATCCAGGATCTAACTCAGGTCACTAGGCTTGTGCAAGTGCCTTTATCACTGAGCCATTTCTCTGCCGCTTAATTAATTGTCAAATATTCTTCATAAACTATCATAATAGTGACTCAAAATACTCCAAATCTTGACTCTTAATAACCCAGTTATGTCTTTAACAAAAACGGGCTACTCTGTTAGATATTGGAGCTGAGCTGTAAATATGGGGTCTTACATTTTATTATTCTTTATATGTTTGAATGTCACATAATAAAGAGTCATTAACCTTAGCTACTTCCAAAGGATTACTGCTTGCAATTATGCATTTGTATGAAAGTCTAGATTATTATCCTCAATGCAAACCCTAAAATGCTAATACAACGAAGCTAACTCAAATGCTAATGGGCACTTTTAAAGTGGACATTTTAAAATATCAAATTAGCCCTGAAACCCAGATCACAAGAAAGTTGATAAATTGGTCTTTATTAAAAATTAAAACTTCCTCAGAAGATGGTGTTTGGGGGCTGGGAAGTGGCTCAGTTGGTCACATTCTGCTGCACACGTGCAAGCATGCACTGGGCTTCAGGTATGCAGTCATGGCACGACACAAATCACAACAAGAATTATTAGCAAATACCTTTGTTAATATATGTGTATTGCAATAACCATATACTAGCAAATGAAGTCCAGCACTCTACAGAGTAGATACTATATCATGACCAAGTGAGATTTATTTCACAAATGCAACATAGGTTTACATTTGTAAAAATCAATCAATATCACATAGTCATGGTCATTGTTGACTAAATAGTGAGCTTGAGGCCAACATTATATTTTCATATATCTATATAAATCAATATGTTGGTAGACAAAGTGCTTATAACAATGGTAAAATAATATTTAAGAGTATGCTCCATCTAAACTGAAGATCTCTGCTTATTGAGAGAACAACCTAATGGCAGGAAATGCTTCTAAAGAAAAGTTTCTTTTCAGAACCTGCAAAAGTCTGCAACGTATAATGGAACATAAAATATCCCATTTTTCAAAAAAAGGACCTTTACTTATTCAGACCAAAAAGTAACACTACAAAGAAAAACAAACAAACAAACAAAATTAAAATAGTCTCCAGAATGAAAGGACTGTCTGCCAACTATTCCTCCAGCGAAGGCTTCACATCCAGAGTATATAAGGAATTCAACAGCAAAATAACAAAACAAAAAATAGCAACAAATATTCCAGTTAAGTGAATAAATGCTCTGAATAGACATCAGAAGATAAATGATTGAGTATATGAAAAAAATGTTCCGCATCAAGAGCATACATGTTAAATGAGATAGCACCATGCTCCAGTTCTTAGAATGGCTTTGCATTAGCTGCTCATTGTAGCAAAAAGACTTGAGATACTCAAAATCGGAAGAGTTTATTTTGGCTCTGTTTCAGAGATTTCTGTGCCTAGACTTTAGTCCATGTGGTAGACACTGATCTTGTCACCATGTCTAGCAAACAGAGAGAGGAGGCTGGGACACTGCTCAGATCCTGACCAGCTATCTTTCCTCCATCCACCAGTCACTTCCCAAAGCTCTGCCTCCAGATGTCCTTGCATTGGGAACCAGGCTCACAGCACAAGAGCCATCAGGGGATATTTCAGCACTACCTCATAACATAACAGGCTTCTGTAAAAATGTTCAAAAATAATAATACACTAGCAAGGATTGGAGAAAGAACTGGCATATGTTGTTTTCAAACTAGAGATAGAATAATCCCAACAATAAATGGGAAAAGAAAATTTATATATGGTTGTGTACATATATATGTATATATGTACCACCATATGTATGTACACATACATATATATGCACACCCACCTGTACACACATTTATAGAGATGTACACATACACATGTATACATATACATACATATGTACACACATATGTATACATATACATACATATGTAGACATACACAATAAAATACTAGTCACAAAAAAAGAATTTCTGTCTCTTGCTTTATCCTGGATGAAAGAGAGGTTGAAGTGAAACCACAGAGTGGTGAGCACTTACCGGCTCACTTACAGGAGAAGAGAGCACATAGAGCAGGGAGAACAGTGCTTCCAGAGTTGGGAAGATGGGGACAGAGGGAGGGGGAGGGAGAGGTATGCATTAATGGGAACAAAGGCAAAAACTGATGGAAGCAGTGTCTATAATGCTCTGTGTATGTGGGAGGATTAAGGCTGATGACAACGAATTATATAATTTAAAAGGAACGCATTTGAATGCTTGTAACAATGGCAGTGTGGTATGGTGGGATCTGCCTGTGTCTGCTGCCAGTTAGGATTTCGTTCTACTTGTAACCTCTTACATTGAGTCCTCAGGCTGGAGGAGGGGTAGGTGGAGGCCGGCTGCATGCAGTTCACAGGGAAGTCCTATCTGGTTGGGGAGTCGGGGCTGTCTCTTAGGAAAAGAATCAGATTCTGCTGGAGAAGGCAGCCTGTGAGGGACAGTGGCAGTTCTCAGTCCCTGAAGCACACCACCCCAGGGGATTGCAATGGAGTCAGAGGGTACTTCTGCTCAGGACTCATAGGGCCCCATTTGTGACTGTATCCCTCCCTCGGCCATGTCTGCAGCCTGAGGGTTTAAGGAAGTAGCATTTGTCATTTCCACTAGGCTGAGGACAACTAATGAACCAGTGGCTTTGAAAAACAAGAGAGGGGTGGAGGTTGGTGAGAGGGCTCAGTGGTTAAGGAGTTCTAGAGGGCCTGAGTTCAATTCTCGGCAACCACATGGTAGTTCACAGTCACCTAGTAAGAGATCTGATGTCCTCTCTGGCATGCAGGTGTACATGCAAACAGAGCACTCATATAGTAAAAAAATAAATAAATAAAATAAAAAAATAAAATATAAATTTTAACCTAGTGGTAATGGCACAGGCCTTTAATCTCACCATGAGGAGGCAGAGGAAAATGGATTTCTGTGAGTTTGTCAGCCTGATCTACAGAGGGAGTTCCAGGACAGCCTGAACTGCACAGAGAAAACCCACTTCAAAAAAAAATCAAACAAACAGAAGGAGAAGGAAGAGAAGGAAGAAGAGGAGGAGGAGGAGGAGGAGGAGGAGTAAAGAAACTGAAAAGAAAAGCTAGAAGAGGAGAGAAAGGGGGATGGGAGGGATGAATCAATCAAATGAGGTGAGGCATCTTCCAGTCACCCTGATCTGATCATTGCACACTGTGTACATATATTTGATAAGTTATATATCCACCAGTGAAATGAGCTGGTTCAAACCAGTTTAGATGATATTAAATGTAGGTTTGTCCGGGCCGTGGTGGCGCACGCCTTTAATCCCAGCACTTGGGAGGCAGAGGCAGGGGGATTTCTGAGTTTAAGGTCAGCCTGGTCTACCGAGTGAGTTCCAGGACAGCCAAGGCTACACAGAGAAACCCTGTCTCGAAAAACCAAAAAAAAAAAAAAAAAATTAAATGTAGGTTTTGTTAGGAGTCTGCTCTCCAGCAGGTGAATTCACTAGCCCCAAGGAAGGCAAAGGAAGACACCATGGAAAGGGAGAGGGGAGAGGATGGGGAGAGAGACAGAGAAAGAGCTTCAGTGGGGAGTGGGGCACAAGGGAGAGCAAAATGGATTATATAGAGAAGAGCCTCTGGAGGAAGGGAGCCCAGCCCCTGGGGTGGAAAGTTCAGGGTTGGGGGCAGGGTAAACCAGGTACAGACTGAGGGATGCTTGGAGAACCTGGAGGCCAGGTCTGCTTTGATATGTGGAATATGCACCTCAGTCCCTTGCCCTGGGGTAAGAAACCAAACACTATTGAAATATTCCAGAGCGCTTCTACAAAATATGGACAATTGCCATGCTGATTAAAATATTTTAAATATTTCAAAAATCTTAATAACAAATCGGAAGTTTCCTTTAGATTAAAGAGATGTGGAATTTTAAGAGCAGAACTCAGCAGGCACTATTAGCAGAAGCATAGAATGTCCCTAGGAACATCTAGGCCCATATTAAAGTGAGATTAGGATGACATCATCTGTGAGTGAGATGTTCTGGGGACTTTCCCACAAGGAGACCAGAGACTTCTGAAAGATGGCTCCTTGTTCTCCTTGGTTTAAACACTCCCAGAATGTTCCGCATTCAGCATCCCTTGGAAAGGTCTGGCTTTGGTCTTTGTTGTCTTTTCCTCTTGGGACAAAGGCTTACTGGTTCTATCAGCATTCAGGATTGGGGAGTAGTACAAAGAGGTCCATTTGCCCAATTATTCCCCCAGAATATCCAAAGAAATACTGTCTAAACTTGTTCTCATTTTTCCCTTCTCTGAAATGACTCTCTTTATCTTTACAAAACATGTACTTGGAAATTTGGAGTTCTAATTTTAAGATGGCATTTTTTTTCTCAAATACTTAAATAATGGTACAAGTGGGTTAAAATATATGGCCCATTACAAAATTCTGACTCATGGATGAGGTCTTATGCAATTTAGTAGCCTGATGTGAACCCTGTTCTCATCTCTTTATATTTTAAAATATCTGTTTTAAAAGTACAGGTTTGCTAATGCCACAGCCCAGGCTCACCATAGGCTTTTCAGCCAAAGCCATTGTGCACTGTAAATTGAGTAACAGAAGCAGCTCAGCTTGTCGCAAAAGGGGATTTAGAGGTCTCAGTCTCTGTAGAGCTGAGGGCAGTGGTGAGTCTGAGGTCTCCCTTCCTCTCTGCCATCTCTGCACTCCCTGTATTCTTGCCCTATAGTTGCTGTAAAACATTAGCAAAAATCCAAATGACTTGAAACAACAGAAATATATTTCCTCCTTTCTAGAGGGGAAATCTGTGATCTGTATCATCAAACCCAAATGGAGGCTGGGGCAGGACCATGGTCCCGTTGGAGACCAGAAATAACTAGCCCTTCGCTCTTTGAGCTTCTCATTGGCTGCTTGCATTCTGGGGCTTGTGAGCTGTTTCAATCAAGTCCTCAAGGCCAACATCAACTCTTTGGAATGTCTGTGTTGCTATCACCTTTTCCTCCACGAGATTGGATCTTTCTGTTTCTGTCTTTTGTAAGGACAAATGATCACACTGATGGGGCATCTATATAACGAAGCATAATCTCCTTATGTCTTAACTCATCTCTACAAAGATATTTTTCAGAAGTAAAGTAGCATTTGAAGCATTAGTGTTTGATGTCTTTGGCGTTTTTAGTGTCTCATACCTCTCAGTACCTCAGAATACTTTGAAATGCAGAACCTAGGAAGCCTAAATTATTACAGGATATTTGATTATTGTATGTAGAAAACCTGATAGTTAGCAAAATATACAAGCTTAGATAGCTATGTTCTTTAGATACAGTTAGGTTTGTCCTACAGAGATGCATTTTGAGTGTGCCTCTAAAAGCCTCCATGGTTTAAGAGTGCTAAAGAAAAGAAAGTTCCTGCCTATTTTAAGGCAAGTTGCTTGGGGAAGTCTTGAGATCTTTGCTCTATATGACTCAGACAAAGTCAGCTGGGTGGTCTTGAGCTACCCATCATAAGAAGTAAAATGGTTTGGGGCTCTACTGACTTGGCATGGAGTCCCACCTTCCCCAAGTGTGACTTTGACATTGTTCAGCCTGCCAAGGGTTTAAAGGAGAAGCTAGAGACTTATTTTTATAACAATTGGACCTTTGAGAGCGCTCTAATTTGGCTTGGAAGAGCCTTTATGGAAGGAGCTCCAAGTAAGAAATAGGAATTTCTCTTTGGGCTTGCAGGAACAACAGAGAAGCAGCTGACAGGATACAGTTAAATCAGTATTCTAGGAAAGAGAGTTAAGGAGCCATCTTGGGTTTGGAGTAGCTGAAGAGAAAAGGAGACTAGCTTGGCAGAATGACACAGAAGTATTCCTAAAGAGCTAGCAGTTTAGTTGTAAAATCAGGCTTGTAAATAGATATTTTACATATAGTTAAGAAAATAAACTTACTCACCGAGCAAGCAGGTTTTCACCGCAGTTTATGCCTCCTGTGTCTTTATTGATATACATATTAGTTACATTTAAAAGGATAAATATTACACCAGATCACCAGGCTCTAAGGTTTAAATCTGTTCTTTCAGGTTCCCTGAAGTCCTGAATCATCTCAGAATCCTTCATGGAATTTATCCCTCATGTATTTCTTAAGCCTTTGAAACCTGAGGTACACCCTCTTCCAGGCCAACATGTCTAAGGAAACACTGTTGGATTTACACTAAGTAACAGGCTAGGAAGTCAGTCTTAAAAACTTAACCTCTCTTTTAATCTCCACTCTAAATGTGTAAAATAAAAGAATATGGTCGTTACACTTGGTTGGTGAATGTCTTGTCAGGATTTTACTGCTGTGAACAGACACCATGACCAAGGCAACTCTTTAAAGGACAACATTTAATTAGGGCTGGCTTACAGGTTAAGAGGGTCAGTCCATTATTTTCAAGGCAGGAGCATGGCAGCATCCAGGCAGGCATGGTATAGAAGAAGCTGAGAGTTCTATATCTTGTTCAGAAGTCAAACCGGAGAAATCTGGCTTCCAGGGAGCTAGGATGAGGGTCTTAAAGCCCACACCCACAGTGACAGACTTCTTCCAACAAGACCTCACCTACTCCAACAAAACCCCACCTCCTTTTTAAAAAAAAATATGGTATTTTTATTGTATATTTTATTTATTTACATTTCAGATGTCATCCCGTTTCCCCATTTCCCCTCCCTAGAATCCCCTATCCAATCCCTCATCCTCCTTTTTTCTTTTATACCATTTTAATTACATGCAAGTATTGAGGTCAGTTCTAGGTTGAGGGTCTAGCAATACAATAGATGCAAATAGTCAAAGAACAAGCAAGACAATAAACACAAATAGTCAAAGAACAAGCAAGGCAATAAACAAAGTCCCATGAACACTCCTGTGGTCACTATTTCTAAGGGCTTATCAGGATGACCAAAATATCTGAGCCAACTTCCCTGTCCTAGCCCAAAGTCATTTTCATGTCTGAAGCCTACTTCCTTGTTCTAGCTTAAAATTTAGATTCCTGCCTGAAATTACTTCTTTGTCTCTAGGACAAGCATATTCAAACCATCACAGTGAATAAATTAACAATGCTGTGTGACACACCCACCCAGTAGATAGTGTATGGAAAGTGTGTGCTCAATAGGTACCATGCTCCTTATTTTACATCAGAAGGACAGAGCATCCTTTCAGTTCAGTGATAAACCAGAAATTAGTTTAAAAGACCCATAGAAGAAAAATTCCAAGCTGCTCTCCACAGTCCTCATAAAAGACCAGAGAAACAGTTGCCAATTGCCTTTTAGGTTCCAGGAGCATTTTATGGTGGGATGCTTCATACAGTACCAGCAACCACCATTTGCTGGGAAAAGACACGAAAAGGACCACTATGTATCTGCAAAGAGGGGGAGCAAGCTGTGCCAAGAATGGCTATCCTGGGCAGCTCTAATGTCACTTAACTTAGACTTTGGTAGGCCCATGTTATGATTGGGTGGCTGACATATTTTCTTCCCCTCCTGTATCATGGCAGACCATCATCTCTGCAACTGTTAAATAGCAGTGACTTTGAATGCATTTGTGACTTTGAATGCATTTTGCATTATGAGTTGACCATGGTCCTATGGGGACAATGAGTGGAAGTAATTGTGGCTTAAAAGTAATTTGTTTCTGTGGCAAACAGAGGAAGCCTGGAGTGAGTGTGTAAAGAGTAGATGAATTCTGAGTGCATGTATGTTGTTGGCATGTTTCACCATGTCAAGGACTTCCGTATGTCAAACCCATGGCTAATGGAAGTTGGAAGACCTACCCTAAGTGTGGGTGGTGTCATCCCACAGACTGACTTCCTAGATTGAATAAAGAGTGAGCTGAGCACAGCATTCACCACTCTGCTTCTAGCTGGATGCATGTGTCTAGCTGCTTCAAGCCCCTACACCATGATGGGCTGTACCCCAGAACTGTGAGCCAAAACCAACTCTTCCCTCTTTGCATTTCTTTAACGAGATATTGTCACAGCAACATATAACATGAGTAATAGGCATGGTCGGTCTCGTCATTAGCTCAGGTTCTGGATCATCTGTGTCTCAGGCTTCCAGGACCGGCTCACCCTGGCCCACTGAGATAAACAATACTTAGTGCAATAGAAGTTTTCTCTTCTTTATAATATGTAAATTTAAAGCTTTATGAACCCATCTTGCTTCAGCTACATGATTGGGTCTGCTGTCTTTTACTAAGTTTTAAAGAAAACTAATGACAGAAAGCAATGGAACAGGTGCTTCTCACACACTCAGAGAACTAAAGGTTAATGTCCTTTAAATGTGTCCAAGTGGTCACAGATAATCAGAGTTGTTACTGATAAAAGGGACACATGTTGTAGAGGTTTGGGCAAGAATGACGCATACAGGTTCATATGCGTGAATGTTTGGCCACCAGTTAGTGGAACTCTTTGGGAAGGATTAGGATCTGTGGCCTTATTTTGAAACCTTTGAGCCCGGTCTTCTGCCTACAGCTCTCTCTTGGTCTGCAAGTTGTGGATAAGATGTGAATTCTCAGCTACTTCTCTAGCACCATGCCTGCCTGCCTGCTGTAGTGTTCTTCACCACTATAACGGACTAACCCTCTGAAACTGTAAGCAACCCCGAATTAAATGCTTATTATTATTATTTTAGTGTAAGTTGCCTTGGTGATGGTGTTCTTTCACAGCAATAGAATAGTAGCTAAGACAAACTACATTGTTAACTATTCTTTCTAGTTTGTCTCTGTCTGTCTCTGTCTCTGTCTCTGTCTCTGTCTCTGTCTCTCTCTCTCTCTCTCTCTCTCTGTGTGTGTGTGTGTGTATGTGTGTGTACGCACATGTGCTCCCACACACACATGCACACATGTGAATATCAGAGGTTGACATCAGGAATTTTTTTTTTTGATTGCTGTCTCCCTTATTTATTAAGTCAGGGTGTAACAATATAGGTTTTTCAATGCCTGCCACAGTTCTCAAATAATGACACAAAATATAACAGCTTATATTTATTTACAATGTTTTTGGCCTTAAGCTGGGCTTACTCCCCTACTAACTCTTAACTTATATTAGATTTATTTATACTGTTCTGTCTGTCATGTGGTTGGTTACCTCACCTCAGTTTCATATGTCCAAGTTCCCCCACTCTGTTCCCAATTCTGACTCCATTCCCTAATTTTCCTCTTTCTGCCTGATGTCCCAATTTACTATCCTGCCTTTTGCTATAGGTCATAGGCTTTTTATTTTAACCAATCACAAGGTGTTGTAGGCAGGCAAGGAAGGACAGAGACACATCTTCATACAGTGTACAAAAATATCATTGTAACTGTTTAGTTTTCAACCCCATCAGAGACCCAAGAAGAATATTATCTGAGTGAACAAGAAATGCAGAGCAAGAAGCTTCTAAAACTATGGAAATGACAAAGGGTTGCTGGCTACCTGAAAAGACACACAAGATTTCTCTGTCACTGGTGTAGTGGTAAATATTTAAAAGCCGCTCCTGGTGGGTCAGTGTGCATCTCTGCACCCATGAAGAGCTCTAGATTTACAAATGAAAGACACCCACACACAACCTTTATATTTGCTTTAGCTAGCTCAATGGTTAGGCTACCTCCAAACCTCCCCATGGCTAACACATTCCCCTCTGATATTCCTGTGTTAACGATTTCTAAATCTATATTTATCTTTGCTGCCCTGTTTCCTTCTGGGCATCCCTCCCATGGGACTGTTTTGGTTTTTGTTTCCACCTACATTTTGGCCGTTTCAACCTCCTGCTCCTTCACAGCATGGTCTATCCTATGCCCCTCTTATGGCAGACTCCCTTCTTCTCCCTCTCCTGCATTTTCTCTCCAGGAATCCTCAAAGTCCTGCCTCTGTTCCCCCTGCCCAGCCATTGACTGCTGGCTCTTTATTGGCCAGTCAAAAAAACAACTATTAGCAGGGACCTGCATCGAATGTGCATATTCCCACATAAGCACAAATCAAAGCCACAACACACTGGAGCATCATCTTTGGCCTTCTGGCCAGAGTATCTGACAGACTTTCTATGAAGCAGGAATATTGAAGGATTTGCCTACCTTGTCTTGGCAAATACTTGGCAGTACAAAAACACTCCAACATTAGGGTCTCTCACTGAACCTGGAACATACTGATTGGCTAGCCAGAGAGCACCAGAATTCTCATTTTTCTTTCCACTGTTGTGATTACAGATACATGAGACCATAACCAACTTTTTATGTGGGTTCTGGGGATCTGAACTCGGGTCCCTATGCTTGTACAGCAAGTGCTTTACCCAATGGTTTTCTTACCCATCTTTGACTGTACACTTCTACATCAGTGAGACAATCCAATTTCAGTGATTTGTGGGCCATCCCTCAGCTCAGTATTTAGAGTCATCCCTCAGTGGTGGCTTGAATGAGAATGCTCAAATAGGCTCATATGCTAGAACACTTGGTCCCCAGTTGGTGGAACTGTTTGGGAAGGATTAAGAGGTGTGGCCTTGGAAGGGTTGTGTCATGAGGGGTGAACTTTGATGTTTAAAAAGACATTTCCAGTGTCTCTGTCTGGCTCATGCTCACATCTTAAGTTCTGAGCTCTCCGCATTTGCTCCAGTGCCTGCCTACCTCTGTCATGCTCCCCACTCTGATGGTCATGGACTCACCCTCTGAAACTGTAAGCCCAAATAAATTTTTTCTTCTACAAGTTGCTTATGGTTAGAAGAGGCAAACATCTTTCTCTTTTCCCATGCATCTCAGTTACTATTGCCTCCTTCCTGCTCTGTGCATTTTAAGCATCTTAGTTCTCTTTTCCTTTCTTATCTTTATTCCATCTTCAGTGAAACCTTCCCACTACCACAGGAGAACCAGTTATCACCATGAGTAGAAGATTGTTTGTGTACCTGATTAGCCACGAACAAACTTACTCTTCTTTTCAAAGTCTTCACCTGTAGTGGGATATTTATTCTACTACATTGTATTCGCAGTGGAGCTCAGTGATTAGGCATTAGGTGATTAGAAGAGGAGGTGGAGCTGGGAGAGGAGGAGAGGAAGGGGAGGGGAGAAAAAGAGGAAGGGGAGGAGAGAGGGAGCAGACACGGAGAACCATGGGTGGGTCAAAAGCTGTCCTGGGTAGCAACTTCTATCAAAAGGTTAGATATTGGGTAACAACTCTAGTTGTGTGGGCATCTTGTTAACTGAGCATTTCTAAATATATAAATCCTTTAGATAATCATTAAGCTTTAAGAGTCTCATTTCTACCAGGTACTGGTCATATTTGAATTTATCAAGTAATTAATTTCAAATTTCAAACCATCACAGTTATTGGACTTCTTTTGACTGTATGCACCTGTGTTGAATAAACTATTTTTCTCAATATTTAAGAAATATCATCAAAGAACTGCATTCACATGTATCTGAGTAGAAAAGTGCCTTTTGCCTACAGTGTCCCAAACGCTACTTTAACAAACACTCTTTAATAAAAAGACAAATGGAATTCTTTAGACCAGAAGCAACAACAGTCTCTCTTGCGCTCTCTCTTTCTCTCTCTATCTCTCTCCACATCAACTAAATAATTATAAAATTTCCACTAGTCAGTATTGATATAGTCAGAAAAAAATGTCATCAATGGTACATTTCTGCTCTTTAAAAAGTTAAGAAGGACACCGACTGTGGTACAAACACCTGTAGTTCCAGCTCTTCTGGAGGCTGGAGCAGAATATGGTCGCAGAACCTGAGCTACAAACAGGACTTGGCATCAAAATAAGGATTAGAAACTTTTAAGGGCCTGAGGGTATGAGGAAGAAGCAGGCCATTTCCCTGTGAGGGGCCTTGAGTTCAGTTCCCAGAACTGCCAAATAAACTAGACACAAGATGCCATGGGTGTGATGGTCACCTCAGCTGCTCAGACATCTGGTCTCAAGAGCCGGGGCTGGGCGTGCTCACGCTGGATTGCTCCAGGCCCTGGGCATGAGTGCAGGCACTACTTACCTAATTAAATAAAGGAACACATTAAGGAACAGAGGATAAAATTTAAACTGGTTTCTATTGATATATAATTTAAGAACCAGGAAAACTGTGTCAATGAGTTACACTACCATGTATCTCCATTTTACTCCGAGGAACTATAAATATTTCTTAAACAGGAAGGTCTTAGGGAGAATGCCTCATGATGAACCAAACCATCTTTCAGCTGAGCGTCACAGTGCTTGTTATTAAGTAAGCCTGGGGGTAAAATGGGGAACAAGTGGATTGCATGCTCATAGACATGGACCAAAATGAGAGATTACTTAGACCAGTGGCTGTGGGGATCTACCTGGTTTCTTCGGCTACTCTTTTCTATTTGAAAAGCTCCATGTCTGTGCACTGGGCTGTCCCGTCCAGCGGGCACAGTTATTACAGGGTCCCTGAGTAGCCAC
>JANHMN010000001.1:136624760-136634838 GCA_030674055.1 Rhabdomys pumilio | reverse complement strand
TGACCTTTGGCTGACCCTGGCAGCCTAGGGGTCTCTGGTCTCCAACACTGGGCTGAATTCTATCAGCACTAGATATTAGCAGAGGTGACTACATTACAGGAAACGGTTTATACTTTCAATCTTCTGGCCCTTAGCCATTCTTGACTATGGAACAGAAAATTTAATGGGTAAAACAAAAACTGTTATTCAGGTTAAAAATACATTCTATTTTATTGGTATATTCATTTAGGAAGCAACTCACAGTTATCACTAAAATATGATAAAATTTATTATAAGGATTTTTAAAATTTATTCTTCTCTCATACAATACATCCCGACTGCAGTTTCTCCTCCCTCCGCTCCTCCCAGCTCTCCCCCACATGCTCTCCTCTGTTTTCCTTCAGAAAAGAGCAGGCTTCTCAGGGATATCAGCTGAACACTGCATAACAAGACACAATAAGACTAGACACAAACCCTCATATGAAGGCTGGGCTAGGCAACCCAGTGGGGAGAAAAGACACCCCGACAGACTCCCACCGCTAGGAGTCCCACAAAAACATCAAGCTTAGAACCGTAAAATATATGCAGAGGACCTAGTGCAGACTCCTGCAGGCTCCAGGATTACTTCAGTCTCTGTGAACCCCTGGGATTCCTGCTTAGTTGATTCTGTGTTTTCCTGATGTCCTAGACCCTCTCTGGCTTCTACAATTCTTTCCCCTCTTCCATGGGATTCCCTGGGCTCTGAGTGTCAAGACCTGATGGAGCTCTCTAGTTTGGGCTATCTCCAGGTAATGTTTCTTTACTGTTTGCAGGGGAAATCTCTATACAATTTTATGGAACTTTTTTTTGTTCTTGCCTTGCCATTATTAATGATATAGAAATTTAACAGACTTACGACAGACATATTTAATAAATTTATTCACATCTTGAAACATTCAAGTAATAGAAACTATGCCTTTGTAAAACCCAAGAATGTTAATCTTTGATTTTTTTTTTTTTTAATGCTTTAAATAATCTACAAGTTCGTGAACAATCAGGTCTTCTGTGGCACTAGGAGCTTTAGTTCAGAATCCTGGAATTCTAATGCAGAAACAACATGAAGAAAATTTGGGATATTTGTTTACTCCCAGAACCACTGACACTTAAACATTCTCTATTTAAATCTCATATTAAAAAATAAGAATGATAATCTCAGCCCTTGAGAGGCAGGAGGATTTGGAGTTCAAGTCTAACCTGGGATACACAGTGAGTCTGAGCAAACTATCGGTCAGCATGTCCCCTGGGCTCCACTTCCCCATATTTACTCCTTTCTCTTCCCCCAAGAGCTTATGGTCCTTGCTGCATTCTCTTCTCCCTGGCCCCACTCCCTTCAAGTCTCTCACCTCACTTACCAGTGCAACTCTGATGTCCCCAGACTTTTCAGTGCTCCCTTTCCCCAGCAAGTCCCTTTCTGAAACACCTTGCTCCTGCCTCCCTGCTCCCTGCTCTCCTCCCACCTCCAAGGTCTCTTAGTAAAATCCTGTTTGAGGTAATGTTACATACACTCAAATTCACATTCTAGGCCTCTTGGTCTTCTCATTTCCAGAACTTCTATGGCAGTCCAATCAATTCCTACACCAGTTGCCACTTTCATTTCCTTTTGTGACTGGCCACACTCCTCTGGGCTTCAGATCTGCATATCCATTTGCATGCAATTCCTTGCTGCTAGATCTCAAGATCTCCTCCACTCAGCTTGGGACTCCTGACTTCATTCTTTCATGCAAGTTACTGGTGTCTCCGAGAATGGCACCGTAAGCACATAGCTGCACAATCCACAGACTCCGGGTTGGTTTGGAAACTTTCTTTCCATTAGCCCTGTTCTCTCACGCTGTGACCTCTTATATACCACTCAGATCCACCCGTCCCTGAGTCCGAACTCATCCTACCGATACCCACAGTTTTCTGTGTGGACTACTGTAGCCACTTAGCTGACTTCACACATCCCTCTTCCTGCTGCAGCCAGAAGCTTTTTTTTTTTTTTTTTTAATGTCAGTCTGATTAAGCTGTTTGGATGTTTAAAACTCTCAGTCACTTAATATTTCTTGCAGTAGTAACTGCATGCTCCGACTCCCTCTATCCAGGTACCTACTCCATCTCTCTCTGGCCTGCTAAATTATTTTCAGCTGCTTAAATGTATTACCTCTTCCCCTTTAGCACAGCAACTCAGCTTGCTTGACAGCTGCTTCCTCTGCATCCCTGAGGTTACCTAGGTAACTTGTAATCAATTGACTAAATGTAAGGTCACTTTCTCACACAAGCCTTCCTGACCCCCTGAAAACAAATCCCCAATTCTACACTTTCTCTCTGTGGAAATTCTCATCATCAACAGGGTATAGTGCTATAAATCTGCAACCCCAGCACTCCAGAGGCTGAGGCAAAAGGACAAAGACAGTCAGACTTTGTCTCAAAAATACCAAGGACTGGGCATGTAGCTCAGTGGTAGGATGTTTGCCTGTTATGTACAGGTCCTGGATTCAACCGATGGCATCATGAAAAAAAAAGTTACCACTAAACAGTGTACAGAATAACAGTGGGATAAATGTTGTCTTCTGTCCATCTTTGGTCTTTGAGGGCAGGGTCTTTACCATTTTCCCCTCAAAGCTTAGTGCAATGCCTCACACATAGTAAGAACTCAGGAAGACTGACCCAGATCTGGTGCCCTGTAGTTACCGCACCCACCAGACGGAAGCAAAATGTTTGAGGCTAGCCTGGACTACATAGTAGATTCTGTTTTAGGAAAATAAAAAGAACGAGAAAAGAAAAAGTCATTTGCTAATTGAACAAAAGATGAACAAAAGAATGTCATATTTAGTCGTCCATGGTCAAGGTGGCAAAATGATAGCCAGGTTTTTGTTTGTTTGACACAGAGTCTCGTGTATCCAAGGCTGGTCTCAAATTCCAACTGTAGCCTGCACTGTTCCTCAATGGCCGATCATGCTATCTCTACCTCTGTACTGATTACCGGCGAGCACTACCACGACAACCACTGGTTCTACTTTACAGCTCAGATTACCGGCCTTCTCGACAATGAGCATAACCCGAATTTCATTCTGAATCATTAGAACCAAAGCAAATTCACAAGCCACTGAGTCCGGTTTCTCCACTTTACCATTTTCTTCGGGTGGCACTTAGCAAGGGGATGCTGTCGGTATAGTCACTTTTATTTTTCTGTGAAGTCTATGCTTTCTGGTTGCTTCATTCTTGAATGGACTATTATGGAAAACCATGCCACTATTTCTAAGAAGAAATACCAGGTGTAGGTCAAAAAGAGCAATTTTGTCTTTTGCAATAGAGATTCTTGTTCAAAAAAATGCTGTTAATTTAAAAACTAATATCTCTCAAAGTACATCTTATTAGGTGAGATCATCATATTCCCAGCCTAAACATGAAAAAGACAGAGCTGCTTTTCTGTATGGACGTGGCTCATGTGTTTTTAAAACTCACATAATATGGCCAGTGGCTCATGAAGCAGCTAATGCACTTAAAAGATAAATAGGTTATCCTTGGAGATGCTGGGAGATCCGCTTCTCAAGGGTCTTTGTGCCATGGATGAAAACGGAATCATTATTTTTGAACTGCCTCTGCTCACGTCAGTGACTCCCTCCAGCAGCCTGTCCACTGGTTATAAGAGCCTGAGAGTACTTGGCAGAGCGTAGTCAGGGCCAGGCAAAGCCAAACTCCTGGTAAGCTTTATTGCCTTTTCTGTGTTTCAGCTTCCATGTCACAACAAGAGTTGAAAAATAATCTCTACTTATGCTGTTGTGGTATGTGTATGTCTGTCTGAGATGTGCATGTGTGTATGTGGGGAGCATTTCTCAGTCTAGGCTACTTTAAGTATTCTTTTTGTTGTTTTAAATTCTTAGTCTTCCTCTTCCTCCTCTTCCTCCTCTTTATCCCCCTCCTCTCCTGTTCCTCTCTTTCTGTATATGTCTTTTTTTCTCTCTTTCTGTAATACTGGGATTGAACCCAGGGCTTTGTGAACGGTAAACAGCCACTCTACCACAAAGGTATCTATCTCTCCAGTTGAAGTATTTCTCTACCATTTCATTGCTACTAAAAAAGTCTGTTGACTTAAGATACAAGCCATTTAAGATTGTGTTTTTATTTTAAAGCTCGCATTATTTTGGAGACTACAAAGTGTATATTTTTTTCAAAGATACAAATGGCACACCTAGACTTTCTAGACACAGTCACAAGTATTTGCTCAGCATAGTATAGAGTTTCCATCATTGTGAGCTGCTTTAAGATAATCCACTAGATTTGGAGAGCCTCATTTGCACACAAACCTTAAAAAATGGTTATAAAATTTAGGTGAACCAATATACTATTTCTTTTTTAATATATTTCTGGATCCATGTTTCTTTCTCTTTTCTCTGACTGTCTTGGTGGCCATTATTCCCTCTTTTATACAGCACCATGTCCAAAGCACACCTCCTGCTGCTCTTGGCTGCCCTGGTACTGACCAGCCATGTACACGGAGCCACACTGAGAAATGAAGACACGTGGAAGCCCCTGAGCAACCCCAGAAACCGAGAACTGGTAAGAACATACCCGGGAGCACTGGCTGAGGGGTGCAGCTGGCACTGATCAAGAATTATAAGGAAGCAACGAAGGGCTGGGAAGATTCTTATCAGAACAGGACTAGATTTTGCTCTTCTGGTAGCTGGCATCCTAACATTTCTCAAATGTAAGCCAACTTACATTTGTTTCTATGTGGAGAAACAAGTTTATATTAGAAGTGAGTTTATATATACACAGCACATTGCATTTGTAAGTGAACTTGTATCCACACCAATGTTAGAGCATTGGTTTATAATATACACACAACATGAAAAAGGTATTGGGATTTAGTTTGGTTACAAAGAGCTTGCATAACATGCAGAGGGACCCGGGTTTAGACCCATAGAAAAAAGGGGAGGAAGAGAAGGAGAGAGCAGAAAGGGAGGAGGGGAGGGCAGGAGAGAACTACCTTTTGTAAGGCATATATTGAACAGATGCTAAAACAGATTATCCCACAACCGCATTTGCAATATTTTTTTTTGCAGAAGCTGGCAGTTGAACCTGTACATTATTAGTTATCAGTTTCAAGCAAACAGATAGCTAGAAAATAGAATTCAAAAGATAAGTAAAATACTCTTCTAACAGTATACCTAGATCAGCAAGCATGCTGACATGCCTATTCAAATGTGGTTTTCCTAAAGAAAGCAATGTGAACTAAATGAATATAGGTTTAAAGCAGTCATGTCGTTAGCACTCTGTGCAGCGTCCCCCTGCTCATTAGCTAAAGGCTATGTGGAAACTGAGGCAGAACAGTAACTGGAGTCTCCAAAAGCAGGGGAAATGGGGCTGGTTGCCCTGGAGTTTGGTTTCATCTCTGACTGTGGTGCTCAGGGGTAGTTCACTGTGGGTCTCTGCCTGAAGTTCGACTTAATAATTCATACTTTCCCTGGGTTGCAACCCAAAGGGCTGAATTGTGTGGTGAGAACCAAAATGTCAGAAAGCAGGCAGGGCTGGGAAGAAATGGGCCAGTCTAGATTGTTAACATTCTGCTCCTCAGTTTAGCGTTTAAGTCACAGGAAGAAGAAAGGAAGGGAAATGCAGACTGGGCTTGGAGCATTTGAAATCTTCATTTGCATAAGGCATTGAACATTTTCATTGTTTCTAGTTTTTCAGAAGCCTCCAGGCCTACTTTAAGGGCAGAGGACTTGATCTTGGGAACCTTCCAAATACCTTCTTTATGAATGAGGACCCCAGACCTTTCTCTTTCGGGTCAGAACATATTGCTTCTGCTTTTGCAGACTACGAAGAGCAGAAAACCTCCCTCCATAATTCCCACAAAGGCTGAAAGCCCAGGTAAACACTATCCTTTCAGTTCCAGATCTGGGCAAGCATAAAACTCATGAAATATTTTGAAGCGATTTCTTAGAATTAAGTCCTCAGTTTTGATGATACTTGTCACTATTAAATATTTAGATTTGGCCCAGGCATTTCATACTCTGGTTTTTAAAAGAAATGATAGTAATGCTATTGAAAATTTGCTTTCTAGAAAGAAGTACATTAAAATCATAAAATTGTCACTCAGGAGAATTTTTAAATTAATGAAATACCACATACTTTTATTTATGTGTTTTTTTCCAGACCTGGTCCTATAGGTAAGTTATATGAAGAATTATGCATAGAGAAATACACTAAACTGATCACTGAGAATAAATGGGAACGTTAAATGACTAGTAGTTTTTTGGGGGGAAAAAGGGTTGTGCAGGTCTTTCATCTTGAACTTTCTCACCAAAAAAAAAAAAAAAAAAAAACCAAGTTACAATATCAGCAAAATGGCATTTTCCTTATAGGGAAACATTTAAAATATATTTCTAGTTAAGATTTAAGTTTCATTTCTTTGCATTCTTATGAAATAAATAGGTATGGTTTTAGAAGCAGCAGGTATGTTACATTCAAAACATTATGATTCTGGCTTGTTTAGCTGAACTATAAAGGCAATGGAATTATTTATAATCAAAGTCGTTCATTTCCCCATTCTTCCAAAGAGACATGGATTTCTTGTGAGTTAGCAACCATTGTTCTCTACCGCATTTGTGATAGGCTTTCCGATATTAATTTTCTTAAATGTGATGACAGAAAATGATGCTTATTCTAAAAAGGTAGAATTTATCACGTGAAATATGTGCTTGAATGCTGCTCTAAAGTGAGAAAGTAAAGTAGAAAAGGCTCTAGGGTGCCTCTGAAGACAAAGAGCACGAGTGGATTGTAACGCATGCTCAGTGGGATGCAGCTGCATCTCTTCACTCTGGCTCAAGGGAAACCTCGGAAAAACAAGATAAATACTTGCACACAGAAGAGTCTAAGGGCAGGAGACAAAGCATTCAGGAAGTCTTCAACTTAGTAGAGGAACCAGCTTCTGGTGTAGGGTGTTTCTGAGTAGCTCTTTGGCTATTTCTGGTGGGTTTTTTTTGGGGTGGGGGAGATGTGTCTTGTGTTCTCAAAAGCTCTTTATTGTCCTGCACCGTGACTCTCTCTTTCTTTTTTCAGGTGAACGTGTTAAAGCTGTAGAGGAGCTTTCCGATAGAAAATTCAACTACTGCTGAAGTCTTGTGTGTTTCCCTTCCATATTAGTCAGCTTATACTTATTTTGCTCTGCCTTCTCAGATTTACATGTAAACAGCTGGGCCTTTGGAACATGTGATACAGTAGAGTGACATGCATATTTCAGCATTTTTCTCTTTTCTGACTCTAACTATTGAGTGGGAGGCTGTATGTATTTGAAGGAGTTACAAAAATACCACAGGTGAAATGAAATGATAATTTTCCTAGTCAGATATTTTATTGAAGATTGTCCTTTATATTTATTACCTATTTTTAGCAACATTTTAAAAAACAAGATATGTTTACTATAGTATATTGTAGGGAATAATAGAGATTCAGACCTGTTTGCTACAGTGTATCATATGTTATAGGGATTCAGACTTAGGATTTGTTTTTCCTTTTCCCTCCTAAAAAGATGAGGAAGCCCTACATTTAGCGTGTGCTAAATGGTGGATTTCAATCCATCCACCACCAGTCTTGTATTGAATGAGGGACATGGATACCCAAGTAGAGCTGATAGAAAACAAAGAGCAAATAGAAAACAAAGAGATTCTAGTTGCTATAAGGTCTCTGGGAGATGCTTGTATGCTGCTTCGAACGTAAAAAACTGTCCCATGTCAAATATCCCAGCTTTACACCAACCTTACCTTAAATACAAGTCACTCAACAAGGAACAGTAGCAAAGGGTGAATTTCCCACCCTTCCAACAAAGCCACTCTCTGTGTCATAGCTCATACTGAGCCCTTCCAATTCCCATATTTTCATTTGACATAGCTACGTTTCTCGTTTATATTTTTAGGAATATTGGCAACGTTTTCTGTGTGATTCAAACAAGAAACATTGTACTAGAATTCACACATCACTGTTGTGATATCATAAGTCAAATCAGCTTACTGTAGCTTTTTGTAGACTCAACTTGATGCTGAATATGAAGAATAAAATATTTGTGTGAGAAGCTCTGCATCTGGCTTAGTGTGTTCTATTTCAGTCAGACACATAGGTACCTATCTCTGGAGGGCTGTTTGGTGTTTGTGAGCAGAAACCATTATGCGACTCATTTGCTGTTCTCCAGAACCTAGCACAATGTCTGTCATGTAGCAAGTATTCAATTGAATACTTGTCAAATTCAAGTGTGTCTTCCATCCTTCACACAATACTAAACATAAACTAAAGCAAAGACACTTTAGCTAACAAGACTGTTATCCGCCTTTCAAAAATATTAGCAATTATTAATGAGATATTCCCAATCGAAGGATGTAACAGCTTCTTCGGTAAATGGCTGGGTGAGAAGTTCCTGAAAGTCCCCACACTTGAGAGACCCTTACTCAAGTCTTGGGAAATCATGGCCACCCAAAAATCACAAGACACTGTACCTGGATACAATCAGCAGAGGTTTATTAGGGAAGAGATTTGGCTAGTCAAGGTTAAATTGCATGTTCACGAAGGAGCAGAATTTGACCCAGAGTGGTGGGCTAAGGGACTTTTTATAGCAAGGGGTGGGGAAAGGAAGGATTTTCACGTGGTTACACATGATTGGTTGCTTTACAAATTTTGAACATCAGCAGGCTGTAACACTGGGAAGACCTCAAGGGGGGCCAGGGGTAACCAAGAACAGTGGAAAGTTAGCTAGTTCTTGGAACCACCCAGATGACTTGCATCTTTCTTTGTGGTCAGGAATGTGTCTTCCTGCTTTGGGCCTTCCCCACCCACAGGTGGGTTCTCTTCCCTGAGACTTGAGGAATGTTAACCCAGTAAGTGTCTTCTAACTCAGGGATAATGTACTCCTCCTGGAGTGTATCCCGGGCAGTGAAGGCCTGAAATCTTACATTCAGTTCCGCTTTCTTGGAACTAGTGAGCCTGTATATATTTTATAAAATGGTCTTTATAATTTTTCACTCTACATTCCTAACTACCACGGAGTTCCTAAGTGGAACTAGAGACCCATTTTTCCTTTCTCAGCATTGTTTCTAATCTAGGTGAGTGCTTATTAATTTCAGAGTCCTTGAAACAGATGGGTACCCAGGGGAGACTTTTAGCTACAAACTTGTATGTAAGTCACAGGGCAAAGGTATGTACCCTTTGGCTTAAAAATTCCTCCCCAGGGTATCTGTGAATCTCATACTGGTTTAGTTTCATAAATGTATAGTCCTGGCAGTGGGAGAAGGCTAGTTTCACAACATGTGACTGTTTGCGCACTTGTTCCTCAGACACTGCTGTTAGAACCTCCTTCAACTCCATCCCACCATTTTGCTAACCAGAACCTCTCCACACACATTTCTAAAGCCCACAGGGAAGAGAAGTAGTATGCAGGAGGTCCAGAATTGAAGTGTTTCCTCTAATGGAAGCAAATGTACTTCAAGAGCCATAGACTGTCAAGAGTTCCTTGGTGCATGTCTATATAGGTCTTCAGCAGCCTTTCCACCCTTTGAACCTCTTCAGTGAGAATTCTGTTTCCAAGATGTGGCCTATTGTCCTGTGTTCTGGATCTAGTGTGGCCAAGGGTTTCTGAGAGCATTGAGATTTTTATTCTATTTGCAAAATACTATCCTTCTAAATTTTCAACAGTTCTAGCAGGCAATGAGATTCCAGATTAGAGACAACTGTCCACTGACTCAGATGTGGCAGGAAACATGACTCATACTCCCACTGGGTTCTCAGTCCTGATTTACTGAAGGAGGAATGAGAACATGGGCCCACAGGTGTAGGACACTCTCTTCTTATTATGATATTGCCAGGGGAAACAGGTCCAACTTTTACCTCAGAGGGAAATAGTATCTTTATTACAGTGATTAGAAAACAAATCTAGGCTAGATGCCCACCCATTAAACCCTGCACTCAAGAGAAAGAGGCAGGTGACTATCTGAGAGTTGAAGACCAGCCTGGTTTACATAGTAAGTTCTAGGACAGTCAGGATGGGAGAGAGAGAGAGAGAGAGAGAGAGAGAGAGAGAGAGAGAGAGAGA
>JANHMN010000001.1:136579502-136624750 GCA_030674055.1 Rhabdomys pumilio | reverse complement strand
AGAGAGAGAGAGAGAGAGAGAGAGAGAGAGAGAGAGAGAGAGAGAGACTGAGACAGAGACGCTAGCTCAAAAAAGAAAAGAAAAAAATCATGTTTCCTTGTCCTATAATGAGACATCTACTTTCATGATTTTTGATTTACAAAGATGAAGTTTAAGAGAAAAGACCTGCAGGCTTTTCCAGGAGAGTGAGAGGCCCATAGAAAAGTGGTTGCCCCAGGAGCAGCACAACTCTTCCTGGCTTTCTCTAACAAGAGAAAGAAGAGTCACCTCTCTGTACTCTTGTCATTCAGTTGTCATGGCATAAGTTTGATCTTCTGCTTCCTCAGCCTTTCCATTTTGAGACTCAAAAATCAGTCTGAAAGACCAAAACGTTTCTTCTTAGTATTTTCATTATTGCTGTATCAAATTGGCTTCATCTCAAGGTAATATAGCTGTCTGACTCACCAATGGACGAATCACTACAAGGAAGTAGAAAGAGAAGAACCACTTAAATTTTAAGACATTCTGCTGTATTCCAACCTAAAAAAAAAAAGAAAAGAAAAAGAAACACCCCCCCCTCACAAAACCCCAACCCCCTCCATGTCCAGGAGATGGCCCTTAGCAGAACATATCTCCTCCCAATCCCCGTCACAAGCCCCTTTCTCTTTACTATGTATCTGCATCTATTGACTGTTCTCTTTTTTCCAGCAACCAACAATAACAGAAACCAGCCTAAATATTTGGGTCTCAAGAGAGTGTTTTCCTTTCCAGGTAGTCACCCTCACTTTCTTTTCCTGCTTTGAGTGAGTCTGGAAACATCCTTAGAGTCTTAGACAGTTCCCCAACTCCCTGAAGACTTTAGGGGAGTAATCCTCATAGTTGTTCTTGGGATAAAATCAACACACTCCATCTGCTCATGTATGCTTTCATGGCTGTGTAAGACCCTTCCTCAGGAGAAACACAGTGACTGAGAGTTTTCTGCCATCTGGTAGTCCTGCTCTTTCGGGTCTGATTCTACAACCCTGCTACAGATCCCCTTCGCCTGGATTATCATAAAGATGATCAAAGATAGGCTCCCGTTTTTGGAGCCAGGACTATGCTGAGCTCAACTTTGTCCAAAGTTCCAAGGCTCTTGTAGTTTCATTCAACTTTATTCACAAAAGTGTTTAGGTTATTAGGTTAGCCAGGTTTATAATAATGACACATAAACTAATGTCTTCGATGTTTATAGGTAGTATCTCTAGAAAAAGAAATAGTCACAATACAAGATAAGAAGCAAATCACAAGAGCTCCAGGAGTTGAAAATAATTTCACTTGCCCGCCCTCCCTCCCCGCCCCTCTGAAGTTTGACCCCTGTTCCATCCCTTCCTCTCCTTAACATCGCCCAAGCCCTCAAGTCTTTGCACTTCAAGTGTTGCCCTTTTTCATATCACAAGTGTTCTGTTACCCTCCCCACACTTCTCCCTTTTTCTTCTCTCATAGGTTCCTAAGGATTATTTTGAGAAATGTATGTAATAGATATACAGTAGACGCCCTAAATGAAGAGTCCAAGTCCCTTTAAAAGTTTGAATACTCGGGACATAAAAGATGATTGGCATTAGAGATAGAAACCCAGGCAAATTCTTTGCCACTGTGCTGTATCCCCGGATCAAAAGTCTCCTCTAGCGAGTAGCTCAAGGGAGGCTGGCATCTAAGATACTCCCTTGCCTGCGGGAAGAGGCACCGGGCCTAGAGCGCGGCGGAACTCGAGTGCGCGGCCGCGGCGCAGGCCGGGGAGGTTTCTAGGGCGGACGCCGGTTCGGTCTCTCCGAGGCGCCCTGCAGAGCCTGAGAGTGCTGCAGCTTTCCAGGCCCGCGCCGAGGTGTCAGCCCCGCAGACATGTCGGGGTTCA
Source organism: Rhabdomys pumilio (assembly GCA_030674055.1). Classification (NCBI taxonomy): domain Eukaryota; kingdom Metazoa; phylum Chordata; class Mammalia; order Rodentia; family Muridae; genus Rhabdomys; species Rhabdomys pumilio. The sequence continues at coordinate 136,622,880 of JANHMN010000001.1, read as the reverse complement.
GCCCGGAACTTATCGACTACCTGGAAGGGAAAATCTCCTTTGAAGAGTTCGAAAGGCGGAGAGAAGAGAGAAAAACCCGGGAGAAGAAAGTGAGCCGCTGGGCCCCGGTGCTCCTCGGTCTTGTTTTCCCCGAAACAGCAGCGTAGGTTGCCCAGGGTGGGCCGGGGACCCCAGCAGCTTCTACCTCTCCCAGAGATTCCGATTTTCACTCCCACCCCGGTACTCAGCACCTCTAAAGACATCTCCACACCCGAAAGCTTGCCTTTGTGGGCGCTAACCTCCCCCGACCCCCAAATATGTGTTAAGTCGATACTAGCCCTATGAAGGCAACCAGAGTGTCTGACTAGTTCTAAACCTATCTTGCAATTAGTTTGTGGCAATGATGGGGCACCACTCTGCAGGAACCAGGCTGTTTGTTTAGGGTCTCTATTTTCATTTTCTAAATTTTGTTTTTGTTGTCTGTATAGTGGTTTTGGGAATCAAACCTCAGGGCGTCCAGCTTGCTGGACAAAGCGCCCTATCGCTAAGCTACATACCCCTGGTGTGCCTATTTTTGAGGAGTCTCGGTGTAATTTTTTTCTTAGACATAAAAGTAAACCTAATTGCCTGATAATGAGGATATCTTTTTACTTTGTTTTTCAAATTTTAATAAACATTTGAGCTTTAAATAGTTTCCTACTAGTTTGAAGGCCAAGGGAACAACATGAAGATCTGTTAACCCTTTTGAAGTTAGCTAGTGGTTTCTTACTTGACTCATGGACTTCTATGCACTCTATGGTTTATTGAAAGTCTTTTTTTGTTTGTTTGTTTGTTTTTGTTTGTTTGTTTGTTTGTTTTTGTTTTTCGAGACAGAATTTCTCTGTGTAGCTCTGGCTGTCCTGGAACTCACTCTGTAGACCAGGCTGGCCTCGAACTCAGAAATCCGAAATCCGACTGCCTCTGCCTCCCAAGTGCTGGGATTAAAGGCGTGCGCCACCACCGCCCGGCTTATTGAAAGTCTTAGATTAATGACATTAAAGTATTTAAAATTATTCTATACGTATTTGCAAATAACTTACATAAACTTAAAGACTTAAATACAAAGAACACTTTGAAACTATTCAGATTTAAATTCCACGTATCATGAGGGGAGGATCAACTTTTATAAAGATAAGGCAATGCCCTATCCAAGGCTGAGAAAATTAAATCTGAATTAGTTTTTGGAACTGTTTAACTAATTTCCAATCACAGAGTGTTCAAGAAAAAGGAAAATCATCACCCAAAGAAAACCTAGATGATTCTGAAGTTCCATCTTCGTCAGGAATTGATTCTGTCAAATCCCAGGACAAAGACGCCAATGAAGGTGTGTTTCGGGCTTTAAATGTTAAGAGCACTTAAGTAAAATGATTTGATAAAAACACTAGTGCTTTTTATTTTTTATTGTTTTCATGTTTGTATTTTATTGTAATGATATTCTATTTTTATCACCTGATTTATTGGTGTTTGTTACATAGCATAATATTTTTTTTTAAAAAATCATTGTACAGCATGATGGTTGTTTTCGTATAGCACCAGTGTTGTGATGTTTAACATTGATGCCTCTGTTTGTTTAGGGCTCTGTTTTCATTTTCTAGCTTGGCCTTTTCATGGGATACTTCTTCTGAGCGGTACCTAACTTAGCTGGGTGGATGGGACTTCACACACGTCATAGGTCTCTTAGACTGTACATAGTACTGTCTCACTCTAGCAGACAGATGATTTTAGTCAAGGTGACACACACTAGAGTCACCTAGGAAAAGGGAACTTTAGGCCAATAGGCATGTCTATGGAGCATTTTCTTGATTGCTGGGGGAGGGCCCAGCTGTGCAGCCTATTGTGGGCGTTGCCAGGTGACCCTTGGTTGTCTAAGAAGACAGTCTTAGCTCTAGAAACCAAGCCAGTGAGCAATGTTCTTCCATAGTCTCTGCCCCAGTTTCTACCTCCAGCTTCCTGCCTTGAGCTTTTGCCTTGGCCTTCCTGGCTGATGGACCTTTAACCCAAATATGCCTTTTATTTCTTAAGTTTTCGTTATTGTTTTGTCATGGCAACAGAAAGAATACAGCTTTTCATATCCAGATATTATACTTGTACATCCCAACTAATTAAACCCATTATAGCCTAAATGAGTATCTCAGTGAGTATACATATTTATCAGTTTCTGGGCCCTTTAATATCATTTGCAGTTTATTTATTTATTTATTTATTTTTGGTTTTTCGAGACAGGGTTTTTCCTGTGTAGCCCTGGTTGTCCTGGAACTCACTCTGTAGACCAGGCTGGCCTCAGACTCAGAAATCTGCCTGCCTCTGCCTCCCAAGTGCTGGGATTAAAGGCGTGTGCCACCACCGCCCAGCTATCATTTGCAGTTTATTATTGCTATACATAAAACTGTCCTGTGATCCCAGCTACTTGGGAGGCTGTGACAGATGGGTCCCAGGTTCAAGACCATTCTGGGCTAGAGAGTGAGTTCAAGGCCAGCCTGAACTTAGTGAGACTCTATCTCAAAAAGAAAAGGGGAGCCGAGGATATGACAGTGTAGAGTACTTATCTGCTACAGTGTATCCAGGGCCCTCGGGTTTTATTTCTTACAGCTTACATAATTTTTTAAAAGCCTCTGACAATTTGTATGTAGAATCTTGCAGATTATATATAATATGATAGTCTTCTATGACTAGTGATAATTTTGTTTCGTGTGTGTGTGTGTGTGTGTGTGTGTGTGTGTGTGTGTGTGTGTACATTGAGTATTTTCCTTTACCACACTCTAGCTTGTTTTTTGAGGCAGGGTTTCTCACTGTCTTAGTTACTATTCTATTGTTGTGAAGAGACACCATGACCACAGAAACTTGTATAAAGGAAAACATTTAATTGAGGGCTTTTAAAAGTTTTTTTACAGTTTCAGAACTTAGTCTATTATCATCATGGCTGGGAGCATGGTGACATGCAGGCGAGGTGCTGGAGAAGTAGCTGAGAGCTACATCCTGACCCTAGAGGGGTGGGGGTAGGGAGGGAGTGTAAGCACACTCTTGAGCCTGGGTGGGCTTTTGAAACCTCAAAGCCCAACCCCAATGATACTTCCTCCAACGAGGCCATACTTCTTAATCCTTCTCAAATAGTGCCACTTCTTGGTGACAAATATTTGAACCTATGGAGGCCATTCTTACTCAATCTTATTCACTAAACCTGGAGGTCACCGGTTGGCTGTATCAGTTGGTCAGCAAGCTCCCAGAATCCTCCTGTCTTAAGCTTCACATCTCTTAGGTTTCAGTTAGAAATCACCATACCACTAACTTAAAAAAGAAAAAAAAAGTTTTCCTTTTCTGCTTTTACCTGTTACTGTATCTGCTTTTGATTTTTCTCTTCATTTTGCTTGTATATCTGGATGAGGTGCAGAGGGTAAATCAGCCATTCTTGCAGAATAAAAGGCATGTCTTGCAACAGTTTTATTTTCTTTCTTTCTTTTTTTTGGTTGGGCATTTGCAATTTCCAGTCGGTTGCTGTAGTAAGGTATTTGTACTCCATGAACTAGCTTTTTTTTTTTTTTTTAAGTTGTTTTACTGACTTTTTTTCCTCCCCAAACCTCAATGTACCTTTCCTTAGGAGAAACATCAGATGGGGTGAGTAAGTCAGTTCACAAAGTTTTTGCTTCCATGCTTGGAGAGACTGAAGATGATGAAGAGGAGGAGGAAGAAGAGGAGGAGGAGGAAACACCAGAGCAACCCACCGCAGGCGATGTATTTGTGTTGGAGATGGTTCTCAACCGTGAAACCAAGAAAATGATGAAAGTAAGCTGTTAATTATTTTACTACTTATAAAAATGTAAGAAACTGATATAGTCATTGAAAAGGAAGCTTTCAGTTATACTTAGGAAATAGCTTAACAGTAAGAACAAAAACTAGGAGGCAACTATCGTCATTCATTTTTCGTTTTAAGTTGAAGTTTTATTTCATACATGAGTACTGTATTTACTTCATTTTCCACTCTGTCTTTTCATTCCAACCCCTCCTGCATCATCTCTTTGCTCCACTTTAAAATTGCTCCATTTATTATTATTACGCATGTGCGTGCGTACATGTTGGGTGGGGGAGAGGGGGAATAAGTATACAAATACAATGTGCTGAGTTCATTTAATGTTGTTCATATGTATATGTTTTTAGCGCTGATTGCTTGGGATTGGTAACCTGTCAGGGTTACTAATCTTATTCTCTCTCAGCAAAGTTGATTGCCTGTAGCTCTTCTAGGGCTGGGCCCTGTGAGAGTCCCCACCCACATTGGCATGTCAGTCGGTACTGTCAGTCTTTAGGTATTACTTAGGCAACTATACTGTTGAGATGTCATGGATGCATTTTTACTTTCGTATATAAAAGACACTGTCTCTCAGCAGATGTCCTGGTTCTCAGTCTCCACCCCCTTTGTGCAGTGTTCCCTGAGCCTTAGATATAGAAGTTGTATTGTTGACTGTCAGCTGATCTCTATGTTTTGACTTTCTGTAATTGTTCCCTCTGCTGCAAGCAGCATGTTTGATAAGGGGTGAGAGCCGCGCTTAGCTGTGGATGTGAGGATGAGTATTTAGAGCACAGATGTTACACTGCTTTAGGAAAGTAAGTGCCTCTCTAGGTTCCATGGTCTCACCATGAGTAGTTGCCCAAGTTTATAGTAGCAGGCATGTGTTCCCTCTTGGTGAAAGGAATAAGTCCAATAGAGTGGCTGTTGGTTATACCCAGTATATATAGGTGCCATTATTCCATTTTTAAGAGTGTCTTGCTGCTGTTTTGGTCATGGTTGTGGTTTCTAGGCTTTACAACTGTGTATGACTTTTGACTGCTTTGGATATAACCTTTGGATATTATGAGAGCCAGTTCTCTCATAGTATAGAGTCCTCTCATAATAAGGGAGGAGTCTTCCAGATCAGTGCTATCTCTATTCCTCCATCCCCTGTTTAAAGTGTGTTTAATTTCTAGTAGATAGTCAGGGGTCATGACAATAGCCTATATTGTTTTTTGTGTGGGGGAGGTCTTTTTTATTCCCCTGACCAACAACTTGAAAGGAAGCTTCCTATGTCTGACATTGGAGTTTTTGTTAGATAGACTATCATTCTCGGGGGAAACATTATCACCCACTAATGATATAACTTCATTAAACACACACACACACACACACACACACACACACACACACACACACACACTCACACACTCACACTCACTCACTCATTTGTATGTTTTAAGAAAAGAAACTACTATGACTCTAATGGTTTCCTCAAACATCTTTTGCATAGCTTGTCCCTCTTCCCCAGGGAAGTCTTCCTTTTTCTGTTTCCCCTTTCATAGCACCTTTTCCTGTTCCTGTCTCTAGATGTTACCTTTCCTCTCCTCCAGGTGAACTTTTCTGTTCCTGTAGTTACACCAGGTTACATACTCACTTCTGAAGGTTTGGAGCTAGGATCCATAAATAAGAAGGAACATGTGATGTTTGTTTTTTGGGGGTCTGGGTTACCTCACTCAATATAATATTTTCTAGTTTTATTCATTTGCATGCATATGTCATGATTTCATTTTTCTTTACAGTTGAATAGTATTCCATAGTACATATATGTCACCTTTTCATTATTAATTCATCCATTCAAGGATATTTATATTGTTTTCTACCTACTGTGAATAGAACAACAGTTAACATGGCTGAGGAATTATCTGTGGAGTAGGATGTAACATGGCTGAGGAACTATCTGTGGAGTAGGATGCCCTTTGGGCAGATGCCCAGGGATGGTGTAGATGAGTTATATGTTAGATTTGTTTCTAGCTTTTTGAGGATTCTCCACACTGATTTCCAGAGTGACTAGATCAGTCTGCAATCCTACCAACAGTGAAAGGTCTTGCCTCTGCATCTCTCCATTCCTTGCCAACATTTGTTATCTGTTGTTTTGTTGATTTTTGCCATTTTGACTAGGTAAGATAAAATCTCAAAGTTGTTTTAATTTGCATTTCTCTAATGGTAAGGATGATGAACACTTCTTGATATTTCTTAGCCACTCATTTATTTTGAAAACTCTCTTTTCAGATTTTAAACCCATTTTTAAAATTGAGTCATTTGTTTTCTTGACTGTTTTTTGAGTTTTTATATATTCTGAATATTAATCCTTTGTCAGATGCGTCATTGTCAAAGAGTTTCTTTTACTCTGTTGGATTCCTTTTCATTTATTGTTTCCTGTACAAAAGCTTTTTAGTTTTTTGAGGTCCCATTTTTGAATTGTTGGCCTTAATTCATTGGAAAATGGAGTCCTGTTCAGGAAGTCCTTTCCGACACCTTTGTCGTGTAGGCACTGCCTGTGTTTTCTTCTAATATCTTCAGTGTTTGGTTTCACATTGAGGTCTTTAATCTGTTTGGAGTTAATTTTTGATTTAGGTTTACTTTTTTTCTTCTATATGTGGACATTCAGTTTTCCTACCATCTTTTGTTAAAGATGTCTTTTCTCCAGAGTATGTTTTTGGCGTCTTTGTTAAGTAGCAGCAGCTGTTACTAGTAGTTCTCTATACTCATGCTTGGGCCTTCTGTTTTGTTAGTTGGTCCACATGTCTGTTTTGTGTCAGTGTCTAGCTGTCTTTATTATTATAACTCTGTAATATATCTTGAATGGTAAGCCCTCTAGCATTGATCGTTTTGCTCGAGATTGCTTTGGCTGTCTGGGTGTACTGTGCTTTCACATGAGTTTTATGATGGTTATTTTTCCTGTTTCTGTGAAGACTGTTTTGGGTGTTTTGATTGTGATTGCATTAAATCTGTAAGGTGCCTTTGGTAGAATGGTCATATTTTTACAACGTTCTGCCAATCCATAAGTTGGAGGTTTTTCTATCTTCTAGTGTCTTCCTTAGTTTCTTCAGAGATTTAAAGCTTCATTGTAGAAGTCTTTTACTACCTTAGTTAGGTTGTATTTCTAGAATTTTTTTTTTCTTTGAGGCTGTTGTGAGTTGTCATTCATTTCTTATGCTTCATTTTGGAAAATTTTATATAAGACTTAATTGTTCATGTGTCAAAGTGTTCTGTAGCTTTGCTACTAAAAGATCCATTGAGTAACTTAGAGGGTTTTTGTTGTTGTTTTTAACCAAGTTTATTCTGATGAATTTCAAAGAGGGACTTTCTAGTAAGTGACCCGGCATGTAATGTAATATAATTCATCTTGTTGCATGATACTGTTGTGCTGATTACCCGTTTACTAATTCCTGACCATATGAAGATGTGTATTTAATTGTACTTTGAACTTTCAACTGGAGGAAGGTTTGTTTGCTTGTTTGTTTGTTTTTCCCTGAGACTGGGATTTTCTGTGTAACAGCTCTTGCTGTCCTGGACTCACTCTGTAGACCAAGCTGTCCTTGAACTCACTGAGATCCACCTACTTGCCTCTGCCTCCTAGGTGCTGGGATCAAAGGTGTACCTCTATGTCCAGCTTGTTTTTACTTTCTTTGGTGCTCCTCTTTGAAGAATGTCATAAAATAATCTTGTTTCCTGCATTTGAATTTTAGCTTGCTTTGTGTAATTAGATTTAACTATTAAGGCATCAGAATTGTAACTACTGAGTACCTAGTTCTGAGTTTAGAAGATTAAGAAGTTTTAGAGAGAAGTCTTCGTTGTGTTGTATATGAGTGTTTGGAATTGAAATCTGAACTTTATTCTTACTCCCCATGTTGTCTTCCTTCTGGACAGGAGAAGAGGCCTCGGAGTAAACTCCCCAGAGCCCTGAGAGGTCTCATGGGTGAAGCCAATATTCGCTTTGCTCGAGGAGAACATGAAGAGGCCATATTGATGTGCATGGAAATCATAAGACAAGGTGTATTTCTGAGGGGACTTTATTGGTGATAATAATACTTAGCTGGTTAACCTTTTAAAAAATGGGAACACATTTGATTGGGCTGTTTATAAAGTACATTGAGAAGATAGAGGTGACTGTGGTATTAGTGACCTGCCACTTTTCACATGAATAGAGAAAATGAAAAACCACAGGATTGATTCAACCACAGGATGTGGTTCAGTGAAAATCAGTACTATTTTTTTAAACTCTTCCTAGCCCGTCCCTCTCCTTTCACCTCTCATTTTAGGAGTTTTAGACATTGATAGCGTTAATCTCTTTAAGTCAGCCAGTTTATCCATTTATCCATCTGTCTCATTTGTGCTGTGGATTGAATCCACACCTTTCTACACTCTGGGCAAGTGCTCTACACTCAGTTATGCTTTGAGCCCTCTTCTTCTTCTTCTTCTTTTTTTAATAGTGACTATATTATGTTAAAATCACATTGAAGAACATTCTGATAAATTTCAGATTTTTTGATACTTTTATTGCTTTTTGTCTCATTTTCTAGATTAGGCAGTGCTAAATTATTTTAATCTATCTTTTGCTAAACATACATCTAAGTCTGTCATTTCATCTTTTTGTTAGATGGCACGTCTTAGACATGGTGAAAGACATCTTCAGTACTGATTGTGATAATTGCTTCTATCACATTACTTTTCTGGTTGTTGTCAGTTGCCCTTCAGAGTGCCTTGAATAGTTGTTATACAACTAATGTATTATTTCAGTATTGCAACATTCCCCTTTAGTTAGACTTGATCTTTTTAAAAGTCTTACTGTAATTTCCAAGATTATTCATTAGGGTAACTTGTGGTCCCTACATATTTCCCCAACCCATCAGAAATAGAATTAACCAAGCATTGCTTTATGATATGTTGCTTGGTTCTTCTTTCCAATATTATTGATTTCAGCTTCTGTTTATTTGGGAAATATTCTTTGAAAAGTTCCCAGCAAGTTTTGAGTCTTTTTTTTTTTTTTTTTTTTTTTTTTTTTTAAGAAATATAGATTAACCGTTACATTTGACATCCTTGACTGAGGCACTGTTTGGGTACTCTGTGTGTATCCATCCTCTGTATGAAGAAGCTTAAAACGTGAAGATGCAACCCACTGATGGGACTGATGCTTCCTGGGGTGAAATCACCAAGTTTTTAAGCCATACTTGGTCTTAACTAATGAGAATTTCATATAGAAGGTGTGGTAGAAAGCAGGGTTTTTATGAAATTGTATTTTGTTAAAAGAAAATAATGCTTTAAAAATGACTAGGAAGGCTAGGGAAGATGTCAGGTTTGTGACCAACCTGATCTACAAATAAGTTTGTGATCAGCCTGAGCTAGGTAGTAAGAGTTCATCTCATAAATAAATAAATAAATAAGTAAATAAATAAATAAATAAATAAATGCTAAGAATGTTTGAAAATAATGAAAATATAATAGTGTTTTGTATTATTCAAAGTCATATTGAATTGTTTTTATAAGTCTGTTGGAATGATTTAGAATTTAGTTATTAGAAAAATATAGTTTGAACTATAGTATTAATACCAGCTTAAGCCTATTCTTTTATCCAGTGAAATTTATTTTACGTTATTTTTATTATTATAGCTCCTTTGGCTTATGAGCCATTTTCTACACTTGCCATGATATACGAGGATCAAGGTGACATGGAAAAATCGTTGCAGTTTGAGTTGATTGCAGCACATTTAAATCCCAGTGACACAGAAGAATGGGTTAGGCTGGCAGAAATGTCTCTGGAACAAGATAACATTAAGCAGGCTATTTTTTGCTATACAAAAGGTAATGACATTTTTTTTTTGCATATGTAAATGGAAGAAATATTTTTCTTGTTTTGTTAGTGTTACACAATGGGTCATTAGTGCATTTATTCTTTTGGATTATGTTGTTACTCCAAGTGTATTTGTTTCTCTTTTTAATTAATTTTTTTTTTGAGAATTGTATCTCTATCATTCCTGCCTTCTCTCCCTCTCCAGTTCCTTAGTTCTCTCACGTCACCCTCTCAGTTCATGCTCACCTGCTTATTAGCATGCATTTCTGTGTGCATGGAACCTACTAACTTTATTTAGCTTGACTTATATGTACATGTGTCCAGGGGTAACCGCTTGGGATAGGACAGTACCTCCCTCTTCCCTGGAGGAGGCTGATTTTCCCCTTCTCAGTATCCATTGATCATGTAGGTCTCAGGATGGAACTATGCAGAATTTTCCTTATTCATTTTAGCTTATCAACTAGTATTGTCATTATGCTGGTCTTGTTTAGGCAACCATATTGCTAAAGGTTGCATCTTCTATGCCATGTCCAGGGTATACTGTTTCACAGCAGGCTTCCAGGCCCTCTAGCTCTGTAGTCTTTCCACCTCATCTTTTGTGATTTCCCCTGAGCTATAGAGGAGTGTTGCAGAATTATTAGGTACATAATAATAGGCTGTTTCTTGTGTTTGTTGAGTTATTTTGCTAGTCCAAGTGTATGTGTTTCTTACAGTCTGTTACGGCATCTATGTGGAGGCCTTTGTTCTCATGTTTGTTTGTGACTTACTTTATATTGTGTTAAATGCAGCACAAAGCTAGGCTGCTGAACAGTGCCTTAGATTCCTACTTAGCCAGTGTTGCTTTCAGGCTGTTAACTTTGTGACTTATAACAATTAGTGTACAAAGTAAACATATCTTTCTTGTGAAGATAGATTTATTCCAGAATAACTTATTTTGTTTTTACTGGGAAAGTATTTATTACACTTTTGAGGTAAATCACACCTCTTTTGATAAATATGTAATTTTTTATCTCTTTTTTCTTTCTAGCTCTTAAATATGAACCTACTAATGTCCGTTACCTCTGGGAGAGATCAAGCCTTTATGAACAGATGGGTGATCATAAAATGGCCATGGATGGCTATAGGCGTATTTTAAATCTTTTGTCTCCATCTGATGGAGAACGTTTTATGCAGTTGGCTAGAGATATGGCAAAGTAAGTTGGAGGTGAAACATATATAAATATAGGCTCTTACTAGGCATTTTGCAAATCCAGGCTATTTGAAATAGAATGTACTTTGCATTAAGGGGCAAAGAAAATTTTTGTCTTCTATGTTTTATATTTGCCCAATTATAGTGGGTTTTTGTTATTGTTGTTGTTTTTGTTTTAGTGCTTTTTGGTTTCCTGTGTGTGAACTGCATGACTGTTTAGGAAGTTCTGTCCATAAGCTTGTACCTCCAGTGCCCAGAAGCTGAGACACGGTGAGGTGTGCTCCTCAAGGACATTACAATGCCAGGCTTCTGTAACTTAGGGAAGTTGTATATATTTGTAATGTTTTTAAAATGATTTTTTTTATTGCATATGTGTCAATGAAATGTTTGTAATCTGGAATATTTTATAATTATCTTGAATCAGTACCAGAACAGTATGTTAAGTGACATGCTACTGTCACAGTTTTCTTTAGAATACGCTGTACAGTATTTTCTTCTCTGATATGTTGTGCAGCAGAACAAAGCAGGAAGCGTTTGGCTCAGATGCTTTCTGCTGTTCTTTCTGTTTGAAGAGTATGATGCAGCATTTTATCTTGGGTTAACTGTCTTGAATTTAGCACATTAGGGTTAGCCCATTAATCTAATGGCTTGTACTCTGATGCCTTTTAGCTGTGAACTGCCCCTTACTGTCTCAGGACAGTCATATAGGAGCAGTAGATACATTTTTACAAGTGAGGGAAGCAACTCTGGGTTGATGGCTGATGAGCGCTGAGGGCCTTCCCGATTATCTGCAGTTCATTTGCAGCTACTGCAGTGATTAGTGGAGCTGAGTGATCCTGACATGCCCTGAAGATCACATGCTTTTCATACATGTTGTCTGGTATGTGAGGAGCGGCTGACTGATGAGGCCCTGCTTTGGTCCCTCGCCCTCCAGAAGTATTCACTGAGGGTATCGGAAACATAAGCATTGTACATGGAACTGTTAAAGTGTTCTGCACTCATGGAGATTACAGTCCTATGAAGGGGTTAGGTAGTGAACAAATAACAGTCAGATATTTTCGAGTCACGTTGGTAAGTGATGGAGACAAATAGGGAACAGTGATAGACATACAAAGTGTAGCATGTGCTGTTTTAAAACCAAGGTTAGTGAAGGCCTGGCTTCCCTGTCTCCTGGTGGTCCTGGCTGAAGGGAGCTGGTACTTAGGAAAGAGGAGTCAAGTATGTTCAGGGAACAGGATGGAAGCGGATGCAGTAAGGTGTAAACAGCAGAGAGCTTTCAGAGGAGCATAGCGATGGCCTTTGTGGGTTATGGTAAGGACTTTGGCTTTTCCTTTGAATAGTTTGGAAGCCACTAGAGACTTTGAGTAGAAAAATGACGTGATTTAACTTAAAATTTAAGTGCCTCAATTTTGGTTGCTCTTTTGAGCAAAAATTGAAGAGTGAAAAGGGCAGAGACAGGAAGACTGGTTAGGAAATTACTGAAATGATAGTTGGGAGAAAAATTCATAGCTCGATCAGGGAAGATATAGGTAGTAATCATATCTCAGTGTGACTTTAAAGGTCATCTAAAGATGGATGTACTGATGTGAGAACTGTGTGTGCACATGTGTGTGCATAGGCTGTGTATGTGCTCAAGTATGGGGAGGAAAGGAAGAGGGATGGTTGAAAGAAGCTCCCAGTAAGGGCTGACTCCCAAGGTACTCCAGCATTTAAACACCAGGCAAAAGAGAGGAGACAGCCAGGAGATGCAAATGATATTCTAGACTTCCTGAAGAAAGCACTTCAGTGAGGCAGGGGAGTTGTCTACGCAAAGCATTGCAGACTGGTCCTATGGCACAAAAACTGAGACTTGGTGATGAGGATTAGATACCTGGAGATTTTCTTTGACCAAATGGTAATGTTAACAATGGTGGGCCAGGTCAGATGCTTCTAGCTTTGAAAATAAGGGTCTACACAATAGCAAGGAAACTTTATTCTAAATGACAAAGTAATAATAACAATAAATAAAAATAATACAGATCAGAAAGAGACTGCAGGCCACACAGGTAAGAACGAATTCGTGTGCCCCTGTTATTCCTTATGGGAATCAAGGGAAGGAGCTTGCTTGCTGAAGGCCATAGTATTGGCAGCTCTCTATTTTGACTGGTAGATAGGTCATGTGTTCACTTTCTTACTGTGCATAATGTATAATCCCTTCCCATAATATATTTGTTTTTAATCATATGCACATTCAATTACACATAAGGCTAAGATGGTAATTGGGGACTCTCTCTAAAATGTCATTAGGGATACTTGCCTTACTGCACATGTGCCCAGTTGAACACAGAAGGCATATGTGTGCAGGGAGGGCCTGGCCCTAAGCCATTCATAACATTTGCTTGAGTAGTTTCCTTGTTCATAAAGGTTATTGTGAATTCTGAGGAATAATCTGGTTTCCAAGCCTTTTTAAACTTTGGTAAATGTGGAAGACTGGCCTGTCCCATGCCAGGCACCATCCAGTCAGTTTACCAGTCTGCACCAGTGTACATCTTTCCTGCTGCAAAGACAAAGAATGAGAACTCAGCATCCATAACCAGTGACCATTCATAGTTCTTAGTTTTTTTCTTTTAGCAACACTGAGGACTAGTCCTAGGGATGATGAAGTAAGCAGGGAGATGGATCAGGTTGTCATGAAGCCCTTTCACTTCTGTTCACTCGAGTGGTAGAGTCACAGGTTAGAGTTATTTGATGGAGGATGTACATGCTAATTTACTTTCTCGTGTTGACTAAACACTACCCAACCTGCTAAAAGAATGCAGTTGTGTCCTTTGGGCTAACTTCTTTTCCTCAAATACCCTTTTACCAAAACAAGGTAAGTCTTATTCCTAGTTGTTGTGGTATATTTCTGAATTTAAGGATTAGTATTACTAAACTTTGAGTGGACTCAGGTGAAGTGACAGTGTTACTGTCGCCATATTTACTCTAGGAACCTTCTTCCCTCTACTGGCATCAACCCTTCCTTTTTCTTTTGATAGCACTTGGTGCCAGCCTATCACAAACAAGTCTGAAAATTATAAGTATAGTATGTTGTGTACTTTAAAATTCATAGAACTTAGAATTGTCAGAGGGCCTAAACAAGACAGAGTTTTGTAATCGGCATTAACCATGCATTTACTTTCCACTCCCTTTTTTAAGGAGTTACTATGAAGCCAATGACAGTACTTCAGCTATAAACATAATTGAAGAAGCTTTCTCAAAACACCAAGGCTTAGTCTCCATGGAAGATGTTAACATAGCAGCTGAATTATATATTTCCAACAAGCAGTATGACAAAGCTTTGGAGGTAGGAATGTTGGTGTGCAATTGTCTTAGGTATAAACCTGTTCTTGTCTTCCAGAAATGCTTAGAAATTAGCATCTTATCATTTAAATTACAAACTAAATTATATTCAGACTCTATGAGGAAGTAATAGATTGCTAGATTCTATGTGAAGTATAAATGATTTTGCCACTCTAGAGTGCAAAGATAGCAAGACTCACTAGAGCCATTCCTGTTGGAGAAAGTAGGTTGGTTTGTGGTCAGATGGATAAATCACTAGTTTTTAGTTAACATATAATAATGTTAAAGTTTCACAGTTAGAATTCCTTATTTCAAAAGGACTATATTTTTAATACTATTTTATATTGTAAAAACTATTTGAAATATTCACAAAAAGGTTTTTTATATAACTTTTATTTCTCTATTTTTTCCATTTTTTTAAAGGTAATTACAGATTTTTCTGGAATTATCCTAGAAAAGGAAGCTTTGGAAGAAGGCACCTCAGAAGAGAATAAAGGTAGTTAACTTCGTGCAGGAACATGTACATTGCCCTCTTGTTAGATGCTGTGGGGTCTTGAGTTGGTAAGGTTTCCAGAGCATTGTCTGCAGCGTGATTCTAATCTTCTTATGTTGTCTTTTAATTAATTTTTCTTCTTTTGTTTTTGTATTGTTAAGGCTGAAATTCAGAGCCTTGTGCCCAAAGGACAAGCACTGTACACTGAGATAGATTACTAGCTCTTGGTTTATAAGCAATCTTTAAAAAATGGTTTGAGTTTTTTGTTTTGATATGGCCATCTGAACTGGCCAATTCTCTTTGGTCCCTGTTATGTTTCACTTACTTATGTTTGTTTTATTCTGTTTTGTTTGTTTGTTTGTTTTTTGGGGGGATAGGATCTCACTCGGTAGTCTAACCTGGAACTTACCATGTAACCCAGGCTGGCCTCAAACTCATGGCGATCCTCCTGCCTTAGCCTTCAAATGCTTGAATTATAAGTATGCATCCCCATACTCAGCTCCTTATTCTTTTTTGTTGTATGTTTTGATTTGTTTGTGTTTTTGTTTTTGTTTTTGTTTTTTCATGACAGGGTTTCTCTGTGTACTCCTGGCTGTCCTGGAACTCACTTGGTAGACCAGGCTGGCCTCGAACTCAGAAATCCGCCTGCCTCTGCCTCCCAAGTGCTGGGAGTAAAGGTGTGCGCCACCACCGCCCGGCTCAGCTCTTTATTCTTAGAAGAGAGTGAGTTACTGAATAGATTGGAACCTTAGGCATTCCTAAAAGGGCTTTAAGTGATCTACTACTGAAAATTCTACTTTAAACTTAGTAGTTTTCAAAGGTAGAAACTGGTATGATTGTCTGCTGAGGAGTTTTGTGCCTTGGCTGGGTCGCTTTCAGCTCTTTATGATCTTTGCACCACACCCATTAACCTATTCTGTGAAAGTGTTAACATGTGTGACTTCCTCTGAGTTGTAACAAAATTTGTCGTTTTTGTGGCCATAGTGTGTCCAGGGATGACCTTGAACTTCTGATCCTCTTGTCCCTGCTTTACAGGCTTTTGTCACTACTTCTAGTTTTATTTGGTGCTGGGGATCGCACCCAGCTCTCTGTGCATGCTCGGAAGCACTTTGCCAACAGAGTTACATCATCAGCCTTTTGTTGAGCTGTTTATGGTTTTCCTTTTAAATACAGTCTCTTGTATTTACAGTCTACCCAGACTGGCCTCAAACATTCAAGGCAGCGAGTTTGACCTTGAAATGGTCCTTCTTACTTCTACCCCCCAAGTGCTGAAATTATAGGCATGTGATACCACACCAAGGTTTTTTTTGTTTTGTTTTTAAAAGGTAATCTCTCTAGTAGCCCATACTGGACTAGAATTAGAAATCCTCCTGCTTCTGCCTCTACCTCTGAAGTGCTGGGACTATCTGCATATACTCCATATCTGGCAAGACAAGCCCTTTTAAAGATAAGTAATGTTAAATTAGATGTTATCTAATAATGTATTGCATATACTGCAGGGACTGACTACATGTTCTCTGTCTCACACATGAATAAAACACATTCCTAACTACTGACAAGTTGTTGGCCTGTTTAAATGTTTTGCTCAGGCTGTAGTTGTCTGTTTGAAGGGATCCCCTCTGAAGCTGGTACATTCTGTGGTTTAGATGACACCTAGAGTTTCAAGTTCCCATGGTTTCCTGAGTCTCTGCTATCGTTTAGATATACCTGATACAATTTCTGCCTAATCTACTATTGAGATTGTGGCTCTGCAGAGCTATGCTTTGCAAGGGTCTAGAATTTCTTGATTTGAGACAGTCATCTTTTTTTTTTTTATTGGATATTTTATTTACATTTCAGATGTTATCCCCTTTCCCCATCCCCCCCCCCCAACCCAGGTACCCTCTATCCCATCTCCTTCTCCTGCTTCTATGAGGATATGCCCTCACCCACCCACCCACTCCCACCTCTCCACCCTCGAATTCCCCCACACTGGGGCATCCAGCCTTTACAGGACCAAGTATCTCCTCTCCCACCAATGCCCGACAAGGCCATCCTCCCCTACATATACAGCTGAAGCCATGGGTCTCTCCCTATGTACTCCCAGGCTAGTGGTTTAGACCCTGGGAGCTCTGGTTTGTTGGTATTGTTGTTCTCCCCATGGGGCCACAAATCCTTTCAGCTCCTTCGGTCTTCTCTTTAACTCCTTCATTGAGAACTCCGTGATCAGTTCAATGGTTAGCTGTGAGCATCTGCCTCTGTATATGTCAGGCTCTGGCAGACCTCTAAGGAGACAGCTATATCAGGCTCCTGTCAGCATGCACTTCCTGGCATCCACATCAGCGTGATACAGACATCTTATAGTCAACAGAAAGTTGGCTTTTACTTTGCAATTTGATGTAGAAACCAAATGTAGTTTATACATTTATACTGAGTGTATCCTTATTAAGTGTATTTTATTAAATAGTTATTTGTGATGCTATATCAAAATAATTAAGAAATAGAAAATTATAGAGGCTTGGAAGTCTAAGATTAAGCATGAGAGATTTGATATGGTACCATCTTGCTGTGAGGACACAGAGCTCCCTTAGACCTCTTTCTAAGGACATGAATATAAATATTCGGGCCATGTTAAACAATAGACCAAAATGCTCGTATTTGAAATATAGAACTTGTATCTATATAGAATCCCATTTTAGAAGTCACAGAGCTCATTACAATGACCATATTAGTCCTTTGTAGGTGAGTGACTGTAGATACCACCTACAGAAGGAATATGCTGTAGGTATTGCCTTGAGTCAGGTAGACTTGGTAGTATGTCCCTTCAGGGACCTTAGGTCTTGACTGGAGCAAAATTTCATGGTCAGAAAATTGTATAGGGTAAATATCAAAGTTAAATTTGTCTTACCAATTACTATCATGGAGTTCACTGTTAATAGTCAGTCTCCTAATCAAGCCATATTCCTATGGCTTAGTAAACGTAGATTGTCAATGGCAAATTCTGCAAAACATAATATTATATATTGTCATTATATGATATTATTTTAAATATTATTTTAAATAACTTAAGTTTGATGTTACTGTCAAAGGCAATCACTAATATGCTTATACAGTTTTATGAAATGGAAACAAACTGATTTGTAATTTAATGTGCAAAGTAAGAATTAAGTATAGATTAGAATTCCTTTAATTTCCAGAATTTTAAAAGTCATGTTGCTGTAATGAAGGTTTAGAAAGCAGAAAATTATTTAACCCCTTTTAGAAGCATCTCTATAGTAAATTCTAAAATGAAGCTTTGGAATACAAGAATTTAAACAGAGCTTTTGTATGTCTGGTCAGTTTTATCATTTAAATCCTGTGTAATTTGGTAAAAGACATGGAAAGTTGTGTATAAGTTGGTCTTAGGAAAAGAGCCAGAATAAGTACAAAGAGAAGACAGGCTGGAGGAGTAAGAAGCTGCTCATAGCCTTTGAATAAAGTGAGCACTGACTAGGACCATCCCCTGAGCAGATGGAAATGGGGTCCTCTGTACAGGCTGGAGTTGCCTTAGCTTGCTTTACGTCCTGCGCTCACACCTAGGAATACGGTGTCTGATGTTTCCCCAGCTGCTGAGACTGTCACCTGCTCTATACCTGACAGTGTGCCGATAGACATCACAGTGAAGCTCATGGTCTGCCTGGTACATCTCAACATCCTTGAGCCGCTCAATGTAAGTAGTGCTGAGAGCTGCAGCTGTAGGAGAGTGCTGAAACCCTCCCATCAAGTGCACACTCTCCTTCCCAGGACGAGAGTATAACCTGACCTTAGGTTTTCATATTTCTTATGGGAGGACACAGTACGCATCAAATTATTTTCATAGGAATGACTCACAAAAACACAGTGGTTTGGGATTGGGCTTGGAATTTACGTTAGAATGAGAACCATCCAAACATGAGAAGTTGTGATTTGCCTTCAGGCAGTCTTTGAAAACTCTTACAGCTATTCTTTTTCTGACTTTTTTGAACAAGTATTTCATTGAATAAAAACAAACAAACAAAAAAAAATACATTTGAAAATCTGCTTTGTTGACCCTCGTGTGAGGTATTAAGTAAAACAAATCCCTCCTCCCTTCATGGATCTTTGGTTCTAGGAGATTAAATACATTCATAAAATATGTAAGTTATCAGTTGGTGAAAAGTGTTCTGAAGAAAAACAAGGAATATACAAAATATAGGGATGGGAGGAAGTTCTAAGTTTTTAGTAGGGTAGTCACCTGAGGTTGTGACGTTTGGGTAAGAAGTGAGGGAATAGCTTTTCATAACATCAGGCAACATTTGGAGCCAGAGGTACAGGCTGGCTGTTAGGGAGGGCACTCAGAGTGACTGCTGGCCTTTTATCACACAGTGACGGATGAAGGAATGAGTGCATGTGTGTGTTGCATGCACATGATGCAAGTGTGAATCTTTTTAACAGAAATACAGAAATGAGCAGAAAACTGACCTAAGCTGCTCTTGTTAGTTCATGCTGTTTCCTGGCTTATGTCATATAGTTGATAAACATGAAGTGGTTCTTTGTAATGAATGTTTGTCCTCTGGTTTTTACTTGGACTTAGCCTCTCTTGACAACACTGGTGGAACAGAATCCTGAAGATATGGGTGACCTCTATCTTGATGTTGCTGAAGCTTTTCTGGATGTTGGTGAATATAATTCTGCCCTTCCCCTGCTCAGTGCCCTCGTTTGCTCTGAAAGATACAACCTTGCAGTGGTTTGGCTTCGGCATGCAGGTAATACTTTTGTTGTGGAAGAGAAAGTGTTTTAATCATAAAGTTAGGCAAGAGCTTATGTTCCCAACCCAGTAGCCATTATAACATAGTAGAATATTGGTGCCAGTATTTCTGGTTTTGGTGTAAGATTAGCATTTAAATTGTCTTGCCAGACTACTGAGTGCTTGCCCTTACATGTCAATGTCCTTCAGCCCCTTCACTTAAGGAAGGCCAGGATCTTCTCCTGATGCAAGTGACATTAAAAAGATCAAAGATCAAAGCCACAGTGCTCTCTAGAGGACAGTACATTTACCAAATGATGTTGACCTTGTTGCAAACAACTAGGTAATAATGTATATGCCCCGTAAATACCCATCTTTCATGTCTCATACCATACAGTATAGAACTGTATTATCAGATGGGACAAAATTATTTTTAAAGTGTTTTTATCAATGCATTTTGGGAGAAAATAGTTCATGTGCTTTTCAGTGCTGTTTGAGCCACACATGCAAGGAGACAGTTGAGGAAACAGTCTAAGGCAAAGTATTTAGGAGGTCATTGCAGTGAAAAGGGCCATGTAGAAAGAGCTAGATCACTGTTGGGGCTGCCAAAGAAGAAGCCAGTGGTTGATGGAAGAATGGAGGAATTTTACTTCTGAGGACTCATTTTGAGGCGTGGAGTGGGATAATGGGAGTGACTTGATATTGGGGAGATACAAAACTGGGGGTCCAGTAACAATGTGAGTTAAGTGGATATGTGATAGTAGTGAGAAGTGAGAACTGGAGAGTCAGTCACATCTATGCGGCTCAGGATGCCACATGGGAGGAGGGAGCTAGCTTGCTGTTGCCAAATTAGAAGAAGCCAGTACCCGAGCTTTTATACAATACTAATTTTAAAATTTGTAGACAGTTAATACGTTGAATAACCACTGTGCCATAATAAACATGTCTATGGGTTATGTTAGGTCACCCAGTCATAAACTTTGGATACATTAAGCTGTTTCCTGTGGCATGACCAGAGTGTACATTTGGAAACAGACCCTGTGTTAATATGGTTAAATGATTATTATGTAACATTCAAAAAATGCCAGCGTAGACATGCGGAATGCTTAAAATATAGTACTAAGTGAATAAAGACACACTAATTGAATATAGACACTGATTTATAGTCTTGTAGAAGGTTAATTCTGATGGGGTGGGGCTGAGAATCTAGCTCATCCCATCGAGTGCATAAGGCTCTGAGTTTGATCTCCAACACCATTAGGGGAAAAGATCAGTAGACTGATCATGAATTGATCAATTAATAGAGATAGGATAGTTGTTTAAAGTACTAACAATATATATTCATTCCTTTGTTATTATAATTTTCTTATATTGCTCTAATATTTCTTTAAAATGGGAAAATACTGCCAGATGAAGCAATATAAACTGGTAACCCAGGCTTGGAAGGCTGGTGTAAGAGGATTGCAAATTAGTGAGACTGTGTCATAAAGTCAAATAAAATAAATTACTAAATTAGAAAAGGAATAGTTTTGGCCAATTTACAACTTGAGAATTAAATATCTTTTAACATCTTAGAATGTTTAAAGGCCTTGGGCTACATGGAACGTGCTGCTGAAAGCTACAGTAAAGTGGTTGATCTGGCTCCACTCCATTTGGATGCAAGAATTTCACTTTCCATCCTTCAGCAGCAGCTAGGCCGTCCTGAGAAAGCTCTGGAAGCTCTGGAACCCATGTATGACCCAGACACCTTAGCCCAAGATGCGAATGCTGCACAGCAGGTAGGCTACATTGCATGGGTGCTGCTCTGGGTAGAGTCTTCTAGAACTTTCTCCTCATCTGTTGCAGTGTTCCAGTGTTTGCCTCAAGTTTATACAGCTACAGCCAAAGCTGTTAAAGTTAGTGTGTTAAATTTAGTGCCATTTTGTTTGTTTTGATATGTGTGTTGTATGTACTAGGTAGTGTGAGCGTGTGCATGTTTGTATGTCAGAGGCAGATATGGGGTATCTTTCCTAGATTTCTCACCGCTTAACATGTATTTATTGAGACAGTCTCTCACTGAGCTTGAAGCTCATCTGTTTGGCTGGCCAGTGAGCTTCAGGGACCCTTGTGTCCTGGGATAAGCCCATTTGCCTTGTCTTTTGTCTGGGTCCTAGGAGTCTAGATCAGGTCTTTATGCTTTCTTGGCAGATCATTTCCCTAGCCTCCAAATTGAATGGCTTTAAAAAGCCATTTAGTCTTAAGTTTTAATCATTTTTTATTAGTTACAAATTTTTATTAGTTACAAATTTTAGCTTCTAAAGTGTTAGATTTTAATTATTATTATAAAGTGTTAATTTTTTGTTTTTTTTTTGTTTTTCCGAGACAGGGTTTCTCTGTGTAGCCCTGGCTGTCCTGGAACTCACTCGGTAGACCAGGCTGGCCTCAAACTCAGAAATCCGCCTGCCTCTGCCTCCCAAGTGCTGGGAGTAAAGGTGTGCGCCACCACCGCCCGGCAAGTGTTAATTTTTTTAAAGCAGATGTTCATAGAGTCTGGTTTCTAAAAAAATTATTTCTACAAATAAAACCATTCTAGCAAAGATGTTTTATTACTGTGTGTCACGTGCTTATTTGCTCAGGAACTGAAGTTACTGCTCCATCGTTCTACTCTGTTGTTCTCGCAAGGCAAGATGTACGGCTATCTGGACACCTTGCTCACCATGCTCGCCATGCTTTTAAAGGTGGGTGGGGACTTTCGAGTAGCCTTGCTTAGTTTTATGTTTAAATTCTGATTTAAACAGAATATAGATTGATAGTTGTAATTGCTCCTCTGTATTAAGCTCCAACATTTTAAAGTGAAGCAGATAAATACAGAAGATTTAGAAATTAGTGACATATGACCGGAACTTCTTTTGTGACACTTGAGGATCAGCTCCAGTGCCTCACACATGTTAGGCAGCTGCTCTACTGCTGAATTACATCCCAGCCCTAAGACTGGACATTCTACATGGCAGTATAAGCTTGATTATAGAAAAAGTGAAATAAGACCTTAAGTCTACTTATTTTGAAATATGAGAATAGTATTACCAGTTATTAGCCTTATAGTAGTGTATATTAAAACAGTTCATTTTGCAAAAATGTTGAGCAAAAAAAGGTCTGTCATGCATTTCTAGTCTGTTTTGCAGGGAGGTGGCAAGGATTCACTTTGCATGTCACAGCTAGTGTGCACTGATGGCGTTCCCGCCATAATGTGTCTGTAATGACTGCTGCTCCTTTCATAAGAAAAACAGATCAATTCATTGTGCTTTTAGGCATTGAGAATAGAGGGAAATCTGTTGAGTTTTCAGTCTGGTTCGTGCTACTCAATAGGTCATCAGTTTTACAGTAAAAATTATGGACCAAAGCTTCTTATCATCTATTATTCAGGTTGCGATGAATAGAGCCCAAGTTTGTTTGATATCCAGTTCCAAATCTGGAGAAAGACATCTCTACCTTATTAAAGTGTCAAGAGATAAAATATCAGACAACAATGAGCAAGAAACATCAAATTATGATGCAAAAGGTAATTGCTTCATTTGCTTTATGAATTGGATTGAAAAGGATTAATGTAGTAATACCTGGTAATAATCTAAATTAAATGAAAATGGCAATCTAAATCTGTCAGTATGACCAACTCCTTTAATGCTAGAAGGCCTAACTGTAAATTGTTTTAAAAATTAAAAGGGAAATACCCATTGGATCTTTTTCTGTAAAATATAGAGAAAAACAATTTTGACCTTTTAAGAAGAAAATTAATTTGTGAAGATTAGATGACATTGATGACATTAAAGATTATATGTGTAGTTATTTCAATCACATAGATTTTGTTCTGTTAAATTCTTTTTTTTTTTTTTTTGACAAATATAACAGTCATAGAAACTCTCTGAAAATAAATTGCTGTGACCCAGTCTAAAGTCATAGGACTTTAAAAGGCATCTAGTTTGGGCCAAAAAGGCCTTGGGGATGTTTGAGTGAGGTTGTTACTCAGAGAAAGATCTTTGGAAATGAGACTAGAGATGTCAGTCTGGCAAAATTACTTCACTGTTAGCTCATTCAACAAGCATTTATAACTGTTAGGATAGGCACTGGAGTCTAAGGAAGACTGAGTCAGGAACGCTCAGCTGCCTGTGATCTGCTGTAGATGGCTCCAGAGCCTGGCTGTCTCTTCACAGATTCTGGGTTTATTCCAGCCATGCAGTTTGCACCATGTTTCCCTAAATTATTTTTCTTCATATAAAACCTACTGTTTTCCTTTCTCATTTTAGGTCTATTGGCTTTTCTTAGGTTGGTAAAGTTATTGATTTCATCTTAGTGGAGATGGAATCAGATTGAATGTATGAGCTGAGCTTCTTTATGTTACATGCAACTGTGTAGGGCTGGGTTCAGCCTTAGGGCCTTGCACATGCAGAGGGGTGTAGGGCTGGCTTCAACCTTAGGGCCTTGCACATGCAGAGGGGTGTAGGGCTGGGTTCAGCCTTAGGGCCTTGTACATGCAAATGGTGTTCCACCTGGAGCTAGGTCTCTATCCCACATGCAACTCTGTACTCTGATAGTTGCACATAACAGTTTATGTCTCTATATTTGCAGCTATATTTGAAGAATGTGTAATATTCCATTGGATTACATAGTTTATTATGTCTTTATATTTTGGCGTATGAATAGTAATTCAGAGTAAGCATTATAAGTAAGTATAGTTCATACTATAGCTCTATCCATGTTCTGATTGTTTAAAGTAGATTACCAGAACAATAATTGGTGGCTCAGACAATCCAAATCTTTTTGCCTTTTTTTCCTTCTCTCCTTACCTTCCATTTTATCTCCCTCCCTCCATTTTTCTCTTTCCGTGTTAGGACTGAACTGAGGGACTTACTCATGCTAGGCAAGCACTCTGCTACTGAGCTCCAGTCTCCAGCCAAAGTTTCTATCCCTCTCTTCTCCCCTCCTCTCCCCTCTTCTCCTTTTCCCCACTCTTCCTCCCCTCCTCTTCCTTCCCCCTCTCTTTTTCTTTTCCTGTCTACCTTCCCTGTTTCCTGCTTGTTCCTCCTCCCTCCCTTTTCCTCTAAATTGCTTTGACTTGTCTTGATCTTGCCTTGTAGCTCAGACTGGCCTTAAACTCTTAGCACATTCCCACTTTACTGTGAGTACTGAGATTTATAGGTGTTCACTGCTGTGTCCGACTTGCTATTATTAATGTAGTTCTTAAAAGGGGGCTTCTTATGGAGAAATGAAAAGGATGGTAAAGGAAAAGTGAAAGTTTAAGACAAAGAAAGGAAAAATGAGATTAGAAAAAGGCTAAGGAAACCCAAATCTATAAAGTGTGGAAATGAAGTCAGTTTCCAAACATCAGAAGGCTGTGTGCATGCAGAAGTCCATAAGATCACCCATGAGAGGACACTTGTTAGAGCAGCATGTGTCTGAGCTCAGACCAGCAAAGGCCAGTGGGATCTGTTTGGCTTTGTAGTGACAAGTCAGAGTGAGAGTTAACTGGAATGCCAGGTTGTTGAGGTCAGGGTGGAAAGAAGGAGTCTACATAAGCAACAAGGTCCTTGCCTTTGTCAGGTTATCAACAGGAACTTAGGGCAGAGACCTTGAAGCCTGTGTGCACTGTGTATCTACACCACGTGCATTGTCTTTTCCACTACTGCTGTTTCTGGACAGTGTCCTTCCTGACTGCTTTTCATTTGTCTCATTTTAGCAATATTTGCTGTACTCACAAGTGTCTTGCCAAAAGATGACTGGTGGAACCTTCTCTTAAAGGCCATATACACCCTGAGTGATTTGTCCCGATTCCAAGAAGCTGAATTACTGGTAGATTCTTCCCTGGAATACTACTCATTTTATGACGACAGACAAAAACGCAAAGAACTAGAATACTTTGGTCTTTCTGCTGCAATTCTGGACAAAAATTTCAGAAAGGCATATGACTATATCAGGTGACTTTCCCATCAGAAATCATATTTTAGAAATATTTATGTGTGTGTATCTGTGCCTGAGTGTATGTATGTGTACACTGTACAGGAGCCTGTGGCGGTCAGAGGAGGGCATCGGATCCTCTGGAACTGGGCTTGCACGTGGTTGTAAGCCACCATCTGGGTGCTGGGAACTGGATCTGCACATGGCGCTCTGGCCCTCCAATCATACTTTAATTCCATTCTTTGGTCACACTTGTCACTTGACCTAGGCTCTCGCCAGCAAGAGTTAATGAGCAGTGTTGTTTTTAATGCTCCTGTGGCCCATTGGCTCACGGTGATTCTTAAGTGTTCTTTCATGGGATGGACTCTAGAGCTGCATTTCCCAGGTTCAGGTCCCCACCCTGACACTTCCTTGTTACATGACATTAGGCTCGTTACTTAACCTCTTGTTTCTCAGTATCCCATTTGTAAAAGGACATCATACTTTTATACTTGGGGTTAAATGACGTCAACACATATGAAGCCTTTAACAGTGCCTGACACACTATTAGTTGTTCATTGCTTATGGTTCTGTAGCTGTAGTAAGCTGAGAGACAAGGAAGACAGCCATTTGATGCTGTTTTTAGTATAAGGTGTTCGTTTGTCAAGACTAATATAAAGAAGTACTGACTTAAACAGCATATTCTAGGAAAGAAGGTCTTTCATTATATAAGAGGTTTTGCTTTTCCTTTGTTGGGGGGATAGCACTGAAGAGTTTCTTTGTTACAAATCATGAAGTCTGTTTCCCTTCATACACTTTCTGCTGTTTTAGGGTAATGGTAATGGAAAATGTCAATAAGCCCCAGCTGTGGAATATTTTCAATCAAGTTACCATGCACTCCCAAGATGTAAGACATCATCGCTTCTGTCTCCGTCTGATGCTGAAAAACCCAGATAATCACGCTCTGTGCGTTTTAAATGGACACAATGCATTTGTATCTGGTAGTTTCAAACATGCACTTGGTAAGTGTGCTGGCACCTGACTGTTGTAGTGGTCAGGGGCTGGCTTCTGCTCTGGAGCACAGCTGCCTGGGCTTCAGGTAGCCTCTGTCCCATTGCAAAGGAGCCTTTTTTATATCTCTATATCTATCTATCTATACCTCTATATCTTTTCACTTTATCTCTTAAACAGTGATATCAGGACCTATAGTATAGACTATTTTGAACATTAAATGAGTTAACATGAAGAAGTATTTAAAACAGAGCCTGCAGTATAAGTGTTTTAAATACTAGTAATAATGGTAAGAATGATGTTTTGTTTGTTATGTGGTTTTAGTTTTAACCTTTAAGTAGGTTAAAGGTCAGCAGTTATTCCTGCTTTGGTTTAAAAGTCATCAAATGGCAACAGCATGTACACATGGACACCATCATACACCACATACATATTCTCCCTTCACTTTGAAAACCGACTTAAGGTCATAAAATAAATTATGATCATGTTGCTGAATTATTTTAGAGTATTATTGTATATAAAAATGTCTATCTCTACTTAAGTTACTCTTTATCATCAGGATACACCTTAATGAGGATACTTCTAATAGTGTTGTTGTACATTGCTGTAAAATTTAAACGAGTATGTATGTGATTCATATTTAAGAGACTGGGGTCTTTTTTTTTTTAATTAATTAATTTATTTATTTTATATATGTGAGTACACTGTCTCTGTATTCAGACACACCAGAAGAGGGCATCAGATCCCATGACAGATGGTTGTGAGCCATCATGTGGTTGCCAGGAATTAAACTCAGGATCTCCAGAAGAGTAGTCAGTGCTCTTAACCAGAGCTATCTCTCCAGTCCTGATACTAGGGTCTTTATACATTAAAACCAATGGTGTTTGGTTTTCGAACATATTTGAGTGATGAGGAAAGAAGGAACAGTATTCTTACCACATCGTCTGGTCTTGCTTACCTCCCAGGACAGTATGTCCAAGCCTTCCGTGCCTATCCCAGTGAACCTCTCTACAATCTCTGCATAGGCCTCACCTTTATTCACATGGCATCTCAGAAGTATGTGCTGAAGAGACATGCTCTGACTGTGCAGGTAATGCATTTGATTCTGCCAACTTTCTTGTGTTCATGGAAGTAAGTGAATATATGTAATGTCTTTTTAAAAACCTGGTTTCAAAAGCAATGCCTGCTTGATAAACATGTTGAAAATATTCAATATTTACTCCTATGTCCCAGATTCATGGGACTCAGCATATTGTTATACTGAAGATTAAGACTGATTTATAGCAGTGTAATGAGCATATACAGCCAGATCATAGCAGGTAAAGACATAGGTAGATTCTGCAGGATTTTAAATTAGGTCCTTTTATACTTTCTGGGGCTCCAACTATCTTAGGTCTAAAGATTCATTTAATTAGTGTTTTGTGTACCTATTCACATTTCTGTATAAGTGCATCTACACACATTGGCTTGCATATGTAGGGGCCAGAAATGGACTCAGAATCTTTCTGAATTGTTTTGTACCTTAAGAACTCTGATTCATCTAGTCTTCATCTAGTCTAACTAGCCACGTTGCTCCAAGAGTTTTGTCTCTATATTCTTAGCACTGGGATTACAGGCAGACTGCTATGACCACTGGGCATTTATACGTGTGCTAGCATGAGCTGCAGTCCTCAGGCTTGTGCAACAAGAGTTTAACCTGCTGAGTCATCTCCCCAGCCCCTAAATTAATTGATTTAAAAATCATGTTATAAGGGGCCGGAAAACAGTGCTTAACAGCAACAATGTCAGGTAGTTCACAGTAATCTGTAGCTCCAGCTCCCAGAGGATCAAATGCGTCCGGCCTCCATTGGCACTTGTATGCATGTGCCCATATCCCACCCCCACCAAACACACACACACCCCTAAAAGTAATACAAATTGCTTAAAATATCTAACATTTAAGGAGAGTGTTATATCATCAACTGAATTTATTTGTTTGTTTTTTAAAGATTGGGAGATATTATTCTAGTTTCATTTTCTGTTGCTATGATAAAACACCTTGACAAAACAACTTAGGAGAGAAAGTGTTTATTTTAGCTCACAGTTCCAAGTTGCAGTCAGTCATAGCAGGAAAATCACTGTGGGAAGAACTTAAGGAGTTGGTCATATTATACCCTCAGCTGTCATAGCTGGGTAGGAATATTGGTTGCCTTTCTCCTTTTAGTACCACGAAAGCTAGTCCTCAAAGAGTGGGCATTCAGATTGGTTCCAGCTCTGAAACTCAGGTTTCTGGACCCTGTTTCATGGTGTCTTCAGCAATAGGGACTTACCTTCCACTTATGGGGGACAACCAAGGGTAACAATAATAGGCTGTAGGTTTGAGGAGTCTCTTGGGCAGCCCAAGTCAACAATTCAAAAGAAAGGGCTTCTCAATTTTGGTATTGGGGATTTTGATTTTTGGCTCTTTTAGGGAATACCAGATGAGAAAAGTTCATTAAAATTATCTATGTATATTTATACACAGAATTAGATGTGCTTTATTTTTTAAAGGCTAATAGTTAATAGTATGTTTCTTGCGGTTTTTTTAGACAGTCTTGTTATTTTACCTTCCTCCATCTTCCTTCTGTACTTAGCTCCCTTTCAACTCTGTAGAGTCCTCCCTTCCCATTTCCCCTCTCAGGTCACTTGTGCCTTGCTGTTCCCTCTTCCTCTCCTCCCTCCTTGCATATGTATCTCCTTTCCCAGTCTCCTGATCCAGTTACTTGACCCTGCTGATTATTCCCTTCTCTGTGTCTCACCACCATCCCTCATTCTGGCAGCAGTCCCATTTTATTTTCTGGGTTTCTGTAGTCATTACAGGCGGTGCATACTCAAGTCTGAAGCGATGGAGCCAGGAACCTCTAGTAAGGGAGAACATGCAGTGTCTGTCTTTGGGTCAGGTCATAGCAATATAATCTTGTCTAGTTCCAAACATTTAACTATAAATTTCATGATCTTATTTTCCTTTATAGCTGAATAGTATTGTGTAAGTGCATATTACATTTTCATTCTCCATTTGTCAGTTGTAGCACATTTACGTTGTTTCCATTTCCTAGCTTTTGTGATAAGTGCAGCAATGAACATGGCTGAGCAAGTGTCTGTGGAGTGGGATGTTCTCTGAGTATATGCCAAGAAGTGGTACAGCTGGGTCATACGGTAGACCTATTTTTAGCTTGAGAATTCTCCATACTGATTTCCATAGTGGCTGGACCAGTTGGCAATCCCACCATACCACCAATAGTGAATGAGGGTTTTCTCTTTTCCTGCATCCCCTAATTTTTAGTCAGTTGTTTCATTGATCTTTGCCATTTTGACTGGAGTAAGATGAAAATCTCAGTGTTGTTTTGATTTGCATTTCCATAATTTCTAGGGATGGTGAACATTTTTTGAGATATTTATCTTCCAGACTCATTTTTTTTTCAACTGGGTGATTTTTTTGAATTCTTTGTGTAGTCTGGATATTAATCCTCTGTCAGTTGGATAGCTGGCAAAGATTCTTTTCACTTAGTTGTTTAACTGTGCAGAAGCTTTTTAGTTTTATTAAGACCCATATGTTATAATTGTTATACAAAGAGAGTCCTACTTTGGAAGTCCTTCCCTTCACTTATATTGTGTGGGGTACTGCCTAGGTTTTTTTCCAGAAGTTCCAGTGTTCAGGTTTAGGTCTATGATCCATTTAGAATAATTTTTTTTTTGCAAGAACATTAGTTCCACGAATATGTCTAACTCTGCCAGAAAAAGAATGTGAGAAAGCAAGCAGGAGAGAAATTTTCTGTTTTAAAATATAGTTTATTCTAGTATGAACTCAGCTAGATGTGTACTACTCGGGGTGGTAAGAGATGCTCAAGGCTAGACTGGGCTATATAGTGAGTTCTTATAAATTCTTAAGATTATACAATCTTCTCAGTATGATCTACTGCATTCAACAGATTCATGATTTCCTGTTTGACGTACAGACTTATAATGTGTGTGGTCTTCTTTTCCAGTGTGCTGTCCTTGGTGGTTGGGTAGAGTCAGTTGAGTAGACTCAGTCATTGTTTTCTCTTTGGTAGGGCTTCTCCTTCCTTAATCGATACCTCAGCATCCGTGGGCCTTGCCAGGAATCTTTCTACAATCTGGGCCGTGGCCTTCATCAGCTGGGGCTGACGCACCTTGCAATCCACTATTACCAGAAGGCTCTGGCACTCCCTCCACTTGTGGTAGAGGTAACTTTAGAAACTTAGATGTCATTTCCTTTTATCTGTAGATAAGTACGGTCTGTTATGTATTATGGTCTAGACAGTGAAGTAAAGCATGACTTTTAAAGTAAACTTTGTCTGGGGCTTGGTGTAGTGATACATGTCAATACTCTCATGGGACTCCTAGGAGGATCTCAAGCTGAAGGCCATCTCAAGCTCCCAAAAGATCTTACCTCAAAAATACTTTTTGTGTAGTAAAACTATTTGAATCTCTGCACATGTGGCTTTGACCTTTGACCCTCTTTTAGTTATGCAAAGGGAGCTCCTGGGCCTTTCTGAATACTGATTAATGTATACTGTTTATTTCCAAATTCAACAATAACATGTTTTATCAAAAAACAAAAACCAAACTTTGTATGTATGGGGGGAGGGTTCATGTGACTGTATGTGTATATAATATACCATGGCACTTGTGTAGAGTTCCTAGGACAACTTTGGTGTTGGTCCTTGCCTTTCACCTTGTTTGAGAGGCTTTCTTGATCACTGCTACATATACCAGGCTAGCTGGCCCGTGAGCTTCTGGGCTCATCTCTCACATCCCATCCTACTGTAGGATCACGGGTGTTACAGATGTGTTGTGCTGTTGCATCCAGCTTTTACTTGAGCCCTGGAGATCTGAACTCATATCATCATCTTGTCCAGCAAGTATTGTACACATTCAGCCACCTTCCCAGCCTCCTTATATAAACAGAGGACAATATTAATGTAGTTTCTAAAGTTTAATTGTACTTTAATTCCTGGAGCCAACTATGAGTAGCAACATCTATTTTGGCCCCATCTATGAAAGTGAATATCACAAGGGAATTTCCCAAGTGTCAGAGTCCTCCTAAGGAACTGTCTTCCAGCCCTCACTGGAGGTCACCAGCTGCTCTCCAGTGCTGCACAATGAGTCAGAATTAAATCTGTTCTGCTCTGGCTGATGAGACTTTTCTATAACCTGTTGGTTAGACATTTGATGAAATTCTGATTATGATAATTAGGTCCAAGGTATGTTTTTAGTAGTACATGAATTTAAATCATTTTGGAAAATTATAGATGTTTGTCATAATATTGACATGGTTGACAAATGGAAATAAAATATTTGTCTTTCTCTTCTAGGGTATAGAAGTTGACCAGTTAGATTTACGAAGAGATATTGCCTACAACATGTCTCTCATTTATCAGAGCAGTGGGAACACTGCAATGGCTCAAAAGCTTTTGTATACCTACTGTGTCATATAAGCAGTGTAACTTATAAGGTGATGTATGGACCTGTATCTTTTATGGAGACCTCATTCTCATTGTTCTTAGCTTGCTGCCATTACAACGGCTTTGAAACAGGGGGTGTAGCTCAGCTGTAGGCTGCCTGCCTGCTTCATATGTACAGGGCCCCCAGATTCAAGCTTTTGGAAAATCAAAACACTGCTTTCATTTCTGGAATATATGCAAAGTTACTATTCCTATGGGAATGTACATATTGTTCTTTTTTTGTTAGCATTCTACAATAAAATTATTCCTAACACTGAAATGGACAATATTGGCTTCTGGGTCAGTTGGAACTAAACATACTATTTTTCTACTTAATATCTACTAAACTCCTGTGTACCAGGTATTTTGACAGATGCTGGTAATATTGGAGACAATGTGGTTTGTCCTTCAGGCATTACAGAGTACACTACTGAGATAGTCACTACTGAGGACAGTTATTTATGTATTTATTTTCTTGTGCTATATATTGAAACCAGGGCCTAGTACTACTACTAAGCAAGTGATTACCACTGAGCTACGTCCTCAGCCTGCAGTTTTGGATTGTTTGTTTTGTTTTGTTTGTTGAGACAGGGTTTCTCTTTGTAGTTTTGACTGTCCTGGAACTTACTCTGTAGACCAGGCTGGCCTTGACCTCAGGCATGCCTCTGCCTCCTAAATGCTAGGATTAAAGGCATGCGCCACCACCACCCAGTCGCACAGTTCTTAAATATAAAGTGTGAACGTGTATTTCTTTGAAAAAAAAATTTGTTCCATATATATGGCACCATTTTTCATAGCCATTACTGTCCCATAAGGCAATGTTCAAATACACAGCAAAGGAAGTTGGACTCTTATGGTAATATAATTACTTACAGTCAGCACCTAACAAAAATTATTTAAGATGATTTTTCTTGTGGGAAGACAAATAATTGATTAATTTGTCATTTATCTGTGGGTATGTTAATTTCAGAGTATAGGCCTTGGAATCAGGCTTAATTCAAAGTCCAATGTTCTAAGGCAAAACAACAGTACATTTGGCTTCTCAGTGAAGAAGAGGGATGATCGTGTTCAGTTATGTGTCATGCTTTCCAGTCCAAGAAAGTTTAGTACTATCAGGATACTAAAGACGGGCAAGTTGGATATATGGAATAAAGTGTTGACAAAGTTTAAAGATATTTTACTTCATTACGTGTTCTTGAATCTCAGATTGAAATACAACCATTTGCTAGATAGACTGTTTCTTGGAAAATAAATGCTATAATGTATGATTGATTCTAAGACTGATCCAGTTGTAAGGGAAACCGTGTGAGACTGAGGATCAAAATAAAATGGAGACTCTAGGAGTTCTTCCCACTCTTTATACTGTATACTCAACTCTCCAGTTGAAAAGCAGAATTTGTAAGTAGTTAGTAAATGCATCTTGTATTCTGTATGTTTCTATATGTAAATAAATCCTATTTTTATAATTAAGATTTCACCTTTAAACTTTTCATTTCATGCCATTAAGCAATTGTGATAGAGCTAACTAATTGTGATTGATAAATTTAGGTCTTGGAATCCTGTGTGAGCATTTTGTGTGTAGTTTTTCCTGTGGACTAAGTTCTCTGGGTAGTAAAGTGGAGGAAAGACAGATGGGGTCTCTATGTCCGTAGTTACTGCAGTCAACATCTAACAGAATGATGTTGGTGAGCTCGGCTGCATCTCGGGTGACAGAGCCTACCTAGGGTGCATGGAGTCAAAACCAGATGTGGACACAGTCTGTAGAGGAGAACCTCACGGTCATGCTTGGCCACAGCACAGTAAGTTCAGAGCCAACTTAGTTACGTCAGTTACCTGTCTCAAAAAAATTTAAAAAGGAAATAAAGCAGTTATTGGTAGGAACACAAGTAATGTAATCTTTTACTGTTCACTTCCCTGTTTCTTTAGCTATAAACCTAGACAGGCCTGGTTTCTCATAGCTGCTAAACAATATTAGTAGAAACAAGTCTTAACAATATTCTAAGGGGAAAAAAATCTGTATTGTGTGTTTATTTAACCTTGAAAATCACAGCTAGGGCTAGGAAGATGGCCCGTGAAAGTGTTTGCCGTAATCACTTACCCATGATGGTGGTGTCTCTCTTATGATGTTGAAGAAGGCAGAGATGAGAAGTGGGAGCTTATGGGCCAGAGAACAACCAGAAAGACCCTGCTTCAACAAGGTAGAAGATGAGAACTAATTCTCCAAAGTTGTCCTTTGACCTCCATGTGTGCCATGGGACATGCGTGCCTATAAACAGACAAAACAGCATCACATAATTTTAAATGGGCTACCATATTTTGAATGTTACTGTTCTACTCTCAAGTTCTCTTGAGATAGTTATGTGGCTTCTGGTTTTGTGGCAGACAGGCATTACTAGTTCTTATTGTTACTCTCTCCACACAGGCTTTTAAAACCCTAGCCAAGATTCATTACTCCTGTCCAGAGATTCCTTCAGAGGAACATTTGTTCTCATTTAGAGTAGCAAAATTGGGAGTTTAGCCTCTTTTCTCCCATTCTTCTCCTTCCTTCCTCCCTTCTCTTTCCATCCAGCTCTCTGCTTTCTTGAATATATTCACTTCTGTTGAGATTCTTTCTGCTCCTACCTGGGCCACACATGTGTACATGCATGCAGGGTCTCTCACGGAACCAGCTCACTAGTTTGGCACGCCAGGAAAGTGTTCTAGTACTGAGACACTTCTATTGCTCACATGAAGTAATTTTATTCTCTAAAACCACACTTTCCAATATATTCTTGCATAAACTCAACTGGGTTCCACAAAGGTGTACTTATAAGTAACACTTATAAAAAGCGGTGGTGGCTTGGGACAGGAGACCTCCAGCTCCATGGCTGAGCTAGACAAGATGCCTGCTGGAGGAATCTAAAGATGGCTGGCATGGTGAGGGCTCTGTATTCTGGTCTTGCTCAGTCACTGACTGGAGTGCCAATAAAGGCAACATAATGCAAAAATACTGTAAGCACACCACAAAACGGGTACCACAAGAAGGAATGAATTCAGAAAGCAAAAGACTTACAGGGTTAGACATTTAAATGCTAGAATTCAATGAGGAAATAGAAAAAAAAAAAAAAACAATTTAAGAAGACAAACTAGAAAAAGGGCTGAAAAATTTTCAGAGAACTTAACACTCTAAAATGTCATGTCTTGTGACATTATAGCAGTTAATTACTATTTCTTATATTTCATTTATAATTTATATTTCATGAATAATTACAGGAGAAACATTCTCTTGTATTTTCTTATGTGCATTAAATGGCAATACATTTTAACCTATTTAGAGTTTAACCTACTTAAGTGTTTCATTGTTTAAATACATCAATTTTTAATATATTTTTTTAAAACAAACTTCTTTATTGACTAGGGAAAAATGTTGAGAGCATCAGCTCCACATTTGACAGCTGTCCTGTAGCATACATTATTAAAGACCCTCTCTGTGCTCCCAGCGGGTGCATGCACGTCCTCTGCACCCACCCAGGATCTCTGAAATCACGAATAAAAGACACACACACTGTCTTATTTTTAATATGCTCTAAACTAGCTTAATGGCTGGGCCACTCCTGAATGTCTATGCGGCCAACACACTCCCCTCCGATATTCCTGAGTTAATACTTACTAAATCTGTATTTTATCTTTGCTGCCCAAGGGCCTCTTCTGGATAGCCCTTCTTGGGGCCACTTTCCCCTTGCACCTACATTTCGGTCTTCTCACCCTCCTCCACCTTCCCAGCATGGTCTGTCCTATGCCCTTGTTATGCCTCAATTTATTTATTAACTTCCTATCCTTTCCTATGTGTTCAGCTTCAATTAAATTCTCTTCTACTTATATATAAGCCTATTTCTAAGCTCTAAATTTTCAAACTAGGCTAAGCAATCCCAGAAATCCTATGTCAGAAATCCTATGTAGACCACATTAAAAGATCCTTAGTGCTGCCCTGGCACAGACCTTTTCAAATTTCTTCTAATGTGCTTTTCTCATTCATTCTATTCTATTGAGATTAGTCTCTCTCTCTCTCTCTCTCTCTCTCTCTCTCTCTCTCTCTCTCACTTTCTCCTCTCTGTCTCTGTATGTGTATATATATGTAAATACACACGCACACACACATATATATGAAAAGAGGAAGTGGATATCAAGTCCTACCTCTGAGACATTATCTGCAATTAATACCTACTAGGAAAGAGAAAGTCGGTTTTTCCAATGGGGTGTTATTGGGAATATTAACCATATTTTAAGGCAGGCCCCATGCCCAGAAGTAATTGGGCAACACAAAATGGACCCATTTTTCTTATTTTGTATATATTCTTTGTTTTAGTATATTTAAGAAATTAAAAGTTTGGGCTGGAGAGATGGCTCAGCGGGTTAAGAGCACTGGCTGCTCTTCCAGAGGTCCTGAATTCAATTCCCAGCAACCACATGATGGCTCACAACCATCTGTAATGGGATCCAGCGCCCTCTTCTGATGTTTCTGAAGACAGCTATGGTGTACTCATAAATAAATTTTAAAAAAAGAAATTAAAATTTTTTGTGTTGCTTTTGTTTTTAGAGCAAGAAAAGAAAAGATGGTTAAGTTGGGTAGACAGGGAGATGAGGAGGATCTGGGAGGAGTTGGAGGAGAGGAAGAATGATAAAAATATGTTGTGTGAAAATTCATTAGATAAAAAACTTTTAAAAATGATGTATGGCTACACATACATGTATATGTAATGTGTATAATTTCAGGTAAAAATAATATGATCCCTGAGGCAAAATCAAAAACCTTGGCGTCCCTTGCTCCTTACCCTCTTCCTCCCTTGCAGTGGGAGCCCCTCCTGCTATTCTACCATATCTTCATTATCACACATTTTGGACACAGGACTAGAGCTGGATCTGACCTGAAAGGTGTTGGCTGTTCATGTCACTCAGGCCACTCCCTTTGTAAATTGTGTATACTTTGTAAACACACAAGGCAAGAAAGTGGCCACCTCCCCTCCCCTGAGAAGCTCTAGCAGCCAGGCCCTTCCTCAAGACCTCCCTAACTGTCATAATGGCACTTCCAACCTCTCTAACTGTCACAAAGGTCAGCTCCAGCCCCTTAATAGGACACCCCATCCCCATCATGATAATTTTAGGCAAAAAGTCTGGACAGGAAAATTCACCAATCCCTGAGCTCTGCCAAGCTAAGGACTTGAAATCCCACAAATCCTCACTCTGCCCTAGAAAGTCTTGCCGACTAAGAAACCATATATGAAGGCTATGTCTGCTCAGTCCCTTGCTGTCCACTCCCAGAAGAGGCAGCTACCCCTGGATTCATCCCTCCACACCCTGGACCCTCCCAATAAATCTCTTATGAAATTTGCTGCCTGGTGTGACTCTCTCATCAGAGAAAGCCAAGATGCAATGAAGAGAAGTGAAGAAATGGAGTGGGGCAGAGGCTCCTGAGCTCAGTTGGGGATACACTCCCCTGGGAGCTGTGACACCTCTGCTGAGGAGGCATCCTCAGAGCTGTGTGGTTCTTGGGCTCCTATTTCTCAGGATGCTTTTCCATTGGGATACATCCTCCCCTCAGAGGTGTATGGTTCCTGGGCTTCCAAGCCCCAGGACACCTTCACAAGCAAGTAGGAAGGCCAACAAAAAGCTCTTTCCTGCAGCCTAACTTCCATGGTTTCAGAAAATACTCTGCAGGCTGCCAAGAGAGAGAAGCAATTAAACATCCTACCCAGCTGAAAGACCTATGAGCCATGAAATGACCAGCAAGGCACGATACGCACAAAGGAGCAATAAATGGCTTCATATTGCAGTTGGATTTAAGGCCCACTTAACAGGAGGGAAATCATGCCTGGTATTGGAAACCTAACCAGCTTCCCAGGGATAGTGAGGTCATGGGCCTTAGAAGAGAATCTACTACTGCCACTTTGCCAGATTAGCATAATTCTTGACTACATTCATCTCATACTCATGGATAAGTGTAGCTACCATCCCTCATCAAAGGAGCTTTTATGTACAGCAAATGGAGACCATTCCAGAAAACAAAGCTGAACATGTTGCAGAGAGCAGTGGATTGTGGGAAGCCTAGTCACAATAGATGAATCTACATCATAGCTCCTGTAACTATGGCTCAGGGAACATAACAGAAGAAAGGGGGCAGAAAGGTTGCAAGAGCCAGAGGACCATGAAGTTTGCTGTGAGTTTCTATGAGGGTGTGCTCTCACCATCCTCCCATTCCCGCCTCCCTGCTCTCGAATTCCCCAACACTAGGGAATCCAAACTTTCAGGCACCAAGGCCATCCACTTCCATTGATGCCTGGCAAGGCCACCCTCAACTACCTATACAGGTGGAGCCATGAGTCCCTCCTTTTGTGTTCTCGGGCTGGAGATTTTAGAATGACTACTCCAGCTTGTTTCTTAGGACCATTTGCTTGAAAAATTGTTTTCCAGCCTTTTACTCTAAGGTAGAGTCTGTCTTTGTCACTGAGGTGGGTTTCCTGTATGCAGCAAAATGCTGAGTCCTGTTTATGTAGTCAGTCCATTAGCCTATGTCTTTTAATTGGGGAATTGAGTCCATTGATGTTAAGAGATATTAAGGAACAGGGATTGTTGCTTCCTGTTATTTTTGTTATTAGAGGTGGAATTATCTTTGTGTGGCTATCTTCTTTTGGATTTGTTGGAAGAGGATTACTTTCTTGCTCTTTCTAGGTTATAATTTCCCTCCTTGTATTGGAGCTTTCCTGCAATTATCCTTTGTAATTCTGGGTTTGTGGAAAGATATTATGTAAATTTGGTTTTGTCATGGAATATCTTGGTTTCTCCATCTATGGTAATTAAGAGTTTTGCTGGGTATAATAGCCTGGGCTGGCATTTGTGTTCTCTTAGGGTCTGTATGGCATCTGTCCAGCATCTTCTAGCTTTTATAGTATATGGTGAGAAGTCTGGTGTAATTCTGATAGGTCTGCTTTTATATGTTACTTGGCCTTTTTCCCTTACTGGATTTAATATTCTTTCTTTGTTTTGTGCACTTGATGTTTTGATTATTATGTGACGGGAGGTATTTCTTTTCTGGTCTAGTCTACTTGGTGTTCTATAGGCTTCTTGTGTGTTTATGGGCATCTTGTTCTTTAGATTAGGAAAGTTTTTTTTCTATAATTTTGTTGAAGATACTTATTAGCCCTTTAAGTTGGGAGTCTTCACTCTCATCTATACCTATTATCCTTAGGTTTGGTCTTCTCATTGTATCCTGGATTTCCTGGATATTTTGTGTTAAGAACTTTTTTCATTTTGCA
This sequence comes from Rhabdomys pumilio, assembly GCA_030674055.1. Lineage (NCBI taxonomy): Eukaryota > Metazoa > Chordata > Mammalia > Rodentia > Muridae > Rhabdomys > Rhabdomys pumilio. The sequence continues at coordinate 136,583,835 of JANHMN010000001.1, read as the reverse complement.
TTTTCTTTGACAGTTGTGTCAATATTTTCTATGGTATCTTCTGCACCTGAGATTCTCTCTTCTATGTTTTGTATTCTGTAGGTGATGCTTGTGTCTATGACTCCTGATTTTTTTCTTAGGTTTTCTATCTTTAGGGTAGTCTCCCTTTGTGATTTTTTTTTATTGTTTCTACTTCTGTTTTTATGTCCTGGATGGTTTTGTTCAATTCCTTCACCTGTTTAGTTGTCTTCTCTTTTAGTTCTTTAAGAGATTTTTGTGTTTCCTCTTTAAGGGCTTCTACCTGTTTACCTGTGTTCTCTTCAAATTCTTTGAGAGTGTTATTTATGTCCTTCTTTAAGTCCTCTATCATCATCATTAGAAGTGATCTTAAATCTGAATCTTGCTTTTCTAGTACTATGGGGAATTCAGGAATTTCTAGAGTGGGAGAACTAGGTTCTGATGATGCCAAGTACCCTGGGTTGCTGATGCTTATGTTCTTGTACTTGCCTTTCACCATCTGGATCTCCTTAGTGCTTCCTGCCCTGTCTGACTGGAGCCTGTCTTTCCTATTACCTTGGTCATATCAGAACTGTTTGGGGTGGGTGTTATTACTGGGGTTAGAGCTGGGGCCCAAGATCTGCTCAGTGCTCAGGCGCAGACAGGAAGGAACCAGTGCTCCAGGCCAGGAGTGACTTTCTGGGTCCTAGTGGGTCCCAGTTATTCCCTATTTGGGGCGGGCATTGCTGTCTGCTTACCTAAGATACTTCCCGGGTTAGAGCTCCTGGGAGGCCCACTTCCTCTGGGTTCTGTGAGTTTGGAGGCAGAGCTGCTGCCTAGGAACTGCTCAGTGCTGGGCCCAGACTGGAAGGCGACAATATTTTTTTATTATTGTATTTATTTACATCCCAAATGTTGCCCCCTTCCCAAGTTCTTTACCTGTCCTCCTCCCCTTTACCTCTGAGAAGGTGTTCCCCTCTTCGGTATCCCCCCACTTTGGGGCATTAGGTCTCACCAGATTAGGCGCATCCTCTTCCACTGCGGCAGACAACACAGTCCTCTGCTACATATTTGCTGGGGACCTTGGACCACCCTGTGTAATATGCTCTTTGGTTGGTGGCTCAGTATCTGGGAGCTCCCAGGGGTCCAGGTTAGTTGATTGTTGGTCTTCCTATGGGGTTGCCATCCACTTCAGCTCCTTCAGTCCTTCCCCTAACTCTCCCATAGGGGTCTCTAACATCAGTCCAATGGTTGGCTGTAAGTATCTACATTTGTCTCAGTCAGCTGCTGGTAGAGCCTCTCAGAGTCCAGCCATGCTAGGCTCCTGTCTGCAAGCACAACATTGGCATTAGCAATGGTATCAGGGATTGGTACCCCCTATCCCCCATGAGATGGATCTCAAGGCGGGCCAGTCACTGGTCAGCTATTCCTTCAGTCTCTGCTCTATTTTTGTCCCTCCATTTCTTTTAGACAGGAGGAATTTTGGGTAGAAAGTTTTGTAGGTGTGTTGTTGTTCCCATCCCTCCACTGGGGGTGCTGTCTGATTATTGGAGGTGGTCGCTTCAGGTTCCATATCCTGTTGGGCATTTCAGCTAAGGTCACCCACATTGAGACCTGGGAGCCTCCCCCACCTCAGATCTGTGACTTTCTAGAAGTTCCTCTCACCTCACCACCCCTGGCAGCTGTATATTACTATTCATTCTCCTGGCCCTCTGGGCCACCTCTCCTGTTTCCCCCATTCCTTATCCTGTACCCTCCTTTCTCCTGCCCCTCTCCCTCTTACCATGCCCCTCCCTCCCTCTGCTTCCCATGATTATTTTGTAAGCATACACACTTGGGTCTTCCTTCTTGTTTAACTGAGGGTTTGTAGGGTGTATCATGGGTGTCCTGTGCTTTCTGGCTTATATATCCACTTATCAGTGAGTACACACATGCACATCCTTTGGGGTTTGGATTATTTCACTTGGGATGGAACACTCCACCACTGTATAGCCACTCTGGAAATCAATCTGCTGGTTCCTCAGAAAATTGGAACTAGTTTTACATGAAGACACTCAGCTATACTATTCTCGGGCATATAGTCAAAAGATGCCCCACCATATCACAAGGATATATTGCTCTACTATGTTCATAGAAGTCTTATTCATAATAGCAGAAACTGGAAGCAATCCAGATGTCACTCAACTGAAGAATGAATACAGAAAATGTGGTTCATTTACACAGTGAAACAGGGCACAGTTCACAGCTGCTGGATGTGTCTCGGGAACCCAGCATGCAGGGGTCTCACCAGACCTTTCTGGCTTTTAGAGTCTATGTTGAAAAGTCAGGTTTAATTCTGATAGGTCTGCCTCTAAATGCTACTTGGCCTTTTTCCCCTGCAGCTTTTAATATTCTTTCTTTGTCCTGTACATTTAGGGTTTTGGTTATTATGTAGAAAGAGCTATTAAAAGCAAGGATGTTAGGAATTTTGCAGGTAAATGGCTGGAACTAGAAAATATCATCTTGAGCATGTTTATAGATATTAGTGTTACCCACATTTAATTCTACCCCATGTGGAATAGAAGTCCGTGAAGAACAACAGTTTAGAGCTATCTAAAAAACAAAAGGAAAAACTTACTTTTAGTGAGATAAAATTTTGTCTTAAAATACAAATGGCTATTTATAGAATATTATTAAGAAATTAATCTCAGGGCTGTACAGGCACCAGAAACACCCCCCAGGTAAGACCCCTGCCTGCTGGGTTCCCCTGGGACACACCCAGCAGCTGTGAATTGTGCATTATCTTCAGAGCTCTTTTGTACTGTCCATGGCTCTGCCTGCATTCACGCAGGGCTGTGGGCACCAGGGATATCCAACTCCACAGTTTTCTGCCTGACAAGTCCCCCTGAGGCATACAGAGCAGCAGTGAGCTATGCCCTGTCCCCTGAGATCCATTTTCTGACCTACAACAGGCATACTAGCACCAGGGACAACCAGATGGCTAAAGGCCAGCAAAAGAATACAATCAACAAGAGCCAGGGCAAAGTGACACCACTAGAGCTCAGCTACCCTACCACAGCAAGCCCTGGATATTTTAGCATAGATGAAGCACAAGAAAATGACTTTAAATCCCACCTTATAAAGATGATAGATGCCTTTAAAGAGGAAATGAATAAATCCCTTAAAGAAATCCAGGAAAACACAATCAAACAGATGAAAGAAATGAATAAAAGTACTCAAGACCTGAAAATGGAAATAGATGGAATAAAGAAAACACAAACTGAGGCAACCCTGGAGATGGAAAACCTAGGGAGGAGAACAGGAACTACAGATGCAAGCATCACCAACAGAATACAAGAAATGGAAGAGAGAATCTCAGGTGGAGAAGACATAGAAAAAAAAAACCAATGCATCTATCAAAGAAGTGTTAAATCTAAAAAGTTCCTGACACAAAACATCCAGGAAACTTGGGACACTATGAAAAAACCAAACCTAAGAGTAATAGGAATGGAAGAAGGAGAAGATTCCTAGCTCCAAGGCCTTGATAATATTTTCAACAAACTCATAGAAGAAAATTTCCCTAACCTAAAGAAAGACATGCCTATAAAAGTACAAGATGCTTACAGAACACCAGATTGGATCAGAAAAGTCCTCTCTACATAACAACCAAAACAGTAAATGTACAGAACAAAGAAAGAATTTAAAAGCTGCAAGGGAAAAAGGCCAAGTAACACATAGAGACAGACCTATCAGGATTAAACCTGACTTTTCAACATAGACTCTAAAAGCCAAAAAGGTCTGGGAAGATGTCTTGCAGACCCTAAGAGATCACAGATGCCAATCAAGACTACTATACCCAGCAAAACTTTTAATCACCATAGATGGATATATTAAGACTAAACAATTACACAGGCATATTAAATCTGGGAGCAAAGTTTATATAGAGTTCATATAGATTCTTCTTAAGAGTTTTCACATATGAAAAGGTTAGACTATGCTCTAAGAGTGCCAACAACACAGACAGTGTAGGAGAACCACCGCCTATCCCTTGATCCAATAAATGAGGCATCATCCCTTGCTTCAGAACAATTAGTACTCTCAAAAATAAATCAGTGTTCACAGTCTGAACAGTCTGGTCTGAACTACTCCCAGCCTTGAGGATTGGCCCATCACACATCCTGTGTGCCCTTCCCCCAGGCCTGAGCAGGCCTGCAAGTCATTGACCACAGCAAGACCAAACAACAATAGGACCTAGAAGGAGGCATTGCCTTGCCAGTCCTGGCACCCTGAGGTCTGCTACAGAGCTAAGAAGAATGGACTGCCTGCTGAGCTAGCCTTGACACCTTCCAGACTACTATCTCCTCACGTAGCCCCTGGG
>JANHMN010000001.1:136521947-136577887 GCA_030674055.1 Rhabdomys pumilio | reverse complement strand
CACACACACACACACACACACACACACACACACACACACACACACACACGAATATACAAATAAATAGCAAATTCATGGAAAAGTTCAAGAAGTTGGTTTTAAATTCATCCAACATTTTCATCAAATTCAAGAAGTTCCAGGAAGATAGTGAGGAGAAGATCTATTAAAACTACACTCAGTAGCAACAGCTAAAACAGCAAAACTACTTCTAAAACCCTCTTTAAAATAATCTAATAGTGTAGGGGAAATGTGGCACATAAGAAAAATACTGAGAACAGCAGAGAGGTGGCTTGTATGTAATATACCCTGGAAAACTGTAAAATATGAATTAGAAGTAAAATGCTATGTATTAATAATAGGATTGTTTTTCTGCATGGATGGAGCCTTCTGTAGAAGCCACACACTTAAAACTGGCTACAAAAGTTATTAGCTTTTGTTTGTACTACAAAGACATTTCATCTGACAAGCAAGGACACATGAAGGTAGCAGCATTACTCATAATTTGAATGTGCAAATAAACTTGTACTGCGAAAAAGTCTTGTACTGTAATTGCTCAGATAATTTTTGAGTTTCTAGAAAACCAGAAAGGCCTTACAGAACTGGATCATAACTGCTAGAGGCCCAACTTCCTCAGAAAGGTTCCCAGCACAAACAATCTAAGAGCTTCGGCACAAGCAGGTGCCTAAGATCATCAGATCAAGATATGTCTGTATTACTGATCTGCATAGTTTTGTTTCATGCCATGCATTCCTTGGGTCATATTCTCTTACCATATTCTTTGGTAGTTTAGGCTTATATAATTTTGATTTAGTTGCATATCTCCCTTACTAACAACTACATTCTTACTAGAAATGGTCACCAATCTAACTATAATTCCCGTTCCCAAACTCAAATAGGTAATCTAAATGAATATGTCAATAACAATACCTTTTGATGGTGATACCTAAGTGAAGAAATATGTTCTTGTTCTAGATCAGGAGGACATGAATATTTTGGTATGTAATTGTGACCATTATAAATAATTATGACAGCATATGTCCGTTCACCAAAGTTGATCATATCCCATGTGTAGTTATTGTGAACTCAGGTTTTCAGCGTCGACCCAGGACCAAGGTTAATTATCTATAGAACTCCTGGCTGATTCAAGACTATGGAGTCCTAACACTTTCATATATATGTATATGAATATATATACACACACTTATATATGTACATATATATGAAAGTATATATAATTCTAATATATATACATTTATAAAATATACACCACACATACATTTGTCAAATACATACAGACACACAGACACACACACACACACACACACACAGAGAGACACACACACTCCTAAGGCACAGATATCTTTCTGAGGAAAGACTTCTATGGATAATAATAGAATCCAATAGCAATAGTGTCCAAGACTCAAAGACACCACAAATGAGTTTAAATTCCTTAACCAAATGTCTCAGTTTGTGCTTGCTTCTTGACACAAAATAACTATGGGTAGGAAGAATATCAAGAGCAGGAATGATTTCTGACAGTTTCTGAAGCCAGGAAATCCAAGATGGAGTTCCTGACAGGGTTGGTGTGTGATGAAACTCTGCTCCCCACTTCCAGGTAGCATCTTATTGCTGGTGTCTTCTAGGGGTGCTAGGTGCTTCGTCATCACATGGTAAGAGGCAAAGGGTCAGAAGAGCTGATGGCCAGTTACCGATAGCCCCCTTTAAAGACATGAATCCATTCCTAAAGGCTCTCATGATACAATCTACGTCCTCGAAGGCCCCAATCTTTAAATACTACTATAATGGGTATTAAGTTTCAACATAAAATTTTGGAGGACACACATTTGAAATATAACACAAAAATAGTTAAGAGCAATGAAAGTTAATTTCTCCTCCTAAGCTGGAAAGATAGTTATTATTTTCTGTTCAATCTTAAATATGAATATAGTCACTGTTCTAATATGAAACAAAGAATAAAATACCACCCATCTAAGAATAGATATTCTAAGGCCATGGTAACAAATAGTTCCCAGAAGTCTTCAAGCTTGTCTATTAAACCAACTGCAGCTTCCTTTAGTGTATGTGGTTTATTTAAGCCCACCAAGCAACGAGAATTACTACTTCTGAAAGCCAGAAAAATAGCAGTTGATTTGAATGTCAGGCAATAAACAGTCTCACCCATATTCTAATAACAACACGATGTGTGCTGTTCTAATACATATATTAACATTTATTAATTCTAATACACATATCAACCCATGAAAGCCTCCAAAATCATGTAAGCCTCTAATGCTTGAATTCCCTGTCCCCTCGACCTCAATAAAAGGTCAGCAGTGGGCCCAGGAGTATGCCTGAACCATATGGTTCTCCTCTCAAATATAGCAAATTGAGTTTTGCTACTTTACATCAGAAATTGAGCACTGGACTCTCCAACCCTGGTCTGTTTTATAGTCATTACTCTTTGCATTATCATAATTATTCACTTACATTAGGACTTGGTAATACCAACATAAGCAGCAAGGTATTCTGCCAGTCTGTTACATATGCTAGGTATAGATTACAAAACCCACCATTTAATATTGAAATAACAAATATAAAGCTCAAGTTGCTCCTTACTCGTGTGAAAAGGGGCCATACTTACCATCCAGGCTACTGGACTGGTGCAGACTCCTATATTTAGTGAACATCCTTTTAGTGACCAATGAGGTATCTCAGAAGTAAGTGTGTGTGTGTGTGTGTGTGTGTGTGTGTGTGTGTTTAGAAGGTATAGAAGGGTGTTTACTATTTTTACAAATAATTTAATTTCCAGAGAACATCTTACAAAATGCATCTAGAACATCTTATTGTGGTCATTTCACACAAGACTAAATTCTTTCTGAAAACACCAAATGTCATGTGACAGCATCTACTATCATAAAACAAACTAGTTTAAATTTATTTGGAAGAAAATAGGGAAAGGGACAAAGAGATGAGTTGACTCTGCAGTAATACAAAAGAGTTCATAAAGGATAAAGTCCAAAACCTTCAGCACACATCATGTTCTTATAACGTAGAAACAGGCCAGCCCCACTTGCTGGCCAGCAGAATCACAGAGGAATAGCTTCTCTGGAGGAGACTCCGAGTCAAGGTCACTTCTTCCGCTCTGTGTCAGAATGGTATTTCTTGGGCATAAGCCCAAGGTTCTGTTTAGTTTCCCATCGGTGTAGAACAGATTGGCTGGTTGCAACATTACGCCTCATATCTTGATTCTGTAGAGAAAAAGAATACTCAACTCTTGTCTGCTATGAACCCATAGTGTTTCGAGCCTGTTGGGCTCTTTAACGCACTGTCTACGTTTAGACAGGTAGTTTTGATCTAGACAGTTTGGGAAAGGTGAAAAACTTTAGTCCATTGGTTTCCTAGAAGTTGTTGAGTAAAGACAAATTAGACAGTTAGAAGGCTTTTGTAGTTTGAAACAGAGAAGAATCTCAAATTTCTTTATAAGCACATCAGCCTTACCTCCTCCAGCCACCTGTCTTCCCGGGGAAGCCTCTGCAACCGGTTTTTTGTCAGCTCAAGTTGTAATCCATCGAACCTGCATTTAAACCAGCGGTGAGCTTCTTCCAGATTAGCTGTTATCTGAACATAGAAACAGCCACAAGTTCTTTTGTGTTCGGGTCTGAGAGATTTGTACCTAGACATCAGAAGATTCAGATTCTCACATGGGTTCCCTGCAATCTGTTTACACAGTGTCCTGTACAGCCATCAGTCTGAGGGAGCACTCTCTGGGTGAAGCTGTAAAGCATGTATGCAGGACTATCCATGCACCTTGTCAGAACTCACTGTCTATCCAATACCTACTGAAGCATTGGCAGAGTAGGTCTCAGCAAATGTGTGCCGCCAAGTAGCAGCTCTCTGATGTTAGCAAGGCCAGCATGTAGGCATACTCAGTAAGATAAGAGGATCCTAGCCCAACCCAACCTTTCTCCAGGTGCTTTTTTTTTTTTAAAAACACAAGTACAGGGAAAGATGCTGAAATGGCTTCATAAATCATACCTCATACTGTATGGCAAGTGAGAGGGAACTGGCATTGAAACTTACTAAAAAATTGATTAGAATAAGATAGTAGTGGGCATTAACTAATTGACGTAATTTGTAGACAACAGATAGTTCATAGAAAGTGAGCACAGGACAGGAGGCAGACCCCTGGGTAAAGTGCTTGCTGTGTAAGAATGAGGACCTCATTTTGATCCCCAGAACCCCTATTAAAAATAATCTAGGTGTTGTGGCATGTAGTTGTCATTTCAGAGCCAGGGAGGAGGAGACAAGCAGATCCCTGGTACTTGCCTGTCTCAAAAAGGGGGGAGGGAATGGCTGGTACCTGAGGATACCCAAGGTTATCCTCTGGCCTCTACATGCATGCTCATACTTGTGCACATGTACCCCCCATACATGAACATACATGCATGTGCATACACACACTCAAAAATGAGAGTAAGTGTAACTTTACTAAGGGCATACAGAAAGCATCATAGTTGGCGCTCAAACTTGCGATTAAGAGTCCTTTTCTTTCTAATACACTAGTTGGCAGGTTATATTATCATGTAACTTAATGGACATAACAGGAACAAATGACAAACTGACAGTAGTGTTAAGAATCTCCTTTGCATGCCACTATACCACCCATGAACATATGTGTGAGGCTGGTCATTACTGCAGCTCCTGGGTTCTACATGAGTAAGAGTAGTGGCGTGAACGATACAGTGATAACCAGCCACTTTCTGATTAGATGTGAGGCCTGTTCTCCAGAAGGTAAACTCATGTCTGGTACTGTAAATCTAGCCAAGAACTGGGGGCCAGGGAACTCACGGGGCACCCAATAGTATTCATCAGATCCACGCCTTGCTGCTTTTCCCTTCTGTGTAGAAGTGTGAATCTGAACTTCAGAGGTCATTAATCTTCTAGCATTCATTCGCTATCATCAGGACATAGAATCCTAACTAAGGTTCTTGATGGTACAGATGAAGTTTAGTAAACTGCTGGCCCTTGCCTGTTGTACTCTGGACAAATATATCAGTGGCAGACTTCACAGTGTTCTATGCTTCAGGGTTGCTGTCTGTATTTCTCCAAGTGCCTAGGTCTGGCTCACCTGTTCTGACTCCACACTGGCTTCCTTTAGTTTATTTTCTGTCGCTTCTTTACATCTCTTCAGGTGTCTGACAGTTTCTTCCAATTCCTGAAAATGTGATACATTTTAATAAACTTCCAATATACCATATAGAACCAAAATGCTCCAAATTTCTAATATGGTGACTGGATCATGGAAATAAGATGGGACACCTTTGAACTTCTATTTTGTATTTTCATACAATGTAATCTATAGTCTATATAAAAAGTTTGGGTTTGGTTTATGGATTCTGTTGAGAGAGATTAATTAATCTGTCTGTCTGTCCTCTCTCTGTCTCTCTGTCTCTCTGTCTCTTTCTCTTTCTCTCTCTTAAATAAAAGACCCTTTCATGGCTACTAGAAGGTAGGGGGAGCTCAATGATCTCCTGAAGTTTATTTTTGGTTTTACACTTTTTGTTAGTTGGGAAGAGCTAAGATTCCTGAAGTAGCAACAAGTACATTCTTTCTGCAGAAAACAACCAGTAGCTGAAACTCCAGAAGACTAAGGAGTCCACTGCACATGTAAGCTCTAGCCATTTTGTAAAAGCAAACATCATATCCCAAGCTACCATGATTTCAGTATGAAATGTCCTTCAAAACGTTCAAATGCTAGGTGCTTAATCTTTAGTTGGGAGTTTTATTTTGGAAGGTGGCAGAAACTTTAGTAAGTGGGGGCTAGCTGGTTACTGGTGCGTATTTGAAGGATATACCTGGTCCCAGTCTCCTCTTCTGGAACACTCTCTTCCTATACATGTCACTATTCTCATGATGTCCTGCCTCACCTGGGGTCCAGAATTAGCAGAGCCAGGAACTTCTGGCTGAAATCTAGGAACATAAACCCTTCTTTGTGCCAGGCATTTTTGTCTCTATAATGAGGAAAGTAAGTAACATACCATTTATGGATGTAATTTTTTCTAAAGAGTCTAGGAAAATATAAGTGCCTTTTCACTGGATTTAGGCACGTAGACTTGCTAATAACTGTTGAGAGGAATCTTAAACCATCCTTACCTTGCACCGATTTTCTAAATCTTGCCTTATTTTTCGCTCGGCCACCAGTCTCAGCTCCTGCTGTTTATTTCTCGCTGAAGTCTCATACTGGCTCTTAGCTAACAGCTCCATCTCCTTCTGCAGGGTGTTCATTTCAGATACAAATCTCTGGATGCTCAGGGACTAATAGGAAAAGGAGGGGAACGTGGTGAATATAAGTTAGAATTTTACATTAATGGTGAATAGAGTTTGTGGGAATCGTATTTTACCTGTTCATAGTTCTTTTTCTGATATTGATCCTTAATTAACTCCATCTGCCTCAATTCCATTTCTATTTGCTGAGAGTAAATGCAGAGATAACATAAGGAGATGATCAGTAGATGAATCTGGGCTGATGGAACGTAAAGTCTTCAGTTTCTGCTGGATTCTACTTCCTATGTAGCCCACTGACCCTAAAGAGCCAAGGGTAATAGCAGTATCTCCACCAGAGCAGAGACGACACCACAGAAGTAACCTCCCACTTCCCAGAGAACACGTGCAGCTGCCGGTGCTCTGAAACAACTCCCAGATATCACACAGCCCGGACCCTCCAATACACCAAAGGGGTAAGGAGAGGGTTAGGCTTCTCAAACAACCTTCATCCTCTCCAGGTTCTGTGCGTTATTTGCCTTGGCTGACAAGTGCATCTTTATCTGGGCCCTTTGGTTCTTGAGCTTTTCCTTGTTACTGTTCACCACTTTTTCCAGCTCTGTAGCTTTGTGTCGTAGCTCTCGGTTTGTCCGGGACACTTCCACCGACCTAAAGTTGGCTTCGTCAAGAGCTTTCTTCAGCTTAAATGACAAAGGAATAAAAGAGAAGGAACAACTTTCACCTACTATTCAGGAAGAGACATTTAGGTTTGTTCCTATATTGAAAAAGAGTGAGGCCTGGGAGGCGGCTCAGCAGTTGAAAGCACCCGTAGCTTAAACACATAAAAAAATAAGAAAATGACACAATGCATGATATCTGAGTATGCAGGTTTATAAAGCAACAATCAATTTTCATAGTTTGTAACATGTGAGAGGAAATAAGACTTTAGGTAAAGAATGTGAACTTGAAGTCATGAGCTGCATTTTATGAGCCAGGCTGTGGGGAGACAGTAACTTCCAGTCTCAGCTTCACCACCTATGTGTAACACCATTTATATAATTAACCTCCTCAAGCCTCAGGATCATCAACTGGAAATGCACGGCCACTGCTCAGTGGTCACTGCCACGCTGTAACTACTTCCTTGCTGTCACAGCCCATGGCTCGGGAAATGAAAACAAGCTTGGCTACACACACTTGGCCAGTGCTCACTACCACTGCATGCATTTTATGGTATTGCTTCTTGCTGTGAAAGCATTTTAATACCTTTGTCTCATGCAAAAGCACCATCACAATGAATGGTTTTACACTGTCCTGGCCCCCAGCACGGTGTTTTCCTTTCCCTGTCATTTGCTGCAGAACTCTGAACAGAATTTAGTTTTAAGAGTTGGGACTTAAGGGATTTGCCAAAATTTATGTTTTGAGGTTTCTTGACTGTGAAGTGCAATGCACACTTCTGTGGTGATTCCCACAGCTTGATAAAGAGGTGGCTGAGGAGGGAGACAAGCAGAGGAAAGGCACATGTAGTACAGGCTTTCTGTCCTGGCTCTCACACAGGAGTCCCTGTACTCTTTTGCTGCATCACTGAGGGTCATGAGATTCTCCACTGCTCCCTCTGTGTAGTCCAACACTATTATCTAGGCATGTTTGGCCAGATGCTTATTACAATTTAACTCTTTGAACAAACTGAAAGGTAGTTGTGACGACCTTGCTTTTACAACAGAGGAAATGGATCCGGAAGGCAAGTCACTTAGAGACATCGAATTCGTGGCTAATACATGCAGGCGAGGCTCAGCAGCGCTCAGCTCCCTCCAGCCCAGGCTTCCCACATGGGCGCTCTCTGTTGCCACTTCCTCACATTTTCACCATTACCACAGACACTTCCTTTATGGCTTCAGGCTTTTAAATTTAGATTTATGTGTATGATTATTTTGTTTGCCTATATGTATGCATACCATGGGTGTGCCTCATTCCCAATCAGATCAGAGAGGGCACTGGATCTCCTGAAACTGGAATTACAGGGAGGCTGTGAGCCACCATATGCATACCAGGAACCTATTTCTGGTCCTCTGCAAGATCAACAAGTACTCTTAATGTCTGTGCCATCTCTCCAGCCCCTGGCTTCAATTTTCTATGTGTTCTGAGCAATGAGCTCTAACTAATGGTTTATTTTTACATTCAGGACACCTGTGTCCTACAGAACTTGCTTTTTATAACCTATTTATACAGTGGTTTTGAGTTCACAAAGCTTTTGTAAGTAGTATTAGTTGAAGTTAACTTGCAAAGTTTATCTGTCAGTGACAATTCCTGCATGTAATAAACTAAGTAAGATATAGCCCAAGCCATATCATATATTTACTATTTTTAGAATAATTTATATTATTTAAAACAAATTTTTAAATTTAAATATATTTTGATAGTCTTCTCCTCCCTCAAGTTCTTCTAGATCTTCTCTGTTCCTATCCACCCAACTCTAAATTCTCTGTAAGCAAAAATTCATTACACAACAAAACCCAGCATCCTTCAAAACCAAGAAAACAAAATAAAACCATAACCCCCCAAACTGTAAGTGAAGAAAAGCACACAAAAATTAATACCTTGCTCTACAACGTTCATGATATAACAGTTAATATGTCCATTCCTCCTTTAAAATAGCCTTTGACGTAACTGTCCCCTTTCAACAACCATTTTACTTGGCCCTGATTTTCAATAACCATGTTGTGGTAATTGTTACGGTTTTCTTTAACCCTCATCTAGTTTCTCTTTATTCTCCCCTACTTTCTACTGAAATCACAAGTTTTGTATCATCCTCAGTTTAGAACCTAGAGCCTTTCCTAAGAGTTCACTTCCAGTAATGTAGAAGGCAAGGCCATGAGATCAGACAGGTCCCTCTGATGTAACTTGTCTTCCCCGACATTCTCATTTTTGGAGCTCAGCTTTGACCAGGCTACATAAGAGGGCCTACATCTCCATGAGACTCAAAGCTATGCTTTCATCATTTCCTGCCTTTTAGCCCTCAACTAGTCTAAAATAACTTTTTTCTTACTTTGAATTCCTTCAGAGCTGCACACTGCCTCTAGCTATCCAAGAAAACCTCTCTGCTCTCTTGCATGTTTTTCTCATGTCTAGAGTGGCAATCGCAACTACACAAGGATTATTTGGCTCATGCACATAGCATGAGTCACATCTTTTACAGCTCTCTTTGCTTTCCTTTTTGTTTGTTTTTTCGTTTGACACAAGGTCTCACAAAGCCTAGGCTGACCTTGACCTCAATATCTAGCTGAAGATGACCTTGAGCTTCTGACCACAGTGCTTGGATTGTGTGCTGTTAGAGGTGGAAGCCATAGCTCTGTGTAGCTGGGCAAGCATTCTACCAGCTAAGCTCTATCCACAGCCCTTCTACTGCTGTTGAGTGTGCCTCTCTGGAGCTGGTGGCTACGCAGAGGATGGGGAGACAGATAGGTTGAGGAGACAGTGACTAGATCTGACAGAAGGCAGGCAAGCATCTCATACCTCTGATAGGAAGGTTCTCCTTAAGGCACCCCTCTGCCTGGCAGGGAACTGTGTGTGTCACAAACTGCTTTCTTGTCAGTGTTGCTGTGCAAGGAGAGGTGGCTGCAGCACATCTGGCTTGCTGAGCAGAGGGACCAGAACAGCTAAGACAAGTGCAGGCCCTCTGCACCCGCTCTGCTGGGGACCCTCTTGGGAGGTGCTCCTCTTTCTCAAATGGCCCCATACCTCAGACACTTCCCTCTGTGAAGCTTTCTTTGCGGTCTCTCTCTCGGTCTGAAACTGCTTCCTCAGAGCCTCAATGCGCTCTGCGTGCAGTTCTGCTTCGACTTTGGATTCCTCAGCAGCCTGCTCTCTGTTGTGAAGGAAATGATAAATTCACTTTAAGAATCATCTTAAGAGTTAAGAAGGGTTTTCAAAAGAATGTCTGCCCTCTAAACAACCTGTGACTTACAAACGAGCAGCTACCATCATCAGCTCAACCTCATGAACAGAGTTCAAAACCAAGGAAAAAGGGGTGGGCTACCAGCCAAACCCAAACCCAACTCTGTATAAAAGGATTCAACTTTAAGTGGAAAAAGCATTCAGAAAAACAGTGGAGTGGACAACACGCCTATGAGATGACTACGAGATGACTACGAGATGACTGCTTTGTTCTGTCGTGCTTGATCCAGCTACTCATTCTCTAGGCTTAAACTATATCATTTCCTTTTCTTGAAGTGAGGGCCTTTCATCTGATCAGCATTCTTAGTTTGGGTTCTTTGGTCAAGATAAACAATTAGGCTTCTGAAAATGCTGGAATTCCTTGAAATGATAAGCAGAATGTGTGTGGCATTTATAGATTTCTACTCTTTCAAGGACAAATGAGAAGTCGGACACCAATAGATTTAATCCGTGACTCCGTGTGGGCTTAAGGCTGATCAGGTGGAGGTGACTCAGGGAGTGGCTCTGCTGAGTGACCAACAATGGTATGTTGGCCGCCTTGCCCGAAATCCTTTCTTCTTTCTCTCATCATCTCTTCTGTGTGTTTGGATGATGTATCCATGTTCCTTATGTGCTTCTAGAAAAGCCTATGCTAATGAATTCTGTTTGTCCACCTGGCTGGCGGTCTGAGGAGACCTGAAGGTGGTAACTGTAACTTCACTCTCATCTCTGGCCCGCACAGGAGTCCTAACAGAAATTTACATTTATCTCGATAACATGCTGATGTCTTTTCTTTCAAAAATTATATATTTCAAAAATTTATTTTTATATTTGTGTGTGCACAGGCATGCACATGCAGTGTCAGAGGACAACCTGCAGGGATTGATTCTCAAGTCATCAGCCTCTATGGCAAACCCTTCTACCTGGTGAGCCATCTCACTGCCCACTGATAATGTCCCAATGACATCGCGGAAAGGGATGGGACACTCTGAAGTCACTGGTGAAATAATTATGTTTTGTTATTACATCCCCACACACCTTCCACCCCATACTCACCACAAAATATTTTTATATAGATATATACACATATGTGGAAGAAAACTATTATTTATGTAGTACATATTATATTTTGATTTTCTGTTTTGTTTGTTGTGTGACTGAGATAATCAGTTCCGGTCTGCTGCCTCTGACTGAATCCAAACCTGAGCTCCAGCAACATGATATCTGACCTTGGCTAGGAATGCCATCTTCCTACCTCATTTCCTTATCTACAAATGGGAATGACAACAGTGTCCACCATCATGTGATCCTCGTTGGTATTCAGGAAGTGTTTAGTATAATGCCCAATACAAGGTCAGAACATAATAAATGTCAGCCTCTGTGTCAGCCGTTATCACTGTCATCATTTAAGTCTAAAGTTCAAATCCTAACTTTAAATTGATTTTAAATTTAATGTGTGTTTAAGACTAATTTTAAAACAATTTAAAAATTTTAAATCTTTATTTAATAAATAAGTGTATGTTTGCATGTGTGTGTGTATGTGTGTGTGTGTGTGTGTGTGTGTGTGTGTGTGTGTGTGTGTGATGTGGAGGCCACAGTATAACTTGCAGGATTCCATTCTTTTCTACCATTTGTGTCCCAAGAACTACACTTAGGTTGTCAAGCTTGACAGCAAGAGCCTTTACCCACTGGGCCATCTCACCAGCTCTTAACTTTTAATTTATTCTTCCCTTCAGGCTTCCCTTTCTGCTGCCACTTGTAGAGATATGAACTTCAGTTTTTCTTTCTATTATAGAAGGAACACTCAATGTGCCATCTATTGAGAGGTTTGCATGCATAGCATAGTGTTGTTAATTATGGGCCTCCTGGAATAAAAAAAGTCTTTAAAACTTATTTACCCTGCCCTCTTCTCCTGAGGAGACCATCCACTGAGAGTTCCTGACAGTTTTCTAGTTCAGTGAGCTACACTCGCCTAATCTCAAACTCAATGACAACCTTTCTCCTCTTGATTTTCTCCACGTTTAGTGGGGCCTTTCTCTATGCCCTCAGAGCAGAGTCCAGCTCTCACCACAGACCCAGGAAGGAAAGCAGCAGAAGCACGTCTTTATGCAGCCCCAAGCCTTCATCTTCTCACAGCCTGCCTGCCTTCCATCAGCCAAGTTCTACTTGTATACAATCAGGAATTTTCTAGATCCAGACCATTCTGATTCTGTGTAATCTAGAGCCACAGAAATGAACCACCGACAGATGCTCAGTAGACAGCAGCTGCGACGCCAATGGCTCCTTCTCTGGCCCCTCCCTTCCTTGACACAGTGCCATGCCCTGACCTCAGTTCTACCTTCTCCTTGACAGAGTGCCATGCCCTGACCTCAGTTCTACCTAACTTTTGCACGGAAGACAGCATACTTCAGTACATTAGCTCTCACCATCGTAAAGATGAGTCCAAACTGTGACCTCTTTCCAGAACGCATCCTGTGTTTCTACATCTCATAATTCCTCCTCAAAACCAATGAGTCTAAAACACAATCTCCTATGCTTTATCTTTCCTCCTAAGTGTGTACCCAGATTGGTACAAATCTGCACAATGTCAAGAGGCTGGCAAGCTTCAAGTGAGGTAGGACTGCTCTTTATGAAAATGTGAACTATAAGTAGTAGGTAAAGAAACATTTTGAAGCAAATGAGTCTCACCTTATTCTTTCCTTGTCATCGACCCTTGCAATAATCCTTTTAGCTGTAGTGAGAGGGATTATACTTTATGTTTTTTAAGACTGAAAATACTTTTCATACAATATATTCTGATTATGGTTCCCCTCCCTCGATTCTTCCCGTATCAGCCTACTCCCCACCCAACCAAATCTACATCCTTTCTTGTACTCTCTTGTTAAAAACAAAGTCATTTAAAAAAAGAAAACAATGTTAAAAGATAAAATAAAAACAAACAAACCTGGATAGGGCAAAACAGACCAATGAAGAGAAAACAAAGAGTACCTGCAGAATTTCCAGGGTGTTCAGGGTTAAGAATGACTCACTAGGGAAACTCAAACAGTTTATCTGACTTTGATAGGCTTTTAAATGATTATGCCAGCCACTATACAAACACCATATTGGTTTAGCCAATACTGCACAGCCTTGTGGCAGTGCAGTTTGTAAAATGTAAAGTAAAACTTGACAGACTGCAGATATGGAAAGTACCCTCCTCCTCTGCCTTAGCTTCTGCCCTGACCCTGCATTGACATGTACAATTAGTGACAAGAATAAGGTTCTAATTATGAGCATACTAGTGTCTAAATCATATTTACTGCCATACTGTTTGTAACAACACTTTCATGGTTTGATATAACCAAGTTTAGGCAAAAACTAAAAATGATGCATGGCCTCTCATCTGCGTAGATGTAGTTGTTCCACTTCTGGTGAGTTATACCAGACTTCTGGGATTCCTTGCCCAAATCTCTCTCTATATATATTACGTAAGTGTGCATGTGTGTACATGTGCCACATGCTCATGTCTGGGGACAACTCTTGGGAGTTGGTTCTCTTGCTGCTTTGCAGGACTGGGTATTGAACTCAGGTCACCTGACCCACTGAGCCATCTCTCTCAGCCTTTACTTTGTTTTTCTTGAGATAGGATCTTACTATGTAACTCAGGCTGGCTTCAAGCTCATGATCTTCCTTCCTTAGCCTTCTAAATACTGAAACTTCCAGTGTGTGCCTCTATACCTGGCTCAGATCATGCTTTAAGAGGATAGCTTAAGCTTGGGAGAAACATGAGTGTTTCTTAAAGTAGTCTTTAAGTTTAACTTCACATAAAAAATAAGCTTGATAATGGGCAAAGAGCTGAAAGGAGAGCCGCACAGGCACGCTCCAGCCAGCGGTTACTGGCTGTTGTTCAGGAACGCCTGGGTGCTGTCAGTGACTGAGCTAGATGCACTAGCTCATGCAAGAGAAAGAGCTTTACCAGCTTCTCCAAACCAGCCCGTCACTCTCCAGAGGCACTCCCCCCATCCCAGCAATCTACTGTCCTTACTTGAAGGCTTCCAGACTCTGCCGCTCACGCTCTTTGCTTTCCAGTTTTTCTTGGAGGTGATCAAGTTTAGACTGCAGATGGCCATTTGTCTGGAGAGCTTGCTCTAGGCTCATGGCCAGTTTCCTGTTGTCTTCTCTAGTTATATCTAGAGACTTCTGTAGTGGCTCCATCTGAAAGAGAGAGGAGTGCCCATGAGTCCAGGGCAGTCAGTAGGCCAGTCTTTACTCCTTATACTCTGGTCATAAGTACCACTGAAATGATCAGTCAGAATTAGAAACAAACACTGTAGGTAAACCATCACACACACACACACACACACACACACACACACACACACACACTCCATCACCAACACCACTCTCAGAAGTCAGTTCCATTGGAGATTCGAGAGCATGAGAAAATAGAGCTAGCTTGCATTACCCTGATTTTCAAGAGTTTTACCAGTTAAATTATTCTCTTACTGATTCTATCTTCTGGTCTCGTTCCCTAGGAGTTTAAAAACCGGCAACTAGTCCTCATCTACTCTTCCCAAACCAGGCTTGAGGGCTAATGAGAAGTCTCGGTAGGAAAAGGCACCTGCCACCCAGCCCGCTGCCTTCATTTCAGTCACTTGTACCCAGAGGAGAAAATGACGTCCCACAATTTGCCATATGACCTCCACACATGTGTGCTCCACGCAGAGTACACAAGTACTCTGGCCTCCAAATAAACAAACATTAAAACATTAAAAAGCTTATTCACACTTTCTATAAATATGTATGTGTGGGTAGATACCTAGTGGGCACAGATGTATGCACATGTCTTCTCACTAACAGGGTTGCCAGCTACCTCTGAGTTTATACATTATTTTCTAAAACATTTAACTCCTGAAATAACCTGTGCATTAGTAAATGCGAAGAATGTGGGTAACAGAAGACAAAAAACCAGTCAAAATTATGCAGTTACCCATTTCTTATTCATAAATCTGTCACTGTCCAGAATTCTTAGTGAAAAGGAACCTTCTGTTTCATTTCATCTTTCTAAAACCTAAGGTCACAATAGAACTGAACAGATAGGTGTGGCCAGCTCTAACACCTGGCTCTACCTCACTGCTGTGCTGGGCTTCCACAATCAGCATCCTGGCCTGCCACTGGTCCACTTCTGCTTCAAGCTTCTGTACTCTTTGTTGATTTAGAGATCTACAAATAGAAAGCATAAGAGGTGACTGTAAAGGGTACAGGAATTAAAGGGTACAGGAATGATGGTACCATGTGTAAGGTCCAAGACGCCTTTGTTTTGGAAGCTCAGACTGCATTATTAGCAGTCACACATGCTTCATCTTCAGGGCAAGAAAGGAAGGCTCCTAGGGAATTAAAACACTGTCTCATGTGTGACTCAACCACACTTACTTATTAGGCTATGAATCTATGTTTTTAACTGACTTCTGGCATGGTAATTTAGTGTACTGTTTTACCAGCTTGGTAAGGTTTGGCCTATGGTTGAGATTTTTGCTTCTAAATATAATAGCTACTCTGAGATGTATTGTGACAGGCAAACGTATTTTATATATTATTATCTTGCCTTTTAAAAAGTTAATGTACTAGGGAACACATTTAAAATACACAAAAAAGATAAGTACAGTGGAGAAAATACAACTCGCTTGTTTTCTCATGATATAGAAGGAATATGAACTGGAATAGACTTACTCAGAGACACTATCAACCTCAGACCATTTTTTCTTAGCACAAAAGAAATATTAAATGTGACTTTCCTTTACTTTTTAATTGTTTGTCATTTTATGTGATTTTGAAATATTCAATAAAGTCCAGTAATTAAATCAGCTAAAATTAATTCTCACCTTGGGCTGATTGACCTAAGATAATTATTCATCTCTCAGTTCTGCTTGAGTGGTACAGAAAGTAGCTGTGGTTCAAAGCCCACAAACTTCAAGGACAGATTTACTCTGTGCCACTCTAGCAGGGGCAACTCAGACTGTCTGAAAAGCTTCCCAACCACAGGCTTAGCATCTAACCTGCCAGTTCTTCAAACACCATTGTAATAGTTTCTCAAAGTAAATGATACTCAAGAGGCTTCATGTTCTTCCTCAACATGGTTGAAAACATAAATGCAGTACCTTTCCTTCTTGAGGCCTGCGATCTCTGAATCCCTCCTCCCGAGCTCTATCTGGACTTTCTCCAGGGCTCCCTGCATCTTACTGTGAGAAGCCAGCACATTTTCCAGCATGATTGTAACTTTGCAGTTGTCTTCTTTAGCCTCTGCTAATTGTTTCTGAAAGTTCCCCACCTAAAGGAAAATGAAACAAGACAGAAAACGGAAAAGTACGGTTCACTTTTGTTTCTTAAGTTATTGTGTTTTGAGGAGAAGAAATGTTGCCCCATGTGGCAGCCTCCTGACTACCGCCACAGCATAGCACACAGTCAAGTGCACATACTGGGCGAACAACTTCTATGGGTCAGCTGTCTTCTGATGGGCCCAGAAACACAGAACACATCTGAAATTTTCTGAGGATAAAAGACTAGGAGAGAAAGTGAAGCTGCTAAAGACTCAGGTGTCCATAGGTCTCTCATGTGTCCATAGGCCTCTCCTGTGTCCACAGGCCTCTCCTGTGTCCACAGGCCTCTCCTGTGTCCACAGGCCTCTCCTGTGTCCACAGGTCTCTCCTGTGTCCACAGGTCTCTCATGTGTCCATATGTATTCTCATGTGTCCATATGTATTCTCATGTGTCCATAGGTATTCTCATGTGTCCATAGGTCTCTCCCTTGGAGAAGACTGCTGTCAAGAAGCTTGAGATGGGCCAGTGAGATGGTTTAGAGTAGGAAGCACTGCTGCAAAGCATGATGACCTGAGCTCCCTCTCTGGGATCCATATGATAGAAGGAGAAAACTGACTCCTGCAAATTTTCCTCTGACCTCCACAATGCATCCACACACATCCACACAGCAACAAATTATATATATATGTAAGTATGTGTGTGTGCATGTGTGTGTATGTGTGTGTATGAAGTTTGAAGTATGGATAGAAGAAATGAAAAATATGGTAACATACATAATTGGATATTATTCAGACATAACAGAATTCTGTTATTTGTAGCAACATGAGTGGAAGTGGCAGACTTTACATTTTACTGAAACAACTCAGGCATAGAAAGATACATAGTATATATGCTCACTTAAATGTGGAAGCAAAACACCTGACTTCATCGAAGTAGATAAGAGTGATTTCTAGAGCCTAGGGAAGGTGACAGAGGATTGGACATGTGATACTTACCCAGAGCAATGGTGCCACTGGATAGGAGGAAACTCTAATGGTTTTTAAAATACTCTTTTGTGAAAGGATAAACAGCTAATGGAAGTGGGATTATTTATTCAAGTGGATAAGCATATTTAATTTTTCATATTTGAACAAAAAGAGTACAATAAGAACATATCTGCCAAGAATTAGTTGAATGTTTCACATACAAGCAGTATAAGTAGCTAGTCATATATACATATCAAATGTTCTCAGAATAAAGGATTACTGATAAACGTTTGAGCTGACAGACATGCTGAGTATGGTATGACTCTTACTAGGATTGCAGATGTATTAAAATGTCATATAATGCACAAATGAATGTTTAAACATATTTTTAAAAGATGTTTGGGAGGGGACTGCTGCTTCTGCTAAGTTACACAGGGACATTGTTAAGGTGAAGCCTCACAGCAAGGCCATATCACATTAATTAAATGCAAAGAGGAGGCTGGGCAGGATGGTAACAACCATAATCTCAGCCCCAGGGTCAGGGGATATCCAGGGACTAAGATACTCTCAGACCAGCCTGGGATACATGATCACACCCTTTGCAAAAACCAAGAGAAGTTCAAAGAAACAGGTAAGCAGAGGACCCTCAGAGGTGGTTACCGCATCTATCCATCCATCAGATGGACTTCAACAGAAAACAATCAGACTCCCCTGGTAGTCATAGGACAATTTAGAACTATTTTAACCCTTCATCGATCACATCTCCTCTTTTCATGAATGAGAAAAGGAAGTTAGTGAATGTGGCCTGTCAGATTTCATATGCCCCTGCCAGAGAGCATGTGAATTTCAGAGAGGGCGCCTTGCCTTCTTGTTCTCCCTGTCCTCCAGCGCCTCCAGGTCCCCTTTCAACTTCTGGCTCTCTTTCAGGGCAGCATCTCGACACTTCACTGCTTGGGCCAGTTCTTCCTCATTTTTCCCAAGAATAGATTTCATCTTGGAAGGAAAAAGGAAAGAATGTATAACATTCTAAAGCACAACAAACCAGTGAGTGTAATAAGGCACAAAAATTTATAAAAAATAAAAAATTAAATATGCCTTTCTACTTGAATAAATAAACCCATTTCCATTAGCTGTTTATCCTTTTACAAAAGAGTACAAATTTTTAACAACCAAATCAGTGACTGAGCAGGGGTGCCAGGAGTCTGCCTGGCTGAAATGGGTTGAAGTGGAACACAGCATCAGATGCAGGCCAGAAGACCAAGTATCTCAAGCCTTTTAACTATGTTCTGTGCTTCACTAAGTGCTGGGAAACAATTCTTTACCTCTCTCATTATCTACTTTATAATTCTCTGTGCTTCAGTAAGTGCTGGAAAACCTATCCCTTTATAAACTTACTTCATATTTCTCTGGCAATTAACGTATGCTGTGTGGCATATGTCAATTCTATATGCATATGGCATATGGAATTCAGTAGAAGATTCATTGCTAAGGCTCCTTTTTCTCTTGCCTCACCTCTCAGTGGCCAAGTGAGAGGGGGGCTTGGAGCAATTAACTTTTAGTGAACCAGGAAAACAAAGTCATGCTCATAAACACATTCACAACTTCTACTCAAGTAAATATGCACACACACAATCATAAACACATTCACAACTTCTACTCAAGTAAATATGCACACACACAATCATAAACACATTCACAACTTCTACTCAAGTAAATATGCACACACACAATCATAAACACATTCACCTTCTTGTTGGGCACAAGCATCTGTCTCATCAACTTACTTACACACACACACACACACACACACACACACACACACACATATACACACACATATATTTGGTGGATGGAGCAAAAGCCCCCACGAGCAGGTTTCATTGAGCAAGCATCAGTGCAGAAAGAACTCACTCATTCTGGATGAAAATAAGCTCCAACCTTTATTGCTTAGAGAAAGAAAAGATTTCTACCTTTTTATTGAGGGAAATGCCCTGTCCTTGTCAGTAAGAGGAAACTTGCTGCTAAGCAAACATCTATCTCATGGTAAGAAGCAGCCTGCCTGCTCTCTCTGCTCTCCTTCTGCTCTGGCCTGCTCTGCTTCTATTCTGCTTTTGTGCTTATTGTCATCATTCCTAATTCTTGTACTTTTTAGGACACATGATCGCATGGTATTATAAGCATTTTTTTTTTTTAAAAAAAGGCTTAGAATCACAAGTTCAAACATACATTCAAATCATAAATTGAATAAGGAGTTGCAACAGAGATGTTTACATGTGTTTCCATTAAGATTAGTTATCTAATTAAACATTATCTGTCACTAGCTCTACAGGTCATTAAGAATTTAAAACAATAATTCTTACACCTAAGTTAGCATGGTTTTGTTTAGAGGCAAATCATCTGTGGCTTGTGTCTCATTAGTATTGAAGTTTTGTATAGCTAAGTCCAGACAATATTTTATTTTTTGTCCTTGCACCTACAATAAATTGTACATACTCAGTTTTATGACCTTTAGTCATCAGATAATGGTTTCATAGCCCGCCCAGAAAGAATGTTCTCACTGATTGTAACTCTGTTTCAAACCTGCTTTCTATCTTAGTGCTATTAGCCCATAGCACGTGAAGGTTTACAGAACCCTAACTGCAGCCTTTATATTATACATGGATCAACATTACTTGTATAAATTTAGGAATTCTATAGAATTATTATTAGGAATTATGAAATCATCAATTTGTCTACATAACATTGCTACAAAAGAGTACATCTTCATTGATCTGCAGAAAATTTGCCCAATATGGTAGGCTAATGTCCAGGTATTAGTATTATTTTAATATTAATATTAAATTGACAATTTATTATTTAATATTTTATTAATAAAATAAATCATTAATAAAATTATTGATTTAATAATGACAAAAAGGCATATTAGCTGCAAAAATCAATACTCAGATGAGACTTCTGAAAGCCTCACAATTCAAAATTATCTATTGCAGACAATACAATAAATATGGTCTTTAAATTCATCTCCAGAAGGTTACTTGTATGCTTTTAGCCTTCCTAGATGGCTTCTGACACATGGGCAAACTTAGTAGTCAGAAGCCAAGGAACCTGGAGCTGAAGTAACAGAAGGCTCCACCTGGGCAGTTAAGGGCACAGAGAATGGGGAGTACTGCCCTTGTTTCCTGGGACCTTAGTCCATCACCTGAGGATAGACGAAGAGTCTCACAGCCTTGGGCTGGAGGTAAACAGATAAATTCATCTTCTGAAGTCATTTATCTGTACTGGGGCTCACTGTTGTTCGCACTGACTGCTTTGTAGACAAGTGGGTTACTGCACTTCAGCCTCATCCCTTTGGCTAGGGGTTATAGTCCTAAAGGTTTAAGAACACAGAGTAGACCTCATATATAGGTTTCAGTGTTTTGCTTGCTTGCTACAAATGGTAAGGCAGTCAAGGGTCGCCCTTTGCCAACAGCACTAGACACCTAAGGAACTCAGGAGTCTCAGGAGTGCAGGAAAATCTGCTGGGACAAGATCCAAAGCTAATGGTGGTCAGCATAGCCTTTGGTACACAGGGGACACCGGGAGGGACATTCCTGAAGGAAACTCTGTTTAGCATCTGACTGCCCTGGTTCAGCACTGCCCTACATGGTAGGAAAGACGGACTTTAACTAACTGCTTCTTCCTACTTGGCAGACAGAAAGAAGCTGTTCCAGTACTTCATCTTCTTCTGCTATGTGTAATCCCTAGTCAAAAGAAATCCTTCTAGTAGTATTTTTCACATTGCTTTTTAAAAATCGTTATTGTATTATTGTTGTTGTTGTTGTTATTGTGTGTTGTTATATGCAATGTGTGATTTATGGCTGTGTGTGCCCCAGCACACATGTATAGGCCAAGAGGACAGCTTTGTTGAGACAATTATCTCCTCCCACCTAACCAAGGGTTCCAGGGATCAAACTCAGATCATCAGTCAGACTTGTGAGGCAAATACCTTCAATGCTGAGCCATCTTCTTTATGCTGCTCATTTATCATTTTTACTTTTACGATAAATAAATTTTAACTTTATAGCATACCTACAATACTCAAGTTATTTTTGCCATTTCCATGGTTACTGGTATTTTATCATTTTTTATTGTATTTCTGTATCCTGTTTTGTTTGAAATTGTTGCTGTTACAGTGAGTGTTCCTGAGTGTTACTAGAGATAGAGAGTAGACTGCTTACTAAGAGTCACGGTGAAATAGGAGCAGACATTCTACCCTAAGATGTAGAAACTGTAACACAGAAATACATGATACATGAAAAAGGAGCAAGGTACCTCCAAAGACCATGACTCATCAATTACCACATCCAAAGAGACTGACATGATTCAAATGTGAAACCAAAAATCCAAAAGTCTACTTGACAAAAATGATGACTTCAAAAAAATAAGCATAGAAAGTAGTAAGGAGGTTCATTTAGAGCATAGGTAATTCAGTAAGCTAGCAACATGGTTGAGGAATACAGCAAGAAAGCTGATATCTGAGGGGGAAGAGAGAACAGAATGTTAGGAATGAAGCAGAGAAGGAAGCATAAGCAATAGATTTGATTAAGATCAGTGGGCTGGAGAGATAGCTCAGTGGGTAAGAACACTTGCTATACAAACATCAGGACCAGAGTTTCAATTCCCATTATCGACTATATAACTGTAACTCCAGCACTGGCAGGCAGAAATAAGCAGATGCTGGCCAACCAGCATAGCTGAAAGGGAGAGCTTCAGGTTTAGACAGAGACCTTGCCTCACCAGAATAAAGAAGAGAAAAGTAGAGGAAGATGCTGCATGTACATACATGGGCGTGCATACATCCCCACACATGTACATATATACAAACATGTATCACACATGTAATGTAGAACACAACAAACAAAAGTAAAGAAAGACTATTAGTGATGGAAGATTGAGAAAATACTGCATTCAGAAACGAGAAGGGAAAAAACAAATAAGTATGCCCGTAACTTTCCAGATCAAATATAAGAATCTACTGAGATAAAAGGAGTGGGAAGAAAAACTAGCGGCAGAGAAATCTATTTTAAAATTAAAGCTGATCCAATAAAGGATCATGGGGTATATCAAGCACATATCAAGGCAGACCCAATGCCCAGGAGTTAGCTGGTCAACACAAGATTAACTCTAAGGTGTTTTTGTTGGGAACATTTTTTTCTTTAATTTAGTTTTCTTTGATGTTTTTTTATCTTACTGACTTTTTTTTAAAAAAATATTTAAAGAGAGAGAAAAATATAAAGTTGAGTAGGTATGAAGAATTGTGGAAGTTCTGGGAGAAGTTGAATGAGGGTAAAAATATTGTTAAAATATATTGTATGAAATAAACATTTTAATAAAAAAGGAAAAATGTATTAAGACATTTTCCCCAAATTAAAAAAGTAAAGAAAAATGATAGGTGAAATGTTCCTAATCTAGGGAAAAAATTAATATTCTAATACAAATAGACATGGCCAGGGAACAACCTTCCCCTGACACATTTCAGTTAATATGCCAAAGGTGCACACACACACACACACACACACACACACACACACACACACACAAACAAACAAAAAAAAACAGATTAAAAATTTTAACAAGTCCTCCCAGTCTGAGCCAGTGCCGTGGGCAGACCTTGGGCACTGGCTCCACACCCAATCTCACAACACCCAGAGGATACTCTAACATGCCCAGAATCATAGGTGAGGAGGCCACAACATCTGTCCTAACACCTAGATTAACTGGGACTCCACAGGATCCAGGGACCCAGGCATTGGCATGGGTTCTTTCCAGTCTTAACCTGCACCTGGACCAGACCTGGGATGCTGGCTCTGTACCCACTATTAAAATGCCCAGAGGGAACCTGACTCCCAGGTGCTCTGAAACGCCCAGGATCACAGGATCACAGAATCACAGAGGAAGCTTGACTCCCAGATGATTGACACACTCAAGATAACAGCTGAGCCACAACATCTTTCCCAACACTCAGGGTAACTGGGACTCTCATAGGAACCAGGGAAACACAAAACCTTGCCCAACCAGAGGCAAGTGATCCTTCCAGCTTGCACCTGTGCCGGGAGTAAACCCAGGGCTCTGGCTCCCCACCCACCCATGAAACACCAGAGAAAGCTTGACTCCCAGGAGCTTTGACACAACAGGATCTCAGGAGCTTTGTCACACCAGGATTTGGGGATCCCAAAGGCAGCTTAACTTCAAGGAGCTCAGACACACCCAGGAACTCAGGATCACAGGATCCCAGAATTACAAGATCCCAGAGATAGTTGGACTCTAAGGAGTTCTGACACAACCGGGATCACAGGAGGGACAGGCTCCAGTCAGAGACAGCAAGGTCAGGTAGCACTAGAGATAACCAGATGGTGAAAGGCAAGTGCAAGAACAGAAGCAACAGAAACCAAGGCTACTTAGCATCATCAGAACCCAGTTCTCCCACTATAGCAAGTCCTGGATACCCCATCACATCAGAAAAGCAAGATTTGGATTTAAAATCACCTCTCATGATGATAGAGGACTTAAAGAAGGACATAAATAACTCCCTTAAAGAAATACAGGAGAACACAGGTAAACAGGTAGAAGCTATTAAAGAGGAAACACAAAAATCCCTTAAAGAAAACACAACCAAACAGGTGAAGTAATTGAACAAAACCATCCAGGATCTAAAACTAAAAACAATAAAGAAATCTCAAAGGGAGACTATCCTGGAGATAGAACCTAGAGAAGAGATTAGGAGTCACAGATGCAAGCATCACCAACAGAATACAAGAGACAGAAAAGAGAACCTCAGGGGTACTGGCCCAACTGAAACAGCCAGTAAATATCTTCAACAAAATCATAGAAGAAAACTTCCCTACTCTAAAGAAAGAGATGCCCATGAACATACAAGAAGTCTACAGAACTCCAAATAGACTAGACCAGAAAAGAAATCACTCCCATCATATAACAGTCAAAACATCAAGTGCAGAAAACAAAGAATATTAAAAGCAGTAAGGGAAATAGGTCAAGTAACATATAAAGGCAAACCTATCAGAATCACACCAGATTTCTCACCAGAGACTATAAAAGCCAGACACTAAGAGAACACAAATGCCAGCCCAGGCTACTAGACTCAGCAAAACTCTCAATTACCATAGATGGAGAAACCAAGATATTCCATGACAAAACCAAATCTACAGAATATCTTTACAAAAATCCAGTTGGAAAACTCCAACACAAGGAGGGAAACTATACCATAGGGGGAAACAAAAGAAAAAAAAAGTAATCTTCTTTCAACAAATCCAAAGAAGATAGCCACATAATCATAATTCTACCTCTGACAACAAAAATAACAGGAAGTAACAAACACTTCTCCTTAATATCTCTTTACATCAATGGACTCAATTCCCCAATAAAAAGACATACACTAACAGACTGGATACATAAACAGAACCCAGCATTTTGCTGCATAAAGGAAACACACTTCAGTGACAAAGACAGACACTACCTCAGAGTAAAAGGATGGAAAACAATTTTCCAAGCAAAGGTCCCAAGAAACAGGCTGCAGTAGCCATTCTAATAGCGAATAAAATCGACTTTCAACCAAAAGCTATCAAAAAAGATGTGGAAAGACATTTTATACTTGTCAAAGAAAAAATATACCAAGATGAACTCTCAATTCTGAACATCTATGCTCCAAATGCAAGGGCACTCACATTCATAAAAGAAACCTTACTAAAGTTCAAAGCACACATTGCATTGCACACAATAATAGTGAGAGACTTCAACACCCCACTCTCCGCAATAGACAGATCATGAAAACAGAAACTAAACAGAGATGCAGTGAAAGTAACATAAGTTATGAACCAAATGAATTTAACTGATGTCTATAGAACATTTCATCCTAAAACAAAAGAATATACCTTTCTCTCAGCACCTCATGGTTCCTACTCCAAAACTGACCATATAATTGGTCACAAAACAGGCCTAAACAGATACAAGGAGATTGAAATAATTCCATGCATCCTATCAGATCACCATGGACTAAGGCTAGTCTTCAACAATAACAAAAACAACAGAAAGCCCACATACACACTGAACAACGCTGTACTCAATGATAACTTGGTGAAGGAAAAAACAAACAAAAAAGAAATTAAACACTTTTAGAATTTAATGAAAATGAAAGCACAACATACCAAAACTTATGGGACACAATGAAAGCAGTGCTAAGAGGAATACTTATAGCTCTAAGTGCCTACAAAAAGAAACTGGAGAGAGAATATACTAGCAGCTTGACAGCACACCTGGAAGCTCCAGAACAAAAAGAAGCAAACACAGCCAAGAGGAGTAGACAGCAGAAAATAATCAAACTCAGGGCGAAATTAACCAAGTAGAAACAAAAAGAACTATACAAAGAATCAACAAAACCAGGAGTTAGTTCTTTGAGAAAATCAACAATATAGATAAACCCTTAGCCAGACTAACCAGAGAGCACAGAGACAGTATCCAAATTAACAAAATCAGAAATAAAAAAGGGAAACATAACAACAGAAACCAAGAAAATTCAAAAAATCATCAGATCCTACTACAAAAGCCTATACTCAACAAAACTGGAAAATCTGGATAAAATGGACAATTTTCTAGACAAATACAAAGTACCAAAGTTAAATCAGGATCAGATAAAACATGTAAACAGTCCCATAACCCCTAAAGAGACAGCAGCAGTCATTAAAAGTCTCCCAACCAAAAGAAAGCCCAGGACCAGATGGTTTTAGTGCAGAATTCTATCAGACCTTCAAAGAAGACATAATACCTATACTCTTCAAACTATTCCACAAAATAGAAACAGAAGGAACACTACCCAATGCGTCCTATGAAGTCACAATTATGCTTATACCTAAACCACACAGACCTAACAAAGTAAGAGAACTTCAGACCAATTTACCTTATGAATATTGATGCAAAAATACTCAATAAAATTCTCACAAACAAGCTGGGCGGTGGTGGCGCACGCCTTTAATACCAGCACTTGGGAGGCAGAGGCAGGTGGATTTCTGAGTTCGAGGCCAGCCTGGTCTACAGAGTGAGTTCCAGGACAGCTGGGGCTATACAGAGAAACCCTGTCTTGAAAAACCAAAAACAAAAAACCAAAAACAAAAAACAAAAAACAAAACAAAACAAAACAAAAAATCTCACAAACAGAATCCAAGAACACGTCAAAACAATCATCCATCATGATCAAGTAGGCTTTATTCCAGGAATGCAGGGATGGTTCAATATTTGGAAATTCATCCACATAATCCACTATATAAACAAACTCAAAGGAAAAATGATATGATCATCTCATTAGATGCTGATAAAGCATTTAACAAAATTCAACACCCCTTAATGGTAAAAGTCTTGGAAAGAACAGGAATTCAAGGCTCATACCTAAACATAGTAAAAGCATTATACAGCAAACCAGTAGCCAACATCAAACTAAATAGAAAGAAACTTGAAGCAATCCCACTAAAATCAGGGACTAGACAAGGCTGCATACTCTCTCCCTACCTATTCAATATAGTACTGGAAGTCCTAGCCAGAGCAATTAGACAACAAAAGGAGGTCTGTAGGAGGAACTAAGGTGGGAGGAGTAAAGAGAGGAAGAGGAGGAGAGGAGGAGCTAGGGAGAGATGAAGGAGAGGGAGGGGAAACGAGAGAGGCAAACATGGAGGCGGATGTTCATGTGTCTCTGCCAGTCAAAGATAGTTGGTATATCTAGGTTGGGTATTAGATTACACTTCTGATTGTATGGGCATCTTGTTATAGATCATTACCAATTTGGATAATCTAAGCATAGAGTCTCATCTGTACCGAGCCCGTGTGGTTGGCAGGATAGTCTGGGCAATGCCCAGCCTTGCAGAGACAGCATGAAATACTGGCAGAGCCATCTCCCATGCTGGCATCTCATGGTTGGCAGGGCTGGTGTCTCTGGCTGGCCATTTCTAGCTGCAGCGCCCATGTGGCCTCCAGCCACTGAACATGGTGGCAGAGCTGGCCAGAGCCGCTGCAGCCTAGACAGTCGGATTGTCCAGAGGACATTTTTAAATAATTATTACAACAGAGGTCAAAGGGATACAAATAGGAAAGGAAGAAGTCAAAATATCACTATTTGCAAATGATATGATAGTATACTCAAGTGACCCCAAAGCGTCCACCAGAGAACTCCTATACCTAATAACTTCAGCAAAGTGGATGGATATAAAATTAACTCAAACAAATCAGTAGCCTTCCTCTACTCAAAGGATAAACAGGCTGAGAAAGAAATAATTAGGGAAATGACACCCTTCACAATAATCACAAATAATATAAAATACATTGATGTGGCTATCCTAGCAAGTGAAAGATCAGTATGACAAAAACTTCAAGTCTCTGAAGAAAGAAACCAAAGAAGATCTCAGAAGATAGAAAGGTCTCCCATGCTCATGGATTGGCAGGATTAATATAATAAAAATGGCCATCTTGCCAAAAGCTATCTACAAATTTAACACAATCCCCATCAAAATTTCAACTCAATTTTTTATAGTGTTAGAAAGAGCAATTTGCAAATTCAGTTGGAATAACAAAAAGCCCAGGATATCAAAAACTATTCTCAACAATAAAAGAACTTCTGGGGGATTCACCATCCCTGACCTCAAACTATACTACAGAGCAATGTTGATAAAAACTGCATGGTATTGATACAGAGACAGGCAGGTAGATGAATGAAATAGAATTGAAGACCCAGAAATGAACTCACACACCTATGGTCACTTGATCTTTGACAAAGGAGCTAAAAAACATCTAGTGGATAAAAGAGCATTTTCAACAAATGGTGCTGGTTCAACTGGAGGTCAACATGTAGAAGAATGCAAATCATTCTTATCTCCTTGTAAAAACTTCAAGTCCAAGTGGATCAAGGACCTTCACATAAAAGCAGATACACTGAATAGAGGAGAAACTGGGGAAAAATACAGAGACAGATGCTCCAGCCAGCCATTGAACTGAGCACAGGGTCCTCAGTGGAGGAATTAGAGAAAGGGCTGAAGGAGCTGAAGAGATTTGCAACCCCATAGGAAGAACAACAATACCAAAACAACCAGACCCCCCAGAGCTCCCAGGGTTTAACCAAAGAGTACACATGGATGGACCCATGGCTCCAGCCACATCTGTAGCAGAGGATGGCCTTATTGTGAATCAATGGAAAGAGAGGCCCTTTGGTTCTGTGAAGGCTGGATACCCCAATGTAGGGGAATGCCAGGGTGAGGAGGTGGGAGTGGGTGGGTGGGTGGTGGAGCACCCTCATAGAAGCAGGGGGAGGGAGTTGGGATAGGGGTTTTGGGGAGAAACTGAGAAAAGGGATAACATTTGAAATGTAAATAAAGAAAATATCCAATAAAAAAAGTCTAAGATCAAAATAAAATGAAAGTTATAACACAAAACAGCAGCTCATCTACAAAGATAAACATATAGGATAAAATCAGAACTCTTAACAGAAATCCCCAAACCCAGGAAAGCATGAAATGATTTATTTGAGGCTTTCAAAATATGTAACTGCCAACCAATATTACTATAGCCAATAAAGCTATATTTTAAAATTGATGGAGTAAAGACATTTCAAGACAAAACCAAAGTAAAACACAGGCACCAAGCCAGCCACAGAAACAGTATCTAAAGGAATCCTAAACATAAAGGATCTGAAGGGTCTCAATCACAATAGCGAAGGAAAGAATAAATTCCATAAGAGCAAGAAACAAAGACGAAATAGGAAAGAATCAGCTGTATCTAAATCAATTAGCCAGCAATACCCTAAGGAGAAAGGGAATAAAAGAAGAATCAATGGCAACCAAACCAACTAGGAAAACAACTGACAAAATCAAAGTGTTCAGTAAGCCTCTCAAAAATAAGGAAAAAATCAATGTGAGTCATGTTCACTATACAATTAAAATCTGTGGCCCGGTTGACTGAATAAACATGTGATGCAAGTACTTTCTGTAGCTCAGGAACGTATCTACTGAGGCACACACACAGACCAAAAGGAGAGCAGTGGAAGTCAACACAGCAAGCAAATCGAAGCCAAAATAGACTGCTATAGCTATTCAGACATAAAGTAGATTTGAAGTCAAAATAGAAGAAAAGAGGCCATGAGATATCAATACAGGAACCTATCTATCAGGAAGATATAACAATTATAAATGTATATGCATCAAATAAGAAGCAGTCAGTTTCATAAACCGAACATTACCGAGCATGACAGGATAGACAGGTACAGGCTTCAATATATACATCATATGGTCTGAAAAATAGTTAAAGTGGACCATACTCCTAACACACTAAACAGACATATACAGAATATTCCATTTATCAGAAGTATAATGCACATTCATCTCAGCAGTTGTTGTAAGACTTTTACTGGGGATATATGTACAAATACTTATTTTTTGAAGCCAATGGAAAACCAAAATGATTATTCTACCTAATAGGGTCCAACTCGGACTCACTGAGTTTAGGGCTTACAGAAGAAACACATCTGTGTCACTGGAAAGTCCAACTTTCATAACAACCCCACTGAAGCAGCACCAGAGTTCTGTCTTCAGTTACTCCTCCACCTCCATGTACTCCAGTCTAGGACCTTCCCAAGGTCACATGCAGTTGGGAAGCAGAAAGGAATGATGGCTGTGTTGCAGTCGTGGGTCTTTGATGCTCGCTGCTCTTCTACTGGAGAATAGTAATAGCTCCACTATGATCACTTCCACGGAGTCAGCTATCAGTATTCTTCTGATCATTTCATTGTTATGACTACCAGGAAAAGGTATCTTTGTTCCAGGAAGGGGATGGGGAAGGCATGTTATATGCCAAGGAAAAACCTACTGTAACAGAATCCTACACAGCCCTCTCCAAGAGTCAGCAACAGTCATAAACAAGAGTCAGTAACAGTGATAAACAGTGATAAAGTGAGTCTTAAACAAAACTGTCAAAATAATTTTTGTATCTTAGCATAACATATAGAACAAAATTAGAAATCAATAGCTGGAGAAGCTACAGAAAGTTCAAATACATTGAGATTGAACAGTTACTCTTCAATAACTAATGGGTGATTAAAAAAATCAGGAAGGCCGGGCGGTGGTGGCACGTGCCTTTAATCCCAGCACGTGGGAGGCAGAGGCAGGTGGATTTCTGAGTTCTGAGTTTGAGGCCAGCCTGATCTACCGAGTGAGTTCCAGGACAGCCAGAACCACACAGAGAAACCCTGTCTCGAAAAACAAACAAACAAAAAAAAATCAGGAAGGAAAAAGTTTTAAACCCTAGAATCAAATGAAATGAAAAGACAACAGATCTCAGGAGTGCTTGCAGTAAGAAATGAGAGTGCTCTCAAATAATCTAGTGATACACTCAAAGTCTTACAGGAGCAGAATGAGTCAAGTCTAGAAGTAACAGGTGCAAAGAAATAATAAATTAATGAAATGGGACACTAAAATAAAAGAACAATGCAAACAATGAAACAGTCGGTTCTTGGCAAAAGATAAAATGCACAATTCCTTAAACAAAACAGAGAGAGGGAGAGGGAGAGGGAGAGGGAGAGGGAGAGGGAGAGGGAGAGAGAGAGAGAGAGGGAGAGAGAGAGAGAGAGAGAGAGAGAGAGAGAGAGAGAGGGAGAGGGAGAGAGATATTAAATAAAGAGTTAAAAGAGAGAGATTAAAATGAATACCAATAAGATCCTGAGGATCATTAGGAAATATTTGGGAAATTTATATTTCAAAAAGCTGTATAAAGAATTCAGAGATACGCAAATGGATACATTTCTAAAAATGTATAAAGTAATTTAAGATAAAATGAAACAAAACAAATAGATCTCTAATGAACAATGAGATTGAAGCAGTAATAAAGACTCTCCCAGCAAGAGCAGGCCCTGCACCTTGCCAGGACAGCACAGTAGAGTTGGTCCTGGACACAGAATTGCAGGGAGCCAGCCTGGGTATGAGAGAGCTGATCCTGCCTCTTATCTACTGTGCGGTGGCATGGACTAGGGAGAGATGCCCTCCTCTCCTCTCACATCCCTCACCACCTAAGTCAGACAGGAGAGATGGCCCTGGGGCCACGAGAGTGGGAGAACTGGTCCTGTCCCTCACCATCTGCAATACTTGGGAGAGTGGGTGGGCCTGTGCCTCACCTGGGCAGCAAGGTAGAGCTTGCCCTGGCTGGGCAGTGTGTGTGTGTGTGTGTGTGTGTGTGTGTGTGTGTGTGTGTGTGTGCGTGTGCGCAGGAGAATCAACCTCAAGGGATGGAGAGCAGGAGAGCCAGCTGAGCCCCTCACTTGGCAGCACAGTAAAGCTGGCCCTGATGGTGTGGGCCCAGATGAGGCAGCAGCAAACATGGAAGCAGGAAAGCTGGCAAGAGAGAGTTAGTGGGCTGCTTAGCTCAGATACTTCTTAGGCTTGGGGCCCAGGGCTTTGAGCTGACTCACTCAACATCTACCCCACAGATAAACTCCTGGAGTCTCATGAAGAAGCCAGTCTTACAGATCCAAAACTACTGGATGACGCAGGACAACAACAGGATATCTGAGGGGAGTCCCAGTGGGTTTCCAGTATTGATAATATAGCAGAAGCCAGAGGCCTTGGACCAGACCACTCACTCACTGCAAGGAACATTGGTAAGCAAAGAAGTGTGGACAAAAGGCTATGTGGTGGGACACACTGTGACACACAGCAGCTTCCACAATGAGAGTTTCTTTTCTTCTGTTGGAGGAAGGGAAGGGTGGAGGGCATGTATGAGAGGAATGGGAGATGAGTGGGACTGTGGTGCATGATATGAAATTCACAAAGAATCAATAAAAAGTAAAAAGAAAAAGGAAAAAAAAAAAAAGACTCCTAGCAAGAGAAACACAGACGGGAAGGATTACTGTCAAATTCTATGTCAGCTTTTAAGAAGAAATAATACCAGTGTTCCTCAAGCTGTTGCATACAACAGAAATGGGAATAACATCAAATCACTCTCCAGTGCCAGTTATTACCCTAATATAAAGGTAGATATGAATATACAAAAGCTGGGCATGGTGGTCCCTGACTTTAATCTCAGCATTTGGGAGACAGAGACAGGGGGATTTCTGTGAGTTGAGACCAGCCTGTTCTATATAATGACAGACTGTAGCAAATAGCAACAAAAAAGCCAAACATAACAACAATAAAAAGACCAATTTTCCTAACAACACAGACACAGTTCTTCATAAAACACTTGCAAATCAAATTCAGTAACACATGAAAAACACCATACACAATAATCAAGTTAGTTTCTGACTCCAGAGATACAAGGATGGTTAGACATGCATTATTAATAAATGTAACACAACACATAGACTCAGATAGAGTAAAGGCTTTGTTTAGATAAAGTTCAACAATGTTCCTTCATGATCAAAACTCTGAAGAACTAGGTATAGAAAGAATATATGTCAACATAATAAAGACTATATATAGTAAGTTTATAGTAAACATTAGATTAAATGAAGAAAAATTGAACAGATTTCTTGAAACCTTTATAGGTGACCATACTCTATTCTTTTTTAAGATAATGCTTGAAGTTTTAGCTAGAGTAATAAGAGGAGAGAAGGAAATAAAAATATAAGACAAGAAGCAGTCAAATAATTCCAGCCTATAGAAATATAATAAATCCTATGACATAATTAACCTTCACTTTTAACTTGGCTGAATTTAGACTCATAGAGTTGGGGAGATAGTATAGTTAGCAAGTGTTTGGTCCCAAGCACCCACATAAAATCAAGGTGCAGCAGCATGTACCTGTAAATCCCAAGGCTGGGTAGGCAGAGACTAGAGAAGTTTATGGGCTTAGCGGCTAGCTTAGCTATCCATGTGCTCTAGGTTCCATAAAATTCTGTCTCAAAAACTATGATGGATAAAGACTGAGGAAGATACTGGATATCAATCTCTGGTCTCTACATGTACATGCACACATACATGCACTTGCACATACTTATTAGACATAACTCGGGCATGTCTGTGAAGGTGTTTGGAGAGATGTTTGGCTGAGGGAAAACCCACCCTGAATGTGGACAACGCCATCCTAAGCACTGGGTTGCAAGATTCATGAAAAAGGAGAATGAGAACCAGCATCATCTGCTCTCTGCTTCCTGGTCTCCTAGGAGTCCTGTTGTATCTTCCTGTTGTAAGGAACTCTGTCATGCCTTCCTTGCAGAATGAACTATACCCTAAACCTAAGCACCCAAACAAAACCTTCATTTAGATATTGCTTTTTTTTCACAGCAATAAGAAACCAATAGAGATCCTCTACCCTAAAGACCCTAAAAATACCTCCTTGAAAAGTCTCAGATATGACAAACCCATATGACATACCAGAATGTAGAATGAACCTATAAAAACCAGTGACTTTTCTGTGTGTTAGTAACAAGCACATCTTGAGAAAAAAATTAGGAAAAAAATTTCTGATTAGAATATCTTAAAATAATACCTAGGAATAAACTGAATAAGGAAGGAAAAGACTCTTACAATGAGAACTTTGTGAAACTTAAGAAAGAAATTGAGTTGGGTGTCATGGTGTATTGCCTGCTATCCAAGCACATGGAAGCAGAGGGAAGCAAAGAGGGAACTTCGTGAGTTCAAGACCAGTCTGGTGCATATAGCTAGTTCTATACACTGATACCTGTTTTAAAAAAGTCAGTCAGTCAATCAATCAATCAATCAATCAATCAATCAATCAAATAAAACAGATTGACTTTTAAAAAAAATTAGAAGTAAACACTGGAAGATAGAAAAGTTGCCCATGTTCACAGAGCAGTAATATTATAAAAGCAGCTATCTAACCAGAGGCAATCTGCAGATTCCCACAATATCCACCAAAATTCTAGCAGCATTTTCTGCAGATCTAGAAAAATATAAGAATTCATATGTAAATCCTTAAGATCCCAAGTAGCAAAGCAGTCCTGAAGAAAACAAAGCCACTGGAGATATCACAGTACCTGCTTTCAATTATACTACAGCTACAGTGATGTAAATAGCATGTAGCTGTCACAAAACAGAAATACAGACCAATTAAATAAAGCAGAGGACCAAGAAATTAACACAGATGATCACCGATTTTCAACAAAGGTGACAAACATACACTGACAAAAACTCAAGACAATCAACCAATGACTCCAGGAAAGCTGGATACACACACATTGTAGATCCAAATCTCTCCCCCTGCACAATCAACTCAAATGGCTTTAGTTTAAAAGATGAGAACTTTGAAACTGTTCAAGGAAAACATGGGAAATTACATTGTGACTGATGAGGTCATGGACTCTTGAGGAGAAACTACCACTGCCACCATCACCAACCAGAACAGTTTCTAATTGCATTCTAAATACTTGTCTCACCATGTTACACCCACAGATAAGTGTTGACCTAAGCTCTCATCAAGGATTCTTTCTTTACAGTACAGAGACCACTATAGAAACCCACAGCTGGTCAAAATTCATATAACAACTGACTCTGGGGTGTCAGTGCCAACTGATACTCCGACAACATAACTCCTACACCCAAAACTCAGGGACCATCACACAAGAGGCAGAAAGAGTCTAAGAGCTTCAGCATCTGCTGTAGGAACACTGTCTTGTAAATTTGACACTAAACCTGAACAATGTGGTCACCTAAAAAAGACCTGTATGATGACAACACCAGTTGACATGCCAGCATAGATGGGGAATCTCATGGGACTCCACTCCTAGATGAAGAGTGATTATGACTGTTAAGAAGGGAGAATCAGTCTTCTCAAGAGAAGACCCCTCTGAAAAGCTATGCAATCCTAAGTAATCATCCCCAAACACGTGGTACATACAAGCCACATCAAGTGAACTCAGCAGGCTCTGTTGATGTACATGTCATAATGATAATTAGTGAAGAGATCATGAATTCTAAAAGTGGTAGTGGAAGCATGGAAGAAGTGGGGAAAGGAGAGGGAGGGGTAAATGATGTAATCAATACTCAGCACAAATTACCAACATGTATGTAAAATAAGACTTAACACATACATGTAACATGCAAATACAACTACCCAAAACATGGGAATAGGACTGTCATGCTGGCTCAGCAGGTGAAATTACTTCCTAACATGTGGGGCAGAGGAGTGATGTAGAGAGAAGAAAGCAGAAGATGGTAAATTGAGAGTGGTCATGAAAAGGGCAGACAGGGACTGGAACAGAGAACTATCCACGTGGTGGGTTGTAGGCTAAAATAACCAGTTATTTAAACAGAATTTATGGCTTCCATCACTGGTTAAGTGGTTCTGATGCAAGGAGGCTCTGGAGTCCCTCCCTCAGTAAAGTCAAATGAATAATATGTTAAGGGAAAAATATTGATTTAATGTATTATAGGACAAAGTGCTCATGTCATTCCTAATAGTCAATGAACTGTCGTTTTTAGTTTCAACTACAAATGCATTATTTTACAAAATACCAATTTTCACCGTAACATTTCCATGTGTGTGAAGAGTCACTGCTGTGCTACTGCATCAGATTCTGAGAGATGCAGCTCATTTAGAGGTGACTGACACTTAAGACACAGAACCTGACAGGTACTTATAATATACTAAGCCACTGGGATTAAGCCGTGAGAATCACAGTAGCTCCTAATTTTGTTCTAGTTCACTGGTCCTCGCAACATGAAGACCCACTAGCACATGTTCCTGTCACCTTTCATTTCCTCCTTGATGAACTGCAACCCAGTGAAACTGAAACAAAACAAAGTCCCTTTCTCCTAAAAAATAGTAACTGGAGGCTGCTCCAGCAAAAGCCTAAGCTTTAAACTATAAGAGAAGTCTCGTGTCATTATTTATAGTTCAAGTGGGTCCGTGAAAGACCTGCAATGCTAACAAGTCCTATGACCTGAGTTAGAACCTAGGATCCACATGGTAGAAGAGAACCCACTCCTATAACTCGTCCTCTGACTTCCACATGTGTATTCTAACAATGCACACCCTATACATACACAAAATAAATAGGTGTAATTTTATGGATCTTATTTTGATAAGCTCAGGATTAATTCCAGGAACTGACAAATGGGACTGTAGGAAATTAAGATGCTTCTACACAACAAAGGAACCAAGCACTGGAGGGAAGCAACAGCATACAAAATGAGAGAAGACCCGTGCCAGCTATAGTGATGATGGGGGTTAACACTTAAAAATGTATAAAGGATTCAAAGACTTAAACAAAAACCCCCAAGTCATCTGATCAGTATATAGCAAATGCATTGAGCATGCAGTTCTCAAAAGAAGAAATATATGTGGCAATAAATACATGAAAAAGTACTCAATACCCGCAGTCACCAGAGAAAGCCAAGGTGAAGTGTCCTGAAGAGTATATCTCACCCCAGTCGGAATGGCTGTCACCAAGGGAAAGTGGCAGCAAGCATTTGTGAGGATGTAGCCAAATGAAAACCTTTCTCGCTGCTAATGGGAGCATAAACATGTACACCTGTGATGGAAAGTGGCGCCATGTTTCTGAAAGAACTAAAACTATTGGGTGTACACAGAAAGGAATCTAAGCAAACCGGAGACACCGGCTCACCCATTATACAGAAGAATTATTCACAATAGTTCAGATAAAGAACAGGCCAC
The DNA here is from genome assembly GCA_030674055.1 of Rhabdomys pumilio. Lineage (NCBI taxonomy): Eukaryota > Metazoa > Chordata > Mammalia > Rodentia > Muridae > Rhabdomys > Rhabdomys pumilio. The sequence goes on along the minus strand of JANHMN010000001.1, from coordinate 136,540,781 downwards.
ATTCCTATAAAGATGAATGACTAAGGAAAATGTGGTGTATGTATTCATAGTGTATTCTGTTCAGCCATAGAGAAAAATGAAATTGTGCTATTTGCAGTAAATTGATAAGAGTAAATGTAATCATATTAAGTGAAATAAGCCAAAGAGAAAGGAAAATATTACACTTTCTATGATATGTGAAGTCTGAACTTAAGTGTATATACAAATGTATAAATAGTATACAGAATGGAGGGGCCTAAAATGTGGGAAGGTGGAATAAACAAGGATAAAGGAGAAAAGATGAAATGTAAATGGATAGCTGACGTAATAAGATCCAGAAGGCATGGACATGAGGACTTTATAAGTTTGAGACAGTTTTCATACATCTGCACAGTAACTTCAGATTAGCATGCTACTTTTCATGCTACTCTTCCTAAAAATTTATCTCAAAATGACTGTAGGGTTCCAGAATATTATACAAAGAATGTTCTGAGGTTCAAACTGTCATGTTACTACCACCCAGGTTACAGAACTCAATTGGTTTCTTCTCAACTTTCATTTGTGTGTGTGTGTGTGTGTGCACTTGTGTGCGTGCACACATGGGTGCATGTAGAGTCCTGTGCACTTTGATCCCATGTGAGTACCTGAGTGCCCTGGATAAGCAGGCTGCAGAGCTGCTCCATCAGCACTTACACTTTTTTATATTTGCTCCCCGAGATCCCAGCCATTCCCCGACATACATTCATCTGGTCTTTCTGCTTCTTTCCTTTCAAAAATGGTGACCATCTTAATAGGTCAATCTTTTTAGCGTAATAATTCATATACTTCTTTCTACAGCACTTTACTGAAGTGTAATGGACATAAGAAAGCTGCATATACATAAGGTGCACAAGCTGGCAGCTTCTGACACCTGCATAAGCCCTTAAACCAATACAAAGAGATTGAACATTTCCAATAATGCTTGGTGCTATTTCATTCTGGTTTTATTTTTATTTCCCCAATTATTTTTATGTGTATTTCCACCAGCAAAAATACTGGAAGTATATATACACATCTCCTTTGGAAGATAAGCTATGGTAGTTACTGTCTGTAAATATGGAGCAAAGGTTGATGCTTTAACAAGTTTACTCCAAAGTATTTCTAAATGTTCAATACTTTGGGACTTCTTAGATCAATATATTTCTAGTTTAACAGCAATCTTTGGCCAATCATTTCAATTCAAATTATGATTATGCATAAATTTTGAATTTTAAAATATCAAAGCTTGTTTTGGAAAAGTCAGTTGTTATTAAACCAACTTTTCTATGACCCAAATGAAATTCTGTGACAACAAAACTGATTGTTTTAATTTATATGATTAGTTTTTATTATTGGTGAAATCCTTGTTAGTCATCTAGTCAAACATGTTTCTAGATTGTTACTGTATTCTAAATTATTAAAAGTCTGAAATTTCCCTAAGATCACAGAAGGTAGAGGGAGGGAGGGAGGGAGGGGCCTGGGAAGGAGACAGGAGGAGGAGGGGAAAAAATCGGGAAGGATCAGGTATGGGAAGGGACAGGAGAGAAGAACAGAGAGTCAGGAAATTGAATAGAAATATGTAGCAGTGGGGGATGGAGAACTGGGGGTAGCCACTAGAAAGTCCCAGATGCCAGGGAAGCAGGAGGCTCCCAGGATCCAACAGGATGGCATTAGCCAAAATACCCAACAAGGGGGAGATAGAATCTGTAGAGAACATCTCCAGTGGATAGGTATGGCCCCCAGTTGAGGTATGGGGCCACCCAAGCATCTCAAAAATTTTAACCTAGAATTGTTCCTGTGTAAAGGAAAAGCAGGGACAAAAAAATAGAGCAGAGACCGAAGGAAAGGTCATCCAGAGACCGCCCCACCTAGGGATCCATCCCATCTGCAGAACCAAACCCTGGCATTATTGCTGATGACAAGAAGCACTTGCTCACAGGAACCTGGTATGGCTGTCCCCTGAGAGGCTCTGCTAGCACCTGATGCATACAGATGCAGATACTTACAGCCAACCATCAGACTGAGTCCAGGGACCCAAATGAAAGAGCTAGGGGAAGGACTAAGGGAGCTGAAGGGGATTGGAATCCCATAGGAAGTACAGTATCAACTAACCAGACTACCCAAAGCTCCCAGAGACTAAACCATCAACCAAAGAGTATATATGGAGAGATGCATGGCTCTGGCTACATATGTAGCAAGAATGGCCTTATCTGACATCAATGGGAGGGAAGGCCCATGGTCCAGTGGAGGCTTGATGCCCCAGTGTAGGGGATGCTAGAGCAATCAGGCCGGAGTTGGTGAGTGGGTGGAGGAAGCACCCTCATAGAGGCAAAGGGGAGGGGTGTTGTGGAGAGGAAACCAGGAAGGGGGACAACATTTGAAATGTAAATAAATAAAATAACCAACCAAAAACAAAAGATTCAGTGTGTGATCCTCACTTACCGAATCCTGTTTAAGAAAATTTGATGATTCCTCACTCAGCAAGGGTCTTGAGGCAAGAATTTCTATTTTGCCTTCTAGCCTTCCCTCCATGGTTTTAATAGCATTTAAAAGAGTCTTTAGAGAGATTCTGGAGTCTCCCATCTCATGAGATAGTCTCACAGAAGGCAAGGTAGGTGCAAAGCTCACTCGGCGTGTCACATTCGGAATAACACTGGGCAAGGCGACAGCTGTAGCCCTTTCCTTTATATTACTGACGTAAACCCGAGAGCCTTCGAGGGATTTAGAAGATGTGGGCCTCTCTGGAGATTTCCTTCTTCTTGGAGGCATTACTAGTTACAAGTAACAGTACCAAGTAAACCTAAGGCTTGGTTTTCAAGGAACACCCACTTTAGTAGGAAAAATAGCAGAAAGTTTGGGAAGAAGCTGGAAAATATATTCCTTGGCTTCAAGAATGAAAAAAGATCACACTGCTTTCTATGACCTAGTGAAGAAGCAGGCCACAACCTGAGCTTCCCCAGGACACTATTGCTAATGACAGTCTCTTAGAGCTTTGTGACCTCACCACCCATCAGCAGAGGCAGTTGGTTAGAACCCCCTGGGCATTCCATTTGAAGACATACTCTAGAACCATGGTAATGGTGGTATTTGAACACAAAGTCACAGATTTTGTTTCAGCTTATAATGAATTGAAGATTTTGTAAAATATGCTATCTATCTGTAGCACTGAACTGAATTGATTTCTTTCAGTAAAATATTCATGGGTTCAATCCCTTACTAAGCCCTTTCTATGCCTTGCTTGTTTAACAAGTCGTTTACTGAGACGTTATGTGACGTATAACAGGTGTCAGCCTCTCCAGCCATTGTGCTAAGCTGCTTCACTATTGATACCTCTTTCAGGTGAGCTTCTGTCTGCTGCAGATATGCCTTGCTGGCACTCAGCTCTGAGTTTGCCTACAATTCAAAAAACAAAGATACTTGTTCCTCACATTTGCGAAAAAAAGTTAAGGCTCGAACTCAAAAAGCATTGAGCTTATGAAACCCATACAAATATTTCATAACAATGATCCTTGTGAGTGGTCATGAAAACAACATATTTTTTTCCTGAAAGGCAGAGATTCCTGTTCAACAAGCTTTCATGAATGTTACATTTATAAAGATGAAGCATGTTGAACATTCTGATTCTGATGAAGGCATCTTTATAACGCCCTCTATGTCTCAGCAGAATCTTACACATAGCAGAGGTTTAAGCTGAGTCGAGAGAAGATATTCACCTTTGCAGGATTGCATAGGGGAGGGGAGAGGCACCAAGCAATGCCTCAAACCTGCACCATCGTAACTACCTCATAGCAATCGCTTTCTGCAGACACTAGGCATACCTGAACAAATCTGATCTCTAAAGCCTTATTCAGTTTGTGTAGATGGTCGTTCTGCAGCCTGGTTTCAGTGAATGAATGCAGCTGTTCTTCTAGCTGTTTAACTTTTATCTACAAGGAAAACAAATAATGAGTGGAGGAAGATGTCACACGTTTTGTTAAAAAAAATTACAGAACACACGAAACTTGAAAAGCAAATCCTACATTTTTCTAATGTTGCAAACAATTCTGTCTTAACTCATTGCTACAAGCAGGCTACAGCTGTGTAAAGAGCTGAGATAACGCTTTTGCCTTCTGTGGCCCAAGGAAAGTCCAAATGGACATTATCATGAATAATTCCATGAGACTGTCCTGTAGATGTATCTCAATTTCAGTATTCAGAACAGTTCCTGAATGTGGACAATTAGAAGTCTAGAGGGGGGAGGGAGGGAAGGAGGGAGGGAGGGAGAGAGAAAGAGAGAGAGAGAGAGAGAGAGAGAGAGAGAGAGAGAGAGAGAGAGAGGTGTTTTGCTCAAAGAAAACTAGGAAAGTTAAAGAGAGTGCTTATATGTTGCACTGTATATTAAAGTTACCTCCTAAAGGCATTGTGGTACATACCTATTATCTCAGACCTTGGGAAGCAGAGGCAGAAGGATTATTGTGAGTTTTTAAATAAGATTACCTTTTTATGGAATAAAAATAAGTTTTACTTCATTCTTAGGACTCATCATATTGTAACCACGGAGGAACAATAAAGTGCAGCATGCCATCAGCTAAGGTACTTGATCTTTTGTCATTTGGAAGGAATCTTACTCAAGATATTTATGATGGGAAGGAACACAGAAGTACTGGTCAGAAGCAAATGAACTCTGCTCCTTCAAGTCTGGTGATTTGATGAGCATTAAAAACCACTCTATGACCAGCTTATCAGTAAGTCTGGGAACATGACTAACTTAGGCCATGGTCAGATGCTCATACTGTTCTACTGGTCTGAATAGACACACACACATAGACACACGCACACACACACACACACACATACACACACACATTGTGTATGTATATATATGTGTGTGTGTGTATATATATGCATATATATATATATATATATATATATATATATATATATATATATATATCCTATATATAGTAATATATATTGGTACCTATAGGTACATACATTATGAGACAGCCAAAAATTAGAGTCCCCTTTTAACCAGTTTACATTGTAATGTAAATATTGATTCATTACATTTCCCAGATAATTTTAGTAGACACTGAAAAATTGAAATAAAGTAGAACATATCTATAATGGTAGTTCATTTTTAAATTAAAATGAGATTTAGAGTTAGAAATAACCCAAATAGCCAATTTTAAAAATTCCAGTTTGGTTTTGTGGCACTGAAAGTAAACCAGGATCATTCTATATGCATAACTCATATAAACTACCTTTCATTTTGCCTTCCAGCTCTGAACCTCGTTTGTCTGCTAACTTTAATATGAGAGAAGAATAAATGCTGACATGTTTGGCAAGCCTATTGTGAGATTACTCAACATTTCATCTGTCCAGTCTGGAGCCTAAGTGGGCTTCATTTTACATTGTTAGCTTTTTGGCATGTTAGGCAAGTATTCTACCACTGTCCTAAGCCCCAACTCCAAATACATTTTGACTACAAATAAATACATTCAGGCAGCTATGGCGATTTCAATACAGTCTGGTCGTTTTTATTTCTATGGCCTTTGCCTAATAGTCATACAATATACCACCCAACAGTTTACACCACAGACCCACCATAAGCAGTACAGCAAAGTTTGCATTTATACTGTTGAGAAGAGAAAAAAAGACAAGGAGAAAACACAAAGTATATGCTTATCCAGAATCAAAGTCCAGGTAACCAACCAGAGGTGTCAGAAGTCAGGATGGTAATGACTTGTGGGGACAGTCCCTGAAAGGTGGACTGGTGCTATGAATATTCTACTTCCTGGTGTGAGTATTGATTACATAGTTACCTTTATCTCATTTTTAAAAACCCATCAAGCCATGTTCCAATCTTCTTTTCCTTAACCCCTAGCCCTAACCCTAACTTTAAAAGAAATGGTAAATATACATTTCCTACTGCTGGGACCTTTTATTTTTTTATTTTTATTTTTTTAAATCCCGCTGGATTCTAATGTGTACCTAAGACTTAGAACTCGCAAATTAGAGATATTAGAGATTAGTGTTTCCATTGGGGTTGGTCTCAGTCAGGCTCAGCCACATCAGTGGCAAGCTTCCTGCAGTGTGGGTTCCATGGGAGCAAAACTGGTGGCAACCATAGCTCAGTGCCTTCACATTCACTCACATCCCACCACACTACTCAGTACTACAGACTAAATCTGTCAGGGATTTCCTTCTATGCTCTAACAGCATGGTCATGTACAAGATGGCTGTTACAAAGCTCCAGACAGAGAATGGGTTATCGTTCCATTATTACAGCATCGGTCTATAAGCAGATGTCACGTGGTTGATAATGAAGTTAAAGAAGATCAGAGGCTACAGAGTTACTGAATGACAGATTTTCTAAAATTAGGTATATTTAATCCATCCAACAATTACAATTTTAAACATCAGACAAAAATCGGAAGATATATCTCATACCTGGAGTTTCCCCTTTTCATAGGCGAGCTTATTTTTACTATCAGTAATTTTTTCCAAGGCCTTTTCCACTTTCTGTTGAGCAAACTGATAAACCAAACACACATATCGTTACCATTTACATTCAACATGATTATCACTTCCCTTTAAAACAGATTAATATTGTTGCTATTTCTACAGAAAAAAATATCAAAATTGACTTGCAATGTACTGCAGCCTATAAGACCTTCCCCTAGGCAATAAATCATTCTGCTGACAGGAAACATGATACAGAGATTGACAATGAAGATACAAAGCTGTAGGAGTATCAGAGTGTGATGTCCTTTGTATGCGCATTTTTCTTTTGTTTGCTTGTTTCTGACATGTGTTGGCACATATGTTCCCCTAGATGTGGTACAGTTTGTAATAGTGATTGTAAGCTGCTTGAAGAGAACCATACAGGCTTTTAGGAACAATGACCATAACCTCTGGCAGTAAAAGACCCTTTAGCTATCACGGCTTTATTTGTTTTTTGCTTTTTTGTTTTGTTTTGTTTTTGTTTTTGTTTTTCGAGACAGGGTTTCTCTGTGTAGCCCTGGCTATCCTGGAACTCACTTGGTAGACCAGGCTGGCCTCGAACTCAGAAATCCGCCTGTCTCTGCCTCCCAAGTGCTGGGATTAAAGGCATGCGCGCCCCCCCCCCCCCCCCCCCCCCCCAGCTATCACGGCTTTAAACAAATCACCTCTCAGAAGTTGAAGGTAAGTACTATTTTGAAGATCCCACACCCTTTATACACATGACTGACTGGAAAGATCTGAGTTGGATCTAAACATGAACATCTTTCCTGTGGTTTGGCGTTCTTAGTACCAAAAAGCACTATGTAAGCTGCCAAGAAAGAGAAGCAATGAATAGTCATATCCTGATGTGATTCCTAAATTCCTAAACTAAAACAAGCAAGCCGAGATATCACGAAAAGTACAACCATGGCACCCACATCATAGTGGTAACCAACAACTGTTTAATTAGATTCATGGCCCAATAAAATGGGAGGAGAATTACGCCTGATCCTAGAAACCTAGCCAACTTTCAGATCTAGTGAGGTCATGAATTTTAAAAGCATCACTATCACTTTATTACATCAGCAAAATTTCTAACTATATTCTCTATACCCACAAATGCAATTCTCACTCTTCATCAAAGAAGCTTCTCTTTACAGCAAATGGAGACTGTTACCAAAAAAAACAAAAAAACAAAACAAAACAAAACAAAAAAAAACCCTACAATTGGCTCTAAGTAGAGATCAACGGATTTAGAGGATCCCAGATACAATGGACACAATCCCAGACATATCTATACAAACACAGCTCCTACACCTAAAGGCTCAGAAAACATCACAGACGAGGGGCAGAAAGGTCGTAGAACCAGAGAACATGGAAGCTTGTTGTGAGATCATATCTCCTAGAAATGACAGGGAAATGATACCTAGTATACCTCAAAAAATACGGTTGTCTAATAGAGATCTGAACAATGACAATATCAATAGAGGTGTTAACTCAGCAGGGAGACATCTCATAGGGTCTCACCCCTAGACAAAGGACTGCAACAACTGATGACTGCCGACAAATGGAGAATTACCCAGAAATGAGTCCCTAATCAGTTATCCAATACATGATGGTCAGCCATAAATCAAATGCACACAAGACATATTAAAAAGAAGTGGGCTATGTTTACATATTTGTGGATATCTATTTATCTACATAGACAGACAAACAGACTGATGAAACAATAATAAACAACAGGAAAAAGGCCATCAATTTGAGAGGATGTGCAGAGCCTGAGAGAGGGCACATGGAAGGGGTTGGAAAGGAAAAAAGGGACATGGAGGAATGATGTAATTACATTTTAATTTTTAAAAATTAATAAAAAATACTAGGTGCTTAAATTCCTGTTTACAGGTTACTAAATTGTCCCTGCACTTTAAATAATAGAAGAACATAAATTAGACATTACCCAAATGAATCAACACCTCAGACTTTGCCATGTGGAGAATACAAATGAAATTAGCATTTGCTTAGATAACCTTGGCATTATTATAAAGACTACTAACAGATCCAAACAAAAACTGGAGAATTACTTGACAAATAGCATACAAAGAAGAAATGATAGTTTCTGTGACAATATATAGTTTTTGACTTACAAAAGTTTTTAGAATATTAGTTTTCAGTCTGTTAGAATATATAGTTTAAGAATATTAAATTTTTTAGTCTGTTAGAATATGGTTTTTGACACACAAAATCAGCAAGCAGTACTTAGATAATCAAGAAGTTATCTTTAAAAAAATTACCTTAAGAAAGATAAGTCAGCAAGGATAACCAGTCCCACAGCTCAGATCTGAAATGTGCCCCACAAAGGATGTGTAAGGCATGGTTACTAGCCACAGGAATCAGAACCTTTTAGAGATGAGGCCAAGTGGAGGTGTGTCAGACACTGGGGTGTGCCCTTTGAACAAGGTCACGGAGCCTTTGTCTCTTTTCAGAGAGCAGCTCCCCTGCCACACACACCCTACAAGGTTGTTCTGTCTTACGAAGGCTCAAAAGACACAATCCAACTAATCGTGGAAACAGTCAAAATATGAACCCAAATAATTCTTTATATTGACAATATTCTATGGCATGTGACACAATGGTAGAAGATACAAACACCTAGGAATTGTTTTCTAGGATATTTTCTTACAGTCCTGGAAACTAAACCTAGAGCCTTGACTACACTAGGCAAGAGTTCTACCCATTGAGCTGCATATCAGCCCAAAATCATCTTTTGAGATAGAAAGTTAACAAGAGATATTAAAGAATTTAAAAACCAGAAATATTAGACCCTTATATGGTTGCTTTATGAGTATACATTTATTTAAAACATGATACAGATTGAAAGTAAAATATTAGACTTGGATACAAGGTTGAATAGCGTCCTTGAAATGTCCCCCTGCAGCAAATGGGAACAAATACAGAGATCCATAGACACACATTATGTAGAGAGTGAGAGACCTTGGAACAATCAGCCCTAAATGGTATGTCATTATCAAACCTCTACCCTCAAGTTCAGGAAACCCCTCTGAAGAGGAGGCAGAAGAGTGTAAGACCCAGAAGTAATGAAAGACACACATACATACACACGCACGCACGCACGCACGCACACACACACACAAAATCAAACCAAAGCCCTTTAAACCAACATGAGCAAAGCTCATATGAACTCACAAAGATTAAAACGGCATGCCGCAGGCCTGCACAGGTCTGCACCAGGTCCTGTGCATATGTATTATGGCTTCCAGTTTAGCATTTTTATGGAATTCCTGATTTTGCAAACAAGTGGATCTATGATTCTTGTGCCTTCTCTTGGGCTCTTTTCCTTCTGTTGGTTTGTTCTGTCCAACTTTGATATGATAATTGTTACTTTATCTTATTACATTTTGTTTTATTTTAATATTATCTCTTAGAGACCTGCTTTTTTTTTTTCACATAATGAAAGACAGAAAGGGAGTGGATCGTGATGTGAGGAGAGGTTGGGGAGGAACTGGGAGGAGTAAAGGGAAGAGAAACTAATCAGGATATATTCTGTGACAGAAGAATCTATTTTCAGTAAAAAAAAAAATTAAAAGGCAGAATATATTTGATTAATTATTTAATTTCATTTCATCAAAGTCCTACATACATATGTAACTTTATTTATGTTTGGTGCTTCTATTTAGAAATGTATGTTAAAAATCCAAAGGGAAGTGGGAGAAACCATCACTCAGCCTGGTCTCAGGAACAGCCACCTTCTCACCTGTGGCCCCCTTCTCACTGTGGTTCCTCTGTAAGTAAGCACCTATAGTAATTGGCTTAATTCTAATATTGCTAAAGACTGAAATGGCAGAAATGAACCTCTGTGGCATTTAGGGTTTTTTTTTTTTTTTTTTATCAACAATGACATTGAGGAAGAAAGAAGCTTAATTGAGAAAATGCTTTTGTTTGATTAGACTGAAGGCAAGGGGCTTTTTTTTTTTTTTTTTTTTTTTTTTTTTTGCATTTTTTTATTGGATATTTTATTTACATTTCAGATGCCAATCCCTTTCCCCATTTCCCCTCCCCAGAAAACCCCTATCCCGTGCCCCCCCTTTTCCATTTGGCTTTTATAAAATTTTTTAAATGTTAATCAAGGGCTTTGTAAGTATGGTAATGCTCAATCAGAAGTGTAACCCAATACCCAACCTAGCTATGTAAACTGTCTTTGACTGGTGGAGACACATGAACTTCTGCCTCCATGCCCCCTCTCTCTTTCTCTCTCTTTTTCTCTCTCATTACCGAGCTTCTCATCTACTTCATCTTCTCCTCTCCTTACTCCATCTTTTCCTCTCGGTGCTCCTTTCCCCCTTAGCTCCTCCTACATATTACCTTTCCTGTTAAAATAAAGCTTTCCTCTCAGAATACAATTAGAGCTTAATTATTCCTATTTGTACCAGTGAGGTACAAGATAGTCTTAATACCCAGTCCATCCTTTTGTTGACTAGCCAGAATCTCTGCCATCTCTCTTGACTAGAACACTTAGTTTTGAACCTGGCTTTTTCTTGGCTTTAGAATGAATGTCAGCTGAGAACCCTCCACTCAGATCTTTTCTCTCAAGGCATTTCTTGATTAATGATTGAGGTACGAAGGCTCAGTCCCCTGGGGCAGTGGCACCGAGGAGATGGCCCTGGGTTGTAGGAGGAATCAAATGGAGCAAGTCCGTAAGCAGCACTCCTTGGTCTCTGCTTCAGTTCCCACCTCCAGGTTCCTACCCTGACTTCCTTTCATGGTGGACTGTAAGTTAAGGTGAAATAAACTCCTGTTTTCCTCAAGTTGCTTTTCGTCATACTGTTTTGTCACAGCAATAGAATAGCAAACCAGGGCAACATAGAACTAGGCAACATGCAGAAAAATAATAGTAGTATTTATTCATGCACATTGCATGCTAAGCTTTGCGATGGGCACTCAGCACTGAATCCTGCAATCCCAAGAACCTGGCAAGATCAGGCTTCAATTTCAAGTATGTGATGTGATGCAATATACTCCAAAGTTGTATCTCTAAAGACCAGTGAGAAATCATACTACAAGTTACCCCTTATTAACAATTTTAAGTTTTAAGTCCCAACAAACAAAACTCACGTTGCCAACATTAGCTAGCAATAATTTTAATGAAAGTGCAAAACTGATGAAAACAAATCCTGACAGCTTGGCTTCACAGCTCAGACTTGTATGTCCCACTGAAACACTCTGTGATGGTTTGATGGAAAAGCTTCTAGGTAGAGACAAAACTCAAGCCATAACTGAGGTATAAGTTATCACTATGAGCTATTAAACAACAGAGAGCAGGAAGAACAGGAAAGAATTAATACTAAGTAGATGACTGATAAGATGTATCACAATCACTAGTAGAAAGAGACCATAGACTTGGCAGTGGCAGTGGCTTCAGGAAATTGGGCAGGCAGATGTGGCCTTACAAACAGACAAACCAACCAGAGGCCTGGACAATAAGCAAAGGACACGACTGAATATTTAATCTTGGAGCAAGATCATAGCAGGAATTATAATCAATGGGTCTCGTTATCCCACTGCCCATGACACCCCAGAAACTAAGAATTTAAAACTATCTGCTACATGTTCTACATGTATTAACTCAATCCTCAAATACTTTTATAGCAATGGTATCATTGTCCTCATTTTGATAGATTAACAAACTGAGGCTCTAAGAGATTAAATGCCATCTCTCTCATAGGCAAAATGGATAGCAAGAAAGTCGGACTCAAAAGGCATGAAAACATAAAAAGATTTAGACCATGTAATTCTTCAGAGTTGAAATAATAAGCAGCTTATGACAGGGTTTAGTAAAAGCTAATCTTAGATTTAAAAAGACATTAGGGTATTCTGTGAAATCTAAAGAATCTCTTGCATGTTCTAAAACAGTATTAATCATTCTCCAGAAATTCAAACACATAAGAAAATTAGCTTAGAGAATGATCGTAAGTCCTCTTCACCTGAAGATGCTGTAAGAACGAACACCATATATTTGCAATGCCCTGACCTTATCAAACAGTTTTTAGAAATCACACTTACTACCGACTGCTTAATGGGGGGAAAACAGGTAATAAATATAAGTTTCTTCATCATAATTTATATTAAAGGAAGTATTTTTAAACATCAAGTTCATTTGTGCTTCTCGGCGTTATCGATCCCTGGTGACAATCACTTAGAGCTGTCCCAATTGCCTCCTCTAGACTGACCTTTTTATACCCACCCCGTGGTAGTCGGAAGTGGCTTTCTGATGTTCAAGGGAAGCCATTTTATCTGTCAGATGTTTATTTTCTTGCACTAGAGTCTGCAGGTTTTGATTCAACACGTTAATGTCTTCCTTTGAAAACAAAAAGAGAGAAGAATTTATTTTAAATAAAATAAATCTTATTTTAAAGTAACAGTTGAATTAAAAACTGGAAGGGTACCTATGTTCATGTTTCCTGTCTCAAAGAGTGGGGTTTTCATGAGTCTTGATTGACAGCTTTAGAATGTTCAAAACTAGTTCTTTTTATTTTCTTTCAACTTTTACCTTATTGAAAAAAAATTTCTCACGCATTATATTCTGATCATGCTTTTCCCCTTCCCCAACTTCTCCTAGACCTTCTCCACCTCCCCATTCATCCAACTCTTAGGCCCGTCTCTCTTTAAAAAACAAACAAAAAAAGAAATACACACAAAAATGCTCCATAAAGACACAAGCCAGAATATTCAAGCAAAATACCAGTAAGACAATAAATGCCCAAATAAAGCATCACGAGACAAAAAGTACAAAAAGACCATTGAGTTCATTTTGTGTTGGCCAACCACTCCTGAGCATGGGACCCTTTCCCGGAGTGTAGTACTACTCAGTGAAACTCCTTTGGAGAAGACTCATTTTTATTTTGCCAGAAGATATTAATTTCAGGTAGCTTCTTGGTCAAGGGTGTGTGGGGCCGTGACCACTTGCCACTCTCAGGGCTGGGGCTATCTGGCTTGAACTTGTCCAGGCCTGTATGTGCTGCCATAGTTGCTGTGAGTTTTTACCCACTGCTTCTTACAATCTCTATTTCTTTTCTAATTGTTATTGGAAGAAGTAAGTAAGTCATTATCACTGGTAGTTATGCTCCTTCTAGTATTTGGTATTTGCTTATCATTCCAAGCTTGTGTATAATAGATACAAAAATCTTCCACAAAATATTGTGAAAGTTAATCTGGAAATATATACAGTGGAGATAAGAGGTAGATGAAGTTTATCCTGATAGTATATATGATTTACTACCAGTATAATTCAGCACACCAATACACTGTACTAGACAAACCATATGACCATGTCAATAAAATATACATTTTAAAAATTCAACACTGATTCATAACTCTAGGAAAACTCTTATAAAAATTATGAAAAACAATCACCTCTATCCGATACAATTGTATCTACAAAACAATTCCACACTTGGCTAGGTTTCCTATGAGTATGATTTCCCTTGAGTTGAACAGGCCTTAAGTTCAGTAAGAGAGCTGTTGGTGACTAGCAGAATATGTATGCCTCTGTTGTACCCTTAGGGTTATCATGACCCGAGTGTTGCTGTTATATTCCATTGTATTACATTGCATTGGTATTACAGCTAGGTAGAACTGCTGGTTGCTTTCTTCCCTTAGACACTTACATGTCTCCGTCTGCTATCATGATAGCTACTGTAATTAAGTAAAGTCAAGAGTCGGAGAAACAGTCTCCCATAGAAAGGAGCCCCACACCCCCAACTGTTTACCCAATGCTAAGTAGTCAGCTTTGAAATTATATACATATATACATACAAGTGACATTATATGAGCTGAGCAAGTAGTATTCGTATAGTTACATAAGAAGTTGCTACACATATATGTAACAACAATTAAAAAGGTCATGAATTTGAGAGAGAACAGGAGGAATTTAGTGGAAGCGTTGAAGGTAAAGGAGGGAGAAAATGATATCATTGTGTTTTAATGTCAAAAATAGAAAATTAATTAAAATATCCTAAGCTAATAGGGATTGTAATACTAAAGATTAAGCATTTTCCTCCTAAGCTAGGGGAAAAGACAAGAGTACCTGCTGTCATCATCCCTAGTCAGCCTCATAAGAAGACCATAGCTGGTGTAATAAAGAATGAAAAGGAGGGGGACACTAGATCTGAGAGAGAAATAAAACTCTCTATTCACAACAGATTGTTGACTTGGTAATTTCCAAAAATGTGTACAACAGACACTAGAAAAATGAGTTTGTCAACATTAAAGGATGCAAGATCAAACTGACTGCATTTTTACAAAAATAATCACAGTATCTGTGTGGATTGGTTCTAGGACCCTTTCACACACACAAATATGTGGCTATTCTTGTCTCATATGCCAAATGGCACAACATCTGCAAATAACCTATATCATTTTTATGTGATATTTGCATATAGCCTATGTATCATTTTGTATATGGGAAGCTGTCTTTAGATTATTCTTAACATCTAATACAATGTAAAGAGTATCTATACTGTGTTTCTTAGAGAACAATGAATAAGGGAAAAGTCTATATATACTCAGTATATATGTAGCTTTCCCCAAATATTTTCAATTTATCATTAGTTGAATTCAATTATATGAAACCCACAGACAAGGAGGGCCAATAAACAACAAACAACTGGAAACTGTCTCTTTATATTTCTTTAAAATATCATTTAATTACAGGTATGGTACCTTTAATCCCAGAACTTGCGATGAAGAGGCAGGCAGCTCCCTGTGAGCTTTGAGGCCAGCCTGGTCTACATAGTGAATTCTAGGCTAGCCAGAGCTACAAAGTATGTTTCAACAAAAGGCCTTCTATTAGAATACCAAAACCATGAAATTACTCTAAATAAATATAATAAAATATAACCAATAAGTAACACTAAAAATTATAAAATATGAATGATAGAAATCAAGCTGAAATAAAACAGAGAAGTATACTTTATGGCTTTGAATACTCAATTTTTTTCTTTTTCAAAATAGGATCTAGCATGTAGTTCAGGCTGGTCTTGAATTCCTGGTGACCCTCCCAACTGCTGTAATTAGAGATGTAAGCCACGATATCCAGCAAAGATGTAATATTCCTAAGATATCAGTGCTCTCTAACCTCCAATGAAATGGCTGCAAAACTGTTTATGGAAATCTATTAACTTATTCTAAAATGTCCATGTAAAAACAAAACAAATAAATAGCTACAACAAATTTGAAAATAACACTTAGAGAATGCAATTTAATTATAAGAATAGATAGCTAAGGTTAAATCAGTAGTAATGTAAAGCAAAAAAGAAACAAGAAACCCTTCCCACAAAGCAAAGACTGTAACAAGATGGCTTCACTAGTAAATACTACAAGAACACTTAATGAAGGACTAATACAAACTCCCCAAAAAATCTTAGCCAAAAATATTTACCAAATCATTTTAAGAGGCTAATATGGCATGAAAACCAAAGATATCTTATGAATACAGATTTTTTCTTTTTTTTTTTTTTTGTGTTTTTTTATTGAATATTTTATTTACATTTCAGATACCATCCCCTTTCCCCATTTCCCCTCCCTAGAAAACCCCTATCCCATCCCCACTTCTCCTTTTTGCTTTTATACTATTTTATACTATTAATGTTAATCAAAGGCTTTATAAGTTTGGTAATGTTCAATACCAATCAGAAGTGTAACCCAATACCCAACCTAGATATATCAACTATCTTTGACTGGCAGGGACATGAAAACATCCACCTCAGTGTCCCCCCCTCTTGTCACCTAGCTTCTCCTCTCCTTCTTCTCCTCTCCTTACGCCTTATCTTCCTCTCCTTACTCCTTCCACCTTAGCTCCTCCTACATATCACCGTTCCTGTTAAAATAAAACTTTTTTCTTAGAATACAATTAGAGCAATGAATACAGATTTTAAAAACTCAACTAAGCAACCCACAACATACAAAGAGGTGTACATCACATGACCAAGTGAAATGTATCTAT
The DNA here is from genome assembly GCA_030674055.1 of Rhabdomys pumilio. NCBI lineage: Eukaryota > Metazoa > Chordata > Mammalia > Rodentia > Muridae > Rhabdomys > Rhabdomys pumilio. Next base: position 136,524,304 of record JANHMN010000001.1, on the reverse strand, counting down.
GGGCTGTAAGCCAACTTTTGAAAAAAAAAAAAAAAAGCATTTGAAATCAAAGAATGTAATACAGAATAGAAAAATGAAGAACACGATCCTTAAGACCATTTCAATATTTCCAGATAAAACATTTGACAAAATTTAAAATAGTATCATAACAAAAATTTCTCCAAAGCTAAATGTAGAAGGGCATTTTCTCATTTTCATGAGGGGAGTTTACCAGAATTCTACAGCACAAGGTGTCTGTCCCCACCTCAACACTGCAGCACAGGTTCTAGTCAACTTACACACGACAAAGAAAACAATGTATTAAAACTGCAGTGCTCCCCAAATGTATAGAGTTATACATTTTTATAGACTGTATACTGCACAGTCTATAAAGATTACACTGTCCTTTCTTACAGAACTGGAAATGTTCACCCTAAAAGTTCATATGAAAATGCAAGCCCCAAACAATCAAAACCATTTAAAACTTAGACTCATGAACCTTAATGTCCAAACAAACTATTGTTATTAAGACTCATATTATCATGAGGACAGACAAGAAGATCAATGCAAGTCAGAAATGTTAATTGAAATAAGCCAGACACAGATTACTTGTCCTTACTCATTCATAAAAACTAGAGTCAGTCTCGTAGAAGAACTGAATAGTGATCATTACAGACTAAAGGGAAATGAGAAGCGGGAATGGCATAGAGGTAAGTTAGAGCTATCACAACACAGGTGTGTGGAGAGGGAGGGGCTAACCCTAGTTTTTGACAGCAGAGTAGGGTAAGCACTGCTGAGTGCAATATGTGAGATTCTTCAAGCTGTCTAGAGTATGGAGTCTACAGCTTACAGAAACCACTAACACGAGGATGTGGAAGCACTCATTACCCTTGTTTGTTATACATTCCATGTGCATATCAAATTACTTGTAAGCTAGTCCATAAGGATGGAAAAATATAATGTAACCAACTAAAGAAAAAATGTAAGATGAAGTGGCAGGTGTTCACAGGTACTTGTGATATAAAAGCCAGCCTGCTGTTATATCTAAAATAGGCAGAGTCAGCAACTACTCCTTTACCTCTTCTGGACCCATTAACCTAGTTTCAGGGGACGTGTGGCCAAAGTACTCAGTGAACCCTAGGGCCAGAGGCAGTGATGGCTTACAGAGGCAAACCCCATATGGCTCAATGAGCAACTTCTCCCAAAAGCCCTAGAGGGCCTAAGTGACAGCAGCTTTGTGCCCTCTCTTGACCATGGGTAAATACCGTACTCATTAGAATAAGCAGGTGCAGTAGGCAGCAATAGAGAACAAACAGAATAAAATGAACATCAAAAATGAAACGAATACCTTGCTTTCAGCTAATTCTTTTTCCAAATTGCACTTTTCTTTGGCTACTTCTTTTTCTGTTTTATTAACCTGCCAAGGTGGAAAAAAAAAGAAATGTATCAACTTTTAGAAGATACAGATTCTACTATAGCAGATGACAATACCCTACATGTCAATTAATACCTACACTGCAGAGAAAGTACATCCTCTCAGAAAAGGGGTCAACAGGGAATCTCTGAGGCAGAGCAGACTTCACAAATAGCCCTGCAATTAGAAAGACACGCCCACATGTCAGATTCTGCCACTTTCCTCTGACTTCTAAGGTAGGGCTGTGTCCTGTTAACTCTTGCTCTCCTGCTCCTTTAGAGCAAATGGGTCTTTAAATTCTGCCCTGTAATTAATAGGAGGATGTGTAAACTACCCACTGACACTCGTGATGTGGGAAGAGCACACCGTTACTATTTGGCCTAGACTACTTTACATGCTGGAGAATACATACTTCTTCAGTGGCGTCTCTGACAAACTACTAAAAGGCAGTTGGCTTCTGTTCTCATCTTTTCCACTAGAGTACAACCTTGAAACATCATTCTGTATCTCAACTAGAAGGGAAACCTGCTCTCACCTACCTCCCTCTGAAACCATTCATTCTTCTCCAGCAGAGACTTCTTCTCCTGCACTGATGCTTCCAGTTCACCTTGTAGTCTTGCAATAGTTGATTCCAGAAGTTCTTTTTGCACCATTGTCCTCTTCTCAGCCTCCTGTGCTTTCTGGAGACACTGATTGTGCTCAAGGATTAAATGGTCTCTGGAGGAGAATAGAGTCGTCAAACTAGCCAAGTCCTACTAGGCCAGAGGGTAAATGTTCTTAACATGACGTCTGCCTGACAACAGTTACCAGAATGTTCTAGCAAACTAGTTCCTCAAGAGCAAAATTCTTTATCCCTACAGGCTCACAAATATGAGAACTACTGTGAGTGAACAGAGAGCTATGTGTGTGTGACATCGCTTACTTACAGGTGCACCTGGGGGACACTGCTTACTTACAGGTGCAC
>JANHMN010000001.1:136454488-136521937 GCA_030674055.1 Rhabdomys pumilio | reverse complement strand
GTACACACAGGGGACACCCCTTACTTACAGGTGCACCTGGGGGACACCCCTTACTTACAGGTACACACGTGGGACACCGCTTACTTATAGGTACACATGTGGAACACCCCTTACTTACAGGTGCACATGGGGGACACCGCTTACTTACAGGTGTGTCTGGAGTTGCGCTTTATCATTCTGCACAGTTTGGAGCTCGCCTGTGATGCTGGCATGGGCTGCGTCTAACAGTAAATTTTGCTCTTGAAATGTCTCTGTTATCATTTTCTGCTCCACCTGAGAGAGTAGTAGGAAATGCTGATTTGCAAGTTGATAAGTTGATATTCAAAGTAACTGTTCAAAGATACTAGGCTCACTTCAAAACCTGTTTCATTTTCATAAGCCTTTATAAAAATAGTTTGAGTACCCAGCCTTCTCTTTGGCTACAATTCTGTCATTTTATAGTTCTACTAGACAAGATGAGGAAGTATTATTTACCAGCCTTGAAGATATTTTATAAAACTATAAAAGACAACACATTTTCAAAAATAAAATTTATATTAAAATATTTTAGTATCTTAAAAGCTCAATATGACTTTACTTTAAAATATGAAAATAATAGAAACTCATTCAAACATTACATGCAAAGACCTTTCATCTCTCTTTTCTCCTTCCCTCCAAACTGTCTTGAGGAGAAGTGTTTTCAGCAGTTTGGTGTGGATTCCTTTGAGGTCTCCTGTGCTGCCCTCAGATGTGCTGTGCTAACGGGAGTATTCATGGCTTTCACCATCTTTCTGGCTCACTATTTAATAATTAGCAACACTTCTACCTACAATCCATAATACTTTTTCAAGCCTTGTAACATAATAACTACATAATTAGATTTTATTTAACTTCTTATTGGAAAAATAAGGATAACATGTAGGAGCTATCACAATTAGAGGCTGTAACATATGTAAAATCTTTAATATCATATTAGTATATACAAAGAAAGCAAGCAAGCAAACAACAATGCTGCAGTATCTCACATACAAGTCACTACTTCTTAGTGTCCAAGGACCAGAATTTGTAAAATTATCTGTGTTTATTGGGATAATCGAGTTTTGTGGTGAAAGTCGGTCTTAATGAAGGAACAGAATTTCAAAATAGCTAGAGTCAAAGTCAAGAGTATTCTTAGCATACTGGCAAGTCACAGATGTTTTGGGGGAAATTAAGTATTTGAGATGCAATTGTAAGTATACCAACATTAAGGGCTAGAGAGATGGCTAAGTGGTCAAGAACACTTGCTGCCCTTGCAGAGGACCTAGGTTGGTTCCCAGCACCTACATAGTGGTTGACAACCATCCATAACTCCAGTTTGTGGGGCTCTAATGTCTTCTTCTGATGGCCACTGGCACCAGGCAGGCACGTGGTGTACATATATACATCATACATACATATATATATATATGTACATACATACATACATACATACAAACAAACAAACATACATACATACAAGAAAAGCACTCATATACATAAAATAAGTCTAAAGTATATATCATTATTACATAAATACTAGAATAGGTCATTACTTTTCCTAAAGTGATATTTGTGTGGAAAGCATTAAAAACCATAGAACTGTAAAGCCAAATCATCCCTTTCAAAACAGGAAGAAACTACTAATCAAAAAACAACGGCTAAGGGGGTGGGGTAAAAAAGTAACTGGGCTATAATAACAGCCTGTGGTCCCACCATTTTATAGGCTGAGGCAGAAGGATTGTGAATTTCAGACAAGCCTGCTGGGGTACATAGGTCAGGCAGAGGCTGAGGGGTGAAGGGGCAGAAGGGTGGGGGGTGAGGTAGTAGAATCAGAAGTCTAGGTCATTTTTAGCTCCATAATGAATCTGAGTTCAGTATGGGATAAATAAAACTGTTTTGGAAGGAAGGAAGGAAGGAAGGAAGGAAGGAAGGAAGGAAGGAAGGAAGGAAGGAAAACAAACAAAGAAATAAATAGATAGATAGATAGATAAATAAATAAAATTTGAGTGTCAAAAGAATACCTTCAAAATAGCGTGATGTTCAGCAATAATTCTGGAATTTTCCATTTTAACAACCTGAAGCATGCTGGTTAGCTCTGAACACTTTTTGGAAAGCTGGTCATTTAAAACCTAAGGCAAAATATACAGCAAGTCACAAGTCTTTCTAATAATTACTTTTACTTACATATTATTCTTAATGATTTCACAGTAACCCACTATATGTAAGCCTAATTTAGATAACATATTACCAATTAATATTTCATTAGTTTAAACTCCTTTCAAAACTTTCCTATGAGTTATTGATCAGGGAAGCCCCAGAGGTAACCCAAATGACATACACTATTGCCTCTGTTCTTGGTTGCCTGCTATAACTAGATGGTAAGACCCTGCTGCTGAGGACAGTGCTCACTTTGGATGTAAAACAGCAAAATCAACCCTGAACTAAACAGGAAACTCTCTCACTGCTAGCTAGCTTTCAGAGTTTCAGAAGATGCTGAACTGGCAGCTAGGAGAGAAAAGATATCAATGGTCTTCCCAGCACTGGATCCTGCAGGCTACAATAATGACCTGCTAGCAAGATATGCTACATGCCCACTGGTGCAACAGGGGCTTGTTGTTACGAAAGTAACCACCTGCTTTCTGATTGGCTATGTCTGTACTACAGGCTGGAGCTATAAGCCTGGTTTAAAGCTCCTGACTGGGGAAATAATGGGCCCTAGGAGGAAACCTACTGCTGTTGCTTTGCTAACTGCTCATGCAGTCAAATTTCATTCTAAATATTTATGTTTATACCTGCAGATTTGTGCTGCTCTCAAATTTGGTCAGGAAAGCTTCTTTTCACAATAACTAGTGGGTAATACAGAGAGCTGTAACTTATCAAAGTACTAAGTATAAATAACTCTGTTATTTATAAGTTAAATTATTTATAAGTTATTTATAAGTATAAATAAGTATAAATAGCTCAGCTGTGGACCGATCATCTATACCAATTTCCACTATCCACAGCTCACAGAACTTTGCAGAAGGAAGAAAAGAAGAGCCAGTAGCAGATGTGAAGGAAAGGTGTGAGTTGCTGACATCAGGACATGGCAGGACTGTCACACAACTCCCAGGATTGTGTTTATCTGCTCATAAACTGCACTGGATAAAGCCAGTCAGGAGCTATTGGAAGCTGATGGCTACTGAAGGAGAAGCAGTCACTTTCTTTGGGAAATGTGGCTGCTGGTAGGTTTCCCCTGTCCCAGTAGCTAGCCACACACCCATATGCAAAGTACAGCACTAACTGGATTTGTGGTAATAAGAATTTTAAAAAGGAGGACATTAAGTTGTAAGGGAGATGGTGTGGAGCACAAGCAGAAAAGGTGTGAGGTTGTGGTAAATGGTTGTGATCAATGCAGGCAGGTAGATCAATGGAATAGAGTTGAAGACCCAGAAATGAACCCACGCACCTATGGTCACTTGATCTTTGACAAAGGAGCTAAAATCATACAGTGGAAAAAGGACAGCATTTTCACCAAATGTTGCTGTTTCAACTAGAGGTCAGCTTGAAGAAGAATGCAAATTGACTCATTCTTATCTCCTTGTATAAACCTCAAGTCCAAGTGGATCAAAGACCTCCACATAAAAGCAGATATACTGAAACTAATAGAGGAGAAAGTAGGGGAAGAGCCTTGAACACATGGGCACAGGGGAAAATTCCTGAAGAGAACACCAATGACTTATGCTCTAAGATCAAGAATTGACAAATGGGACCTCAGAAAATTGCAAAGCTTCTGTAAGACAAAGGGCACTGTCAATAGGACAAAGCAGCAACCAACAGATTGGGAAAAGATCTTTACCAATCCTATTTCTAATAGAGGGCTAATATTCAATATATACAAAGAACGCAAGAAGTTAGACTCCAGAAAATCAAACAACCCTATTAAAAATGGGGTACAGAAATAAACAAAGAATTCTCAACTGAGGAATACTGAATGGCCGAGAAGCACCTAAGGAAATGTTCAACATCCTTAGTCATCAGGGAAATGCAAATCAAAACAACTCTAGGATTCCACCTCACACCAGTCAGAATGGCTAAGATCAAAAACTCAGGTGACAGCAGATACTGGAAAGAATGTGGAGAAAGAGGAACACTCTCCGTTGTTGGTGGAATTGCAAGCTGGTACAACCATTCTGGAAATCAGTCTGGCGGTTCCTCAGAAAATTGGACATAGCATTACCTGAGGACCCAGCTATATCACTCCTGGGTATATACCCAGAAGACGCTCCAACACAAATAAATAGCAGCCTTACTTATAATAGCCAGAAGCTGGAAAGAACCCAGATGTCCTTCAACAGAGGAATGGATACAGAAAAGGTGATACATTTACGCAAAGGTGTACTACTCAGCTATTAAAAACAATAACTTCATGACATTCTTAGGCAAACGGATGGAACTGGAAAATATTATCCTGAGTGAGGTAACCCAATCACAAAAGAACACACATGGTATGCACTCACTCATAAGTGGATATTAGCCCAAATGTTTAAAGTACCCAAGGTACAATTCACAGAATTCACAGACCACATGAAACTCAAGAAGAAAGAAGACCTAAGTGAGGGGAACAAAATATTCATGTGAGCAAATACGGAGACAAAGTGTGGAGCAGAGACTGAAGGAAAGACCATCCAATGACTGCCCCACCTGGGGCTCCATCCTGTATACAGTCATCAAACCCAGACAATATTGTGGATGCCAAGGAGTGCATGCTGACAGAAGCATGATATAGCTGTCTCCTGAGAGGTTCTGCCAGAGCCTGACAAATATAGAGGTGGATGCTCTCAGCCAATCATTGGACTGAGCTTGGGGTTCCCTATGTGGTCCCCATTGGAGGGGAAAGGACTAAAGGAGCTGAAGTGGTTTGCAACACCATAGGAAGAACAATAATATCAACAAACCAGACCCCGCAACCCCCAGAGCTGCCAGGGAATAAACCAACCAAGGAGTACACATGCAGGGACCCATGTCTTAAGCTGCATATGTAGCAGAGGATGGCCTTCTTGGACATCAGTGGGAGGAGAGGCTTTTGGTCCTATGAAGGCGTGATGCCCCAGTGTAGGGGAATTCGAGGGCAGGGAGGCGGGAGTGGGTGAGTAGGGGAACACCCTCATAGAAGCAGGGTAGAAGGTGGGATAAGGAGTTTTGGGGGTGAGAGGGGAACCGGGAAAAGGGATGACATTTGAAATGTAAATAAAGAAAATATCCAATTAAAAAAAAAAGAAATCCACATGACTTTTAAACATATGCTATCATAAAAAGTTTCTAACAAATAAGAAATATTTTAAGGGTGTGGGGAAAATATTTTTAAAATTAAAAAAAAAATCATTTTGGATGCTATTGCCAGAAGTGGAAGTCATGTAGAGAGGGAGGAAGGGATCAATACCAATTAACTGATTTTATTTCTAGGCCACCGCAGGCATTTGGTAATTTACTCATTTCACAATTCTGAATACAAGACAAGCAGAGTAAGACTTTCAAAGAATAAAATTTCAGTGCAAGTGTCTAGCTAATAATACAGAAAATCCAGTGTGTTTTTCAGTATTTTATCATCAACATGGAGAATTACTTACCCAATAACATAAAATATCCATGTTCTTTCACCACCAATAATAATACTTACAAAAGCAAAATATGTATTTTAATCTTACAAGATTAATCCTTCAGGACAAAACAAAACCCCTGTAACATACCAGTAGGTAGATAATAATTCTTCTATACTGAAATCTGTATTTTTGAGGCTCAGGATTAAGCTCAGGCTGTAAACACATAAACTGCGTGCCCCACACTGTGCTACTCCCCTGCCTCCAGCCTCACAAATCCACATTTTTGTAGCAGATGTATACTCAAATTGTTTTTTAAGGTAAAATGGGCAGGCATTTTATGGGGTTTTGTTTATTTGTTGCTGAGATTGGCTGGCCACACTTTTGGGTGGCTAAAGAGGACCTTAAACTTCTAGCCCTCTGACTGTAGAGTATGGGGGTCACAGGTAAGCACTTTCATACCTGGTTTGGGGCATGCATATATTTTAGTGAGAAATTTCACTGAGGATAAGGGTGCATTTCTGAAAAAAAAAATAGCTAAGGAATTTATAATCAAATTACCTAAATCAAAACAAATCAAAACAACCCCTCCTAAAAACCTCTGGCACTTTGGTAGCTGAGTTGGCAAACCTTTCTATAGATATTCCTTATCTTCTAAACATGAGTACTCATTTCTAATCTCACACTTGAAAGTATTACAATTTGTTAGTAATTCAAGCTGCTTAGAATTGTGTCTGTGAAGTGTTAACTAGTATTAGGATAGGAATAGTAGTGATTATAAGAGGATATTCTTTAATTCCATTTCATTATAAAGCACAGCAGCACAATGACACTCACACTATTGCAATCAAATTGTGCCAACAGGAAAGTTGCTTTCAGTGATAAACACTTCCCTGGGCTCTGTGAATTCACAGTTTGCCTGTGTATTCCAGTACTGTTCTCAAAATACATTCATGTAATAATATAAAGCATAAGTTACATTTGGGCACAACTCCTTATAGAAAATGATGATATGTAAATCTCATATCTAACAAACATTTATTATGTTCCTGCTGTGCTCTCTGATTGAGATCATTCAACCGAACGACCACTTTAACGCACAGCCCTTGCTGTGGAACTCTTTAGAAATTTGCTGAATGAGGGAAAGGAAATCCCACAATGGATGATCTTGTTGCTGACCTGGTGGGCCTTCGAATCACCATGGAAGCAAACTTCTAGACACACCTGTGAGAGACTTGCAGGGCGAGGTTAACTGAGGCCTACATTAAATGTGGGTGACACCATCCCATGGCTGAGGTCCCAAACTGGGTAAGAGGGAGAAGTGAACTGAGGACAGCACTTCTCACCCCCTTCCCGATATAGGTGCGATGTGACCTTGAGCTCCTGTGGCCATGACTTGCTCACCTTAGTCTGTGAGCCACACTAAGTCCGCCTACATTGCCTCTGTCAGGTATTTTATCATAGATAAAGGCCTAATATAGTGACTAAATTACGAAGTGAAGTATAACTTGTGACTCATTTATCCATACGCCTTGTGTACCACAGAGGCAAAGGAATTTGGGTGGGAGAAATCCAAAATGTACCTAACTTGAGAGTAGTTCATAGATGAAGCCCATCTTGCAGATAAAAAGCTAGATGAAAGAGATATGAATTTATATAATCAGGCTATTAATCTTGGTTCTTTAATAAAACAAATATTAACATCTTAAGACAAAAAAGCAAAGATTCACCTGTGCTTTTCCTGATACATCTTGAAGGGATAGTACTTCAGATTTTAAATATGTATTTTCTTCATGTTCCTTCTTGAGAGACATTTGTGTACCCTATTGAAGGAAAAAGACAGTTGTTTTCTTTTTCACATGTACAAGATATTATGCATATCTCTATTAAAATGTCTGTATTCTGACCACTATCAATTTAAGGTGTGCATGTGCGTGTATGCATGTGTGTGCATGTGTATGTGTCTACCTGTGCATGTGCGCATGCACACGCATGTGTGTGCACGTGTGTGTATGTGTGTGTGCTTGTGCACAGGCACATGTGTGTGTGTGTGTGTGTGTGTGTGTGTGTGTGTGGCGTCTTGATACCTTTGACTTTCAGACACCCTTTTATTTCACACAGGGCTTACTAAGCCTATATGAATGCAGAGCACTCTCTTTGGCTGCTGGTGGGAATGAAAACTGGTGGAGCAATTTGTTACATAATTTGGCAAATTCTTACAAACTAAAGCTGTTACATGACTGAGCAACCTGTCTTCCAGGGTCTTCCTCAAAGGATAGGTTGCTCAGTCATGTAACAGCTTTAGTGCACAAAGCCCCCTGCAGGGTTGGCATTAGCCTCATTCTTACTTGCTGAACTCGAAAGCACCCAAGATGTCCTTCAGAATCTCACTCAACTCCACTTCCTAAAGTCCCTTGGCTCAAGCACTTGTATATTTTTTCAGCAGAACATGAACTGCTGCTGCACTCTAGTCCCCATAGCAAGAGTTGGAGGCTGTACACTTGCTCAAGTGAACTGCTCGTGAAACACATAACTCTATTGGGAAACTTAGGAGAAGAAAAATTACTCTATTAAAGAAAAAATCCACCAGGCGGTGGTGGCGCACGCCTTTAATCCTAGCACTTGGGAGGCAGAGGCAGGCAGATTTCTGAGTTCGAGGCCAGCCTGGTCTACAGAGTGAGTTCCAGGACAGCCAGGGCCACACAGAGAAAAACCAAAAAAAAAAAAAAATCCTTCTCTTAAAAGCTATTTCTCTTATTTTTGAGATTATAATTACATCATTTCCCCTTCCATTTTCTTCCGTCTCAACATTCATGTAATTTAATATTATTTAACACTAGAAATAAGCTATCAAACCATCAAAACATACAAAGAAAATTTAAATATTTATTAAACTGAAGAAGCCAATTTAAGTTTACATATATGATTTTAGCCATATGGTATTCTGGGAAAGGCAGATCTATAGAGCAATGGTTACCAAGGGAAAGAAAGGAATAAATAGGAAAAGGGATTTAGGGAAGTGAATCACTCTCTATATGTATATGTGTGTGTATGTATATGTATATATCCATATATATATATATATATATATATATGTATATATATATATCCCTATAAATATAAGAATATATATTTATCTACATCCAAAGAATGAATAAATATCCAAGAATAAACCCTAATATACGCTAACAATGTACTAAAATGATACATTAATGTAGATTCATCTAGAGTACTCCTGCTATTCCAGTGAGAGATACTGATAGCCAGGGAGGCTATACATGTGTAGATAGGCAAAGCATGTAGAGGCAGGAGCTACCTAGGAAACAAATCTCCACACTTCATGTTCTGTGTTGCAGTGAATCTAAAACTGCTCTAAAAGTTATGATTTCTTTTTAAAGAACTGCAGGGACAAAAATAGAGCAGAGGTTGAAGGAAAGGCTATTCAGTTTCCCGCCCAACTTGGGATCCATCCCATAGGTGGGTTCCAAACCCTGACACTATTATTGATGCCATGTTGTGCTTGCAGACAGGAGCCTAGCATGGCTGTCCTCTGAGAGGCTCTACCAGCAGCTGACTGAGACAGATGAAGACACTTACAGCCAACCACTGAACTGAGGTCAGGGATCCCTATGGAAGAGTTGGGAGAAGGGCTGAAGAAGATGAAGAAGATGGCAACCCCACAGGAAGACCAACAGTGTCAATAACTTGGACCCCAACCACTCAGAGACAGAGCCACTAACCAAAGAGCATACACAGACTGGTCTGTGGCCCCTAGCACATATGTAGCAAAGAACTGCCTTGTCTGGCCTCAGTGGGAGAGGATACACCTAATCCTATAGACTTGATGCCTCAGGGAAGAGGGATGTGGTGGAATGAGACGGGGACAGGTAGGTGAGCATCCTCTCAGAGGCAAAGGGAAGAGGGATGGGGGTAAAGAACTCTTGGAGGTGGGACCGGCAACGTGAAATGTAAATAAATACAACAATTTTTAATGAGACTTTATTAAATAGAGTTTCAAGACAGAGCAGTGAAAGAGGGGATGGCTAACCAATGATTGCCCCAAATTGAGACCCATCCCATGGGCAAGAACCCTGACACTAGTAATGATACTGTTACGAGTGCAGACAAGAGCCTAGCATAACTGTCCTCAGAGAGGTTCCACCTAACAGCCAATGGAAAGAGATGCAGAGACGCGCAGCCAAACATTAGATGGAGCTCAAGGAGTCTTACTAGAGAGTTGGAAGAAGGATTGAGGGACCTGAAAAGGACAGGAACTCCACAAGAAGACCCAAAGAGTCAACTAACCTAGACCCTTAGGGACTCTCAGAGACTGAACCACCAACCAAAGAGTGAGCATGGGCTGGACCTATGCCCCTGCACATATGTAGCAGATGGGCAGCTTGGTCTTCTTGTGGGCCGCTCAACAACAGAAACAGGGGCTGTCCCTGACTCTGAGGCCTACCTACCTATAAATCCTGTTCCCCTAACCGGGCCACCTTGTCTGACTTCAGTGGGAGAGGATGCACCTAGTCCTTCAGTGACTTGATGTACTGGGGGTCGGGGAATGGGAGGGTGATCCACCTTCTCAAAAGAGAAGAGGAGAGAGGAATGGGGGAGGATCCGCATGAAGGGGCTTGGAAGAGAAGGGGGCTGATAATGAGATGTGAAGTGAATAAAGAAATAAATTTAATAAACATTTAAAAATATATAGAATTTTATATTAGGATTCTGATTAGAAAAAAATAAATGACCTGAAACCATTCCATAAGTACTCAGTTACACTCTTATATCAAGTAAGTTCTTTCCAAGAATAATTTTTTATATCACATACACATTTTTATTATCAGTAAGATTTTGTGAGTTCAAAGAAATACCTTTAAAAGTTACAAGATGTTTCACCCTGAAGTCCTCAGAATGGTGAAGATAAGCACCTGTGCTCTGACAGACAGACTATTCCCTCTGAGACTGGGAGGAGGGGAGAGATGTAAAGTTTGGTTTAAGTGTCCTTAAAAGCTTTTTAGTAGAAGAACAGAGAGTAGCTTCTTCCTCTCCTGAGAAAACTACTTCCCAGATTTCCCAGAAGCGGGAAGATAAACATCATGAAACACAGGCTGAGACAGCAACAGAGATGCTATTCCAAATGAGTGTTCCCCATTGTGTAACAAGATGTAAAAGTATTTTTCTAAACTTATGTAAAATAAAGTTCATGGTTCTGCCCCATGTTAAGAGCATAGTTTGTAGTATTCAATGCATTTACATTGCTGTGCAACCACCAACCACGTATATGTATTTAGAAATTATTTTACAATTGGCAAAATTCACAAAATTCTCATTTTTGCCAATTTACCTTTTCAAAACATGGTAGCCTGCAAAAGATGATCACTTAGCTCCTAATATGCAGTACTGCTGAATATACAGCTTATTTACGTGAAACTTTTTCCCTAAAGATTTTTAGAAGAGTCAGAAGTTTATGTGCCAGCATGACAAATGGCCAGGACTTAATAATGAGAGAGAGGCCACCTCTGTATCCTGCCACATGAACACATACCTTATTTTCTTCAACCAACTTGCAAATGAGGTTATCTCTGGAATCTAAAAACAGAAAGTCCATATCATGATGATGAGAACTTACTAGACTGTGCCACACAGCACTTTTTCCTAGAAGCTTTATTTTATTTAGTCATAATTTTGTGGAAATAACACATATAGACTAGATGCTAAGATACACAATCACCAACACAGCATGTCTGTAATTTCAGCATTTGAGAGGCTGAGGCAGGGGAGTCATGAATTCAGGGCCAGTCTGGGCTATATGGCAAACTTGTCTTTAAAAAGCTAAAATGAATCAGACAATAAATAAATCAAAAAAAGAACCTGGTCTATAGTCATTTGTAATGGTATATAAGGTCACATTTTACCTGATGCACAGATGACTCTGGGAGGGATATGATCAACATATTTGTTTTAATTACTGTAATCAAGATTTAACAAAAGCAGGGACAGGCACATAAAACAGTAGAGCTGTTTTCCACACTGACTAAAACCATAAGGAGAGAGGACGGCCAGGATGTGGGTGAGCATGCAGAGTGCAAAGACAGCAGCGTGGATGCTGGACTCTTAACCACAGAAGGACTACACGAAGGAAACACTTGGCTTGCAATGAGAAGGATTAAGTTTTTCTTCTCCACTGTTTTTAGAACTTTGAATTGCTATAGACAGCTTTGAATATTTCAGTGATACAATCCATGTGAAAGCTCTATATAAACCATGAAGTCTTACGCATGTGAGAACACTCATGGTGTCTACATTGGAGATTGCCTAACACTGCTTCAGAGGGCACACTGACAACAGCAGGAACCAACAGGTTCATAATCATGCACTTAGACTTGGGGCAAGATTCTGTATTCCCAAGTCTTTGAGAATTCATCTGTAAAAGGAGGGGTCACTCTAAGCTCTTCTTCCAGGTGCATTAGTCACCAACCTCTAGGAATATAAGCTAATCCAAACAGACTGGCAACTGGAAGAGTGGTGAGCCTGGCTGCAGTAACTTAGTAAGAACAGACTCACTTCCTTATTAATAGTTTATCACCAGTCTTCAATTCACTGTCTATATGTTCCCACTAGTCTACATTGAAGTGATCAAGAAGAAGAAAAAGAATGATTTATAAATAACAGGCTCAGGCAGACCTAGAAGCATCTTAGACAAGGCTTAGACAAGAAGATCACAAGTTTAAGGGCAACCTGGCCAACTTAGTGAAAACTATCTCAACAAACAAACACACGAACAAATCAACCCCAGAGAGAGAGAGAGAGAGAGAGAGAGAGAGAGAGAGAGAGAGAGAGGGAGAGGGAGAGGGAGAGGGAGAGGGAGAGAGAGAGAGAAATCAGTTTGCCTAGTATGAGTAAGGTCCTACACAACCACAAAAAATTAGGATAAAATTTATTACCAATATTTATCTTGGTTTTAGTATTATATATAGGAAGGTGACCGACAATTTTTTCACTCTCAGTTGTAGGAAGTACCACCAACCCTGACCAACTAAACAATTCTGGCTCTTAGGAGGTTTTGCATACTCAGATCAGACTTGAGCTGCGAGGCAGTCATCTCCAAGTCTTCATTCTTCCGCTGCTCCTGGGCCAGCAGTTCTTGGGTTGTTTTCATAGAGTTGTGTAGGGCAATGCACTTCTGCTGCAAAGTATGCACCTAAAATTGTGTAAGAAAAACTCAATTTGTAGACAATAACGCATGACTGAACAGGACACATGGAAGATAGAATTTTCAACCTTATTGTCACTGAGAGGGAAGGGACATGCCTGTATGACACAGCTGAAATCTCATCAGACTACAGTTTCTTACTTGAAGTGCTGTCCAATACAGCATTTTGTGTGCACTTTAACACAACAATCAGTGGGCACAAGAGGATACTGAGCACATGGAGAGTAGCCAGAGCAAATGAAGAATTGCACCTTTAGTGTTATTTACACTTAACTAACTTTGACTTAAATAGAATCTTTCATAAATTCCTTAAGTAGAATACACTCCTTTTATAATTCACTTGTGACATATTGAGGAAAATGATAGATTATACACTCAAGTAATAAATACTAAAATATGAATTTAAAATATTCTAAATACATAAAGGTACTTCAAATATTAAGTATAACAAAGGCAAAAATATCATGTTAATATGAATATAATAATAAAAAGCAGCAACATAATATGTTCCTGGTTATTTTACTTATTTGTTTCAAGGGTTAGTTCCATTTAGTCTATTTTCTATCCAGATCACATACATATAGCACTAGCTAACACAGTGAGTTCCAAAACCAATGCTTACAGCAGAGACTTCATGTACAGGAGGATCCTGTACCAACATAATTTGCCTCTATAAAACCTGAGACAAACTCACTTCTCCAGGTCTCGGCTTTCTCATTTATAAATTAAGAACATTGGGTTGGATAGCAGAGCCTTTTCTTATTTTGCACTGTATTTTAAAGACTGTAGTGAAAATGCTAACAGGCGACTAAGGAAAGGGCATTAACAAAGCTAGAGGGAATAACCAAAATGACAAGTTCACAGACACAATGTCAGCTTCTCCTTTGGTGTCTCTAACAGAAGGGAAGGCAAATCTACCTGCTGCCGTTCTGCCTCCACCACTGAGTCCAACTCTTGTATTTTGAGGAGCATGGATGATGCAGATTTCTCAAGAGACTCCCTGACATCCTTCTCTTGAGCCAGTTGTTGCCGTAGCTAAAGAGCAACATTGCAGTTAGGGAGACCAGTGGACGCCATTGCAGTTTGCCACTGCAGTTTAACAAAGATGAAATCAGCCGGGCAGTTTACAAGGTATGCCAGCCCAACCCCACACCTTCACTGATGACTCTGAAAGATGCTTGTTTCTTCCTAAAAGTGAAGTCCAGTTTGTCACCCTCATTTTTTGTTGTTGGAATCTGTTTTTCAAATTGGGGGTCAAGACCCTCTAGTAACTTAGACACATCTTGTAGAAAATAAACAGCATAGAGATGACTCAGTGGACACCAAGTCACAAGGACAAGCAAGCAGCATGGAAATACCAAAGGGACTCGGTTTTGTTGATGACTTTTTAGATACAATACCAAAGTTACTATCTATGAAACAAAATTTTTAATTGGATCTCATTTATGTAGGAATTTCTGCTCTCTGAAAGATAGTGCTAAGAAAATGAAAAGACAAAACTATAGCTTGGCAGAAAATGTTTGAATAAGTCACACTTTGATGAAAGACAGGTATCCTCTCTTAGTGTGTTATCTCTCGTTGTTATAAAATATCTGAGGCTGGAAAATGTACAAGGAATTGAGGTTGACTTACCTCACAGTCTTAGGACAAACAGTCTGGCTAAGCACACATGTTCAGCTCTCATTAAGGTCTCATGATGGAAGCATCACAGTGGCAGTACCACCCAGGTAAAATGAGAAGCCACACACTCAGGGGCCAGACTTACTCCTTTTTGTAACAACTCCGTTTTCATAGGAACTAACTGGGTTCCAGGTGAGTTACACCAATCCCTTCCAAGGGTGATCATACTGGATGAATCAGAACCTTCCAGTAGGCCTCCCACCTCTTAAAAATTCTGACCACCTTCCAAGACCACTGGGGATCTAGCTGTTAGCACATGAATCTTTATGCAATACCTTCAAACCAGACCCAAAATATATAAAGTAATAAACTCAAAACTAAAAAGACCCAATTAGAAAATAATCTAAAATACACTTCATCAAAGAAGATATATATATATATATATATATATATATATATATATATATATATATATATGAAAAATAAGTATATGGAAAGATTCTCCCATTATGTATCATTAAGGCATCCAAAGTAGAACAAGGTAAACTATCCACCTATCAGAGTGGCAAAAATTCAAGACACTGACACCAAATGCTCAAGAGAACGTGCAGCAACAAAGACTCTTACTCTCCAATGGTAGAAATGCACAAATAGTCTTTTTAGCTTGTAAGATGGGTTGGTAGTTACTAATAAAGCTAAATGCAGCTTGTACTACAATCCAGCAATCATACTCCAAGGTTATTTGCCCAAATGAGTGGAAATCTTATGTCCACATAAACCTGTAAGGGTCTGCATAGGACAAACCTCCTCCAAAACTTCAGGGTTCATCACACAAACAGGGTAAAAGGATCCTAAGAGCCAGAGGCAGTAGATGACTACAGTGTAGAAGTATTTCCTATTCACTGTACCTTGATTAGTTGCAGGTCTCTGTGTTAAATACCATCTACCATACTAAAGACTTTCTGAAAAAAATCATATGAAAAACAACTACTGCAGAAATCTCTTAAAATATACGCATACATGTGGATTGCTGTCTATATACAGGTGAGGACAGGCACAAGATAAGGCTAGAGCCTGTGACTGGGCAGTGGATAAAGAAGGCGGGTTGAGAGTTTTAGAGAGATGGAGGACACAAAGAAAAAGAAGGAAGATGGAGGAAGAGAGAGATGAACCAGATCTGTGTGGCTTTAAATAGCCACCGGAAGCTGTGAATATCATATAAGGGATGGTTAATTCCAGGACAGTTTGTCTAATCTAGGTGGGCAGTTTATATCAATATCAATTGGCTCTGAGTTCATTGTGTAGACATTTTGTGGGTTGAGAATTTCCTGATAAAAATCTGACTGATAAATTACAAGCCTCTCGAGTTTTGGTATTACTGGGTTACAGGGGATTTGTGACAGCTAACCATAGGGGGCAGCAAAGCATGGGTTTGTAGAAGTGCACTTTAGCTAGCCCTGGAAATTAGGCAGTGTTGACTGGGCTTGGCAGCAGCCAGCTGCAGAAAAGAGAGCTATTTTGGAGCTCAGGAGAGGCAAACAGGACCGGGCTCAGCGCCTAGCCAGCATTAGTGTGGGTTGCCTTTTCTACTATTTCACAGAATACATACACTTAGATCAAAGGAACTTAAACGGAATTACCCTATGACAGGGCACCAGTGATATACTAGATACCATAGGCTAACAAAGGGTTCAGTGTCAGGAACAGGAGACCTCTATTTGGAATTGTTGGCCAGTGATGTCCTATAGATATACCTCCCACATCAAATATTATAGGCTATTACCATTGTTCTTGGCAACTCTCCAGAACTTCATGGTAAGACCTTATTGATGAAGACATCACATGCTTGAGTAATAGAATACGAAGAAATAAAACAGGGACTGATATCGAAGCTTCCTCCCTTTTGGTTAGCTGCTGTAGTGCTGGAAGGTACTATACATTCTACTGGAGGAGACCAAGCTCAGCCAGCTGTAAACCTGGTAGCTACAGCTACCTGGTCTGCCTGTGAAGATGCACTCACCAGTGAAAGAGTAACAGGAATGTCACAGGAATAACCAGTCACTTTCTGATTGTTTTAAAGGCCCACTATACAAGATGGAACCCATGTTTGGCACCATCACTGGGACCAAGAACCTGAGGCTAGTCAGGTCATAATGAAGAACTACTTGTACCTGGAGATAAAGGGGCAAAGCATTAAACTGACAGACCAGGGCATCTCTAAAACTTCATCAGAGAAGCTTCTTTCTGAAGTAGATGACAGTTAACATAGACCCATAATTAATTTGACAGTTTTTAGTAGCCACTCCTTTCAGAATTCCAAACATGTGAGTTGACATGAAGGTCTCAAGGTAAAATAAGTTTTCCATTTTAACATGCCTTTATAATAAAATGTCACACAAAGATGAAGGTGCTCACTTAACAACAGCCCATGGGCCACAGTATGGGTTAACTGTTTCTCTACTGGCTCAGCAGGGTTTATTTTGTTGTTGTTTATTTTATTGTTGTGGGTTTTTTTTTTCAGTTTTATGGCAGTTTTGACACCTTTAGCATCTGAGGGCCTTACTCTTACTTTAGTTACAAGTGCCATGGTTTAAGTGTTTATACAAAGACACAATTTGCTTTTCAAAGGATTCATTCTTTCTTGACTTCCCTCTGCAATTCCAACACCTCCTTCAACATCTCCTGTCTTTTCTCTTACCTCTTGAATTTTAAGGTTCATTTTAAGCTTTGTGGTCTTTAGCTCCTCCTCAATAACAGCAGCATTCTTCTACAAAGAGAAGAAGGAAAGATCTAATAACCTAATAATCTAAAGATCTAATAACCTGAAGTGATAGGAAGAAACTGTCTCTAGGTGGATCGTGTCATAGTCCTTTTTTCCTGGCAGTGTATAAATGTGCACACACGCCCATGGATACACACACACACACACACACACACACACACACACACACACACACATCATATGTATGTGTGTACATGTGTGCATATGCACATGGAAGCCAGAAGTTGATAATTGATGTCTTCCTGCACTACTCTCTACCTTATACATTAAGGGCCTCTCACCTGAACTCAGACATCCTTTGCCCTGCTAGTCTAGTGAATCTGTGTGTGTGTGTGTCTGTGTGTACTGTGTACATATATGGTATCCATGGAGGCCTAAAGAAGGTGTCAGATCTCCTACAACTGGAGTTATAGACAGTTGTGAACTGTCATGTGGGTTTTGGAAATCAAACCTGGGTCCTCTGCAAAAGCACCAGGATCCTTAACCACTGAGCCATCTCTTGTATGTGTGTGTGTGTGTGTGTGTGTGTGTGTGTGGTGTCTCACCGTGTAGCCTTGGCTGGTGTGGAACTTACTATGTAAACCAGGCATAGAGATATATGGCTGCTTCTTAAGTGCTGGGATGTACCTAAGAAGTCATGTAGCACCACTGCCAGTTTCAAATACTATTCATGCTTAGGAAATCAGAATGAAGACTACAGCTTTTGTTATTCACTCTTTTTAATTATTATTAATGGCACCACAATCCTAGATATAAAGACTCAAGTTATGGTTGCCTTCTTTCCTACCTTCAGTTTATATCCTATACCAGATTCTAGAATATCAATAAAAGAATATCTAGAATATTCTTTTACCTTTCAATAGCTACACTTCTAGTTCTGACCCATGCAGAATCATAAATCAGCACAAAGATCCCTAATTGGTTTCTTTGTTTCCAATCTCCTCTTCCCCACAGCTAATATACAGTAACATCTAGTTAGTTTTCCTTCTTGTCCTTTTATGTTAAAACTCTTTATCATCTCCTACTGAGTGATCCAAGGGATTGATTATTCTTGATTTTTTAGATGCTC
This sequence comes from Rhabdomys pumilio, assembly GCA_030674055.1. Taxonomy (NCBI): domain Eukaryota; kingdom Metazoa; phylum Chordata; class Mammalia; order Rodentia; family Muridae; genus Rhabdomys; species Rhabdomys pumilio. The sequence goes on along the minus strand of JANHMN010000001.1, from coordinate 136,503,674 downwards.
TGTAATGTGAAATTAGCTAATACTCAGCTTATTTCCCAAAACTTAACTCTCACTCCAATAAAGCTGGAGTTTACCCATTGGGTTACAATGTTACCTAGCAGAAAAATCTGAGTTACATGAAGAAGACAAGCATGTGATGATCTTGGACAAGAAACTTCTCAGCTCCATTATTCTTATTAAAACAGACTGTTTTAATATTGTGTTACTTCTTAAGGACTTTCAAGATAACCTGATCATCTATCACCTTGCCTGGTCTGTGGCAACAGAACAATGCTGCTGGTTTGCTTTCTAAGCAATATGGCTTCTTTGCAGTCTGTGAGTATACTCCCTGAAATGCCCTTAGGGACTCCACCTTCAGATCTACACTGGCCAAGGGTTCTTCTCTTCTCAAGCGTGCCTGAACACTCTTCCTGTGCACTAATTGTTTTTTCTCTGCTTTCTACTTCTGCTTTTTCCTCTTTAACTGATGGTATGCCTTGACCTCCCAACTACAGTGTAGCTCTTAAAGAGGACAGAATCTAGATGCTCACTATCCTTTACACACGGTAAGGAGTCTGTGAACTACCACTGACAACACACACTAGTGGAGGTTATCAGTGCAGACAAGTTTCAAATGTCAAGAATCTAATATCAACATCACCCATCTGTGACTCAGGTTTATGGGGCTGTTGTCTCTTCTGATGGAGATAGATCAGGGACAATGCACTACAGAACCCTGACCACAAACCTTTGTCTCCGTGGCGATTTCCAGAGTGGCAGTCAATCTCTGCATTTCATCCTGTGCCCTGTCTTCCTCCTCCCTGACAATTTTCAATTGCTGGCGCAAAGTCATCACTTCAAGTTGCAACAACTTCAGGTCCTTGGAATGCTCTCCCTGTATTATATTTAGCTGATCATTCAGAAAAGCTATGGACAACACAGAGACAGCAGCAGAAAGGTGAAGGAAGCACAGATTCACAGACCCATCAAGCACCCACACAGAAGCAGATTCTCCGCAAGCTCTCCGTGCACACCTGTTTTCTGTGGATTCAATTCCTTTTCAGTTTGTAGGCGAAAGATGTTCATCTTCAAGGACTGGATGAGGTTCTCCAAATAGCACATTCGATTTACCAGAAATTCATAGTTCTTCCATAAAATACCTGGGCTTTCTGGACAAATTACTTCATTTGGGATAGGACTAATGGCTTTCTGGCTGGCAGGGTCTTCTAAATAGTTTGAAGTTTCTAATTGACCTCTGGAAAAGCACCCAAAACCAATATTACATAATGAAATGTCTACTGTGGTAACCTAGCCTTTGAGCCAATGTCACCTTTCTAATTAGAATAGCAGTGACACCAACAACATGGTGGGACACAAGGCTCCTGACTCCTCTAGACAGGAATGCACCAAATAAGCCCCAGAACACAGATCAGTCCTTTCTAAGAGAGTGTCCAAAACAAGGTGAGACTCTTCAGCTATGCAAATGAAAATATCCATGCTCAATTTATGAGCAAAACTGAGGCACAGTCAGATTCAATCTCTACTCAGTGCATGCACTCAACAACTAGGACAAAATCTCCAGCTTCTGAATTTTCCCTAAGGAGAGAAGCAGGTGAAGTACATCACCTTGACTGCAGCAAAAGTTTGAGCTCTTAATCCCCTGGCCATATGAACAAAAGGGAGCAGGAGGATACATGCCTCTAGGCCACAGACCAAAGTGACAACTGTATAAATATGCAAACACTTGATTCCCAGAGAGAAGAAAGATACAGGCTTAAATTCAAAAGCTCTCAGTTTCTCCCTATGTCCTCTCTCATTGCTGCTGAGAAGTTAAGTAGACCAGCAAATGGGGCTCTAGCAGTTTAAAAAGGAGCTCAGCACTTCCCAAGCCTTCTTTCTCTCCACTTTATCCTACAATTACCAATTAACTAAGCTAAACTGATGAAGGACTGCATTCAAATTCTCGTAGCTCTCTCCATGGAAAGGAAGGGGCACTTGAGAGTCTTTGTAGATCACAGTAATAGAACTCCAATGCCTGGAGGAAGCACAGCCACTTTCAGAGTGTTCTCCAGCCTCATTGTGGTGACAGTTCCAGGTCTGCAGATTCTTGCTGAAGTGCTTCTAAAGTTGAATGCCCTGTCTTCTATAGATTCTACATGATGGGCTAGCTCTTTAACCACTTAGCTCTGGGCTTCTGAATGTCCCTAGACAACCAATAATAAAGAGGTGGGCATTACAAGCCCACCTCCAACAGCTATTTTCCAGGGTCAGAGGTGCAGTATAAATGAGAGCAGACACTTTAGACACAGATCCTCTTGCCAGTTACTGCAGACAACAGACAATCAAATGTCTGCTCTTAGTTTCATCCTGAGGACAGAGGAGCTGAAGCAGGAACCTAACACCTCAACCTTTCCAGATGCACCTAGATGGCCTGTCCGCTATCACTGCAAAGCACCGAAAAACAAGAGTCATATGACTGTTCCAATAAATGCAGAAAAAAAAATGACAAATCCAACATCCTTTCATTAAGCTGCCAACAAACTACATATAGGAGGAGTGTTCCTTAACACAGTCAAGGACACACACAACAGGACCAAAGCTAATATCATAACTGCAAAAAGTTGAAGACTTTCCTCTAAGGTACGAAGTAAAGGCTAAAATGTCTAATTTCTTAAGGAGCATTGAACTGAGAGTTGTAGAAGCCCTAGCCAGAGAAACTAGGAAGCAACAGAAATGAAAGGCATTGACATTAGAAAAGAAATGTAACTGTCCAGTTTTGCTAAAGATATTTATGTATAGAAGACAGTAAAGAAAGGTCTAGGGAGATGGCTCAGTCAGCTAAGAGCTGCCATGTAAGCAGAAGGACTCAAGTGCTGAGTTCAAATCCCCAACACCCCCACAAAAAGCAGCAACATGCATCTATAACCCCAATGGGGGTGGAGAGGCACTAGCTGTGCATGTGTGCGCAGGCTAGGGGTTGACACTGGCTAACTTCCTCAAGCTCTTCCTCGGTTTTTGAGACAAGGTCTCTCACTAAAATTTTATCTCATCAATTAGGCTAGACTAACTGGTCAGTAATCTTCCTGCCTCCACCCCTCCCCCCAGTACTAGAGTTGCAAGCACTGACATGCCCAGCTTTGTAAGGGTTGCATAGTGTGTATATGGGTGTTGGTCCTTGAGATCTGAACTCAGGACCTCAGACCTGCATGGCAAGCAGTTTATACTGAGCCATTTCCCATTCCTTTAGTTGTTTTTTAATCTGAAATTAAAAAATAAAAACCATTTATGTCTATTAACACAAAACATGATATATAAAACATGGTAAATATTAATTTTAAATAGCAATGTAGGAATTAAAGTTAGCATAGAAGTAATATAATTCAGATTTTAATAAAATTTTAAACAAAATAATTAAAATTCTCATTATTTTATCAAAATACTCAGCATTTATACCAAGTTTAATCTTTGAATGCTTAAAAGTAACTTATGACCCTACAACAGCAACTATACTGCTATAATGTTTTAATGTGAGACACTCAGAAAACATATAAGACATTTCTAAAACAAACCACACCAACAAATTCCATATTGGCTGCATAAACATGTATTTCCCTTATCATTAACAAACCAACAAACTTTTTTTTTTTTTTTTTTGGTTTTTTGAGCCAACAAACTTTAAAACAACAACAACAAAAAATTCTTTCATGATACAGGTGGGAAAAACAGTTCGGTTTTAGTGTCTGATTCTAAATCGTGAAATAGTTAAGGATTTCAAACCTGCCTCTTAGTTTATAATAAATATGATAGGGAAGACCAAGACCAAATTAATGGCATGAGTCATTTCAATGTTTCCTTTGACTGATTTCCAAAGAAGATCTAAAATAGCAGCCATGGCTATGCGCTATGGTTTGTATATAAAGTGTTCCTCAAAGGCTCAGATATTGAAGATATCTTCCCCCACTCTCCTATCCCTGCTCTTTATGGCTGCCATGAGGAAGCAGATCTGCTCCACTAAGTCTTCTCTGCCATGATGCTTCACTTCAGGTCCACAGGACCAATAGCCCAACTTCTGAAATGGAGAACCAGATATAAATCCTTCCTCCCTTAATATGTCCTCAAGGGTATTTTTGTAGTAGCAACAAAGATCTGACTAACTTACAGCAGTGGTTTGAATGAGGTATCCCCACAAGTCTTAGGCATTTGAGTACTTGATCCCCAGTTGATAGCCCTGTTTGGGGAGATTAGCAGGTATGGACTTGTTGGAGGAAGTGTGTCACTGAGGGTGGGCTCTGAGATCTCAAGAGACTCCTGCTACTCCTATCATCTTCTGTTTCTTGGTTGCTGACCAAGGTGTGAGCTCCCAACTGCTGTTCCAGCTATCTGCTTCCTTCTATGTCCACCCCACCATGATGAACTCATATCCCTTAGAACCGTAAACCCCAAATAAGCCCTTATAAGTTGCCTCGGTCATAGTGTTTTACCAAAACAAAAAAGTAATTAAGCCACATACTCTATCACAGAACCACAACTCTATCTAAAAATATACTTGTGTCAAAGTTCATATGGAAACATATTTTCCAAAAGTATCTATCTCATCTGCTTTTTACTAGCATTAAATTAAAATTCTGCAAACTGCAGCATTCTAGTTAAGTTTTCTTTGTTACCGTCTGTCACCATATCCTAGCATTATTAGGTCGTCTCTCAGAGAGCTGGTCTGTTCCTCAACTATTCTCATCTTCTGCTCAAGCACTGTGAACGTTTCAGAAGCAGTCGCGTTGATTCGGGTTGGAGACAGGACTGGTCTACACACTGTAGTTTCCATATGCACCTAAGATCAGAAGGTTACAATATTAGCATAGGAGGTTTTCATATTGTTCAAAACAGTCACTGGCCCTTTCTTTGAGAGGATTACACATCACGTCCTGTCTTATCTACTAGGGAATGTATGTAGGTCCTGTTTTGCTCAAATATAGGCAGAAGCTTTAAAATCTAATGTCTCATTCTCCATCTTTTTCCCCCCCTCTTCTGTGAGATAAATGACATTCTAGATAGATTTGTTCCACAGGTCAGGGTCCCAGAGTGACAATGACATGCAACATCTACGACATACAGTAGAGTAAACATGTATGTCATGTACATTACTATGTAGCATGGTAAGTTATTGAGGATTACTGAGTAATTTGTTATCACATTATAATCTAGGCTGTCCTATTTGTTATTTGTAGTCACATCACAGAGACCTAAGACTTCTGAGGGAGTACTGTACCACCTATTCCCTTTATAACATCATAGTTTATTAAGTATACACCGAAAGACTGATGCTGAAGTTTTGGTACCCAGCATGGTGGATCCAATTATTAAGAAGTGGTTGATCTTGGCTATATTAACTTCATCACAGGACTAATGTTTGATGAATTTACACTGAATGAGCTAGTTGGGGGTAAAACCTCATTAGAGGCAGTAGTACAGCATTGTGTGCACATCTGTGAAGGGCACTGCTTTCCTAGACTCCTACTGTTTACCAGCCAGTAGCAGTACTCTGATAGTCTGCCATGATGATCTGCCTTGCCATGGGACAACAGTAGCTGGGCCATGTGATCATAGACCCAAAACTATGAAAACAGGAGATACAATAAATCCTTCAACCCTAAGTGGCTCTACTAGACTTTTTGTTGCTACAATAAATAACTGAGAAAAACTTAAAAGGTGGTACTCTGGCCCACAAACTAAGAGGCTTCAGTGCAGCATCATGAGAGGGGTGTTGTAGAGCAGAGCAGCTCATAACACAGCGGTCAGTCAGTGGAGAAAGACATGTGTACTAGCAGGCTTTCTGTTTTCCTCCCTTGACCAAGCTCCAAAAATGTGTCTAAAGAGCTGGTGTACTACTGGAATGTTTGAGGGGTGAAGATATAGTTTAGTTGGTAGTGTCTGCAGGTAGCCCTGTTCATTCACCAGCACTGCATAAACTCGGCTTGGCAGTGCATGCCATGCCAAGACTTGGAAGGTAAAGGCAGGATGGTCAGAAGTTCAAGGCCACACTTGGCTAATAATACATCTAAGGCTAGCCTGTCCTTCATGAGACCCTGTTACAATAAACACACAACAATAACAACAAAAACCCACTGAAACGTTTGTAGGAGTAAATGAGTGGAGATGTGGCAGTCACTGCATAGTACAGGGAATGCCAGGACCTTAGAAGGAAGAGACTTAATCACTATCTACTGTCGCGTCTCTCTGGACCATGGGCACAAAGTAAAGAAGTTCACATCTACTAATTCTTTTTCATGCCTTCAATTTGTAAAGAAAAAAAAATCTGGACATATGTAAGACATATGTCTTACTTTTCTATTGCTGTGAAGAACACCACGAGCAAGGCAATTTATAGAAGAGTTTATTTGGGGCTTACAGTTTCAGAGGGTTAGAATCCACAACCATAACGGTAGGCAATGTGGCAACAGGCAGGCAGGCAGGCAGGCAGGCAGGCAGGCAGAACATGTGAGCAGTAGCTGAGAATTTACATTATGAGACAACAACCATGAGACACAGAGAGCAAGCTAAATAAGGGATGGTGTGGGCTTTTGAAGTCTCAAAGCTGCCCTCGGTGACATACCTCCTCAGATAAGGTCACACCTCTTAATCCTTCTCAAGCAGTTCCACCAACTGAGAAGAAGCAAGCACTCAAATACATGGGCCTCTGTGAACCATTCTCAGTCCATCCACCACAACATGTATTCCTGAAAGAAGGAAAACAAAACAAAGCAACAACAACATCAACAGGATAAAGAGATTCCTGGTCATGCTACTGTATTACTCAGTATGGCATTTCTTGTGTAACAAGAAGGAAAGCCCTCGAACTAACCCTATGGAACTGGTTCTGCTACCAAAATACAGGTCTAGAGCAGTCTAAGCTACATGGAGAGAAAATGGAGCAGTGCAGTGGATAAATAACATAGTTACTCCCATTCTATTTGTGTCGACTGCTAATCTTGTGTTTGCATGGTTGGAGGTAGGGGAGGAGAAAAAAATAGAGAACAAGTGCTTAATGAGGCTTGTGCAGACACCACTGATTCCTTTGTCTTCTCTACAAAAGACACTAGAGAGGAAAGACCACATGTCCAGCAATCCTTTGCAGATGGCACATCTAGGAGATGCCAACAAGGCACCAGGCAGAAATGAACAAAGGAGAGTCTGGGAAGACTTTTAGCTTTCTGATGAAAAACAGAAGTAATAGCTGCCATTGTTTCCTTCTCCCATGTAAGCCCAAGTTTTCAAGGCTCTCCTGCAGTCAGACATTGTAGAGGATTGAATGAGAATGGCCCCTGTAGGCTCATGTGTCTGAAAGCTTGGTCTCCAGCTGGTGGAACTATTTAGGAAATATTAAAAGGTATAGCTTTGTTAGATGTCACTGCAGTGGGGTTTGAGGATAGCTCTCTGTCTCCTGCTTGTGGATGAGGATGTGAGCTTTTAGTTACTGCTCCAGTATCATGCTTGCATGCTTCTCATGTTCCCCAACATAAGGCTCATGATCTCTAACTCCCAGGTTAAATATTTTCTTCCTTAAGTAGTTGTTGGTATTTTGTCACAGTTGTAAAGTAACTAAGACAATCATATGTACAGTACATACATATATACAAGCAAAGACACGTCTCACCATGCAGCACTTACATACAAGCAGAGACATGACTCACTATGAAGTACTTACACACAAGCAGAGATGTGGCTCACCATGGAGTATTTATTATATACAAGCAGAGACATGACTCACTATGCAGTACTTACATACAAGCAGAGACATGGCTCACTATGAAGTACTTACACATAAGCAGAGATGTGGCTCACCATGAAGTATTTATTATATACAAGCAGAGACATGACTCACTATGCAGTACTTACATACAAGCAGAGACATGGCTCACTATGCAGTACTTACATACAAGCAGAGATGTAGGACTTTCTCACACATATTCAACCTTTCTGTCCAGACAGATCTAGGCTTGTATACTGTCCAATCCTTTCTATCTACCAGACTTCCTTCCACCCCAAGCCATTTCCAACCTCTAGACCCAATATGCCCCTACACCTACACTGCTTCCCCAACCTGTAGTGTCCACAACAAACTCAGAACAATCCATATGCCCAGATCTCCAAAGAATACAAACAATGTGAAGGATCAAGCCAGCATCTTCTCTAAAAATTCCATCAACCCAAAGAGAACCACCAAGATGAACTCCAGGACACAGAACTTAGAAGAACAATCCTAATTTTAACTTCAACAAGTAATTCAAAGAATTTAAATAAAACACCAAGAAACAGCTCAATGAATTTAAGATGAAAGAACTTGAGCAAGTGTTGCTGTCCTAACATCTGACAAAAATAGACTTGAAACTGAAATTAATCAGAAGAGATAAAAGGGGACACTTCATTCCAATCAAGGGAAGAATTAACCACAAAGATATGAATATTTACTCCAAATTACACAATAAAACACTTTAAAGAGAATATGGATATAATACATCAAAAAAATTATACATCGTGACCAAGTTGGCTTTATCCTTGAAATGCAGGGATGTTTCAACATATACAAGTCAATAAATGTAATAAACCACATAAATGGCCTTAAAAACAAAAATCCACGTGATCCATGTGCAAAAAAAACAAAAAAAAAAACCCCAAAAAACAAAAAAACAAAAAAACAAAAAAACAAAAACAAAAACCTTTGACAAAATCCAAAATGCTATCATGAAAAAAGTTCTTGAGAATATAGGGCTAGAGAGAACATATCTCAACACACAAACACACACACACACACACACACACACACACACACACGCACACACATACACGCTACATACAAGAAACATACAGCCAGTGTGATCCTTAAATGAAGAAAATCTTGAAGAAATCACCCTGAAGTCAGGAATGAAACAGGGATGTCCACCATCCCCACACTGTGCTCAAAGAACTAGTTGGAGAAACAAGACAAAACACGCAAGGAAAGGGGAACAAATAGGGAAAATGTGCTCAAATGATCCCTATTTGCAGATGACATGATATTATACATTAGAGATCTCAAAAATTCTACCAGAAAACTTGTAGAAACCATAAAGAAATTCAGCAACACGACAGAATACAGAATCAACTTTCACAAATAAATAGCTTTTCTATATTACACCAACATACAGAGATCATCACCAATACGTTCTCATTCACAATGTACTCAAGAAAATAATGCATGTAGGAATAAACCTAACCAAGGAAGTTGTAATGGTTTGACTAGGTATGCATGCCCCCGTAAATTCATGTGTTCGAATGCTTGGCCCATAGGAAGTGGCACTACAAAGAGGTGTGGCCTTGTTGAAGCATGTGTGATCTTGTGGGAGGAAGTGTGTCACTGTGGGGGCAGGCTTTGAGGTCTCATCTGCTCAAGCTATGCCAAGTGTGGCACACACTCTCCTTCTGTTGCTTGAGATCAAGATGTAGAACTCTCAGCTCCATCTCCCAGCACCATGTCTACCTGGATGCTGCCATGCTTCCTACCATAATAATGGGCATCATGAAACTGTAAACCAGACCCCTGTTAAATGTTTTCCTTTATAAGAATTGCCATGGTCATAGTGCCTCTCTTCACAGCAATAAAACTCTAATTAAAAAGAAGTGAAGGAGCTATATATGATGAAAACTTTAAACCTGTGAACAAAGAGATAAAGACACATAAACATACAGACACACACACAAAGGAAAGACAACCCATGCTCATGGGTCAGTAAAATTAACATTGTGAAAATGACCATTTCCCAGACCAACCAAAATCCCCATCTCATTCTTCACAAAAATAGAAGATGAAAAAATAAATAAATAAAAGATACTAAATTCATATGGAACCACAAATGATCCCAGAAAACCAAAACAACCCTAAGAAAAAAAGAACAATGCTGGAGGGTAACAGTTCCAGATGTTAAGATATATTACACAGCTGTGGTAATAAAGACAATATGGTACTGGTATAAAAACTGACACAGAAGAACCAAACATGAGTACACAGCATTTCAGGCACTTAATAGTTTACAAAGATGCTAAAAACATATGCTGGGGAAAAGCAAGCATCTTCAACAAACAGTGCAAGCATGAAGTTAGACCTGAACCTGTCACTGTCAACATTGGGAACTGGATGCAGGCCCTCCACAGGAGCAGTCAGTGCTCTTAACTGCTGAGCCATCCATTCAATAACCAGTCAGTATTCTATTTCTTGAGAGAACTGTACACTTGTGGTGGTCATTCAAATTTGTGTGTGTGTGTGTACACACACATATATGTTACTTTTTTCTGTTTGTATTTATAGCTGTTCTAGCTTGGTTTTGCTTTGTTTTGTTTTTGTCAACTTGACACTATAGTCTTCTGAGAGAGGGGAACCTCAATTGAGAAAATGCCTCCATAAAATCAGGCTGTAGGCAAGCCTGTACATCATTTTCTTAATTCATGATTAATGTGGAAGGGCCCAGCCCATGGTGGGTGGTACTGTCCTGCTTAGTCATCCTGGGCTCTACAACCAGGATGAGCAAACCATGAGGTGTAAGCCAATAAGCAGCACCCCTCCATGGCCTCTGTATCAGTTCTTGCCTCCAGGTTCCTACCTTGCTTAAGTTCCTGCTATCATGGCTTTCAATATGAACTGTTACACAAAAGTGTGACCAGAAATAAACCTTTTCCTCCTTACATTGCTTCTGGTCATGGTGTTTTGACACAATGATAGTAATCTTAACTAAGACAACAACTTTAAAAATTGTGACAATAAAATGAATGGAAGTAAAAATTACTTCACAATTACCAAATAAGTATCATTTTGTGCGTAGGGGAAATATTTTGAAAGACATTCTAGGCCCTTTTGGCTGGGGCAGACACCTTGCTGGTCTGCTCCCCTTAAAGACACCATATCCTGAGCCATCCGAGAGGAACCACCGCACTCAGAGCAGAGATAAAAACCTTCCTGCACAACTCTATGCCCCAGAGCCACAACTGGGAGCCTGGGGCACTCAGAACTCATCAGCCACCCAAACTCCACCCCTCCAGAATACCACTCCCCTTCTGCCCCTCCCTTGGTCCTGTTGGCTGAGGCAGATTCCTGCTGGTCTGCTCCTGTGACAATACCATATCCTGAGCCATCCTAGAGGAATCACTGCACTTAGAGCAGTGAAGGAACCACTGCACTCAGAGCAGCAGGATTTCAGGATCCCAGAGGCAGCCTGAGTCTCAGGAGTTCTTCCACCCAGGAACTCAGAAGCACAGTATCATAGAGACATTTGGACTCTGAGGAGTTATAACACAAGCAAGATAACTGGAAAGACAGACTCCTGTCAGAGACAGCGGTGCAAGTAGCACTAGAGTTAACCAGATGGTGAAAGGCAAGCGCAAGAACATAAGAGAAACCAAAGTTACCTGGCATCATCACAACCCAGTTCTCCCACCATAGCAAGTCCTGGACATCCCATCACACAGGAAAAGCAGGATTCAGAATTAAAATCGCTTCTCACAATAATGATAGAGGACTTTAAGAAGAACATAAATAACTCCCTTAAAGAAATACAGGAGAACACAGGTAAACAAATAGAAGCCCTTAAAGAGGAAACAAAAAAAATCCCTTAAAGAATTGCAAGAGCTGGGTGGTGGTGGTGCACGCCTTTAATCCCAGCACTTGGGAAGCAGAGGCAGGTGGATTTCTGAGGCCAGCCTGGTCTACCGAGTGAGTTCCAGGACAGCCAGGGCTACACAGAGAAACCCTGTCTTGGAAAAAAAAAATTAAAAAAAAAAAAAAAAAAGAATTGCAAGAAAACACAACTAAACAGATAAAGGAATTAAACAAAACCATTCAGGATCTAAAAATGGAAGTAGAAACAATAAAGAAATCTCGACTGAGTGGGATCACCAGTGGCAGCTCTACACCCAACCTCACAAAACCTAGATGAAACGGGGCTACCAGGAGCTCTAACCCGGGCAGTATCTAAGGTAAGGACTCAGCAGCGCTCGCCCCAAGCAGGGAGTAGCTGGGGCACCCAGGGACCCAGGAATTCACTCCTGGCCTGGAGCACTGGTACCTTCTGGTCTAGGCCTGAGCGTTCAGCAGATCCTGGGAGATAGCTCTGCACCCAATCTCACAGAACCCATAGGAAGCCGGCTCTCAGGAGCTTTAACCCAGGCAGTGTCTTAGGTAAGGAGGCAGCAACACTCACACCAAGTGGAGGGTGGCTGGGGCCCACCAGGACCCAGGGATTCACTCCTGGGCAGGAGTACCGGTTCCTTCCTGTTTGGGCCTGAGCACAGAACAGATCCTCTGTACCCAACCTCGCAAAACACAGAGGTGGCAGGGCGCCCAGGAGTTCTAACCTGGGCAGTATCTCAGGTCAGGAGACAGCAATACTCTACCAAAACAGGGAGTAACCAGGACCCGCAGGGACCCAGGAATTCACTCCTGGCCCAGAGCACTGGTTCCTTCCTGTTTCTGCTTGATCACTGAGCAGATCTTGGACCTCAGCTCTAACCCCAGCAGCAACACCCATCCCAAACGGTTCTGACACAACCAAGATAATAGGAAAGACAAGGCTCCAGTCAGAGACAGCTCAGGTAGCACCAAGGAGATCCAGATGGCTAAAGGTAGGCGCAAGAACACAAGCATCAACAACCCAGGGTACTTGAGTTCATCAGAACCTAGTTCTCCCACCTTAGAAAGTCCTGAATTACCTATATCACCAGGAAAGCAAGAGTCAGATCTAAAATCACTTCTAATGACGATGATAGAAAACTTTAAGAAGGACATAAATAACATCCTCAAAGAAATTGAGGAGAACACAGATAAACAGGTGAAAGCTCTTAAAGAGGAAACACAAAAAAACATTAAAGAATTACAAGAGAACACAACCAAACAGGTGAAGGAATTTAACAAAACCATCCAGGACATAAAAATGGAAGTAGAGACAATTAAGAAATTACAAAGGGAGACTACCAGGGATATAGAAAACCTGGGAAAGAAATCAGGAGTCATAGATGCAAGCATCACCAACAGAATACAAGAGATAGAAGAGAGAATCTCAGGTGCAGAAGATAACATAGAAAATATTAACACAACTGTCAAAGAAAACACAAAATGCAAAAAGTTCTTAACACAAAACATCCAGGAAATTCAGGACACAATGAGAAGACCAAACTTAAGGATAATAGGTATAGAAGAAAGTGAGGATTCCCATCTTAAAGGGCCAATAAATATTTTCAACAAAATTATAGAAGAAAACTTCCCTAATCTAAAGAATGAGATGCCCATAATCATACAAGAAGCCTACAGAACGCCAAATAGACTAGACCAGAAAAGAAATACCTCCCACCACATAATAATCAAAACACAAAATGCACATAACAAAGAAAGAATTTTAAAAGCTGTAAGAGAAAAAGGCCAAGTAACATATAAAGGCAGACCTATCAGAATTACACCAGACTTTTCACCAGAGACTCTAAAAGCTAGAAGATCATGGACAGATGTCATACAGACCCTAAGAGAACATAAATGCCAGCCCAGGATACTATACCCAACAAAACTCTCAATTACCATAGATGGAGAAACCAAGATATTTCATGACAAAACCAAATTTACAAAATATCTTTCTACAAACCCAGCACTACAAAGAATAATAGCAGGAAAGCACTAATACAAGGAGGGCAATTATACCCCAGAAAGAGCAAGAAAGTAAGCCTCTTCCAATAAACCCAAAAGAAAATAACCACACAAACCACACAAACAAGCCTCCACTGTTAACAAAAATAACAGGAAGCAACAATCTCCTCTCCTTAATATCTCTTAACATCAATGGTCTTAATTCCCCAATAAAAAGACATAGGCTAACGTGCTGGTAACGCAAACAGGACCCAACATTTTGCTGCATACAGGAAACCCACCTCAGTAACAAAGACAGACACTACCTTAGAGTAAAAGGCTGGAAAACAATTTTTCAAGCAAATGGTCCTAAGAAACAAGCTAGAGTAGCCATTCTAATATCGAATAAAATCAACTTTCAACTTAAAGCCATCAAAAAGTATAAGGAAGGACATTTCATACTCGTTAAAGGAAAAGTCAACCAACATGAACTCTCAATACTGAACATTTATGCGCCAAATACAAGAGCACCCACTTTCATAAAAGAAACCTTACTAAAGCTCAAAGTACACATTGCACCTCACACAATAACTGTGGGAGACTTCAATACCCCACTCTCAGCAACGGATAGATCAACGAAACAGAAACTAAACAGAGATACAGTTAAACTAACAGAAGTTATGAACCAAATGGACTTAACAAACATTTATAGAACATTTCACCCTAAAACAAAAGAATATACCTTTTTTTCAGCACCTCATGGTACCTTCTCCAAAATAGACCATATAATTGGTCACAAAATGGGCCTCAACAGATATAAAAAAATCGAAATAATCCCCTGCATCCTATCAGATCACCATGGTCTAAGGCTGGTTTTCAATAATGACAAAGACAAGGAAAAGCCCACACTCACATTTGAAATTTGAAATTGAATAATACTCTACTGAATAATAATGTGGTCAGGGAAGAAATAAGGAAAGAAAATAAAGACTTTTTAGAATTTAATGAAAATAAAGACACATCATATCAAAACCTATGGGACACAATGAAAGCAGTGCTAAGAGGAAAACTCATAGCTCTAAGTGCTAACAAAAAGAAACTGGAGAGGGCATACACTAGTAGTTTGACAACACACCTGAAAGCTCTAGAACAAAAAGAAGCAAATGCACCCAAGAGGAGTAGATGGGAGGAAATAATTAAACTCAGGGCTGAAATCAACCAAATAGAAACAAAAAGAACTATACAAAGAATCAATAAAACCAGGAGCTGGTTCTTTGAGAAAATCAACAAGATAGATAAACCCTTAGCCAGACTAATCAGAGGGCAGAGAGACAGTATTCAAATTAATAAAATCAGAACTGAAAAGGGGGACATAACAACAGAACCCGAGGAAATCCAAAAAATCATCAGATCCTACTACAAAGGCCTATACACAACAAAATTGGATAATCTGGATGAAATGGACAATTTTCTAGACAAGTACCAGTTACCAATGTTAAATCGGGAGCAGATAAACCATCTAAACAGTCCCATAACCTTAAAAGAAATAGAAGCAGTCATTAAAAGTCTACCCACCAAAAAAAGTCCAGGACCAGATGGCTTCAGTGCAGAATTCTATCAGACCTTCAAGGAAGACCTAATACCAATTCTTTTCAAACTATTTCACAAAGTAGAAACAGAAGGAACAATACCCAATTCATTCTATGAAGCCACAATCACACTCATACCTAAACCACACAAAGACCCAACAAAGAAAGAGAACTTCAGACCAATCTCCCTAATGAATATCGACACAAAAATACTCAATAAAATTCTCGCAAACAGAATCCAAGAACACATCAAAACAATTATCCATCATGATCAAGTAGGCTTTATTCCAGGAATGCAGGATTGGTTCAATATATGGAAGTCCATCAATGTAATCCACTATATTAATAAACTCAAAGAAAAAAACCACATGATCATCTCACTAGATGCTGAGAAAGCATTTGACAAAATTCAACACCCCTTCATGATAAAAGTTTTGGAAAGATCAGGAATTCAAGGTCCATATCTAAACATTGTGAAAGCAATATACAGAAAACCAGTAGCCAACATCAAACTAAATGGAGAGAAACTTGAAGCAATTTCACTAAATTCAGGGACTAGACAAGGCTGCCCACTCTCCCCCTACCTATTCAATATAGTACTGGAAGTCCTAGCCAGAGCAATTAGGCAACAAAAGGAGGTCAAAGGGATACAAATTGGAAAGGAAGAAGTCAAAATTTCACTATTTGCAGATGATATGATAGTATACTTAAGTGACCCCAAAACTTCAACCAGAGAACTCCTAAACCTAATAAACAACTTTAGTAAAGTGGCTGGGTATAAAATTAATTCAAA
Organism: Rhabdomys pumilio; assembly: GCA_030674055.1. Classification (NCBI taxonomy): domain Eukaryota; kingdom Metazoa; phylum Chordata; class Mammalia; order Rodentia; family Muridae; genus Rhabdomys; species Rhabdomys pumilio. The sequence goes on along the minus strand of JANHMN010000001.1, from coordinate 136,487,677 downwards.
CAAATCAGTAGCCTTCCTCTACTCAAAAGATAAACTGGCTGAGAAAGAAATTATGGAAGCGACACCCTTTACTATAGTCACAAATAATATAAAATACCTTGGTGTGAATCTAACCAAGCAAGTAAAAGACCTGTATGACAAAAACTTCAAGCCCCTGAAGAAAGAAATCAAAACAGATCTCAGAAGATGGAAAGATCTCCCATGCTCATGGATTGGAAGGATTAATATAGTAAAAATAGCCATCTTGCCGAAAGCAATCTACAGATTTAATGCAATCCCCATCAAAATTCCTACTCAGTTCTTCATAGAGATAGAAAGAGCAATTCTAAAATTTATTTGGAATAACAAAAAACCCAGGATAGCGAAAACTACTCTCAGCGATAAAAGAACTTCTGGGGGAATTACCATCCCTGATTTCAAGCTATACTACAAAGCAATAGTGTTAAAAACTGCATGGTATTGGAACAGAGACTGGTAGGAAGACCAATGGAATAGAATTGAAGACCACACACACCTATGGTCACTTGATCTTCAACAAAGGAGCTAAAACCATCCAGTGGAAAAAAGACAGCATTTTCAACAAATGGTGCTGGTCCAACTGGAGGTCAGCATGTAGAAGAATGCAAATTGATCCATACTTATCTCCTTGTACAAAGCTCAACTCCAAGTGGATCAAGGATCTCCACATAAAACCAGCTACATTGAAACTAATAGAAGAGAAAATAGGGAAAAGCCTTGAACACATGGGCATAGGGGACAAGTTCCTGAACAGAACACCAATGGCTTTCTCTCTTAGATCAAGAATTGACAAATGGGACCTCATCAAACTGCAAAGCTTCTGTAAAGCAAAGGACACATTCAATAGGACAAAGTGGCAACCAATGGATTGGGAAAAGATCTTTACCAATCCTACAACTGATAGAGGGCTAATATCCAAGGTATACAAAGAACTGAAGAAATTAGACTCTAGACTATCAAATAACCCTATTAAAAAATGGGGTACAGAGCTGAACAAAGAATTCTCAACTGAAGAATCTCAAATGGTTGAGAAGCACCTAAAGAAGTGTTCAACATCCCTAGCCATCAGGGAAATGCAAATGAAAATAACACTGAGATTTCACCTCACACCAGTCAGAATGGCTAAGATTGAAAACACAGGTGACAGCAGACGCTAGCGAGGATGTGGAGAAAGAGGAACACTCCTCCATTGTTGGTGGGATTGTAAGCTGGTACAACCATTATGGAAATCAGTCTGGCGGTACCTCAGAAAATTGAACATAGTATTACCTGAGGATCCAGCTATACCACTCCTGGGCATATACCCAAAAGATGTCTCAACATACAACAGGGACACATGCTCCACTATGTTCATAGCAGCCTTATTTATAATAGCCAGAAGTTGGAAAGAACCCAGATGTCCTTCAACAGAGGAATGGATACAGAAAATGTGGTATATTTACACAATGGAGTACTACTCACTATTAAAAACAATGAGTTCATGAAATTCTTAGGCAAATGGATGGAGCTTGAGAATATCATCCTGAGTGAGATAACCCAATCACAAAAGATCATACATGCACTCACTGATAAGTGGATATTAGCCCAAAAGCTCACAATATCTAAGACACAATGCGTAGACACATGTGGGTGCTCTGGTTTTATTTTAGAAGGAGTAGCAAAATACTCAACCAGAGCTCCCAGGGGCTAAAACTCCAGCCTAAGAACATAAAGAGGGGAACTCATGGCTCCACTTGTATAGGTAACTGAGGGTAGCCTCATTAGGCAACAGTAGAAGTGGAGGGCCATGGTCCCCGAAAGTTTGAATCCCTAGTGTTAGGGAATGTGAGAGCAGGGAGATGGGATTGGGAGAATGATGGGAGCACATCCTCATAAAAATTGGAAGAGGGGGTATGAGAAAGGGTTTTGGGGGAGAAAGGAAGAGGAGATAATAGTGAAAGGTAAATACATAAAATATCCAATAAAAAAGAAATAACAGATAATTGGTCTGGCAAAAAAAAAAAAAGAAAGAAAGAAAGATAGTTTACTTATTTCAAACGATTTTCAAAAGTTTCTAGGAGACACTTATTGATTAAGATCTTATTTTAAGCTCTTCACAAAAGAATTTATGTCTCTGTTTAATAATCTTAAGAGAGATGCAAATCTTAATTTCCTTCAACAATTAATTGACAAAAGAGGAGTAATTTTACAAAAAGTAGAAGCTCTCACTAATTGATATATTAGATAGATTGATTAATTGTTGGCTGTTTTATAATAGTCCTTTGATAAAAGAGATTATTAATAATGAATTATATTTCTTTAAATAGTGTCTTTATGACTCTTTGAGGATGGAAGGAGTATGCCTTGTTTACTCTTAACTTTCTAAAACTGAAAACTCACAGCAAATCTGCCGCTGATTGCCTCTGGCATCGCTGAGACCAATAAAAACTATGCCACAACTATGTGGAAGGACCTTTTCACCCTTAAATGGAATGGCCAGGACTCAGTTCCTATATGGGGCCGAGGATTGATATGACTGTTTAATACCACAGAAGGCACAACTAAATGGCCACCAAAAAGATTAATGAATTAAATAGATACCTCCCCCAAACCAGGCCCAATTATAAATAAGATGAATAATAATTGTCATCCAGGGAAGAGAAGTTTCCCTGAGAATTCCTTTCTTTTTTCTCTTCCAGGTAAAAATTAATCACCTGTGATGTCTGCTATTAGGAGTTCTAATCCTGATGCTGGCCTCTGGACTTATACTACTCAGACCTCCAATGGGCCTTTGACAAGGACATCAAACAGCTGTAGATTGACATCACTAATCTGAAGAAATCCCTCATTTCGCTGTTTGATGCGATCCCCAAAAATTCCAAAGGACTTTATTGGACCTGATTTTCTCTTTTACAATAGAAAAGACTGTAAACAGCTCTAGACTGTGTACAGCCCTTAAAGAAGAATGCTGCTTTTACATAGACAAAACAGGGATGATTAAAGAGAGCATGAAAAAGGCCAGAAATAGTCTTGAGAAAAGACAGAGAGAGAAAGAGAAAAAGGAGAGCTTGTACAAGAATTGGTCTTCAACCTCTCCATGATTGTTAACCCTACTTCCTTCCATCTTGGGATTATTAATTGGGTTATTTTTGCTTATTTCCTTTGGTCCCTGAGCCTTAAATAGGCTGACTAACTTTGTGAAACAACAGACAGATAATCTGATAGCAAAATCTATTCAGATACATTATCATATGTTAGCTTTGGAGGACCACAAGACTCTAGATGAGGTTGTTTCTCTATCCAGGGTGTTCCTAAGTCCCATCTCCACCCATCCTAAAAGAGGGGGCTTCCACTCCTAGACCAAGCAGAGAGGGGCCACCCAGAACCCCCTCTGTCTGGCAATCTGAATTCTTGCTGAGGCTGTGAGGGTAAGCACTGCAAGGGAATATAAATAAAAGTTAAAAATATGTTTCTGGGTTCCCTGAGGGACAAGCCTGACTGCATAGGGGTAGATGTCAAAAGTATTCCCTCTCCAGGAAAAAGACATCAGGACAGGTATGGCCCTTATGCCTCACTGGACAACGACAGGAGGACTGGAGCCATTACAATGTCCCCTTTAATTACTGGAGGTCAGGCCTCTATCCCCGCCTTGGCAAGATTAGAATCGCCACAGCCCTTCTATACTTGGAGAAGGGAGGAGATGTCAGGGGCAGCCCTGCTTATACACTGAAGGCCTAAAATCAGCCATAAGCCTAAAATCAGCAATAGGCCAGACATATATGCCTGCTAACACAAAGACTTGGGTCTCTATGGAAAAACACTGAAACAGAGGGCTATAAACTATTGTAAACAGGCAGCTTTTGTTGAAATCTACCAGCCTGAGTAGTCATAAACCTTGTAAATAGGCAGCCTTTGGCAGATAGTACCAAATTAGATTATGACAAGGGAATCATAAGAAGAGTCATAGTGACCTGACCCCTGAACCTTCACCCAGATGATACCCTGTTCTGAAAGATATCTGTACTCCCCCTGAACATCTATGTTCCTGTGTCATCCCCTTCCCCACATTCTGCATTTTTGTGTTTATAACCCCTGTGTTAAAAAGTAAAAATTATGATTTGATAAAAAACAAACAAACAAAAAATTAACACATAGTGTACCCCTGGTTCTGCTGACTTAGTTCCTGACAATCTATTTTCTTGTTCTCAGAAATACTTTGAATTATAAAACGTTATTGTGGTTTGTGTTAGTATGCTGGGTGAAATAATTTTTTTATTGATCTTATTTTGAACTTCAAAGTTTGTAGTGAGTTGAGGTGTCCTTCAACATGGTTGTAAGTCATATTTGCTTTCATACTGTGAAGTGCTGGTTGGTCTGTTGAACATTTTTAAAAACTGGATTCCTTTTTGAGAATTTCATATATGAACACTGTATTTACCTAACTTTCCCCTTTCTCTCCTTCCTCCCACTCTTCCCAACCCCCCCCTTACTTTTTGAATGCATTTTATTGTTTGATTATCATTTATATGTGTATGTATATATGTATGCATGTATGGGTATATGTGTTTATACAAATATTGATAAATAAAGTGTAAAAAAAAAATCTCAAAGGGAGATAATCCTGGAGATAGAAAACCTAGGAAAGAGATCAGAAGTCATAGACACAAGCAACACCAACAGAATACAAGAGATAGAAGAGAGAATCTCAGGTGCAGAAGATACCATGGAAAACATTGACACAACTGTCAAAAAAATGCAAAATGCAAAAAGCTCCTAACCCAAAACATCCAGGAAATCCAGGACACAATGAGAAGACCAAACCTAAGAATAATAGGTATAGATGAGAGTGAAGATTCCCAAGATACAACTCACAGACCACATGAAGCTCAAAAAGAAGGAAGACCAAAGTGTGGGTGCTTCAGTCCTTCTTAGAAGGAGTAACAAAATATTCATGGGAGCAAATATGGAGACAAAGCGTGGGACAGAAACTGAAGGAGGGGTCATCTGAAGACTGTCTCACCTGGGTACCCATCCATTGTGCAGTCACCAAAGGTAGACACTGATATGGATGCCAGGAAGTGCATGGTGACAGGAGCCTGATATAGCTGTCTCCTTAGAGGTCTGTCAGAACCTGACATAGACAGATGTGGATGCTCACAGCTAACCATCGATCATGGAGCTCCCAATGGAGGAGTGAGAGAGAAGACTGAAGGAGCTGAAAGGGTTTGTGGCCCCATGAGGAGAGCAACAATACCAACCAACCAGAGCTCCCAGGGTCTAAACCACCAGCCTGGAAGCACACAGGGAGAGACCCATGGCTCCAGCTGTATATGTAGGGAAGGATGGCCTTGTTGGGCATAGGTGGGAGAGGAAATCCTTGGTCTAGTGAAGGCTGGATGCCCCAGTGTGGGGTAATTCGTGAGTGGGGAGGTGGCAGTGGGTGGGTGGGGGCACATCCTCAAAGAAGCAGGAGGAGGTGGATGGGATAGGGAGTTCCTAGATGGGAGGGAAATGGGGAAAGGGGATAAAATCTGAAATGTAAATATAATATCCAATTTTTTAAAAAGAAAGATATTCTAAGCCAGTAACTTCCAGGAAACACAGATACACACACACACACACACACACACACACACACACACACACACACACACCTCAATATCATAAGCAATGTATTAGCAAAAGCTAAATGCCTTTGAAAGAGGAACTCTTGCTTCTGTGAACAGAGGTTCCATTGCCACACTGAATAACAGCTGTATCTATTTTCTACCCGTTCAAATAAAAGATATCATATGATGTTATCATAATTAACAGAAAGTGGCTTTGTTAAATACACATAATTGCCTCACATACCTAACAAATATTTCCTGAGTGTTCATTGCCAATGAGATCTGCTATAAGCACTAGGAGGACACAGGGAACAGATGAAACTCCCTGACCATATGGAGCTTGTTTGTCAGCTGAACAAAGACAGTAAGTAAAATTCAGGTTGTTCTAAAAAAAAAGGGGGGGGGGGATAGAAATGGGATCAAGTTACGAAGGCCATGAACACCAAGTGAACACCATGTGAGCACCACTGTAACAGTTCTGGTTTTCCCAAGTGACCACTCACAGCATCAGAGATTGCTGTGACATAACTTTAACTTGATTGGGCTAGGCACCCTATCCCAGATGATATAAGTACTGGGCTAAAAGTAGGAAGACCAGTTTGGGAGGCTAATTGATAATCTAGACAAAAGCCTCTGCAGCTGCCTGGAAGCAGGTAGTAACTGGAATAGTAACACAAGATCAGATCCAGACATGTTTCTGTTTTGCTAGTGAGTTAGATATGAGCAATAACAGAAAGGAAACAGCCAACTTAATCCGGTGGTTTAATTCCATCAATATTTATTTATTTATTTATTTATTTATTTATTCATTTATTTATTGCCACAAAGTGGACTAGTCTGGTGGTTTCAGTATGCCCTGGCTTACGCAGGCCAAATTGGTAAGCTCCAGACTCAGTGAGAGGTCCTTTCTCAAAACAGTAAGATAACAAATGATTGGGAAAGGCCCACATGTAGAAACAAGCAAATACATACACAAAGACATACACATATGTGCAGGCGAGGGCACACACACACACTGACACAGAGGAGAAGAGAAAGAAGGAAAAGGGAAGGGAAGAGAGAAAAAGAAACAGGGGGTGGGGGAGAAGAGGGCAGGGAAAGGAGAGGGAGAAACAGAAAGCTATGCTTCTGAGTCAAAAAGTAAAGACAGAAGACCAGCTCATCCAAGGGAGTCCATGAGGAGTTACACAGTCACTGGAGTACAGACTCTTCAGAGACTATGAGAATGCCCAGTGTTAAGGGCAGATTTTTTTTTGGCTGGAGTCAGAAAAAGGCTTTTTTGGCTTTTCCCAGAAAAAGGGAGAAAGGAGGCAGCAAAAGAAAAAGAAAACTGCCTTTCTGAGACCTCAGAAAACACACAAGCTTACTGGGAATGGTCTACTAAGGAAGGGATACATAAATACATCTCATTAAGGCTTATTTATTTATTTACTTATTTTTAGGTTTGAGGTAGGGTCTTGTGTAACCCAAGCTTCCCTCAAACTCGCTATGAGGATGACTTTACACTTCTCCTCAGGTCTCTACCTCCCAGTGCTAGAATGACAGGCACACACCACAAAATGGGCTTGCCAAGCACCCTACTGTATATACCTCAGGTTCCTCCCGTCTTAGGTCTTGGTTGTTTCTTTCTGCCTTCTGGCTTCAGTTTTTTTCTCTTCAGGTTGCAAAATAGAATTTAGTCCTAAGCACTGTCTCAACCTGACCCATGCAGGTGAAGTTCCTGCTGTCTTCATCAAACCATGGACCATGTCATTTGCAAAAGGAGTTACTGGCATTAACCATACCATGGCATTTGTAGCATAGGCTGACACCACCAATTTGTATTCATGTTTCTAAAGGGTTTCCAGATATCTACTGTAGGCATCAGAATGGATCTTACTGTCACAGAGCATGCAGTTTCTATCAGAGTAAGGAAACAGGTATCTGCTATGTCCCAAATTGGTGCCTGCAAAGCAGCTGGTATGAAATGGCCCTTTATCTCTCTCTGCCTATCACCAGGGAAGTCTACAAAAAACAAGAATCTGTGCATGTCCCATGTTGATTCAAGTAGGGTTACAATTTTTTGTTGTTGTTGTTGAGTCTAGCATAGTACCTTGGCTTTTGTGGGTGCCAAACAAACAGGATAATATTTAACAAAGATCTATCCCAGCACAAGCAAGAAACAATGTACAAATGAAAATGCGTCGCATCTAGGAAGCCAGGCAGGGAGGATAACCAGTGGCAGAAAACCAAGCCTTAATGTTGAAAAAGCCTTTCCCAGGACCCTTCAACTAACTGTACACCTAAATAGGGAACAGCAGCTAAAGTAGAGGTCTCAGCGACTGGCCACCCTTCTGCAGCTGTGGTCCAACCAAAGCCAAGTTTACTTGAGGCCGTTTTCACAGCCAGGCAGAATACTGAAGCGAGGTAAACCGAGACTCTAGAGGTCTCGAGGGCGGGACTGTACTCGGGCTGGGAGGGAAAGGAACCTTGTTCTGAGGCGTGGTCTCTCCCCTAAACCGCCCACCTCAGCTTCCTGTCTGGGCCCGGCAGCCTCACCCCTAATCCATCCACCAGCCCGTAGCTCTGTCCTGCGGCCGGCAAGTTTGTTTCCAAGGAACTAAAACAGCTCTTTAAACCAACCCGCTCGCCAGCGGGGTTGCTCCGGTACGCAGGCGCACCCGAGGTGAGGCATGCCGGGAAGTGTAGTTTTCCCGGCCCAGCAGGGCCCTCCTCATGGGGAGGGACCCTGACCGGAATCCCTCAGAGCTCCGGAAAACGCGAGGGCACGTGACCCGGATGACGCCAAGCTCCATTGTGCTCCCAGCAGAGCACGCTGGGAAACGTAGTTGCTGCCCTCTCCTCACTTGTGTTGGCTTTGCCTTGATTACTAAGCGCACCCTGCAGAAAGGGAGAAGAATCCAAGATCAGATGTTTTCAGTTGTTGGAGGACCAGAGGATCAAATAACGTCTGAACTATGAGAAACTAACAAATTTTTATTAGTGAGCACAAGAATGTAAAAATCAGCTCGTTCATGTCAAAAGAATCCACTGGATCCTCTTTCATGATAATCAGGTAGTGAGTAAACCACACAAAAGCTACTCTCTAGTCTCTTCAGCATAATTTATGATACCTTGTTGACAGGTAAATGAAGACAGAAAAGAGGGAGGAAGGAAGGGAAGGGAGGGAAGGGAAGGTGATTAAAAGGGGTCATGTTTCTCAGTTTTGCCTTAACTATAGTGAAGACCTTGATATTCATCTTCACTTGGCAATTAAAGCTCTTCCTTCTGGCAGAGGGCGTCAGCTCTCTAATAAAGCTAGTCAAGTCTGAGAGTTCTCACTTGCTTAGCAGGTGTCTTGACAGAAACACTATTCTGAATCTTGTTATGACTGAGGCCTCCTGAGCTGGGGAGAATGCTTGCCCATCAAGCCACAGCTGTGAAGACTGTGAATGACCCATGAAAAGAAATGCCATAGTTCAAATAAAACTTTAAACATAAAAATGAAAACGCATTTTTAAAGCATCAGTGCAAAAAAGCTGTTAATTTTCAGTGTATATATGATTTCTCTTTCAGCTACCAAGATTTTTTTTCCCTGTGGAACAGATGAACACATGTATGCACTCCACAGAAAACTCTTAGGCTTTGGTGAGATGAGAAAATTCACGTTCTCAAGTCTGTTAGTCACTAGTCAAAGAGCTAAATTAAAGAAATTTGGTGCCTTTCACTTCTTGTGTCTATCACCTGGTAAGTAAGAATTTAAGTGAAACTATTGCAAAGTCATAGAAATGGATTAAATGGACTTCAGCTATTTGGATACAGGAATTTTGCCACTTTAAAAGTTTGTAAAAATTATTTATTACCCCCTACTTTGTGAGGGGCAGGGAGTGGTGTTTTCTCATAGAGAAGTCAGAGGACAAGCCAATCCTTTTCTTCAATTACCTGGGGCCTGAGAATTGAACTCAAGTCACTGGGCTTTGCAGCCAAAGTGCTGAGCCATCTAGCTAACCCTGACTAAGTACAATGCCTGGTACATGTAGGCATGGAAAGTTCCTTAAAGTGAGTGGATAACCTGGTGAGTTTTAAATGGTTTTCCTAACAATAGTTTCACAATAGAATGAAACTACTGTTCTTTTCTTTTGACTACATAATTTTTTATTGTAGGTCAGGAGAAGCCATCTGCTTTCTTCCAGAGATACTGATCTGACATCATTACAGTCACAAAAATGGCAGCAAGGCTCCCTGCCACAGTTTCTTCAGATTGAGTTGTATTCTTTGGACAAAGAAATTGAGACAGTGGAAGACTAAGAATGGCAAACTCATCTGTCAGTCATCATTCATACAGGCTATCTAGATTTTTTTGGTGAGTATCAATGTTGGGTGTAGAGAGACATTAGGACTTAGAGGAGCCTTTGACTTAACCAGGGAATCAGTCCTAGACTACAAATATAGAGCAGTTAGTTGGCCAACAGTAATAGTGATCCTTACAACGGCTTTGTCCCCCGTTCCACCAATTAAGTTTGTGGTCAGGGAGGTTTTCATTTTGTTCTTAAAGTAATCGTTATAGTAACATTGCTCCAGCTGTTTTACATTTTCTGAGACTGAAGTACTTCCTTAGTCTCAGTAGACTGATACATAGTAACTTAAAGGAAGAAACCGGGGTTTTGTGAAATGACTCAGCAGCTCAGAATGCCTTCTGCAAAGCCTGATGACCTGAGTTCGAACCCCAGGCCCCACTCAGTGGAAGGAGAAAACCAACTCCAGCAAGTTGTCTTCTGATGTCCACATGCACACTGTGGTCCATATGTGACCTTCCCTGTATTTAAAGAAAATCAACTAATAAATGTATTTAAAAGGGAGGTACTCACATACATCAACTGCCTTAATATTTCTGAATGAATAAAACACAGTATCATTGTGAAGTCTTTGGTTGTTTGCATATGATATTTAATTATTTTATTACTGGAAATATTTTTTTCTCTATTCAATTTCTTTGCACCTTAAAATGTCAGTTGAACACAGCTATATGCTTTGTTTTTTCTGTTTTTTGATTCTTCCTTTAGGATCACTGGCTGTGTTCATCTCTGCCAGAACTACAGTGCTTCTGGTTAGCGTAGAGCAAAGTTGATTTTGAAATAAGGATGTGCATGAAGATCGTTCCTAGTATTCATGAGAGATGTGGTCCCAGACCCTGACAAATATCAAAACATAATGTTCAAGTACCTGTTATAGATAACATGTCCATACTTTCCCATATATCGCAAGTCTTCTTTAGACTACTTATAATACCACATGTAATTGAATGCTATGTAAATCATTGTTATGCTGTATTATTCAGGAAATAATGACACAAGATCTATAAATATTTATTCCAGGTATATTTCTAAATCTGTAGGTGTGGAACCCATTTCATAGCTCCATTGGCTATGCAGAAGGCCAAATATATGGTCTTGTAGTTTTGTTCTCTTCCAATTTATGTGCCTGTGTTAGTTTATCAGTGGATACTGCTGATAAAAATTATTCATGGCTTAAGGTCAGTATTTTCATCTTGGTCAAGCTTCAAAATTGACTTATATAGTTTGATCAGGCTGGCCCTTCTTGTCCTGGGACTACTTTATTCCTGCCCATTTTGATAAACTTGCCTTTAACAATATCAACATGTTGGCAGCCAAAATACATGGCTTGAAACTTAAAATGGACCCCCACACAAAAGCCATTAATTTAACAGACTGACAGTCAATGATGGGTAAGATTCCACACAGAGCCTTACCAACCTAAGACATAAATGCATTGCTTTGGATAATACATTTTAATGATGGTTAAGGAAGGCATTCTTGTCAGAACAACCTAAGACATACATAGGCTTGTTTATGAAATAAAAAAGGGGGAGATGTAGAGAGCTTTTGGTGTCGCTTCTAGGAAATTGGCAAGAATATTTGACATTGGGATGGGACAAAGAAATAGGCTCAAGGAAAATACAGTTGAGGAATGTATTTCTTGTGTCTTGATCATCTTGATAAGTCCCTGAATATAGTGGTCACTGGACTTTTATGCCTTGTTTGTTCCTTGACCAAGAACTGACCCTATTGTTTCCATATACTTAGAATGGTATAAAAGTAGCTTGGGAAAAAAATGAACTTGCTTCAGTGCTTGCTGGAATCATGCTATAGTGTTGTCTAACTGTCTGTTTTCTTTCATCATCACTCCCTCCCTTGAGACCTTGTTGACTGACTGAGCGGGCTTGGTCACCTATGTTAGTTTCTTTATTACTCTCAAAAAAAATTTCAAACAATTGGTTGATGCCAACAAAATTTCCCTAGAACTTTGGTAGGGATTATGTTACATCTATATACCAAATTGAAAAGAATTTAATCTTAACATTGAGTTTTGCCATCATGTGTATGATATACCTCTCCTCTTGAAGTCATCTTTGAATTTTGAAATCAGTGATTTTTAGTTTTCAACATATACTCTCTTCTCTTAGATTTATATCTAAACTTTTATTTTAAAGCATGTTTTTCATATCTAATTCAATGGTTGCTAATCAGAGAAAAGGCACCATATTTTATAACCTTTTGCTTTGTGGCTTTCCCAAACTCCTTTACCAATATTAGGGATTTTATATTCTTTGGGATTTCCTATGTTGTAGAATTTTATAATCTGCAGCTATGCTCTTTTGCTTGTATTTTATGTCCCCCCCCCAAACCCCCACTCCCCTTTCCCAATTGCAAGGATTTAGTGAGCCAGCTAGGATCTTGGCTGTGTTGCCAAAAAACAGCAATGGAAAGATTCTTTTGCAGGAATGCTTTTTTATTTCTGTTCCAGTCTCTGTTGAGGTTTTATCTTTTACTGTCTATTGTAGTGCTAAGTGCTGGTCCCCAAGACCAGGAGTCCACATGTGTCTCCTGGGACCCTCTCCCACGTTAATTCTGATTGGTGAATAAAGATGCTGACAGCCAGTAGTTGGGCAGAAGAGATATAGGTGGGGTTGAGGTTTGGGGAATTAGAGAAAAAGGGAGAGAGACACCTTCAATGAAGAGCAATATGCAGAGGGAAGAAGGAGAGCTGCCATGGGCTAATGGACAGGAGAACATGGTCCAGAGGCTGCCCAACTGGGTTAAGAGCAGCCAAGATGAAATATAACAAATAGCAAGTGATAACTTGGGGTTATTTATAGGAAAGAAGATTCTAACAGCATGGAGTGTAGGAGCTGCCCAACTCTTGTGCTGCCTAGGGCTATTTAAAAATATAAAGGCTGTGTGTGTCTTTTATCCAGGAACATAAATTGTCTAAGGCAGGTAGAAACTACAGGCTCAGATTTTTAATATTTTTTTCACTACAAATCTTGTTTGTCATTGGTCTGTTTAGGGGTCTATCAACAATCTATCATTGTTATGCGTTATCACCTACTAAATAATGAGAAAAGGTATATTTTTATTCATGAGAGATCAAGCAGTTTCCAGACCCTCACAGATATCAAAAAACACAAAAATGTTCAAGTCCCTGTTATATTGTATACCAAGTCCCTGTTATACTTTTATATAAACTACTTTCATTCTCTCATGTATATGCCTATTTTGAGACCAACTCTCACTAAGTGGCTAGGCTGGCTTGTTGGCCTGTTGGTTTAAATTTGGTGATCTGGGTGAATATAGGAATTCAACTTTGTCTTTTAGGTTTCACAGCTTAATGAAGAACAGATTTTTAAAAAGCATTTCCATATAATAGTCAGAATTTCTTTGGCATCTGTTGTAATGTTTCTCTGTTCATTTCTGATTTCATTAATTTTGGTCATCCCTTTCTTTCTTTTGGTTAGTTGGGCCAAGGATCTGTCAATCTTGTTTATCTTCTTATTTATATATCCACATATGTGCAGAACAACAAATAATGAGAAAAGGAGCCATGATTTTGAAAGAGAGCAAGGATGAATATATGGGACAGTTTGGAGTGAGAAATGATGCAATAATTACAATCTCAAAAAATGAAATAAAGAATAAAGATATATTATATGAAATTCTCAAAGAATAAATAAAAATTGTTAGGGTTTGGTTTGGTGCTGCTATGTATTCAAATGCTATATACTGGCCCATCTGCTTGCAGTCCCTGGAGCACATTCTCATGTACAAAAAGTGATGCTGTGTAAACTTTGCTTGCCAATCTTCTCTGACTGGTTAAATTAAAAAAAAAAAAAAAAAAAAAAAGCTATAGCCAATTGCTGGGGAGAAAAGAGGTAGGCAGACCAGGCTGGGGGTCACAGGTAGGGACCATAAGGAGAGAGGAAGAAGGAGGAAGAAGGAGAGAAAGAAGAAAGAACTGTCTAAGAGAACAGGAGGTCTCTATTAGATATAATGAACCAGGAGTACATAGTGGAGAAAAATGCCCTCTAAGAACAAACTGCTGGAGTAGAAATAACCTCACACAGCAAATACTTGGGGAACTCAGCAGGGAATAGACAGTTTAGTGCAGAAAAATAGATTAAGGATAATTTGCCCAGTAATTATACTGAAGCTGATTAAATAAATGCAGTAAGTCTCAGTCTCAATTCTTGGGGTGGGGGGTGTGGCTGGCTGGATCAAATGAAGAACTGACAGAGTATTAAACATTTAAAGCAACAACAAAAAAATAACAGTATGTAAATTTTTTTTAAAGTGTATCATAGTAGTAACTATGATGTTAGTTGAAATGGTTTTTGTCCTTCCAGGCACTAATCCGGGCTTCATACAAGCTAGTCAGTCCTCTACCACTAAGCCCCTTTAAATGTTAGGTTTTGGGGCCAGCTCTCCATGAGTTGCCCAGGCTGGCTTTGCACTTAAGAACCTTCTGTTTCTGCCTCCCAACACACTGGGGTAATACATGGATTATATCAAATAATGGTACAAGTGTTGAAGTATAATATTTATAAAGTCGTTACTTAGAATTCAATGCTGAAGTAAATTTTTATCATATCTGCAATCAAAACATTGGTTTATTTGTAAAAATTAAATTTTTTTGTGGAATAATAATAAAAAAAAACCTTACAGTTCAACTCTGCAGGTCTTCTGTTTTTCTCTTGATGGTTGGATTTTTGGTTGGCTGATTATTTTGTTTTAACTTTTGATTTTGTTTTGTTTGTTTGTTTGTTTTCTTTGATATAGTTTTACCATGTAACTTCTGTTAGTGTGGAACTCTCTGTGTTAATCAAGCTATCCTTGAACACACAGAGATCCACCTGCCTCTGTTTCCTGAATGCTGATATTAAAGGCATGTGCCATCACTCCCAACTATGTCTCTCTCAAAATCACATGAAATTGTTCGAGCATTCATATGTATCTTGAATAATTGGTTTGATAAGTTAATTGTAGCTAGTGAAATGAGCAAAGTATTCCTGAAAGAATATGTCATGTTATAGTACTAAAAGATTAATCCAGTTCTTCAAAAGTCAGGACTCCAATATAAACTACAGACCAATGCTATGGGAATGTGTCTCATGCACTGTGTGTGGCAAGGCACTCAGCACTCAGGAGGCTGACAGAGAAAGGGTCAGAAGTTCCCAGACATCTTTTGTTATGTAGAAAATTTAAGACCAACCTGGGCTACATGAGGCTCTGTTTAAAAAAAAAAAAAATGTCTCATCAAAAATGTAAAAAATTATAGATAGGTGAAAAAAATGGGAAATGAAAATATTTCTCCTTGACATTAAGTTTAAAACAATTCGTTTATCTTGGAATCTGTCCTTTCATTTTAAAGGTTCTTTGATTCCTGTTTAGATTTCATCTAGTTTATATAGTACCTTAGTATATGTCATTAGTAATACCATGCACATAATATAATATATATTTACATTGAATTGGAAATGCGACTTGTTTAGCTTGATGAAAGAATTACAGATTACTGAAATCTTGGGAAACCCTTTAATAACATTATATGAAAAAGTGAAATTATTTTTCCTTTTTGCCTCAACAATTACAAAATGTTCACATTCACATTATTATGTTCATTCCCTACATCAAGGTACACAGAAGATTCAATAATATAGTGAACTAACAAAGCCTATTAACAATAAAATCAAATTTCTACATTATCTCTGAAGAGTATTTTGTCTCTTGAAATGTGTGAAAGTTGGTTGGCTTCATTTTCAACACCCACATATACTTCCTGGAAAGCACCTTGGATGAAAACAACTGTTCATGGAAAACTGTCTTTCTAGCTATGGTACTACCTGGAAAAACTATTCTTGTATAAAAAAAAAAAAGCATTTGGATAAGTTCAGATGGAATACTCTCATACTACAATGAAAAACAAAGCAAAACAGGTTCTTATCTTCCTTACTTTAAAATGCAGAGTTATGGACTATAAACATACATTATTATGAAAGAATAGTCCAGTCTCTACTACTTTTAGTTGTATTTTTTTGGTCAGATGCAATGATTAACCTTGATTTTCCATCTGGAGTTAGATTGAAAAATGCTTCAGGGATGCTAATACTGTACACATCTAGGTGTATCTAGGAGGACACTTCTAGAGTGTATTCATTATCAAAGGAGAAGGCAAGACACCACCACCAAATGTAGGTGGTCCCATTCCCTAAAGTGAAAGATCCCCATAGGAGACCCCCACTCAAATCCAGATTAGCGCGCACCCAAAGACACATGAGAGACCTGCTTAATGCAATAGCAAAAGGTAGTTTAATGCAAGGGCCCTTGGGTCGAAACCCATCCCATGCAGGAGACAAGAGATTTCAATCCCCAACCCCAGAGGCTTGGGCTATTTATGGGTAGGGGTAGGGAAAAGCGGGAAAGTTTGGCGCGGTTACACACGATTGGTTATTTCAAATATCAGCAACTTGGAGAGGTGGCTACGTGTAAGCTGGCAGGATGACTAGTTATTTTGACCATGAAACCCTGGACCTCCCAGAAAGGGAGAGAGAGAGAAGTAAACACTGGATGGCCCATTACTCACTTGGGTTAGTTTGGATTTGTCTGGGGCATGCCTTTTTAATTTTTCTTTTGGTCACCTTGTCTGTTTCAAGCTGTTTTCAAATTTTATTTTCACAAAAGGATAGGAGCCCTGGGGAAATAAGGAGAAACCCCACTGATACAGACAGTTATTTTCTTTGTTCCCCCTCCCACTTTGCCTCTCTGCTCCAAGATGTGAACCACTCAGGTCAGTTATACTCTTCCCACCTTGATGAACTGAAAATTCTAAAATTGTGAATCTAAATCATTCCTTTAAGTTTTTTTTTTTCCTCAGGGGGCTGGGGTATTTGGTCATAGCAATGAAAAGCTATCTGATACAACAAGGTCATTAAACCTTTTGTGTCTTGATTTCCGTATTTGCAGCACAAAGTATTAAATAGGGCCTGCTTACCTGTTAAAGTTGCTTGCCACCAAGCCTGCATCCCTGGGACTCAGTAGAAGAAAATTATCTAATTTCAACTTATCGTCCTCTGATTTCTCCATGAGGCTAATAATGGTATGAGTGTTCTGATACCTGCAATAGCTAAGTAAAAAGTAGTGTTTAAAGGATTGAGTAAATCAATAAAATCTTTGGCAATTATCCATAAGAAAATATCCATGTCTATATGATTTGTGAAAAAAAGCACTGGATGCCTTTCTTCTGTATATTTGTATAGAGAGCAACCTTTGGAATAAATAGAGGTAGTTCCTTCCTTTGGCAGGCTTGTTTACCAGTTATAAAAGACTCGTATTCTCTAGGATCAGAGAGCCATACCTAAAATACATTCCATCACATATGT
Organism: Rhabdomys pumilio; assembly: GCA_030674055.1. Lineage (NCBI taxonomy): Eukaryota > Metazoa > Chordata > Mammalia > Rodentia > Muridae > Rhabdomys > Rhabdomys pumilio. The sequence continues at coordinate 136,470,358 of JANHMN010000001.1, read as the reverse complement.
AACTATCTACCTGAATTAACGAGTGGTGTCCTCTTGTACTTGTGGGGACAGAAGAATTAGTGTTAATATTTATGCTGGTTGATGTACTACCATATAATTATGTCAGGATAAGTTGTTATGTTGCAGTTTGTGTAAAATCTCAAACCTTATAATATAGTTCTTATAATATATAAAAGACAAAAATTTATATATAGATGTCTGCTAAATATTGATGTTGTCTATCACTATATCTATTTAGCTTCAAAAATTGGTTATACTTCTAGGAATAAATATATCATTGAAAATCAGAAAGTTTGTGGGAAAAGATGACTGCTAGTTGGACTATTGTTTATAATAATAAAAATTGGAATCAATCTAAATAATTATGGTATTAATCCTCACAATAATTCTGGCAAAATTATAAGAGATTGGTATTGGCTCAGAACCCCCAAGACCAAATTCTCAGCACAGAGGAGATTTATTTTCCCCAGAGAGACAAATGGCAGGGAATAAGAGACAAAGACAGAAGATAGAGAATGAAAGAGAAGGGAAAGGGAACATGGGAAAGAGGGAGGAGGGATATTTGTTCCAGAGAGGACAAAGGACTGCTTCTGGATAGAAAGGAAGCAGACATGGTACAAAAGAAAATGGCAGTTTATAAAGGTAGAGGGGAAAACCCTGTGTTAGGATAAGGTACTTAATTTTAATTGGGAATGTTGATTAGGTGAGCCAAAAGGGGCTATTGATTTTTGGACTCCAATACTTTGATAGCTGGACATTAATAGCTTCAGGAGGAGGAAGTAGCCAAATAATGGACTAGAACTTGATGGCTAGCTTCAGGAATATAATCTAAGTTTTGGCAAGGCATAGGTAATAGGGGAGATGAGTGAGTCTTTCCAGAATCATGTTTGGAAAGCAGCTCAAGCTGGACAGAGTCTCTTCAAAAATTACTCTAACAATGTCATACACAGCATTTATTCTTATACAATGTCTACAGATCAGCTGGAATAGGCTTTCCTTGCTCCATTTTCTTAAGTAACACTTTTCTCTGAGATTGAAGCATTCTATCCTGTACAGAAGCTCCTTAAGCAGGAAGGTAAACAAAAGTGCTTCAGGAAATTCCTGAAACTGACCAGATTCACTAGCCTACTCCTTGCCAGAGTGAATAAAAAAATGACTGAGCATCCATCTTGGAGATGATAGAGCCAAGATGCAAAGAAGACTCTGAAATCTGGAAGGAGAGACCAGCAGAGCTGCCTGAAAGCTGTGCAGGAAGCTTTTGTGAGCTGTTACTCATGCTTGGGGCATGGGGGAGGGTGCTGGTGATGCAGCTGTATTGAGTCATTTCTGTACCTGTAAGTAACCCCTCACCCATAAAACTCACTGGTTCACTAATTTGAACTTTAGTGGTATCAGTACTTTGGTCTGTTTTGAGCTCCCTTTCTGGGTGAGTAATCTCTCTCCCCCAAAAATTGTCATATAACATGTTATCCTATCTGTGTCTAAGAAAAAGGAGGGAGTGACTTTCATGAGGCAAACATCTCCTAACAGCAATAGGAAAGCAATAAGAGAAGCCAGAGCTCACAGGCAGAATTCAAACATGTTTGTATCACATCGAATGAAACCTTTACATTGCCATAGATCACAGAATAATAATATTGAGACCATGCATAAGCTATGGTAAGAATATAAGATACATTATAGGAGATAATAAATTAGAATGGATAAGAAAATATACCATAAACATCAATAAGAAGCTGGTGAGCTAATTGTAATTCACACTAAGCAGCCATCAAAAAGAGGTGTCTGATCTAAAAATAATGTTCACAACACATGAATGAAAAGAAAAAGTGATAACATGACCATCTACTTTGTCTAAAAGGAAGACATCTGAGTACATGTATTTTAGATAGGTAGTGCTAAGATAAATACATGGACAGTAGATGATATCTCCCAGAACTCAAGCTGTGGAGTAATAAATGCCATCTTATATATTATGTACCTTTGCATTATTGGAAAAGTGTAATCAAATTTGAAGAAAATAATGTGGATAGTCATAGAAAGTAATATTTCATTAGTTTCATATATATCCAGACTCTATGTCCTTTATATAGGACAAGAATTATAAAAGGTCTGAGTTTTTTTTTTAACCTATCAGTGAAGCACAGTATTGGCACAAGATACACCAAGTCCAAGTTTTCAACACAAAGGAGACTTATTTGCCCCAAAGGAACAAAGGGCAGGGAATAAAAGACAAAGACAGGAGATAGAAGATGAAGGAGAAGGAGGAAAGGAACAAGGGAAAAGAGAGAAAAGGGATATTTGTTCCTGGGGGACAAAGGGCTGCCTCTGGATAGAAATAGGCATAACCCTTAGGGCTGCCTCTGGATAGAAATAGGCATAACCCTTAGGCAAACGGCGGTCTATAAAAAAGGAGAAACCCTGAGTTAGGATGAGGTATTTGATATTGATTGAGCATGTTAATTAGGGTAGCCACAAAGGGACTTTTGATTGCTAGATATCAATACTTTGGTAACTGGACCTTGTTAGCCTCAGGAGGAAGAAAAGGCCAAATAAGGGAATAGACCTTTGTGGATAGCTTTAGGAATGTAATCTAAGGTTTTTTTTTTTTTTTTTTTTTTTTTTTTAGCAAGAATACTAACACTTATGTCTTGCTAAAAAAGAAGTCTTAGCAGGGAAGAGCACACCAACTGGTTCTTCAATACAAATAGTCCGCCATAAAGACACACATACACACACTATACAGACTCAGCAGATTGTTATGCATTTAGGAATATATATGTATCTGATATATATATATATATGCATGCACGTAATGACAAGTAATGAAAATAAAGCCCATGAATTTGAAAGCCAACAAGGAGTAGTAGTATATGGGAAGGTTTAGATGGATAAAAGGGAAGGGAGAAATGATGCAATTATATTAAAACCTAAAGAAATAAAGAAAAATCATTAAAAAAAAAAAACCCCAAATACTTTAAAATGGCAGGGCTGTGTGTATTCTGCAGGCACTGTGGAGTCCATGACTCAGTCTCCCCCTTGGCACACAGAAGGGTAAAATAAGTAAGAACTACAAGTGCCAGTTCAATGTCACTTCAGTGCTTTATTCTGCTTCCAAAGTGATCTGCTTCTTTCCATGTACTCTGGACTGCAAGCAAATGCTGAATCCTCTTGTGTATGTTGGCTAGGTAAAAATATTCCTACAGTATTTGATGGTTTTCTGGTGTCTTAGCATGGATTTTCAGATGTGGTATTTTCCGTGGTAAAGTTTTTCCTTTGCATTTAGGTGTGGTGGTATATGCCTCTAATCTAAACACCTGGGAGGTGAGGAGGCAGGAGGATCAGGCGTTAAACCCTCCTCAGCTACACAGTTATTTTTGGCCATCTGGGCTACAGGAGACACCCCAGGAACACACACCTCAACAAAATGAAACAAAATTTCCATTTTGTCACTTTCAGTAGTTGCTATTTCTCATCTGGTAACTTCTGTGTTTCTACTCAACTCAAGTATTTTCATGGATTGTGGCTATAATTGCTGTTTTTAGAGTTTTTATATGTTTTTTTTTCAATAATCAGATTAGAAATTACAAGCCTATGAGTCAGATCCAACCTGCAATCTGTTTTTGAATAGCTTGCAAAAAAAAGAATTTCCCCCACAGTTAAAAGAGTTAGGAAATCCCATGGGCAAGCACCAGTTCCTGATACTATTAATATTACTCTGTTGTGCTTGCAAACAGGAGCCTAGTATCACTGTTCTCTGAGAGGTTCCACACAACAGCTGACTGAAACAGATGCAGACCCATAGCCTAACATTGGACAGAAATTGGGAGTCTTAGGGAAGAGTTGGGGAAGGACTGAGGGCCCTGGAGGGGATAGAAACTCCACAGAGTCAACTAACCTGGACCCTTAGGGCTCTCAGAGACTGAACCACTTACCAAAGAGCATACATGGGCTGGACCTAGACCCTGTCCCCCATACATATGTAGCAGATGTGTAGCTCAGTCTTCATGTGTATCCCCTAACAACTGGAGTGGGGGCTGTCCCTAAATCTGTTCCCTGCCTGTGTATCTCATTTCTGTAACTAGGCTGTCTTGTCTGGCCTCAGTGGGAGAGGATGCACCTAGCCCTGCAGAGATTTGGATGTGCCAGGTTTGGGGGATACCAATAAATAAATAAATAAATAAATAAATAAATAAATAGGAAACGTTTGAATATTTTGTGATACATGTAATTCAGAATTTTGTTTCCATAAATGGAACTTTATTAAAATATAGCCATGATTGTTTATTTACATGTAATGTATGACATTTTGAACTGCAGTAACAGTTAAGTCATTGTGACTGTAGAGTGAAAAATTATAAAGACCATTTTATAAAATATATACAGGCTCACTAGTTCCAGGAAGGTGGAACTGAATGTAGGATTTCGGGCCTTCACTGCCCCATACATTCCTCAAGCCTCAGGGAAGAAAATCCACCTGTGGGTGGGGTAGGCCCAAAGCAGGAAGACAGATTGATTCCTGGCCACAAAGAAAAGTAAAAAGGCATGCCCAGACAAGTCCTAACTAGCCATCCTGCTGCCTCTGCAAGTTGCTGATATTTGAAATAACCAATCATGTGTAACCACGCGAAAATTCCTTCCTTTCTCTACCCCCTACTATAAAAGGTTCCTTAGCCTACCACGCGGGGTCAAACTGTACTCTTGCACGAGTATGCAGTTTGAATGCTGGCTGCCAGCTCTCTTCCCTAATAAACCTCTGCTAATTGCATCCGGTTACGGTGTCTTGGAGTTTGTGGGTGTTCGCGACTTCCCGAGACTTGAGTAAGGGTCTCTCGAATTTGGGAGTCTTCAGTGACAGCATATGTCCCACGTACCCTAAGATATTCCTTCCATTTGGCTGTTTACAGAAAAGCCTTCCTCTGCATCTGGGTTATCTCAGACTCTGCATCTGTTGGATGCTTTTTGTCTTAAGAACTGATCACATTTTTTGGTTGTTTGTATGTTGGCTAATTTTGGATTCATCTAAGACATTAAGGGTATTATTTGATGGGATTTTAGACCTTGTTAAAGTTGTTTCAGAAACACTGCTCAGTTTTAACAATAAACCAGAGGTAGTTCCGCATCTCATGAGCTACCTCAGATCCCCTGAGCTAAGCTGCTTCACTCAGAAGCCAGCCTGGAACTGCATTAGGAGATGAGCTTGGGAGATCTCACTGGCAACTCAGCAGGCCCAGGAGTCACCAAGGGTATAAGCCTCTGGTTAAATCTGTGACCTGTTATTTAGTTTCAGCATTCCTTTGGGAATTATCTAGATTATGTTAATTGAGGTAATTCCATGGGTCAGGATCCTCAACTGGAGGAAAAAAAAAAGTGAGCCAAGCACAGAAATTCAGTGTATTCTGCTTCCTGACAGAAATGCACCAGCTTCCTCTGGTTCCTGCTGCCTTTTCTTGAAAAGGTGAGCCTTCCCTCATTTAAGTTGGGTTTTTAATAGTCATAGGAGGCAGATGGAGGGAGGGAACTGGGTAAGAGAGGAGATGAGGAAAGGAATGGAGGGGGGTTTTCAGGCAGCAGAGAGGACCAGAACCTAGGAGATTGAATGGAAATCAGTGGCTAGCTGGGGTGAAGAGTCGAGGTGGTGGCATTTTTAGGACTTGCCAGAGAAGTGATACTCCTTATGCTTGCAGACAGGAGCCTAGCACAACTGGCCTCTTAGAGGCTCCTCCTGAAAGGTCCCCAAAGAGAAACCCTCACTCAAATCCGGATCAGCGCCCACCCAAGGACACATGAGAGACCTTCTTGATGCAATTGCAAAAGGTAGTTTAATGACAAGGGCCCTCGGGTCGAAACATATCCCATGCAGGGGATAGAGGCTTCGACCCCCACCCCCAGGATGTTTGGGATACTTATAGATAGGGGTTGGGGAGAGCGGGAAAATTTGGCGCAGTTACACACGATTGGTTGTATTACAAATTTTGAACAGTAGTAGACTGTAACACTGGGAAGGCCTCAAGTGTGTGTGTGTGTGTGGGGGGGGGTAACCAAGAACAGTGGAAAGTTAGTTAGTTTTTGGAACCACCCAGATGACTTGCATCTTTCTTTGTCAGGAATGTGTCTTCCTGTTTTGGGCCTTCCCCACCCACAGGTGGGTTCTTTTCCCTGAGGCTTGAGGAATGTTAATACTCTTCCCGGGATATAACCGAATGAAATCTTACATTCAGTTCTGCCTTCTTAGAACTAGTGAGCCTGTATATATTTTATAAAATGGTCTTTATAATTTTTCAGCAGTTAATTGAAACAGATGAAGACAACCACAGCCAAACATTGGACAGAGATTGGAGAGTGTTTTGGAGTTGGGGGAAAGATTAAGGGCCCCAGAGGGGACAGGAACTCTACAGGAAAACCAAGAGTCAACTGACCTGGACGCTTGGGGGCTCTCAGAGACTGAATCAGCAAATCAAGCAGCATACATGGGCTGGACCTAGGCCCCCACACATATGCAGCAGATGTGCAGCTCCATCTTTGTGTGGGTACCCCAACAACTAGAGTGGGGGCTGTCTCTCAAAGTGTTTCCTATCTGTAGATCCTGTTACCCTAGCTGGGCTGCCTTATCTGGTCCCAGTGGAAGAGGATACACATAGACCTCCATGAACTTGATATGTCAGGGTGGGAGAAACCAGGGAGCCTTCCACCCTTTCAGAGGAGAAGAGGAGGGATTCTAAGAGTGAAGGATTGGGATGAAGGAAGGGACAGTGAATAGGGTTGTAAAGTGAATAAATAAATTAATGGGGGTAAAAGTTGTTTTTCCCTCCCAGATATTTTATCACAGTAACAAAAGATAACTAAGACTGGAATTTTCTCCACTTCTTTCTTCTTTCATATTCCTTATAATCTCCAAAACACCAGAAAACCCTTCTTTCCAGCTCTCTGCTGAAGAGACCCATTTTCTGTTCATCCTTTCCATGTCTTTATAACAAGAAACACTTTATGGACATTTTCATATAAGCTCTCCAGGCTTGGGTTGTTTTTTTGGGGGGAGGGGGCGAGGGGAAAGAGTTTATTTCATCTTATATCTTACAATACATTATGAATGGTAGTCAGGAAATCAAACATGAACTTGGAGGAAGTTACTGAAGAAGAGGTCATGAAGGAATAGAATTACTATCTTGTGCAAACAGATTTCTTATGCCAGTTGTTCAGGGATGGGACTTGCAATAGTAAGTCATCAGTCAAGAAGATACTCAATGATCTTTTGCTACCAGGCAATCTGATGGAGACATTTTCTCAACTGAAGTTTCCTTTGTCAGCTTGACTCCTGTTAGACTATATTTGATAAAAAACAAAGAACAAAAGAAAGACAGAGAGAGAAAGAGAGAGAGAGAGAGAGAGAGAGAGAGAGAGAGAAAGGAAGGAAGAAAGGAAGAAAGAAAGAAAGAAAGAAAGAAAGAAAGAAAGAAAGAAAGAAAGAAAGGAAAAAAAAGATTTTTTCCAAAGAACCAGCTCCTGGCTTTGTTGATTCTTTGTATAGTTCTTTTTGTTTCTACTTGGTTGATTTCAGCCCTAAGTTTATTTCCTGCCTTCTACTCCTCTTGGGTGTATTTGCTTCTTTTTTGTTCTAGAGCTTTCAGATGTGCTGTTAAGCTGCTAGTGTATGCTCTTTCCAGTTTCTTTTTAGAGACACTCAGAGCTATGAGTTTTCCTTTTAGCACTGCTTTGTGTCCCATAAGTTTAGGTATGTTGTCCCTTCATTTTGATTAAATTCTAAAAAGTCTTTAATTTCTTTCTTTATTTCTTCCTTGACCAAGTTATCATTGAGTAGGGTGTTGTTCAGCTTTTATAAGTGGACTTTCTGTTGTCTTGTTGTTATTGAAGACCAGCCTTAGTTTGTGGTGATCTGATAGGATGCATAGGATTATTTCAATCTACTTGTATCAGTTGAGGACTGTTTTGTGACCAATTATATGGTCAGTTTTGGAGAAGGTACCATGAAGTGCTGAGAAGAAAGTATATTCTTTTGTTTTAGGATGAAATGTTCTATAGATATCTATTAAAACTATTAGGTCCATCACTTCTGCTAGCTTTACTGTGTCTCTGTTTAGTTTCTGTTTTCATGATCTGTCCATTGCTGAGAGTGGGGTGTTGAAGTCTCCCACTATTATTGTGTGCAATGCAATATGTGTTTTGAGCTTTAGTAAGGTTTCTTTTATGAATGTGAGTGTCCTTGCATTTGGAGCATAGATGTTCAGAATTGAGAGTTCATCTTGGTAGATTTTTCCTTTGACAAGTATGAAGTGTCCTTTCTTATTTATTTATTTTTTTGGATAACTTTTGGTTGAAAGTCAATTTTATTTGCTGTTAGAATGGCTACTGCAGCCTGTTTCTTGGGACCATTTGCTTGGAAAATTGTTTTCCAGCCCTTTACTCTGAGGTAGTGTCTGTCTTTGTCACTGAAGTGTGTTTTCTCTATGCAGCAAAATGCTGGTTCTTGTTTACATATTCAGTCTATATCTTTTTATTGGGGGATTGAGTCCATTGATGTAAAGAGATATTTAGGAAAAGTGATTGTTGTTTCCTGTTATTTTTGTTGTTAGAGGTGGAATTATGTTTGTGTGGCTATCTTCTTTTGGGTTTGTTGGAAGTTTACTTTCTTGCTTTTTCTAGAGTGTAGCTTCCCTCCTTGTGTTGAAGTTTTCTATCTATTATCCTTTGTTGGGCTGGATTTGTGGAAATATTTTGTATAAATTTGTTTTTGTCATGGAATATCTTGGTTTCTCCATCTATAGTAATTGAGAGTTTTGTTGGGCTGGTATTTGCGTTTTCTTAGGGTCTATATGACATCTGCCCAGGATCTTCTGGCTTTCATAGTCTCTGGTGAGAAGTCTGGTGTAATTCTGATAGTTCTGCCTTTATATGTTACTTTCCCTTTCCCTTACTGCTTTTAATATTCTTTCTTTGTTTTGTGCATTTGGTGTTTTGACTATTATGTGACAGGAGGAATTTCTTTTCTGGTCTAGTCTATTTGGAGTTCTGTAGGCTTCTTGTATGTTTATGGGCATCTCTTTCTTTAGGTTAGGGAAGTTTTCTTCTATAATTTTTTTTTTTTTTTTTTTTTTTGAGACAGGGTTTCTCTGTATAGCCTTGGCTGTCCTGGAACTCACTCTGTAGACAAGGCTGGCCTCGAACTCAGAAATTTGCCTGCTTCTGCCTCCCAAGTGCTGGGATTAAAGGCGTGTGCCACCACCGCCCAGCTTTCTTCTATAATTTTATTGAAGATATTTATTGGCCCTTTGAGATGGGAATCTTCACTCTCATCTATACCTATTATCCTTAGGTTTGGTCTTCTCATTGTGTCCTGGATTTCCTGATGTTTTGGGTTAGGAGCTTTTTGCATTTTGCATTTTCTTTGATTGTTATGTCAACGTTTTCTATGTTAACTTCTGTACCTGAGATTCTTTCTTCTGGCTCTTGTATTTTGTTGGTGATGCTTGAGTCTATGACTTCTGATCTCTTTCCTAGGTTTTCTATCTCCAAGATTGTTCTTTCTTCATGATTTCTTTATTGATTCTATTTCCATTTTTAGATCCTGGATGGTTTTGTTCAATTCCTTCACCTGTTTGGTTGCATTTTCCTGTAATTCTTTAAGGGATTTTTGTGTTTCCTCTTTAAGGGCTTCTACCTGTTTACCTGTGTTCTCCTGTATTTCTTTAAGGGAGTTATTTATGTCCTTCTTAAAGTCCTCTATCGTCATTTTAAGAAGTGACTTTAAATCAGAGTCTTGCTTTTCTGGTGTGTTGAGGTATCCAGGGCTTGCTGTGGTGGGAGAACTGGGTTCTGATGATGCCAAGTAGTCTTAGTTTCTGTTGCTTATGTTCTTGCTCTTGTCTCTTGCCATCTTGTTATCTCTGGTGTTAGTTTGTCTTGCTATCTCTGACCATGGCTTGTCCCTCCTGCAAGCCTGTGTGTCAGTACTCTTGGGAGACCAGTTCTCTCTGGGATGAATTTGGGTATGGAGTGCTATGGCAGAGGGTCAGCTCTGGGGTGCAAACAGAAACCTGAAGTATCTTTCCCCTGGATGTTCCTTGGTTCTTGTGTCTTGATGACACTGGGTTGCCCCCTCTTGGGCCAGGAATTTCAGCTGAAGTGGTGGTCTTACCTGTGCTCAGGGGTGTGCCTGCACTCCTGGGAGACCAGCTCTCTCCCAGCTTTATTTGGGTATGGAGCACTGTGGCACAGGATCAGCTTTGGGCGAAGACAGAAACCGGAAGGATCCTGTCCCAGGTTGCCCCAGGCTTGGTTTTTAAGAGGCCAAACCTACTCCATTTTGGGACTGGCCTCCATTTTAAAAGAAAAAGAATCTGAGAACTTGACCTAGAGCTGAACCCAAGCTGCACCCAAGTTCCAGGAAGAACCACATAGTTTGTCCCTGGCCCATACCTCAAAGTTACTCCCTAGCTACTCCCTAGCAACAGCCAATCAGTATTATTCTGATAGTTTCAGATGTACTTTCAGACCCTTTGTGATTGTTCATGTTTTTTCAGTTAGTTGTTGTCATGCTGGAAACTCCTTTGCTTACTTGCCATTTCCTATAAAACCATGTCCCATGGAGGGCTCAGGGCTTCACCCTCCTGTCCTGCTGTGTCAGTGTTGGTGATGAGCCCAAGATCAAGCTTGAATAAAAGAGACCCTAGTGTGATTGCATTGGAATCGGCTCTTTGGTGGTCTTTGGGTGTTTGTGAATACTCCATGAATGGACACAACAGTTTAGCCAGTGGAAAGCACAGACAGAAGACTGAAGAGAGCTTGGAATTTGCTTTCTCTCATGCTTTGGTTTGGGTTACAACCAAGATCCCTTGACTCCTTCTCTGGAGACCATCAGTTCCCTCTCCCATAGACACCCTGACAGCAGCCTCAGAAACATTAGTCCCTTCTCTTGACTCTTTAGGTAGAGAGGGAGAGGGCTCCCCATTTTATCCTATGAGCTGTTCTTTGAAAGTACCCATTCCTTGACATCAACCCCTTCATGACCCTCTTTGAACTTTCTCTGTGATTTCACTCCTTGACTGTACAGTGGATTTTTGATTTGTTCAGAACTTACTTGATTAAACCATAGTATGTCTTATATCTGGGTATATAAATGAACAAGAACATTAACAAAATAAAGCACAACAAATCTGCTTTAGGGTGGAACTGCTACACACCCTCTTCAGAGTAGTGGCTCTTTCTGAGAAAGAGTAAAACAAAAACCAGTTGATAACTAAGAAATAGTCTCAATTCTGCTGCTATTCAATATGACTTAGGGTTTGAGACAGAGTGATAGAAGAATGTTATCCATAATGAACAAAAAGGCAAATCCAACCCTCTGCATGATCTTCTCATGTGCCTCAATCATGAGCTGTTTTCCTTTTTCTTTGAGTTTTGGAAGGAAAGATATGCCGGTGTCAAATGGGAAATACTAGGGCTGTTGATTAATCTTGGTTTCCTGAGGTTCAGTGGATGTCCTGATTCTGTAAATCTAATGAAAAACATAAATGATCAGCAATGTTCTTGATGTGTGTCTGGTTTCGTTATGACTTGTTTATGTTCCATACCCTTCTAGTTGTTCCCACTGTATATATGCGCTTTCCTGGGCCTTGACTATGGAGTGCTTTGAAGAAAGTGCATTCCTAGTTGACTTTGGTATAGCTTTTAACCACGCAAGAAGAGAGAAGGTCTTGGGAGAGGATTTAACTTGTACTTTGAGGATTTTCTTTAAACAAATCAGGCTTTTTGGATATATCTACACTGTTTAATTTGAGACTAACATTTAACTTAAAAAGATAAGCTCTAAAACATGTATAGCAAGAAGTTAGTGCTTATTGAATATCAGTAATATATATATGAATGTCTCTCCTGTAATTTCAAAAAGTTAAGAAATAAAATAAAATAAAATAAAATATACTGTGTTTGGGGTTAAATGAGAACCTACCTTACTGGGTAGGGAGATGGAGATGATCTGGGAGGAATTGGGAGAGGGAAAAGAATACTATCAAAATATATTAAACAAAAAAGTATTTTAAATAAAAAAATACCCTGAATATGTAGAGCATATATGGAAATGAGTGTGAAACTGGCATCATGACTAAGGAGAGGGAACATAGCCAAGCACCTTTAGTTGTAGCCTAGTTGCACAGAAGCAAAATTCAGAGGGATTTATAGAGAACAACAAAGAAAATCTACTACTCCCATTAGATAGCTCAGATTCCATTTCCAGGCTTCTGAACAAAGTGTCTTAAGTGCAGTAGCTGGCCATATGCCACATACCTTTAAGCCTTTAATTCCAGCACTCAAGAGGTAGAGGCAGAGAGGCAGGCAGATCTCTGTGAGTTCAAGGCCAACCTAGCTCACATTGTGAGTTCACCTCTAGTCAGAGCTACACAGTGAGACCCTGGACAGAAGGTGGAAGGAGATGGAGAAAAAACGAGAGAGAGAGAGAGAGAGAGAGAGAGAGAGAGAGAGAGAGAGAGCTTATGGGTGGTAACACTTTAAACTTTATAGACTTTTTTCCGAAGTTATGTATTTTGCCACTTTTTATTAATTAATTATTTTATCTATTTACATCCCAAATGTTGCCTTCCCCACTGTTCTCCCCTCACAGAGTTCTTCCCCACCCCCTCCCCTTTGCCTCTGAGATGGTACCCTCCCTCCCCTCACCATGGGAGGGGATTAACTTTACAGGATTAACTTTGTTACTATTTTACACTTTTGTGGATTCTCAGTCATGTGGTTTGTGTGGGATGAACCCGTGCCTACTCGTAGGGGTGGATTCTTATTGGCTTGAGTTAAAAAAAAAAAATCACTAAATTTTAATCTCCTTTTCCTGAGCTAATTGGTTCAGAAATATGCTCTGTGTTAGTGAGATTTCTGTTGCTATGTCAAAATATGCAAGGAAAACAACTTGAAAGAGAGGGTTTTTTAGGGTCATGGTTGCAGAGCTTTTGTGGTGAAGTTGCTTCTGATCTAGTCACTGGTGAAGCAGAACATGTCACAGAGCATATGGTGGCATGGGGTATCACCTCTTGGAAGACAGGAGATAGAGGAGAGCTGGGGTAAGAAACTCATTTCCATGCCCCAGATAGCAGCCCTGCTCCATGGGCCCACTCATTTCTGTGTTACTTAGACTTTAATTTTCTTTCAAAAAAATGACAAGCAACTCATGAAAGGCAAGCTTTATGTTGGTTCACGCTTTATAACTGACTGACCCCACTGTTTCTGGGTCTATGGTAAGACAGAATGTTACAGTAGAAGGGGAAGCAGGAAGACTGGGAAGGGCAAGAGAAAGATATAGCCCCTAATAACATACTTTGAGTAACTGGTTTCATTTAACTTTGCCCCACCTTCAAATATTTCTACCATTTCCCAATAATGCCATTGAGTTATGGTCTCACTAATGAATTCACAAATAGCCTTGGCCAGCGCCTTTGTGATTCAATTACCTCTCTCTGGATCTAGTTGTCAAACAAACCTTTAAGGCAGAAACCATCAGGGCCATTTTATATCTAAACCATAAGGTGCACATAACCTGGTTAGAATCAGTGCAACCTAAGAAGACCTTATAGGTACCTCAGGAAAAGAGGTTTTCCTTCTTATCACTCTGTACCTAAGGACATTGGATATGAGGAAGGTAATATTACTGTAGTCATCTTGCTTGTCTGTTGATGAAGCACAAGAACTAAAGTCAGAGTGTGCTTGATATAGGTTTCAGTATAAGTGTAGTGGTTTGAATATGCTTGGCCCAGGGAGTGGTACTATTAGTAGGTGTGGCCATGTTGGAGTGGGGGGTGGCATTATTGGAGGACTTGAGGCCTTCCTCCTAGCATCCCGGAAGTCATTCTTTTCCTAGAAGCCTTTGGAACAAGAGGTAGAACTCTTAGCTCCTCCGGTGCATGCCTGCCTGGACACTGCCATGCTTCCCACCATAATGATAATGGACTAAACCTCTGAACCTGTAAGCAAGCTCCAATTAAATGTTTGCTTTTATAAGAGTTGCCGTGGTCATTGTGTCTCTTCACAGCAATGAAACCCTAAGACAAAGGGTCCACCCTGTCCCTGCTAAATCTACTTGATATCACAAGAAATACAGAGGCACATAATGCACTGGGATTCTCAACAAATAGTCTCAGAACAACTGGTGCCAAACAAGGCTGTCAGTTTCAGTTAGGTAAGAATTGTTTTGGCCTATAGTAACATAGATGAGAGTAGTGGCTTATGTCTCAGACTTTATTCTGTCATGTATAATAAATCCAGAGCTTGGCGGTTCAGGTTTTGTACCATGGTTTGCAAAGGCCACTTTTTGTCTCAGTACCGTAGACATGAACTACACTCCTCAGGTATGTTACCTTCCTCAGGTATGATGATTTGCAAATTTTTTGAGGCAGAAGAGTTTGAAACAAAAAGGAAAACACAATTACGTTGTAGCTCAATCCACATCTCGAAACCACTCTTCTCGGAAGAGTCTCCCCACTTAACAAACCACTTAGCCATATTTTAATAGGCTTGTGGAGATGGATCAGACGGGGAAGTGCTTGCTGTACAAGCGTGAGAAGTGGAGTTCTAATCTCCAGTGCCCACAGAAAAGCAAAAGCTGGGCAACATCAGTGTCCCAGTGCTGGGTTGGGGACCGAGACAGGTGGATCCTCGGAACTCACTGGTCAGCCAGTTTAGCTTGTCAATGAGCTCTAAGTTCAGCGAGAGCCTAAAAGTAATAGAGTGAGAGAGGAAGGTACCTCACTGACCTTTCATGTCACGGATGTTCACACATGATTATGTGTAGTCGCATGTACAAACACACACATATAATACATACACAAATTAAATGAAATTTTAATATATCTGGAATCATAATTTTTTTTTCTGGAGATATGGCTATTTGTAGAGAATCGACTCTAATTCCTGGTGCCTGAGAATGTTATACTACCTATAACAAGGGGTTTGCTGATGAGGATGGAGACAATAGCTTTGAAAGTCACAAGCCACAGAATATAGGCAACCTCTAGAAGGTTTGGAAAAGACAAGGAAATAGAAAATAATTAATTCTTATTTAACATCTGCAGAGGACAGGCCTGATGGACCCTCACTTGAGCTCACTGAAGCCAACTCCAGACTTTTGACGTCTAGAACTGGAAGATAAATAACTCTGTTGGTTTTTCTGCAGTAGAAGGAATGGCATATGGTCTCCAGACCTCTCGTTGCTTTGGGACAGCCAGTTTTCAAGGCCATCAGCATTATATTCTTCCAATCATAAAAGTATAGTTCACCTAAGAAGAGGCTTGTCTTAGATTAATGACTTTAAATGTAAACTCTGGCTAGCTGTGAAGGCCACAGGGTGTAATTTCTTCAGGTCTCAGGGAAGACAGTCTTTGGGTAGTGGTAGCAGAGTAGCATCGAGGTGTTGCCATAACAGCTTTAGTTAACAGTGGAAAAAATGTATTTACAACTGGATTCCAAAGGGTAGATCAGAGACTTTCTAGTCGTATTAGAAAACTTAGCACTAAAAGTCAAGAATACAATAGGTATAAAGAGGATATTTGGACAGTCTTAATCATAGTGTAATTTTCTAATTTTGTAATGTTGACACTAAGTGTTTTGGAAATTTTTGTCTATTGTATACTCATGAGAGAAATAAAATAGCTAGAATTCTTCCTTAAAAGAAGGAATCTATGTGGTGTTTCTGTTTCATGTGATAGCTAGGTCATGAGGTAAATCTAGTTTATTATGAACAAACTAAACCAAAAACGATCAAATGCCTAAACTAATAAACTATTAGCAGAAACAATTACATGATGCTACTTCGGAGAAAACAATATTTTCTTTTAGAAGGGTCAAGGTAAAGGA
>JANHMN010000001.1:136413709-136454388 GCA_030674055.1 Rhabdomys pumilio | reverse complement strand
CCCCCCCCCCCCCCGTTCCTTGTTGCATGGGTTCTGTAGTGCTCATTAGGGTTGCATCTGAGTGCTGTTTAAACAGAGTCTCTTCCGCATGGCAACTGTTGCCAGGTAGGTCTCAGGTTCCTAAGGAGTTCACAGGGAAGAGGCTGCTTTGAATCAAGCAGCTGAGGAACCCTGTGTGGCCTGTAGGATGAGCGTGCAAAGCTTGGTCTCACAGCCTCTATTCAGACACAGTGAATAAGGACCAGTAAGGGGATCAGTGAACTCCATCTCCAAATGCAGAAATGAGGGTAACACTAACCACAAGTTGGGGGCTATTGGTGTCATGTTTTTTTTTTGGAGGGTCTTCACTTTGATTTTTGTTCTCTGCCTTGCAGAGTGACTCTTCACCTTAGTTTTGCATGAAAAGATGAATAAGACTTCAGAAAACATAAAAATGTTGCCATATTAATAGTTTTCAGTGTACAGCTAATGTGCACTCACACTGGTACATCCATCTATTTTCAGAATCTTTTTATCTTTACAATCTGAAACCCAGTTCCTGTTAACCAGCAGCTTCACGTGTCTCCCTCCCCAGGGGCTATGGCTATTCTACTTAGTGTCTTTGAATCTGATTAACCAAAAGTCATCCTATTTGTCCAGTTGTGTCTACCTTACTGTAGTCTAGTGTCTTCAAGAGTCCTCCTTTTTAAGGCTGTACAATATTCACTGCATTTATATACCATATTCGTTTATCTATTTAATTTTTTCTGAACATTGAATTGTTTCCACATTTTGGCTATTGTGAATAAAGCTGCTGTATGTATTAGGGTACATGTCTGTTTAAATAGAAGACAAGGCAGATATGGACACGGTCCCCAAAATTGGATGACAAGATATCAGCAGACTTTCTTAGCCTGTTTGGTGTGCTGTAACAAAATACCATAAGCTCAGTAGCATATAGACAACATAGATTTGGTTTTCACATTTCCAGAGACTGAAGAGTCCAAGATGAAGCCTGGGTATCTGGTGAAGGTCTATCTCCTTCACGGATGACGCCTTCTAACTCCATCTTTACAGAGTAAAAAATTAAACAAGCTTCTTAGCCCCATTGAGTTTTTCACAAGATTGTTTGCTCATGGTCTGATTGTCTCCCACAGGCCTGCTTCCTGATATATCACATTAGGAATCAGGAATCAACATACTAATGGAAGAGGTATAAACACTGAAGTCACAGTAGAAACTCCACATACAGTGAGGCTTTGAGTTGGTAAGTGCAGAATTCCAAACACAAACACATTTCCAGTTACAAATCATTGCTCTGGTATACCAAGAAGGAAATAGGGTTTAAGTAAAAGTCAAAAAGACGTCTGTGGAAGCTCTTTATTAAAATCCGGTGACTTGTGCATGTTAGGGAAGCACTTTACTGATTCAGCTACATCCCAAGTCTCCACATACATCCTTTTGCATCTGTTGTTTTTATTCAAAACTTGCTTGCGACTATCACCAATATTGTTATTTAGTTGTTATTTGCTTATTCTCATTATTTGTATAGTATTCCATGTGAGTTTAAAATTTTTTTATATTTATTAAAGTGATTGATTGTGTATGTACAAGTGTGCTTTGTACATGTATGTGTGTGCATGCGTGTGTGTGTGTGTGTGTGTGTGTGTGTGTGTGTGTTCCACAGCTTGTGTATATGGAAGTTAGAGGACAACTTAGAGTAGCCATTTCTTTCTTTTTATCATGGAAGCTTTGGGGATTGAGCTGAGGTCCTTACATTTGGTGACAGGTTTGGCACCTTTGCCTACTGAGCCATCTCGTCTAAGTCCTCTTTGCACCTGCTTTAAAACACACACACACACACACACACACACACACACACACACACACACACGAATAGCACAAAAGCAAATAATGCAAAAAAAAAAAAGCCTGTAAAATATCCAATGTCTGGTTCTGAGTGTGATACCACAACAACAACATGATACAAATATCTGGTCTGCAAAATCTTCTAGTTATTTCTACCAGATGGCAGGACCTTGAACTAATGACTTAACAGTTCTAATACTGAAAATTCTCTTCATCTACAGGTGAATAAACAGAAATGTAAACAGCATCAGTAATTCAGTATCAAAACCGAGGTTAAAGACTCAATGAAGGTAGAGCTAAGATTACCTAATGGCAATTGATTCAGGTTCTATTGACTTGAAATCTATTGATCTGAACCATAAAGACTGTCTAGTCCAGATGCACTTCTGTGACTATATTATTTCTCAGAGTGTGACTATCCTGGAAATGTCTGCCAGAGTGCCCTGTAGAACATAAAAGTCCTGCTGGGCTGGGATACTGTGTGGAATGTCATGAAAAGTCCCTTCACAGAGGCTTGGGCAGAGTTAGGAAACGAAGGACTACTGAGGCACCCAAGCAGCGATGGAACAATGATGTTATCCACGAGCAAAGGGGAACAAGGGAAAGCATGTCCCTGGAGTGCAGGAGGAGCTGCAGCAGTAGAGGGTGAACTCCCTGAGGAGGGAAAGGAAGGATGGGTGTGAGGGACACTCTGATCTCCAGGGCCAGTGAATAAAAGAGCCTCTGTGTAGACATATGGTAAGCCTCCCAGAATACAAAGCAGGTCAAAGAATGGTGAAACCTGAGTCTGAGGACTGCCTTGACTTACAGATAATACCAGAGTCAGAAGATAAATCTGATGTGGTGTCACACTGGCCCTGGACATATGTGAAGAGCAATACTTAAAAGGACACCATAATCAAACTTCTTGTATTTGATGTTATTTCATTTTTGCTTCCAGTTTCACAATGCACTCTATGCTTCCATTTCACATTGAGTCTTCTTAGATTAATTGCTGCGTCACCTTTGTGTGACCTTGAACTAAGGCACAACACAAACTTCTTGGCACAACTGTCAGTAATGACACAGCTTCTGGGAAAAGTGTCTTTTCTTTGGCCAAAGGCTAAAGCATCAGTCATTGTCTTCCCAGTAAACAGAATCATGTCTTGGGTTAATTTTGAACCAAGTTTGAAAAAACTAGGCCATTCTGGAGTATTTGTCCACCAATAAGAAAAATATGCTATGCAGATTATATTGCATATACTTTATTTTCAATTCACTCATGATATATTTTAGATATATAATGAAAATACTCTCTTCTTGTGATAACTTTTTTAAAAAAAGATTTATTTAATTTACATGAGTACACCATAGCTGTCTTCAGATTCACCAGAAGAGGGCATCAGATTCTCTTATAGATAGTTGATGGGAATTGAACTCAGGACCTCTGGAAGAGCTGTCAGTGCTCTTAACTAATGATTTATCTCTCTAGCCCCTGGTGATAACTTTTTATATCTTAATTTCTTTTCTTCGTATCTTTAGAAATTGTCAAAATATAATCAATCAGTTAGCAAGAGATGTGGGAGTCTTCCTATATAACTGAAAATGCCATAAGAAACTGTTAGGGTTTCTATTGCTGTGATGATGACACACCATGATCAAAGCAACTTGAACAGTGTGGTGGTTTGAACAGGCTTGACCCATGGGAAGTGGCACTATTAGGAGATGTGGCCTTCTTGGAGTAGGTCTGGTCTTGTAGGAGGAAGTGTGTCAAAGTGGGGGCGGGCTTTGATAGCCTATGCTCAAGCTCTGCCCAGGGCCGGAGAGAGCACCTCCTTCTGGCTGCCTGCAGAAGACAGTTTTTCCTGATTGCTTTCCGGTCCCAGCACCATGTCTGCCTGCATACTGCCATGCTTCTTACCAATGATGATAATGGACTGAACCTCTGGAACTGTAAGCCAGCCACAATGAAGTGTCTACCTTTATAAGAATTGCTTTAGTTATGGTGTCTCTTCATAGTAATGAAACCCTAATTAAGACAGGAGGTAAGGGTTTATTTGGCTTACACTTCCATATTGCTGTCTAGCATCAAAGGAAGTCAGGACAATTACTCAAGCAGGGTAAAAACTGATGTAGAGGCCATGGAAAGGTGCTGATACCTGGCTTTCTTCCCCGGTTTGCTCAGTCTGCTTTCTTATAGAACCTAGGCTACCAGCCCAGGTGCAGCTCCACCCACAATGGGCTAGGCCCTCCCCTAGTGATCACTAATTTAAAAATGCCTTAAAATTGTGGTATTTTCTTAACTGGGGCTACCTCTTTTCTAATGACTTTATCTTGTGTCAAGCTGATATAAAACTTGCTGGTACAAAGTTATAGCAGAAAGAATAAAAAAATAAGACTTTTTGAGACTAATAATAATTTTTTTTTTAAATTTTAGACAGGTCTGTCTATATAACCCATATATATTAGGTCATAATTCCAATCCTCTAGCTTCAGACTCTCAAGACTGGGACTCAAGACCTATTACAAGGCCAGGCAGAAGGAAACTACACAAGAGAAATCCAAGAAAGTGGGCAATGTGAATGAGAGTGGAACTGATTTTAGGTGTCTTAAGGAAGTACAAGCTGGAAAGCAAGTTAAAAAAATTATATTACTATAACACAGAGATAACATACCATGCTGCAAAGTACACTGAAGATGTGGTGGTTTGAATAAGAATGTCCCTGACAGGCTTATATAGTTGAATGTTTAGTAGTCACAGAGACTACTGTTTAAGAAGATTAGGTGTGGTCCTGTTAGAAGAAATGTGTCACCTCGGGGTGGGCTTTGAGGTTTCAAAAGCCCATATCAGTCCCAGTCTCTTTTTTGGTCTGCAGATTGGGACATGGCTCCCAGTCACTGGTCCAGGGCCATGACTGATGCCATGGTCCCAGCATGCTCCCCACCGTGATAATAGACTATACTTCTGAAACTGGAAGCGAGTTCCTAGTTAAATGTTTCCTTTTATAATAGTTACCTTGGTCATGGTGTCTTTTCACAGTAACAGAACAGGGACTAAGACAAAAGAGTCAGAGGCATGAGAGTGCTGGCAAAGAGCATAGTCTTCTCTGTCTTGGTTTTCTCTCCCACTAGGCTGTAATAAGAGTGAAGTTAGCTATTTAAATGAGAAATTGTATATTGAACTTATTGAGAAATTCAATATATTTTGTCAGTAATATGAAGATGATATTTTGAAAAGCTCCTCTGATTCTGTCTCCTATTAGACCTCCTTCTTCCACCCTTAAAGGGATGGATGGATGTGCTAATGGGGGGGATTCTTGCACTGATTATATTCAAAGGGTGGTCAAGGGTACCACAGGCATATCTCTGAGGTCAGCCGCCTCAAGATAAGTCGAAGAGGTAGCTAGGTGATGACAGCCCCTGTACTTAGCTCTGCTGAGCTAGGCTACAGAACATGGCATGGCACAGACTCAGGTGAGGTTTAGAGGACTCAGTAAAACAGTGGTAGTCAAGAGGAAGCCAGGCTAGCCAGGAACAACTCTGAGCCTCTTGCAAGCTGGGGACTCAAAGGTAGAGTCTCCACAACGACAGGCTTCATGAAGTGAGCTCCAGACTACTTTCTTCAGTTTAGGCAGCCCAGATAGCTACTCTTCATGGAGGAGGTATGCTGGCAGCTACCAAGACCATCTGGATAAAGCAGCCAGACAGCTGCCACCATGGAATCTCAGCTGCCACCATGGTTTGCTTGGAGTCAGGAGAAAACATGGGACTCTCAAGCATTTTTAAATGAAAAGAGTTGTGAATTAATTTTTAAAGTTTCTTTAAACTATTAAATTAATTTTACTATTTTAGCTTTTCTTTTAGATTAAAAAAATGTTTTGTTAACAAAAAGGAAAGATCAGATAGAATCAAGAATAACAAAAAGTACCACACCCACAGAAATATTAATAATGATGATGCCATCGCAGTGAAATAACAAATTTATCCACACTGTACTCATGTCTTTGAGGTCAACTCTGAAACACTTAACTTGTTTGAATAAATGAATGAATAAAGTTTATAAAAATAATACATTAAAAACAAAAAAGTCTTCAGACAAAGGAAGTTACTTTTAAAATCAAACAAGTGGGGGTGGTGGTACATATGAATAATGTTACCACTCAGGAGGCAGATGCAGGAGGATTAGTACAAATTTGAGGTTTGCTTGTGATAGATTGTAAGACTGTGTCTCAAAAAATCCAGCTAACAGACTAATAGGAAAGTGTTGTGGTCTGAGACTATAGTTTAGGGGCAAACCCCTCATCCTTACAACCTCTTTCAGGCATCTATGAATCATGGCATGGTAAGTTAACCATAGCTGCTGTGATAAAAATACAACATAGCAGGGCTGGAGTGAGCGGGGCCAGAGTGAGAGGGAGAAGGGGAGGGGAAAAAAAGAAACCAAACAAACATCTGTAATTCCTCTAGTTCTACTGGGAAACAGGAGACAGAGGCAGGAACATCCCCAGAAGATCCTGAGCCATCCAGCCTGTAGTAAAGGGAGGTTAGACCTTGTCTCAAACAAGGTAGGAAGTAAGTAGAGGAACCAGAGGTTAGCTGGGCATGGTGTTGTATGCCTTTAATCCTGGCCCTCGGGAGGCAGCATCTCTGTGAGTTTGAGGCCAGCCTGGTCTATATATCTAGTTCCAGGGTAGGCAAGTGAGAGACTATCTCAAATAGTAGAAAACACACACACACACACACACACACACGCACACGCACACGCACACGCACACGCACACGCACACGCACACGCACACGCACACGCACACGCACACGCACACACAGGCACGCACACACACATAGGCACACCCAGGCACACATTCTAAATTTACTGTCAATATTTTGGATGAAGAGATAGATCAATGGTTAAGAATGACTACTGTTCTTGCAGAGGACTTAGGTTCAGTATCCAAGACCCAGAACAGAAAGCTCACAGCCTCCTGTATCTCTAGTTCCAAGGTATCTGCTGGCCTCTGACTTCTCGGGCACCTGCCTGTTCATGATGCATACAAACTCACGAAGGCACACAGACATACACACAAATCTTTTAAACAATAACCAAAAACTCCACAGTTGTCTTCTGACCTTCACACAAATGCCGTGATACAACCTGCATGTCTATATAGGTGCACATGTGTACACACACACACCTGCATGTGCACATTAACCCACACAATGTTATTATATATGTGATTGTATATATGGTAAAAATACGTATAGGTATTTAAGTGGCCCAATCGTTTAATTACAACTACTTATTCATTTTGTTATTTTAGTTGATATATGAGCTGCTACATAAATAGATGTTCTAAGGCCATATTGTGTTTAAATGATTAATTTCTTTAATTTAAAATGTCCACTTTGAATGATTACAGTTATGTAGACAGAGGGACAATTAGCAACAGCTTTGTGGGAACTAACCATTGCACAATTCAGAGCAATCTTTAGGAAAAAAGATATTGTAAATACAGAAGGAATATTTTATTTATTTATTTATTTATTTATTTATTTATTTATTTATTTTGGTTTTTCAAGACAGGGTTTCTCTGTGTAGCCCTGGCTGTCCTGGAACTCACTCTGCAGACCAGGCTGGCCTCGAACTCAGAAATCCGCCTGCCTCTGCCTCCCAAGTGCTGGGATTAAAGGCGTGCGCCACCAGTGCCCGGCAGAATATTTTATTTAAATTTAAAATGAACTTCACACATTTCAAAGCCTCACTATATTGTAAACTTATTTAATCTCCAATAGACTTCTCTGATACTCTTTTCTTTACACTTTGAGATTGTACTCTTGGGTTTCCTTTTCATATGTTCAAATTTGTTTCTATCTTCCAGTTTAAGAGGTTTTTTTTTTTTTTTTCCAATGCAAGCACCGCTACTGAGAAGGTCACATACATTATTTGATTTAGTTTTTTTTTTTTAAACTTGGAAAGTGTGTGCACTTTCTTTGAGATGTAAAGAATGAAAGTGTAGGACATATCTTCTGTTTACTGAAGTGAAGGAAGTTGACTCCCCTGCCATCAGAGTCCTCAAACACTCCAATTATTCAGTTTCACCAGATATGAGGAGACTTACGATAAAGGGAAGTGAGACTAAAGAGAGACAAGACTTGAATTAGTACATCTGCATAGACTGGGGTGGATTATGTGCACCAGAAATTCACTTTTCATGGTTCTAAAAGTACCCAGTCCAAGATCAAGGGACTAGCAAGGCTGGGTTCTGGTGGGTTTGCAAACTGTTCTGTAACCTTGGGCTTTTCCACTCATGTGCCCAGTCCCCAAATAATGACTCGGAGGCCATATTTTATTTGTGAATAAATGGCTAGGTCAAGCTAGGCTTGTTCCCCAACTAGCTTGTAACTTATATTAACCCATTTATATTATTCTATGTCTGCCACATGGCTAGTTACCTCTCCTCAGTTTCATAGGTCCAACTTCCTCTGGGTCCGTGCAGGGAATCTTGTGGTGCCTGGCTTTCTCAGGGTTTCTCTCTCTCTTGCCTATCTCCCACTAATCTACCCTTTCCTATAAGGCATAGGCTTTTTATTGACAGGTGATGCTTCCACACAATACACAAGAGATTATCCACACACTGTTAGGTTTTATTTATTCTCATATGATAGAAAGAGGGTAAGAGAGCTCTCAAGAGTCTCTGTCCCAGGATATCTTCCTAGTCTCACTCGTTAGGGTGCTGCCTATGTGACTTGTTATGCTTCTAAAGGCCTCATGTCCTATAACAGTATTATATTAGGCCTAGGTTTTCCTTCTGAATTTGGGGGGTTCCTAACCATTCACTCCACAACATATTTCTTGAGATAAAAATATCTTAAGTTTGAAACTTTTATAAATGTATAAAAGGGCATGTCTTTAGAGCTAACTCTGTGAGTCTGGGAGGCCTCTGCAGTTTAAATTTCTTGAAATATGCATGTAGGTGGATAAATACCTACAAACTTAATCATATTCACAGAAAAGGGAGACAACTTAGGGTAATGAAAGGTTAGGACACTGTCGCATGTGATGTTAAGGGCCAAGTAAGTACTCTGAGAAAGTGACCATTAAATGCTGGAGTCTTGCGAGATGGGACAAGTATTTCAATTAATAATAAAGAAACACTTTTCAGTGCTAAGCCAGTTGACTAGTTTATGAGTTCTTTCTTGGAATGAATGGGACAAAGGCAGGGGCCTTATCAGGGGAGACCCACATTGAACAGTGGTGAGCAATCAGGTTTTGGAGTCTCATAATTTTAGTATGATTTTACTATATATTTTGTCATCTCTGTCACTGTGGTTTATATATTGGAAGTTTTAGACGGTTGAGACTCCTTTCTGAGTCTAAGAAAACAAAACAACCCAGAGCACGCACAGCGATCCTCTATTTGTTTTTATACCCTCCGGTTAAAAGATTTGTGACAGTGGCTAATCAAGATGGATGCCAAGTGTTGCAGGTGTGGGCTAGCTGGATCTAAACTGTACAAAGAGACTGGCATCACATGGGATTCCTATTCTAGACGAGACTAACCCCAATGATTCATCAATGATGCCTGTGATGATAGATCTAGGGACAAAGACATCAGGGCTCTTTTGTGACCCACGATAGAACATAACTGAAGCTGACCTGGAATAAAAAGGGAGGCTCTCCTTCCAGGGTCAGACACATCTTTTCCATCTCAACCTTTCAGAAGTTGGCTTTTCGTCAAACTGCAGGGGTCCTTCTTGCCTGGCTCTTATCTTCCAGATGTAGTTATACTAGTTTCAATAGCTTTACATTTTCTGAATAGTCCCTAGGAAAGTGTCACACGAATGTTTGGACTAATAAGTCCACCTACAGCCAAACATTGTGGTCTAGACTGTGACGACTGGCTTGTCTTGGGATCTGCAGGATCCAGGAACCACAAAGATTCATTGTGGGTGAGGGAGCTATATGAAGCATTGTTTCTAGAAAGGGGAGAGTTGGGAAGATACTGAATACTGAACACACACGTTCAAAAAGCATGGATATCGATTACTTGGGGTGAAGATATTTTTTACTTCCTGCATAAATATAGTTAAGCTATAAAACTAAGTAATTCTTTTCCATGTTTTGATAGGCACCATTCAAGTACTGTGGGGGCACAGTCTTATCAACATTACACATTCCCTCCCCGCCCCCAAAATAAGACTAACTCAAAGAAGATGCTTCAGAAGAAATACATGGAAAGCACCAAGTATCTGTACAGCAAAATTTAGTTTTTAGTGTCCTCTCTAAGTCACATGCGATTTTAATAATACATTTTTCATCTTCACCACACCCCGTGTAGGTGACATATGTGTTACTGTCTTGTACAGATGGGGAAACTGAGGCATGACACCCTCGATTCAGCTTTTCGATGAGATTTAGGAACAGACTTGTCTGCATGACCTCAGCGGGTCCCCTTCATCCTTCGCGACGCCTATAGGAATGCTTGTGTCCTTCGCTCCGCAGCCTAACTCCTCTTCCGCCCAGCCCCACCCGCCCGGCTCTGGAGCGCCGTCCCCAGGGAGGTCCCGCGGGCCCGGGTCTGGCCGCTTCTCTCCGGCTCTGCTCGGTCAGGCTCCCGAGTACCCGACGTGCAGGCGGCCCCCAGCCCAGCGCCCCCAGCGCGGTGCGGGCAGATGCTGCCCCGGCGTCTAGCGGACAAGGCGGTGGAGGCGGCGGCGCGGCTGGAGGTGAGCGGGCCGGGGACCCGTGGAGATGCGGGGGAGGAGGCGACGATGAGAGGACGCGGGCGGCTGGTGCGCGGCTCGCGGGCGACGCCTGGAGAGCGAGCGGAACGGGCGCCTGGGGCCCCGAGCGCGGGGAGACATGGCTCCGCGCGTCCCCGCCGCCGCCGCCGCTGACTCGACACAATCGGCGGATCGCGCGGCGTAACCGCGGGTGGGCGGCGGCACAGAGCCGCCTCGGGAGCACCGAGGGTCGCGCCGTGCGAGCATGCCGGCTCAGAGGTGAGCCGAGGACGGCCGCTGAGACGCTAGCCGGCCAGGGGCGCAGGGTGGGCTCCGTGACGCGCGGCCGCCCGCCTTCCCCGCGGCGCGCGCTGGCGGCTCGCGGCGACTGCGGGGCGCGCTCCCGCCTCGGCAGGGTCCCCACCCGCAGCCCGCCTGCCCAGGTGAGTGCGCGGCCGGCGCCCTGCGCCCGCGCCGCAGGTAGCGGGCGGTGGCTTTGTCTCGCTCCCTTGCGCCCTGGCGCGGTCATGCATTTGACATTCTGCCCCTGAAGCGCCCGGGACCGGCGCCGGACGCGCCTGCTGATTCGGTGATCCCCAGGAACTGGGACTTGGGGGCTCTTGTGAGCATCACTCGAGGGAGAGGAGGAGGCTTCGTTTGCTTTCTGTTTGGAATGTGTGGTGAGCATCCTCTGCTGGAGCTTGGGGCCTGGAGCAAACCCGGGCTGCAGATTTAGACGTAGACGTTTGGGAGGACGTGCAGCTGCAGAGGTCTGGCTCCTTATGCCTGGTCTTCCCCGTTAGCGGTGCTCAGCTGCCTTTCGTTTATTATGATTAATTTTAGGAACACCGTCACAGGCACAGTTATTTCTTTGAGAGTTGGGAGTCTTTGGAGTCAGCACAGAGAGCTCTCGAGTAGAGTTATAAGGGTTCGGTCAATAAAAAACTTGGAAAAGGACAGCGTCGGTGATCGTATGGACAGAGGTGGACAAGAGGCAAACTTCACCGCGGCCTTTAGCTTTGTGGATAAGATTTCTGCTTTGCTCTGCTAGAGTCATGCAAACTCGGAGTTCTTGTATGTATGCCTTTGCCAAAGTGTAAAACTTATTTTTCCCTTTTCTTGAATAGTCTTTTTTTTTGTATTTGTCATTTAGAAGAAAAATAGAGTAGCCAGTAGTCTTTTATTAGAAATTGTAAAAATTTGGTGTATTTGTTTGCCTTGTAAATATGATTTTCTTTTTACTGCTTCTCCTATTCCCTGAAGGGCTCATTTCTTCTATTGCCTAGAGAGTCAGTCAGCCTCTCTCTCTCTCTCTCTCTCTCTCTCTCTCTCTCTCTCTCTCTCTCTTCCCCCTCCCCCAACAGATGGCTCTATGTGCCAAGAGGTTATCTTTAAAATGTTACTCACATTACTTACAAACAAAGCAGGCTTAGTTCTGAAGTTTGTGTGTGGAGTGATGAGGACGAGGCCGAATCGGATGGGGAGATTATTAATCGTGTACAGATCTGGATCTTGCTGATATGTTTGGTCATCAGAAGATTCCTGCAGAGATTGTTTATATAGTGTGGGACAGATGGTGTCCCTAGCAGACAAGAGAAGCCAGGCAGAAAGGGGCATTGTACTCTATTATCGGGAGGTGGAACAGAGTGGGTGAAAGGCGAGAAAGACGTAATTTCGATCTCTTAAAGGAGACGTTTGTTATACAGCAGCCTAAACCATTTTTTTTTTCTTAAAACCTTGTCACTGAATTGTTTGTTTTATTGTTTACATTGGCTATGGTAAGACAGTTTAAACAGTCACAGCAACACAGATGCCTTTGGACTTAAAAGTATCTTACCACTTTTTTGGGAAAAAATAGTTGCACTTCTATTGGCTCTTGCACGTATTTGGCACCTTGGACTCATAATGTCTCCCAGCTGCGAGGACTTCAGTTTTATTTGCATCCGTCTGAATTCGTTTCTTTCATGTCTTTTTGGTGGGTGGTTTAGCACGGTGCCCAAACTCTTATCTATGGCTGTTCCTCGATTTCCACGATGATTCACCTGCCCTAGACACTGGCTTTTCTGTGGCCCTGTCACAGGTTGGGGTGCCTCTTGGGAGGGGGTCTTTGTTAAGCACTGTGACATCACTGAGGAACTTGAAGTTATCCTGAACGTTTGGCAGTCTAGCTGTAGGGTTTCTGCCCTTATTACTATTGGACATTTCATGCTCTAGATTGCAACCTGATTAAAAAATCATTTTCCTTTGTCATGAATGTGAGGGGAAATATTGCAGTAAAGTGATGTTTACCAGCCACGAGATTAAACTTAATGATCAAACAGAGTTTCATTGAGTTGAACAAGAGGCTTGAACTCAACTCTGGAGAACTTGGGTATTGCGCCCTAAAGAGGACAACATTCATTCTTACTCTTCTGAGTCTGACCTTAGCAAAAGAAAAAGAAATCCAAGCAAGTTGTTACTGTAGTTGAGGACAGATACAATGGCTTTCCTTCTTGGAGACTGGGTTTTGTAAGAGATGGCTTTTTTGGCTCAGTCTGGTGTTGAGTGTACTTGGTCATCAGTACAATGATCAAGGACTTTAAATCCTTGCTATTAAGTCTGTGTCTGATGTCTGTGTCCTCATGTGGTGGTCATTTCTGTCATGAATTGCTTCTTTAAAAGAAAATATGCTTATGGCTTGGGGCTTGCCCTGGCTTATAGTGCTCTGTGAATTGCTGCCCATTTCCTCAGGAGTGGAGGAGGTGGTGGGGTCCTCTCCTAGTGTTGGACAGGGGCTAGCAGTGAAGCTACTTTGTTGTTATTAGGGCTAGGCATGAAGTTTGGCTACTATTGCAGGGTCAGGGTTGCTTCTTCAGGCACAGGAAACTGTATCAGGATGTGACTGATGTGAACAAGAGGTTACAGGGATGACCAGACCTTCTGATTTGCCTGTGATGGTGCCAGTTTGTCACTACAAACTTTTAAAAGTGTTATTATGTGATCACTCTTGAATTAAGGAGTCTTGGCTATATTTAGCAGCCCTCCCTTGATCCCAGCTTCTTCTTTCTTTTTCTCTCTCTTCTTCTCTTTCTTTCTCTGTGACAGGGTCTCATTATATAGCCCAGGCTAGCGTTGAATTCAAGATCCTTTTGTTTTGTTCTCTAAATATTGGGGTTACAGGTGTGTACCACTATGCCCAGCTGACACCACATTTTGAGTCTTGCTCAATTGACATTTATTTCTTTTATTTCTTAGATATACAGTGAGAAAATAAGAAAATATTTGAGCCTGCAAAATACACAAGGAAAAAGACATAGTAGGGACCATAAAATAGCTTGATCTGTTTTCACATGTCAAGAGAAGCTGTGCTAAGTCACGGAGTGTCTGTCAAGATTCTAAGGCCCCATTACTGTCTTCGAGATAACAAGAATTACCTCTTGTCTTTTATTTAAGACTGACACAAATTAGGATGGCCTGTGATTTAGGAGGACAGTTGCACCAAAATTTGCTTGTAAACTGAATGTTTACATGGTGCTCACTCACATGAATGAGTTTCACCATTTAATGTGAGACACAGTTCTTGGGTATTTACTGAGAGTCCAGAACACAAATGCTTCTGTATAGTCTTGACTCTTCATTCTTGTAGTTTGGACAAGAAGACAATAGGAGAGCTTCTGTTTTCTGTAGTCTCTCCTGTCTCCAGTTGGATTTTGGTCTCAGTTTTTCACAGGGAGCACATAAGAAAAATATTTGGTGCATCTATACATTCTGTAGAATTTTATTGTACAGGCAACCTAATGAGGATTTGGGCTTAGTATATATGAAGCTTGTGGTACCTGCTTCTGTGACCTTTGCTAAAAAAAAAAAAGTGTCTGTAACAGTTCACTTGTAGTGCTGGACAGTAGGTATTAGTTATGGCTGTCTCCTTTCCAACCTGCAATCTACCAAAGTCCTCAAGAGCTTGGTCAGCATGTCCAAATGAGAATAAAATTTATCTCCTTTGTAAATAGGATGAGTAAGTAGGGTTTTTGTTGTTGTTGTTGTTGTTTGTTTTTTCTTTTTTGCCAAGGGCATCTTTGAGAGTTAAATGTGGGATGAACTGGGAGGAACAACCAAGCCAACCAAGTGGACTAGGTCAGATTCCTAAGTTATATTTCTTCCTGCTATGATCAAATATCTGACTTTAGGAGGGAGGAGATAATTAGGTTATAGTTAAAGGGAAGGTGGATGGTTAGACTGTGCCCACAGCCAGGATGCAGAGAGTGATGAATACTTCTGTTTGCCTGACTTTCTCTTTCATATTTAGTCTGGGACTCAGCTCATGAAGGTGTTCATCTGTATGTAGGGTGGTTTTTCCCATATCATTTAAGCCTGCCTAGGAATTCACTCCCAGAAGTGACCTGAGATTCATTTCCATGGTGATTTTATTTAAAATCCCAGTAACTTCACAGTCAAGATTAAACATCACACCAGGGAAACCAGCCTCAGAGGTCGTCCTGATTATGATCCAGATCGTGAACGTGGGGAGCTGGAGAGGTGGATGTCTCAGCAGTTATGAATGCCTACTGTTCTTGAAGATGACCTGGATTTGGTCCCCAGCACCTAGTCAGGTGGATCATAACTGTCCAGGGGATCCAACATCATCTTCCGGTCTTCAGAGGTAAATTCACACACACATACATCGTGATGCACACAAACCCAGACAAGCACACGTATATACACATGCATAAAAAGATTAGCTAAATCTTTAAAAATCATGAATAAAAATCTTTTACGTGGCATTCATTGGTTGGCCTAGAATTAGAGGCCTTCCAAGTGCTAGGATTTTAGGCATATGATTCCACACCTGCTAGCTTCTCTATGAAGAAAACATGTGATGGAAAAATATCCTTAGGTTCTTCTGGATTTGTTCAATTTGTATGTTTATGTATGTGCTTGCATATATTGGCAGAATATCTATAGCTAAGGTCTATTGTGTGTGTTAAAGTTAATATTTAGAATCGGCGGCACCCAATCTTGCTTGTTCTTACGGTGCCGCCATGTTCCCTCCTGACTAGGCAAGGAGCGGCATGTTCTCGATGCTGCTGCTGCTGCTGGCTCAGGCCACCAGCTCAGGTGGGCCAGAATACTGGCCCTGGCACTCACAAGAAGCCAATCTCCCACGCTGTTTCCACAAGGCTCAGCTGAGCCCAGACCATCCACAAGGTACCCGGTAGAAATGAGACTCTAATGCTTAATACTATCCAAAGGCATTATATAATTAGAAATGCTCAATTAACAATTTGCCCACACAATTAGAGTTGTTTTCCAATATCTAACCTTATGATATAAATCGTTACCCAGGACCGTCCTGGACACAATCGTGGTTCTCCGTGGCTCCTACCTCTCCTTCTTCTTCCTAGCTCCTCCTCTTCCTTCTCCTTCTGACTCCTCACTCCGCCTACCTCTCATACAGCCCAGTCGCTGAGCTTTATACAAATGTAGTGGGAAGATATCCCACTATATGTGTGGATAAAGCAAACCTAAGAAGTGTGGTCATTAGAAAGTTGCATACTTCATCTCTTTCATGGCTTGACTTTTAAACTGATTCTCTGAATCTAGTCTCTCCAAACTTTAAATCAACTCTTGATCTTGGCTGGTTTTAACAACATTTGTTGGTGTAATGTTTTTTCTTAAACTTTTGACAGGTTTTGATTTTTCTGTTTAAGTCTTAAAGAAAGATCCATGGGCAGATTGGTGGTTACAAAAGAAAAGAGTTTCATTTGCTCATTTATTCATTTCAACTGGGTTTTTATGAGTTAGTGTCTGATCTTGGTGCTGGCTGTATACCAGTGAATCAAATAACGAATGCTAACCATGTGGAGTTTTCATCTTATTGAGACAGATAGTAAGTCAAATAGAAAATTATGCAGCATGGTAGAACAGGAAAAATGTAGTAGAATATGTTTCATGGAGAACGTGACCTGAAACAGAGACTTAAAGGGAGGCAAAAGAAGATATGTGTATGTGCATGAGCATGTGTATATGTGTATACACATACGCACACGCACGCGCACGCGCATGCACACACGAGAGAGAGAGAGAGAGAGAGAGAGAGAGAGAGAGAGAGAGAGAGACAGAGAGAGACAGAGAGAGAAAGAGGGAGGGGAGAGGGAGAGAGGGGGAGAGGGAGGGGGAGGGAGAGGGAGAGAGGGAGGGAGGATGAGAATGAATTGCAGGCAGAAGGAACAGTCAGTGCAAACGTCTGGTCTGTAGGGTAGGATGTGTTCAGATGTGTTCAGAAATCAACAAGGAGACTAGTACTGATGTATTATAGATACCTAGGAGATGCAGGTAGGGTCAGCAGTGAGGTCAGAGAAATGACATGAATGACATGGAGTGGTAGAGCTTGTGTGGGGCCTTGAGATAGGAGAGTAATTATGACTTCAGCAGGAATTCTATTTTCTTTAAACAAAACTTTTAACATTTATTTTTTACTGTATGTGTATGGATCTTTTGCCTGCGTGTCATCTGTGCATCACATGTGTGCTGTGCCTTTGGAGACCATAAGAGGGGATCAGATCCCCTAGGGCTGCAGTTAGAGATGGTTGTGAGACAACACCTGTGTCCTGGGAATAGGACCCAGGTCCTCTGGAAGATCAACTAGTGGTTTTAACTGTGGAGCCATCTTTCCAGCCCCCTATTATATTTTTGTGAAACTCATTATAATATAAAGATTGCATGTGTGGTCCGAAGACAGTGTCTATAACCCACATTTTGTTAAGATTATAGACAATGTCTATAATCCACTTCGTGTTTAATATGCATTCTATATTATTTGTTTAGTTTTTAGTTGTTAAAGTATGTTTTACTATTACTCTCTGCCCTGCTTCCATGTGTGTGTATATAGCTAGGACTTCATGCATGTTAGGTAAACACTCTACCACTGAGTTGCATTTCAAGTCCCTGAGATTGCTATTATTAAGTTGTATTTCTGTTTCATAAAATTTGGCCGGTTGTTTAAGAATAGTCCACAGTAGTGTAGCCATAGTGATAAAAAGATAGATTGAACATATCCAATTTGAACTCTGAAATCTGAAATGCTTTAAATATAAAATATTTTGAGCACCACATGATTCTTCAAGTGGAAAGTTCTAACTGTGAAGTGGTGTCTGGCCTGTAATGATATAAATGCCGTGGTCCAGTGGGCCATCAGCACGTATAGGAAAGCAAATCTCAATGGAAATATAAAATGAATCTTCATGCTTTAAACAGAGGTATCTGTGTGATGCATACGGAAATATGATAAACTGAAAGCATTTTTTAACTAGGTTCATCCTCCATTCATTCTTATTGGGAGCAAATCATTAATAAAGCTTGTTACGAAACTGTGCCCAATAGTGGCATGAAGCCATGGGTGTTTTTGTGTCATTTTCAAACAAAGCACAGTGGCTTCTCTGTTACACCACTCAAGTTTTTCAGGACAGGCACATAATAATGCCTCTCACAAATTTTCATGTGTGATATTGCTAATGGCAGGAAAGAGACCATCACTCTACAAGTCTCATTAAAGCATTTCTGTGGCAAAAACAAGTATGGAGCGCTCACTGAAGAGACACTTGGAAACTCAGCTGGAAAGCTAAAGACTGACATTCTCCTTAGAAACCAGAGTTTTCAGTGACATTTCTGTGTGAAGTGATGTGGTTGGCTGCTGTGTCAGATCGCTGGACCACAGAGAGGAAGAGTGATCACAGCCAAGGAAGTCCATGATAGCCGATACATTTGCTCTATGGTTGGGTGAAACACCCATGTCATGCGGAGAATGAATCAGCTTTTGGCATTAGTTCAGGGAGGAGTGCTTGGTGATGCCTGGTTTATGTATCACTGAAAACTTGTGCTTTAAGGGAAGAGAGGTTTTCCTTTTGGTTAGCTGCCATTTATGAGATTAGAAAAGATGCGTCAGAGGAGAATGGTTAGAACGCCTGTTTAGATACACAGAAGAATGTGGTAGCTTTAAGAGCTTCTCTCTCTCTCTCTCTCTCTCTCTCTTTCTCTCTCTCTCTCTCTCTGTACATTGTGGTGCACATATGGAAGTTAGGGGACAACTTTATGGAGTGAGTTCTCTCCTTTTACCTTTCTGTGGATCCCAGAGAACAAACCCAGGTTGCCATGTTTGCACGGCTAGCACATCTTTGTCTTTACATCTTTATCTTCTGACCTGTCTTGGTAGGTCAGGGATGTGAAGGCTTTGTGACAACATTGTAGCTAGAAGCCAACCATGTGCTACCAGTTTCTAAGGAACACGCAGCATGTTTTGATCTTGAGGAAACGCTGAAACAAAGCACGGAGATTATGGTTACAGCAAGATTGTGGTGCCTGAATTTATGTACTTGTAACTGATGGGGAAGGAGTATAGATTGTTCTTCATGCTGAAGTACACTGGCTGGATAGGGAATGCTGCTTGTGTGATACTTTATCTGCAGAGTAAGATTTGCGTTTAAGAAAGTCCTCATCATGGTGTGCTGAGAACTGGCTCCTGTTCTAGCAAGTGGCTTATCTTAGTACTATAATTTTCTCACAGTAAGCCATGACAAGGATAGGAAAAGAAGGGGGGAAATGAATAACAACTAAAACAGCACATCACAAGTTTTCATGTGAATTCCTTTGTTAATTAATTAGTTTGTTGCATATAGTTTTAAAAACACATTAGCTCCAGAGCTGTTGCTGGAGCTCTGGCCCCTCCCGGCTTCCTTTTGTTCCACCCAGCCCATTCCTGGCTGCTTTTTCTACCCTTCTTTGTTCCTGAAGGAGTCTTGTTACCAGCCCACTCCCAAGACCCTTGAATCCTAGGATAGAAAACACCGTTTTCTATCTAGTAAACTCTGTTATCTTTAGACCTTGCCTCAAGGCACAATTGCTGAGCACAGATACCTCCTGCCTGGAAAAAATGTGCCATTATCAATTGTCAACGTCTCTCCTTCCACCTTAAACTTAGTGGCTTGTATCAGCTAGCCCCCACCAACAGTGTTGGCTCCTGTGGAGGCTGCAGGCCCTTAGCTGCCCTGAGACCTTACATAGCTGCTGTTTTCTTCTCATTCCAAAGCATGGCAGAAAATCCCCTTTCTCTTTTCCTGTGTCTCCTCTTCCTCTTGAGACCCAAAAGTCTCACCTGTACCTTCTGTTCAGCGGTTGGTCTCCGGCCTTCTTTACTGACAAGTCAAGAACTAATTGGGAAACAAGACCTTACTGACAGAACCTCCCCTTACAATAATCAATTAATTAATGAAAGGTCCGCAGTGCCCCCCAAAAGTCAGGGAAGTAATATTTTTAGACATGGATAGTCTTTCAAGTAGTACACAGTATTTTTCAGTGATTCACTGGAAGATTAGGTGCTCAAACAAAGAATGCAGAACTGGCAGATTGTGGTGATAAAAGACAAAGAAAAGGGTATTTGATATTTGAGTTCAGGGAGAGAGCTGTGGTGAGAGAACAACCCCTCCAACCCCCCTCCCTCCAGGCAGGCAGTAACTTCCTAGGTGGGAAGGGATGCAGTGCAGGTAGAAACTGGGGAGTGTGGTGAGTGAACAGGACCTTTCCCTGT
This sequence comes from Rhabdomys pumilio, assembly GCA_030674055.1. Classification (NCBI taxonomy): domain Eukaryota; kingdom Metazoa; phylum Chordata; class Mammalia; order Rodentia; family Muridae; genus Rhabdomys; species Rhabdomys pumilio. Next base: position 136,434,281 of record JANHMN010000001.1, on the reverse strand, counting down.
GCTTTTGCCAGCAAAATGGACCTTATGCCAAGTGTTTCCGGACCCTGGTCTGTGCTGCTCTTGGCCTTACTATAAATAATGACTGATCACCAGTGGTCTTGTTACTGGGTTTTTTCTCTGTGTATGCCTCCCCTTGATCTCTCTTCATTCTTGTCTGTCACTTCCCTCCCCCTCTTCCTCTGTTCAGCCAGGATTTGGCATCTTTAAGCTAGAAAAGACTTTCCAAGCTCATACTCTGTGTTGTCATGCTTGGATGGCACTATATCCAGGACGAGGCAGCAAAGAGCTTCTAGGAAGGGAAGTTGTGTACTTTCCCCAGGTTACTACTCCAGCCAACAGCTAAGGCCCCATGTTTAGGAAGGTATATTTCCTCTCCTTCCTCTTCGGACTTTAGTAAAGATGAGTGTTTGCCCTTGGTTTAATAACTCTAGTGATGATCATTATTTAATGCTATGGAAAAACTATTTTTCTTTATTGCACAAATGTTGATACTCTTATGTGCTAGGCTCCGTGCTATGTGGGAAATAGACACTAGAGATAAGAATAAGGGGGCATGCACTCATAACGCACATGTGACGAAAGAGTTAGCATTCGATCAAGCTGTTCTTTGTATATGGTTACTGTTATGTGTGAACTGAGTTATAAGAACTTTTGGGTATATATTTGAAATATTCCATAAGTAAAAGAAGAAAATCAGATGGCGGTGTGGTTGGGGGTTTGGAGAGTGGTTTTGGCAGAGAATAAAGCACAACTGAGACCTCTTAGACAGAGTGGCTGGGTCAACCTGGAATGTTATTCTGTCACCCACCTGCACGAGAAGGGGGAGGGTAGCTTGGACAGGTTTCAGAGAGGAAACACAGAGATACTAACGGAAAGAAAATGAGGCCTGCAAGAGCTGAGAACCAGGGCCGCCAAGGCCAGCAGAGCACCCCATCCGGGAGCTAGTAGACTTTTTCCGTGTGTTTGTCAGGAGACTTTCACACGTCCTCAGCCTTCCCACCACATCCAGTGACTGGAGCGACTCAGGTATCGATGTCGTATTAGACGACGACCACAATTTTTGTCTGGCAGTTGAGGAAAATCTGGAAAAGGCCCAAGAGACAAACTGTTAAGACTTTCTGGAAAGAAAAATGCCTCATCCGTGGTTGTTAGGGGTGCTCACCTGGTTCTCGGAGACTGGTCCTTTACATGGGGCTCTGATTTACTTCCGGTGGCTCTTCTTCCAGCCAGTCAACACGCCAGACTCAGTTCTTGCTCAGTAATTCTGCCACGGAAGGAACTGAATGCCCATCGGTTCTACTTACTCTTGTGTCTCCAATCGTCTTTTGATATACAATTGAAGAATAATGGTTTTCATTATGCCCCCATTCTGAACAGCCCACTCTCCCAAAGACATTTCTCGAAGGTAAAGTAGCTTCCTCCGGCAGTGATTGACAGCAAGGGCGGAGATGAGATATCCGTGTCTCATGAGAGGGGTGGGCAGCAGTGACTTTACTGAGACATTTTCCTCTTTAATATTGATATTTACATTCTTTCCATTGCTACTGTTTATTTGTTAGAAATTAAGATCTAGTCATTTTGCTGTTTTGGAGAGTTGTTTCCCGTTAGTTTTTTTGCTATTCAGATTTGTAATCATCGTGAACATATGAAGTTTGGCCAGACTGTATAAGCTGATGGAACCATCTTTTTTTTTTTTTTTTTTTTTTTTTTTTTTTTGTGGATCTTTATAAAAGGCAACTACTTATGCAGATCAGATGTTAAGTTGGTACAGAGTCCTGAAAGGTGAACATTTTTGTATTTTAAAGGCGACAGGATGTGACTTGGATTAAAGGTGTGTGCTAGGACTGAGCCACCACAACTAGAGACAGGTGTTTCTAATAAATGACACAATCATGGGATTGGCAGTGTGATTGAATATCCCCAACAAACAACAAGCTCTCTTAGCTGCTGAACTATATTTCCAGCCTTAAGTGATTTTACTTTTATTTCTCCTCTCCCCATCCCTTTCCTCCTCCCCCTCCCTCTCCTTCTTCCCATTCCTCTATGCCTCCTCCTCCCCTTCCCCTCTCCTCAGTGGTTTTACTTTTATTTCTCCTCTCCTCTTCTTTCTCCCTTCCCCTCCTCCTTCCCCCTCCCCCTCTTTTTCCTTCCTTCCTTCCTCCCTTTCTTGGATAAGCCTTTTCAGGTTTATTCAGGCATGGTTTACAAATAGAAGCAACACGTATAAAGTGTGTGCTGTTTTGGTATGCACAAGTGCTGTGAAATCATTATTATGGTCATGCTTGTTAGCACACTCATTGTTAAGATCCTTACTTTTTTGGGTGAGGCCATTTAAGATCTAGGTTTCAAGTCTGCAGTGTAGTGTTTCTAGTTGTTGGTGCTTCACTGTTATCTCCAGAACTTTCTTTGTGTGATTGCATCCTTTGGCCACCATCTTCCCATATTTTCCCACCCCTAGCTCCTGGCAACCATCTCTAATTTGTTCTGTAAGTCCGATAATTTAATTTGGCTATTGTATATAATGCTGCAATGACATGGAGGTATAGTGACAGAGTCAAGCTACTGATTTCATTTCTTTGGGATATCCAAGGATGGGGTTACAGATAGTTCCCTCCCCCCCCCCCAGATGTATGTACCTGATCATGTATATGGTGATATGGGATGTCATCCTCTACTGTTCTCCATCACTCATTCACTCATTCATTCATTCATGATTGTGACTCTCAGTTGCTGAGCTGTACTAGCTGGGTAACAAGCCCCTTCAGTTTTATCTGCCCAGTTGGTTGGAGATTAGAGGCAGTGTTGCTGTGCCCAGCTTTATGTGGGTATTCAAGTCTTCCTGTTTGCAGAGTCACCTCCCCAGCCCCTGCTAGTTCCCCTTTTAATGTATTGATTTACCTCCCTACTGGTTTCCTTAATGACTACCAATTTACATCTCCACTAACACTGTATCCAGGTTCCATTTCCTCCATATTCTTAAAATTAAAAATTATAAAAGAGAGGAGGGGAGGGAGGGAGGGAGAGAGAGAGAGAGAGAGAGAGAGAGAGAGAGAGAATGTGTATACATGTGTAAGCACATGTGTGCAGAAGACAACTTGTGGGAATTGGTTCTCTCTTGCCACCATGGGGGTCCTGGGGTTCGAACTCAGGTTGTCAGATTTGGTGGCAATCACCTTTGGATGCTGAGCCCTCTTGTAGCCCCTCTTTCATCCATATTCTTGAGAAGAATTGTTATCTTTTTGATAACAGTTACTCTCATGGGTAGAGGTGATACTTCACTGTGGATTTCCCTGGTGTGTGTGTGTGTGTGTGTGTGTGTGTGTGTGTATAATTTTTTCATGTACTTCTTGTTCATTTGTGCATCTTTTTAGAAGCTCTAGTGCATCCTTTGGTTCTGATCAAATCTGATGAGTTATATTTTCTGCTATTTAGTTGTTTGGGTAGTTTATGTATTTGGGGCATTAATGTTTCATCAAATGCATGGTTGTCTTTGAAGTCTACTACCCTTGTTTACAGAAGTCTAATTTGTTGCCACCCACTTGTCTCATTAAGACTGTGGTTTATGCTTTGTTATTAGACATGAGAGACTCTTCCCCAGACCAGTGTTCAGAGAGCTTCCCCTCTGTTTTCTCAAAGAAGTTCCGTTCTTTTGTATCCTAGGATTAAGTCTTGAGTCCATTTTGAGTGCGTTCCTGCATATGATGTGCGGTAGGAGTCTGATTTTGTTCTGTGTGTGAACATCCAGTTCTCCCAGTAAACATGCACTGTTCTGTTTTGTGAAGGAACCAACCATACTGTTTTGACTACTGTGGCTTTGAAATGTGTCTTGAATTCAGGAATTATGATTTGTCCTTTGTGCTCATCAATATTGTTGTGATTGTTCAAGATCTGTGGTTCCCTCTGAATTTTAGGATTGTTTTCTATTTCTTTGAAGAATGCTGCTAGGAGCTGGGCAGAGTGGCTCCTGCCTGTATATGATCTTGTGGGAGTTGGTGAAAGAAGATGAGGGCCACCCTGGGCTACACAGTGAGTTCCATCCAGGCTGACTTAGGATAGAGTCTCAAAAACAAAACACAACAAGCAAAAAATGACAACAACAAATTCCAAACAAAAACACTCCCCATACCCCACCTCCCAAAAAGAAAAGAAAAAGTAAAGGAAAAGCACAAATACCATCGGGTCTTTCTGAATTGTATGGAATCTACAGAACTTCTTTGGTACTGTGGACATTTAAGCAGTATTCATTCTCTTAGTCTGCAATTGTGAGTTGTCTTCGAAACATGTCTTCCTCAGTTTTCCTCTCTAATGTTTCACAATTATCAGTGTGAAAGCCCTTTATCTTGTTAGCTAATTTATTCATATGTACTTTACATTTTTGTTCTTATTGAGAAGTCTGTGAGTGTCTAAAATCATGTCCTCTGCGGGCAGAGATAATTTTACTCTCATTTCTCTGCTGGCTCCTCTCCCCTACCCTCTCACCCCTCCCCCACTCCTCTCTCCCTCCTTTCTTCCTCTAGATGAGTTTATTCTATGCTAAATTTATTTCTATAACGTATGTTTTTGTTTTGTCTGGCTTTTTTCTTCTATGCTGTGTCATCCCTTGGTTTAGGAATAGCCTGTTCCTTTTCACTGAGAACCATCTTGATGTGTTGAGGGAGCTCATGGGTTAATTCTGTGGACCATCTGGGCTGTTTTCTTCACCTGGATGTGTCTCCTGACTAGAGAATCTAAATACAAACCCTCCATTCAGCATTTATTCTGCAGGTTTAGGTTTGTGGTGCAAATAATCAACACATTTTCTGTGTCCCTGACACTGTGCCCTGGCCAGCCCCAGGGTCTGGGCAGGGCACACCCACCAGCCCCATCATTCTCCTGCCAGTGTGACACATACTTCTTTAAAGTGACCCTTTGACATGGAGACTTTTCATGTATGCATAAGTTTGGCACGGGCAGTTTCCTTACAGTGTTCTTAAAGTGAACCCAAGACCAGAACATTTTGATTGCTGGGATTTTGTGGGGCCTTCAATAGACCGGTGAGCAGTTTTCACAAGTCAACTCAGGCCACTTATTGACTGGGCACTGAGTCATGTTAAATAAAGACAAGTCTTGAGAATAGATTTTTTTTCCCCAGATAACAACTAGGTCAAATAATAAGTCCCTGTGACACCCTGCTCCTTTGAGAAGTGTCAAGTCTGTTCTGACTGTCTAGTAGCTGCCAGAGAGCTGTTTTCCATCATTGCCAGGGCTGTCAGGTCCTGGTTCTAAGGGTGCTGTGATACTGTAGACTGAGTGCTAGGAACAGGACAAATTATAAGCCACAACACACTGTCCTGAGACACAGCCATGTTTTCTTGTATAAAGGGACCTCTTGCTGTCAGTTTCCAGAGCTGGGAAATGTTGCTTTAGGGAAGGTGTTTGATGGCTGCTCCTAGTGTCATGGAGAAGCACATTCCTGGAGTATTTATTAGTTATCTTTTCTCATCCCTCCTCAAACTTTAAAGTGACCAGAACTGTCTTACTGTCTTTTTATTTTTTCTTACTAGGTTTTGAAACAAGAACTTCTCTCTCTCTCTCTCTCTCTCTCTCTCTCTCTCTCTCTCACCTTATGTGTGTTTGTGTTTTCTTCTTGTTCACTCTTTCCATTGGTCTCAGTTTTTTAAAAATAGTCCACATATCAATGGGTAATTTAGAGACAATGTCTCCAACTCTTAGGCTCCAGGAAGCCCTTTCCATCTGCCCCTCCTAGCCCTCTGAGTAGCTGGGACTGTAGGGACATGCCTCTGCGCTCAGTAGAAAACCTGAGCTGTGGGCTTTTATTCTAGCTGTTATAACAACAGAGTATAGATTGAGTGGCTTAAAAAGCAAATATTTATTTTTCTTCATTCTGGAAGTTAGAAGTCCAAGGTCAGGCACCAGCATATCAGGGCTGGTGGTGAGGGTACTTTATCTTGGTTACAAACACCTGTCTTCCTGCAGTGTCTTTGATTAGCTGAAAAGGAACTAGTTAGACCTATAATATAATATAAAGAATAGAAGCTTTGAAGCTTCTACTCTTATGATCTAATTAATTACTTCCAAGGGGCCTTGTCACAATTGAACACAAGTCACCAATTGAACAAATTGTCACCAGATTGTCACAATTGGACAATAAGAGTGCAGTTTTAATAGAGAATTACAGGGAGGCTTAAACATTCCATGTAACGTGACACATGTGGAACTAGCTATGTAGACCAGGCTGGCCTCAAATTCACAGTTATCTGCCTGTGTCTCCAACTGTGCCTCTGAAGCACTTAGATTAAAGGTGTGAATCATCTATGCTGCCTGTCTTACCCATTCTTTAAATGTACAGGGCAGCAAGTTACAATGGTTCCCATTGCATGGAACCAATTGCTAGACTCTTCTTCTAGCCAAGCTGAAACTCTGCTCCCCTTAAACAAACACTGATTTCCCTTCTTCCAGTCTTCAGTAACTTCAATTCTGTTTTTTTTTTTTTTTTTTTTTTTTTTTTTTTGTAGTGTGTATATTGTGTGTGCCTGTGTAGGCCAGAGGGGCTTTCACCTTAACATTTGAGACAGGATTTCCTATTGGTTTGGAGCTTACTGGCTAGCCACTGAGCCCTGGGGATCTTCCTGTCCCTCCCTCCCCAGGACTGGCTCTCTTTTACATAGGTGCTTGGGATAGACCTCAGATCCTCGTGCTTGTGTAACAAGTAGCTTTCCTGATTGACGTATCCTACCTCCCCATCCCCCCAACCCCTAGCTTTTGAGACAGAGTCTCATGTGTTCCAGGTTGGCCTAGAACTCACAGTGCAGCAATGGATGATCTAGAACTCCTGATTCTCCTACCTCTCCCACCCAAGTTGTAGTTTTACAGGCTTGTGCGTCCTCCCCAGTTCCACTTTCTGTGTCTATGAATTTGGTTAAAGAGATAGTCTGTATAAGTGCACATGTACAATATTTGCCATTTTGTGATTAGCTTATTTCATTTAGCATAATTCATTTTAATGTTTGTCCATGGTGTCCAGACATTGTAGTTGAAGAGGTTGACCCACAGGCTTGTGTGGGGAAGTCTACCTCTAAGCTACATTCCTAGCCCTTCCCCTTCTGTTTTAAGACCGAATGCTATCCCGCTGTGTGTATAGTACGTCTTGTTTATCCAGTCATCTGTTTTGGGACACAGGTTGCTTCCACCATTAGTTATTGTGGATGATGTTTTCGTGAACAGGAATTACACACCTATATTTGAGACTCTCCCTCAATAGTTTTGAGTGTGTACTTGGCTTGTAGCTTGATATGGAACATCTACAGAAGCAAGCAGCTTGACTGGGTTTTTATTAATAGGCTAGTAAATGCTGCTGTTATATTCTGCTGTGGAAGAATACATATTGTAGTAGACATGAGTAACCGCCCTTCTCTGGTTGTTTCCAGACATTAGACATTACCTCACTTGTCCTAGTTTTTCAGTTAAACTTTATTGTGATAAAGTTCATTGGGGTTAGCAAATGGATAAATCACAGAGTTAAATGTAATCTGACCTCTGACTTCTGGTAAAATTCAATTGCCATCTTTGTATTATTTTGAGCAAATAAGGAGAATAAAGATGTTATTGTATTTTTTTTTTTAAATAAGTAGCTAATGGCATTTCCTAGTTTAAATTTCACAATTTCACTGCTGAGTTAGCAGGTTGTTTAGGAAGCATGCTGCAGGAGGGGTTGCTGCTGTCGTCATGGAGGGAGATGTAGGTGTGTGGTCATGCATCCGTTGTGTTTCCAGGTTGTCAGTGTGGCACTTGCATAATGGAGAGAGAGGTGACATCCGTTGCTGAGGTACAGTGGGTGAGAGACTCACAAGTTGGCCTCACATGTACTTTCTGAAGGAGTACCTACCTGCTGCTTCAGATTGTCGCCCCAAGATTTGAGATATGCCCCTTTTCCAAGAAAATCCAGAAATAGTATTTATTTGAAGTCTTATTTTTTTAAAAAAAGATACAAATAACTTGAAACATTTTAAACATTTAGCTGTCTGCCCAAGTATGTTTGTAAGCTGCATTTCCAATTCTGATAGGTTTGATATCTACAACCTAAAGATCATGGTAATCTGAGAAATTTAACTAAATTTTTATGAAGTATTTTCTCATGTTGGAAAGGACCATAGCATCCCTCAGTCTCTCCATTTTATTTCCTAGTTAATAAACCAAGACACTGAACAGCGATGACTTTCTGTGACATATCTGCTAAGTTCTTGGCATGTCATAAAGCAAGCCGAGAGTGATCGCCCCAGCTCCTCTTGCTGGGAGTCGAACCAAGGGCCTCATGGATATTCCATAAGCGCTCGACCCCGGACCTAGTTCTCCAGCTCTCATCCGCATTTCTTGTGTCATTTCTTACTGTGGGTTACATTTCTGTGACACTTTCCCACGAACTTTGTAAAGTTATCTCCTGTGGTCATCACACCTACAAATTATAGATGGGTTCATTCAGTGAAAGAAAAAAAAAAAACAAAGCGCGTTCCAAAGAAGTTCTTAGCTGAAGCTCACACAGCTGGCTGTCAGTGGTAGTGTGTCTCTAACAATTTCTCCTACAGCCTAGAGCATAGCTGGGGCTAATAATTACACTGGAGGAGCCCGAACCATTGGAATGGTCTCAGGTAGGCTGGGACATAAGGTCCCTCTAGTGACAGAAATGATATTGGTTCCTTTCCTAAAAACCTTTAGCATCGTAGAAGAAAAATTGCACAATCGAAAGTAGGCTCCTTAGAGGGTGGGGGATATAGATGTATGTCCTGAACAGATCGGAATGAAAGGATGAGCAACGTGGGGAAAGCTACAAAAGGTGTTTGTTTATGGAGAAGCTGACATTCCTGATGGCTTTTATTTCTGTATTCTTTCTTCGTTTCTTTGTTCCCTCCCTCCCTCCCTCCCTCCCATTCCTTAATGCTGTATGGGCTCTTTGCTTCCTCCCATTGACTTTTACTCAGAATTCTAGCCTCTGTTCTGGGGTAGGTGGAAGTAAGGGAAATGTTGGGTTTGCTGGTTGACAGCAAGGCTGGAGAACTTTCTGACACTATTGTGTTCTATAAGGAGAGCACAGGATAACTAGCAGAGCAAAGAGAATGTTCCTGTAGGGATGTGTGTCCTATTGATGTTTCCCCCACCCTTCGCTCTGAAGGGAGACAACATACAACTTAACCTTGAATGAAATTTCAATGGATTCTTCGCTAAATCTGGAAAAAAAAAGATAATAAGAGAGAACAAACCTAGCAAAATATGCAAGACCTGTGATTAAAACAATTCAGTGCTTCTAAAGGAAACAGGGTTGAAATGCATTTTATCAGTTGCTTTATTTTTAGACATGCATGGCATTAAAGTAAAAATAGATTTTTCTGGATGCCTGTGATACGCAGGATTAAACCATTACCATGACTAAAGCTGTAGCTTGGTAGTAAAGTACTGCACTGTGAAGTATTGACCAAAATTCTCAAAAGATTATTGAACTCACGGTTTTAGAAGGTTCACACCATGACTAATTGATCCCATGTGCTTTAGAAAACACCATAGCGCCAGAAGCACTTGACAGTGAAGTCTTCACCATATGATGGACAGGAAGTGTCAGGGGACCATCAAAGGCAACCTCCCCAAAATGACTTTCTTCAGTTAGCTCCTACCTCTACACTTCCACTCTCTAAAACAGTGCCATCCCACCGTGATGAAGTGTTAACACAAAAGCCCCTGAAGAATTTTTCCTGTTCTAACCTCAGTACCCAGCATATACAAAGCCCTAGGTCTAATCTCTATATGGAAAAACAAAACAAAACAATTTTTTTTCTTCTCAGCTTTAAAGACATAAAATATTTTATTTCTTAGTTTCTAAAATGTGAGGTTTTTAGTATTTTTTGTTTATTTCTCATTTACGGAGAAAGAAAATCAACCTACAAACATACTAACACGTCCTACTATTGATCCTTTTGTTTCATAAGAATGAGACCTTAATTATAGCCAGGACTTGCCTCTGACCTATCTCAGTGTGTGATAATTATGATTGAACACTCAGAGTGACAGAAACTTCTTCCTGCCAGATGCTCTTTTCAGACTAGGTTTTCTCATCAACTAGGTTCTGTTGAATAGTCTATCTTCTGGGTGACAGATGACAGATTAGCCAGTTATTTCCCTGTGACAAACAAGGTTTTGTTTTATGACCCTGTCTAGTTAGCAGTGTTAACTAGTTAGTCTGCTGCTTTGTTATCAGGAAGCCAACTGCTAAAGTGTCTCGTACTTTATATTTATATAAGTTTACCCGGCTTCTGGTTCTGGGTCCTGTGTTTGGGTGATCTGAGGTACTGTCATGGACAGCGTAGTAGCCCAATAGAGAGGGAAGCTTGGTTTTGTCTCTTCTCTTTTTCTTTAGTGCATCTACTTTACAGATGAAATAGACAGATGGCTTAGGGTGCATAGACCTGGGGAGACTGTCTGACCGGGGAGCACTACTGAGGTCATCTGTTGCTCTGTGTCCCCTGACTATGTTCCTGTCACCTGTGTGGTGGAAGCTCCTTGACTTCCACAGGTGTTCCAGCCTGAGGGAAGATTGCCCCTGACTCTTTCTCATGAGCCTCAGTTTGATGACACCTCTAGACAGGAAACTAGCACACACTAGTTTATTGGGAAGCTGAATCTTTGTAACTAGAGAAGGAGAGATTCGATTTGGGCAAGACTAATGTCTTGCAATCTGTCACCATTATGTGATAACCCAGGACCTTAGTTTCTTCACCTCTAAAATGAATTGCACCTGCTTCAGAATGGTGTTTTGAGGGTGAAGGAAAGGGTACGTAGCAATCATTTATAGATTTACCAAATACAATAGCCTTAATCAGGGTAGGCTTTTAATTATGAAGGCATTTTTCTAATGTAAAGATAACTTTTTTTTTTTCAATTCAGTGAGCTTAATTGGGATTGCTTTCAGGTACATGGACCATACCCCTTCCCTGCCCCCTCCCCATTTACAGAACTTATAACCATAACCAATTCTCATCTTACTTCAGGAAAGTTAGACTATTTTAAGCAGTAAGAGACACATATTTACGAGTAACTGTGTGGAGACTATGAATATTATAAAATGATAACATGTAGGCTTTTCAAACAGAGTTATTAGTGGAGCAACTTTCCCCAGCATTTCTTAGAATTTTTTTTTTTTTAAATGTAGACAAAACACAAGTAGGTTTTGGGGTAAGTAGTCCATTAGAGTAATTTAATTTCACTTGCAAAAATTTCTAGTTAGTTTTTTTTTCTCTTTTAAAATGGGTCATTGCTGGAAGCAATTCGTTTATTTGGCAAGATATTCTTAGCGTGTGGATTTGCTGCAGAACTGAAAATTCTAAAATGCCCGTATCAATTTTAAGTTGTTTCTTGGTGTTTGGCTAATGGATATAAACTATAAATTCCTTATCTAACCTAAAGGAAAACAAAGCCTCAACCAGACAGAGTTGGAGAGAATGTGCTGATATTTTAAACTGCTTGGCTCTTGGTAGGAAGACTAGCTAGTGTTGTGGCTATGTGAGCTACCCATAACATGATGGAATGTTTAAATCAATAAATACCAAAATATTCTTGAATCGTATTATTATTTTTCATAATGAATCAACTATATTTTGGGTTTTGATTTCCTTATTATTTCTAGCCTCTCAGTTGTTAAAGATTTTTTTTTTCTTTCTTTTTTGAGACTAGGTCTCTCCCTGTAGCCTAGGCTGGCCGGAAATTTATCATGCAGTTAAAGTTAATATTGAACTCCTGTTCTTTCTGCCTTGGCCTGCTGTGTGCTGGGATTACAGATGTGTATTGTCATGCCCAGCTCATTGCTGTTTTTAAAAGAGATCAGTGTTGTTAGGAGCGAGGGATAAAATGGGAGGAGGACTCATGGAGTTTCACTAGTTTTGTGAAACTGTATGTTAATATAGTTAATGCAGATCCTGTGTATCCATTGGAAATATGTTTAAAAGAAAAACTCAAGATGGGCTTGTAGGATAATTCAGTAGGGGAATTCCTTGCTGAGTAGTCCTGATGGCCCGAGTTCAATTCCCAGAAACATGTGGAGATAGAGGAAGAGAACAACCTTCAGAAAATTGTCCTCTGATATCCGTACACATGCAGTGGCCTGTGTGTACTGCCAGGTTTCATACACAGGCACGCACGCACGCACGCACGATGATGATGGTGATGATAGACAAACAGTATTTTTAAATGGGCAAAAAACCCAAATGACCCTTAAGTCTATTTGTTTGTTAATCTTTTTGTTTATGAAAAGACCATGAGAAAAGGGCCAGTGAGATGCATCACTGTGGTCATTTGAGTGAGATGTTCCCCATAATCTTGAACATTTGAAAACTTGTTTCCCAATTGGTAACTCTTTGGAGAGACTTAGAAAGTGTAGCCTCGCTTGACGAGTGGTTTATTGGGTGTAGGCTTGAACTCATTCCACCATTCCCAGGTCATCTCTCGGCTTGCTGTTTGGCATTCAAGATGTGAGCTCTCAGCTGTTTCTGCTGCCATGTCTGCCTGCTGCTGCCCTGCTTCCTCTCTGTGATGGTGATGGGCCATCCCTTAGGAACTGTGAGCTCTAAATACACTTTTTATTCTATAAGTTTTCTTGGTCTTGCTTTTTATCTCAGCAACAAAAACCTAAGACAGTAGCTGGTACCATGGGGTGGGGGCTGGGGGGTATTGCTGTGAAATACCTGACTGTTGAAGTTAGGTCCTGGTTCTTCCTCTCATCCCCAAGCTCCCAGAAATAAGACTCAGACTCAAAATATATATACAGATACCATAGACACTAGGCTCTACTCTGACGAGATTATAACTAAGATAGCACAACTATTTCAACTTACATTTTGCCATGTGGTTGGTTACCTGTGCTCAGGCACCATGTGTCCATCCCCTCACATCTTTCTGGCAAATGTCCTGCCTGGCTCTATCCCAGAATTCTTTCTCTTTCCTGGATGGCCCCACCTCTATTTCGTGCCTAAGCTATAGGCCGTAGGCTTTTTAATTGACAGGTGATACATCCATACAATACACAAGATACTGTCTCTACATCTGACCATGTTGGTTTTTGGAAGTTGAATTCTGTAAGCCAGGCTTACTAGGTCATCCTAGGATCCTGAAAGACAGAGCTAAAAGCAAAGCCAACTGAAGAGACCATTATAAGAGGTTTCACTGGGACCTTAACAGCAACTGGGCATGAGCACATTCCTGTGGTGCTTTGGCAGAGTCTTACTGCTTTGTCCATGTGCTTAGACTTACTTGAAGCTAAATTGAAAAGTAATGCATTAATTTCTTTTGAGGAGGCAATTTCAAGGTAATATAATATTGAATCTGTGATGTGGTTATTATTAATGATTCTTATTATCTACAATAAAAAGATCTACAATAAAAAGAGCAAATGAGCCAGAAAAGAAAAATAAAATATAGAATTTGGAGAGAAAAAGAGCACCAGGAAACTTGGTGTTGCAGCCGAAGCTGGTGCCGTTGCTGCCACCAGGTTTACCATGAAGTTCTACTTCTGGAAGACTGGTGCCTGCAGTTACCTCCACCTGGTCTCACTGCAGTTTGTCCAAAAGAATTAGCAAACCAGGGAAGGATCACAATAGGGATGGTGAGAAACTTGAAACGGTGAAGCATTTCTTCCAGCAGGGCCTCACCTTCTAAGCTTCCTGCAACAGCACTACCAGCTAGGGACCAAATGCTCAAGTACTCAAGAATATGGGAGACATCTCATTAAAAAGCATCACATTCAGCAAGAAAGGGGCCTGTAGCCAAACCTGGTGTCTTAGGGTTTCATTGCTGTGAAGAGACACCATGACCAAGGCAAGCCTTATAAAGACAAACATTTAGTTGGGACTGGTTTCCAGTTTCAGAGGTTTAGTCTTTTATCATCATAATGGGAAGCATGGTAGCATGCAGGCAGACAAGGTGCTAGAGCAGCTGAGAATACATCTTGATCTGAAGGTAACCAGGAAGAGACTCTTGATTCCACACTGGGCAGAGCCTGAACACAGGAGACCTCAAAGCCTGTCTACACAGTGATGGACTCCAACAAGCCCATACCTAGTAATAGTGCCACTCTCTATGGCCAAGCATTTAAATGCATGAAGCTGTTGGGCCAAATCTATTTAAATCACTGAGCCGGGCAACATGAGTTTAATCTCAGGATCCTTGTGGTAGAAAAAGAAAACTAATTTTTGCAAATTGTCTTGACCTCCTCAGGCATTTCACAGTAGTGAGTCCACACTCATACACACACACACACACACACACACACACACACACACACACACACACACAAAGTAAATAAATATGTAACAAAAAGGAAAAGAACATAGGAAAACCATAAGAACATGTGAAGTTAAAATTTTATTTTCTAAATTTAGCATCCCTAAAGCTTCACTTGTTACATAAGAATCCTGCCTTGGTTTGCTATTTTTTTGGACAAAATGCTGAAAGAGAATCTGTTTGCCATCTGCTTTGTCTTCATCAATTTTAGATTAAATCCCCCAAATTTAGATTGAATTCTTACTAACCTGTAGCTTTTGGTAACCCCAACCCCACAACCTCTGGAATAGCTCCTGGCTGCCTTTGTGGGTTAGGGTGAGGTGATCTTGAAACTTGGTGAGACAGGGTCAGGGTGCCTGCGGCTGCCAGCCTTGTAATCAAGTTGGACTTTATCATCATCCTGTGGGCAGGGACTGCAATGGGTCAGATTGAACTTTGGGAGAAAATTCAAGGCACAGAAACAGAAATTACCACCAGCCTTTTCTTGGAAGGGTCTGGACCAGGCAAAATGTTACCACTCGGCTTTCTGTGTGTGGCACCCGTCACAGCTCCACTCACCCAGGTTAACCGATGCCCTTTTTATGTTTAAGTGTATTTTATTATGAATTGTATAAATGTAGACCACTGAATGAATAGTTTAGAGTTTAACCATAATTTCTACTAAGTTCCAAGAAGTTAAAACTAGATACGAGAACAGGTAGGATACAGGAATCAAAACCCACAAATATTGATATTTTTTAATTTCTATATTTAAACAATTGAATTTAATCAGTTTAATCGATATAATTATATTTATATCTTTAAATAACTAAGTTTACATATTTAATTATTTTAATTAAAAATGTCCATTTGTTTGTTTAGGGATGTGTCTGTGTCTGTCTGTTTGTCCATCTGTCTGTCTGTGGGTACTTGTGTATAGTGGTCATAAGACATTCGCGTGAATCATTTTTCCCTTTACTGTGTGTGTACTGAGTTCATGCTGTTAGGATTATGAACAAGTGCCTTTACCCACTGAGCCATCTCACCCTCCCTCAGAACACAAATATTTATAGAAAAAATAAGGCTAAGAGGAAATAAGCAAAAAAAAAATATTATGAGTGTTTTACATGAAAAAAATTCTCTCTTCCCTGAACTGTTATTTTGAAAGACTTCTATGAAAAGTTAGAAAGAAAAAGTTGTAGACCAACCAGGCATTAACAGTTCATCACTTTGATTTTCTATGTATGTATATTTTCTAAATTTTTAAAGCATGAATTGCAGATATCTTGGAACATTACCTCAAGTGCTTTTACGTTTCCCAAGAATAAAGACATTTTCCTACCATCACTAATATTATAGCTGTTGTTATACCTTAGCCCAATTAGCCATACTTTAATAATAATAATATCACATATGTATTTTATGCTAAAATTATTTTTTAATACATTTTGATTCAAGATGTAGTACAAGGATATGCATTGCATTTATTGTCTTTTCTCTTAATGTCTTCTAAAATACTTTTGCTTTGCTTTTAAATTGATTAATTTTTATTGTGACTATTTATTGTACAAGGTGCCATGCACCACAAAGGCATTTCATACAAGCATATACTGTATGCTGCACATATTTCACCCAAACACCTTCTCTTCTGACCCCTCCTCTTTCCCATTGGCCCCCTTCGTTTCCTTAGACTATTTTGGTTTATGATGATCTGTGAGAAGAGCTTAGACCACTTGTAGAATATTCTAGGTTTGTTTCCTTTTTCTGATTTTTCACATAAGCCGGAGGATTTTGGCTAGAAGGCAGTAGAGGTAACAACACTTGCTGCATGCTACCAGGAAGTGACCATGCAGTGTGACTATGAGGTTGGGTGGAGACCCTGACTTCTCACAAGCCCGTTTGTCTTTCCTTGGTTGGTAGGAGTCTTCAGGGTGAGCTTGAGGAAACATGAACATCCTGTTCTCTCTTATCTTTCCAAGATACTTTTGGCATTCACAGTTGATTCCTGCTTGGACCACCACTCTAAGGCTTGCAGAGGATTATTTTCTAATGTTGTCCGTCCTTTTAAATCCAATAGATGGCATTCTTTTTTTCACCCCAGTGAAATTCCATTTATGTTCTTTAATTCAACATAAAAAAAGATCACATTACAAAGGCAGTCATTTGGCTATGATTGACAGTTGAGGGATTGTAAAGGTAGTTCTTACGCCTTGTATTATCTTTTACTAGTTTAATCTGACCCCTTCTGGCTGTGTTTGGTGGTTAGATACTTTCAAGTCAGTGGGATCCCTGACTTTTTTGTTTTCCGTGGCAGCCTGGTATGTGACACAGCACAACGGCATGGGAAGGCTTTTGGGTAACTAGGTCAATAGATGCCATTCTGTAAGACGTTTTCTCATGCCCTTCCTCTTGTCTTAATATGGATTCTTGAAGGTTATAACTTTATGTGTTAGAGTTCGATATCAATACCCTTTCAAGCCAGCTTGCATATATAACTCCTGTACTCTTTGAATACTTCCTTGCTTTCAGAAGTAACTTTTGTGTGTCTGACATAAAGTTCTAATGGTTCTTCAAATAATGAGGGAGATGGAGTCCCAACTGGTCATCTCTTGTCATAAAACAAAGTGTCTAGTACGGGGACTGGGTTACATACAATCGAGATCCTCATACAGCTCAGGCTGTTGCCAAAGCAATAGGGTGCTCTCCACTGTGACAGCAAAGCCCCATGGCTGAAGAAAACACACACACAACTCACTGAACGTGGAGGGTAGAGGTGGTGCCTACATACACTATCCAGATGTTCTAGTGTCACTGGTAGAAGAAGGTACTCTGGAGGCCACCAAAGGAGAAGCATAAACACCAACCCAGCCAACCCAGCCACTAAATATTGGATGGAGTTCTGTCCTGTCTGCAAAATAAGCTAAGGCAACAGTGTCACAAAACTTACGGGAGTAACAAACTGTCTAAGTTAGGGTTACTATGGCTGTGATGAAACCATGACCAAAAGCAACCTGGGGAGGAAAGGGTTTATTTCATTCACAGTTCCATATAAGAAGAGTTCATCATCAAAAACACTGAGGGCAGTTGAGCAGGGCAGGAAGCTGGAAGCAGAAGCTGATACAGAGGCCATGGAGGGATGACGCTTACTGGCTTGCTCAACCTGCTTTCTTATAGAACCCAGGACTACCAACCTACTGATGGCAGCACCCACAATGGGCTGGGACCTCCTCAATCAGTCATTAAGAAAATTCCCTACAGCTGGTTCTTATGGAGGCATTTTCTCAATTGAGATTTCCTCCATTCAGATCACCCTAGTTTGTGTCAGGTTGACATAGGTTTAGCTTGCACACCAGCCCATGTCTGATTTGACTTAAGGCCCACATCATGAGATGGAACCCATAACCAACACTCACTGATGACCAATTCCTACCATATGAGCCTTTGAGGGAGCATAAGGTTGTACTCAAACCTTATCAAAAGTTCTCTTATTCTTTAGCTTCATTGATGCATTTGTGCTTCCTGGAAGCTGTAGATGTCAGGAAGCCAGTGTTTGGTGTGCTTCTCAAAGCTGTGTCTTACTTGATCTGTAATTTAGAACAAAAATTTCTTAGTGCTTTCTTCTGGGACTCCTGGTGCTCCAGAGATGCTGAGCCATGTGGATGCTTAAGATGAAAGAAAGCCTTTGGCAGCTCTCCTTGTATGCACTTTTGCTCTGTTCCTTTTCCTCCATGTTGCCTAGGAATACAGTGTAAGTTCAGAGTATGCCCACTCCATATAGCCTGGGATACAATGTAAGTCCTGAATGTGCTCACTCTATATTGCCTGGGGGATACACTGTAAATTCTGGATGTGCCCACTCCATACATCTTGGGGATACAGTGTATGACTTGGTGGTTATTATCTTTCCTACATTTTAATAGAAAGACCCCAGTGGCTTCTTTTCAGCCATTCTGCCTCTGTATTTCCAGCCTCTCCTTTAAGCATCACCAATAAAATCAGCAGAAATAAATAACACATACAGGGGAGATGTCGTTAGATTTTCTGTTCCTGAGCTCTATAAGAAATAGGAATCCAGCGGTCTCGTGGATAAGGCGTCAGCCTCGTGAAGTGGGAGTTCTAAACCACCCCTGATGAACTCCGCCTTTGTAAAGTTCAGGCACGAGTGGCTCTATTTACATACACCCTTAGAATATCTGTAGGAATTTTGGTTTCAGAGCATACCATTTCTGGTGTTTCTCTAAATTTCCTGGAAGTCAGGAAGGGTGGCAAGCAAGTACAGAAGGAAGTGTGCTGAGGGATTTAATTATAGGCTGACATTATTACATCAACCCATCTTCTTCAGATTTTCTGTTTAACCACCTGTGAATCTGTTCCATTTATTATTTTGGCTGCATTTCTAATTCTTGGTCACAAGAAAGCTTTGTATGTGCAGCATGTATGACCCCTAAAAATAAATTTTAATATTTTTGAGAGTCTCATACATGCATAGAACTCTCACACCATTTCTTGCTCTTCCTCTTCACCTTTCAACTCCTTCCCCTCCCTGACTCCATCTTGGATTCAGTACCCTTTCTATAACTGTTATTGCTACTGCACACACACACACACACACACACACACACACACACACACACACACCCCACACTGTGGAATACAGTTAGTGTTGCTTATAGAAACACATGTTTAGGGGCGACCACTTAGGATTTGATAATCTGTCAGGGGTCTTGTCGCTGGAGAAATCCGGTTATCTCTCCACCAGCGTCCTGTGACTGCTCATAGTTCTTCATCTCAGGATGGAGCCTTGTAAAATCTCCCCATGGAAGAGTGGATGGAAAGACTTCAAGAGCCGGAGGATCAAGACACTTGCTTCAAGATAATGTCTTTTAGACGTGACAAGACACAGAACCCATGAAGTCTCAGCAGTGCGGTTGCCTAAAACAAGATCTGCATAATGACCATACCATAGAGTATTTCAAGAGACGCTCTATACCTCGCTGAAATCGAGACATGCTGTCTAGATAGCAGCATCAAAACCTCCTATTCTTATATTCCCAGCCAAAGCAATGCACTGTTAAGCCTCCCTCCTTCACAGCCAGACCCTGTGGCTGTCCACTAAATGCCTCTGCTTGTTCTCACAAGCTGCCACTCCACTGTTGTAGTTTCTGTGCTTTTCAGAACCTCCTTTCCTCCTGATCATTGCCATTCACGACACCGTTCCCCTCCTGAATCTGCATATGTGTTTTTCTCTGGGTAATGCACCACTCTTATTAAGAAGTCATTGACTGGCTGTTAGGAGAGAAGTCATCTTGTAGACCCTCCAAGAGAATGTCTCAGAGTCTATTTTGAGAAAAGCCAACCTTAAGAAGTTAACTTTTTACAAAAAGCCCAATCATTATTATTATTATTATGGGTCTGCCATGGCCTTGGTAGGGGTGGAATGACATGGTTCCTGCCCTGGGAACAGAGCCAACAGTGCACGGGCCTCCTCCAGTGTCAGTGGCTGTGTGGGCATAAGGCTTGTTTGTATACTAATGTACGTATTTTCATGTTCCTCCCTGTTAACGTTAGTGACTCCATGATAATCAGAGATGGCATAAGTCCAGGAGGCAAAGGTATGGCTGATATCTTGGCAAAATGGTAAACACTGGGACCTTCAGAACAGCCCTTCAGACTGTGGAAAAGAACTCTTAAAAGCATGAGTTTGAAAATATATAATTTCTCAACTATGGAAAATATAAGGATACAGTATGCATTATATGAGGAGCTTCAGGAATCTAAGGGGACAAGGGCAGTTGCTTTAGTGAGCCAGCTTGTCAGAAAGATACAAGCCAGATATAAAGGCAGATTTCAGGGTTGGCCGGGGACATTTCAGGGTTAGGCCCAGGCATTGTAGAAGAGGTATTTTCTGGACAGGGTCACACCCAGTTTGCTTATCTTCTGTGCCTAACAGTGGCAGGCAGATCTCTGAATTATTTTGCAATGTTAAAAAAAAAAAGTGCTTGCTGTCTCTGGAGAATCAAAGGGCTGGGTCATTGGAATGCTGATTCATAGTATAATCAAAAGGAAACCTGGGATAAATGACTGGATTGATATGTAAAAGATCGGGATTATGATCTGCAAGAGATGAGCTATCCAGAGAATTTTTTAGAATAGCAAGAAAGAACTGCTTGGAGAACTATCTTGAGCAGAAAATACAGAGTTGTCAGATCTCCAGAGAGAGAGAGAGGAGAACACACACACACACACACACACACACACACACACACACACACACACA
>JANHMN010000001.1:136322039-136413699 GCA_030674055.1 Rhabdomys pumilio | reverse complement strand
ACACACACACACACACACACACACACACACACACACACACACACACACACAGAGAGAGAGAGAGAGAGAGAGAGAGAGAGAGAGAGAGAGAGAGAGCAATAGCAATCTATCTTGAGCAGAACATAGTTCTAGGATCCATGATTTGACTTCAAGTCATTTGTTTTTGAAGCTCCCAGACGCCTCTTCTCTCAGAACCTCTCTCTAAGCAAGGCTGGTCCTTGGCAATATGTTATATATAATATATATGAATAATAAAAATGAATATGCTTTAGGGAACTTCTTAAAGTTCAATTTCTTGGGGATAGTTCACTCTGATTTATGAGGTCATAGGCATGTGATGTCATCAAACAGAGGAGACAAGTTTTTCTAGGCAGTGGTGGTCACTGTAGTGGCATCGGCTTTACCATCACTGCCCCTGTCCTTGGGTGTTTGTTAGAAATGTAATTTCTGATCTCCAGACCTAGTGAGTTTAAGACATTATGGCACTCTCTGTGTTTATATAAGAGATAGATTTGGGGAGTGTTGGAGAATTTTCATGTGACTCTCCAGGTATTCAGGCTAACTGGTTGAGAATACAGGCATATACTGTGACATCATTGCAGATTCCAAGTAATGGACTCGAGGCATCCTGCTTGTGAAAGGACTTCAGGCTTAGCAATCACTAGCTTCATACTGCTTGTGCGTACTGACTTCCTCATGCTGCTCCTTCCGGGGTTTAAGGAGATATTTTCAAATGTGAAGGGTGCTGTTTTCAAAACGTGATTTTTATCATCATTGGGTTAAAATGTTAAACATGTTTCTTCCATTTTCCTGATTCCTGTGTCTTTGTGTGTGACACCACTTGGTTATCATTGCAATTCTGATTCGGCCTAGAGAGTAGGGGCCAGCACTGCTGTTGTGGCTCTGCCTGCCTTTGTATCCTGTCTGTGTCGGAGCTCCATGGCCTCTGTGGGGTGTCGTAACACTGAAGGGCTAGGCTGAGGTGCTGTGACCCATGAGAAGCTTGGATCAGATAGACTGTTACTACTGATTCCTTATCACCCAGTATCACCCTCAGGAGTATTGGTGGTGTCCTGGTGTAAATCAGGGATTCCTAGTCCTTTTGAGGTTTTATTTATGCCTGAGATGAGGACTAGGCTTCTTTCTATCTTAATAGAGAGATAGGGCATGGCCCTGATTGACTGTTTCCCTTGCTGCTGAGGGAAATGCTTGAAAAAAAATTGCTGAACTATATTCCTCTGGCTTACTTGGTTAGGGAGATACGGTTCCAGCATGATGTTCTACCAGAGGGTAGCAGTATGCTGTAAAAGGAGTGCTGACCTTGTAATAGCAGGGTATAACTGTCTCGCTTACTAGTTTTGTGACCTAGTAGTGCTTTGCTGTTCTTTGTTTTATTTTTTAGTACTGTAATTGTAAAAGTAGAGTTATTTCTTCCAGTGTTATCATGAGCCTGTAATGAGATCATGTGTTAGAGCCTAGTACAGGCCCGGTGCAATGGTCCAGTGGATAAAGTTGCTTCCTTCAAGCCTGACGACTTGCGTTGTTTCTGTGATCACATGATTGGAGGAGATTACTGACGTATTTTAAGTTGTCCTCTGACCTCCACACTTACACTGTAGCACACACACATCCTAAATAAATAAATAAATAGTGTGATTTTATAAAAGAGCCTAATACAGTAACTGAAAGTGGAGTAACTGCTCTCTGGTGCTAACCCATTCCATATGTACATTAAGTATAGTAAGAATTACTATTTTTTTCCCCATGTTGGGCGAGTAGAGATTTAAGTAACTTCTTATAATTTTTCACATGAAATATTTTTCCAGTATTTCTTTAGTAGTTACTGTTAGGATAACAGACACTGCTGTTTAATGGCACAATGTTTCTTGCCTGGCCAACTCATCATCTGGCTCATAGCCATAGGGGTTATATGTCTGGACATCTGAGAATAGTCCATCTTATACAAAGGATATGCCAACGTGTCAGTTAGAGACAGGAAATAGAAAGTGTGTGCTTAAAACAGTAATGTGTGATGAAATGGGCTTGGTGCATTAACCATGTTTGGGGTCCTGGAAATGTGACTCTATTCCACTAAGAAAGATATGCTTGTCAGACATGGTGGTGCACTCAGGAAGCTGAGTTCTGTAGCTCTCTGAATTCAAGGCCAGCCTGTTCTATGTAGCTAGTTCTAGGCCAGCTAGAGCTATGTGGTGAGACCTTGTCCCCTCTCCATTCTCCACTCCAAAAAGGGTCTGATCAAGGTACATTGTATACATGTGTGAAAATTTCAAAGAGTTACTAGACAGGCTTTTGAATGGGACTCTTGGTTTGAAAAGGTGTACTCATGTCATTGCCTGGAGAGAACATTTTTCTTAACACTTTAGAATTGGTCAAGGGTTTTCTACAGGGCCCTTAAGATCCAGAACCCTGCTTACACAGGAACACTGAAAGGTGTGGCACAAACTCCCCACTGTTTTTCTACATTTGAACGTGAATATTTGATGATAGCCATAAAATCTCGAAATGAGTCATCACATATATTTCTATGCCTTTTGAACTGTTGATTAAAGTGAAAATACCATTTCCTCTCCTAACGTGGTATTAGCTTTCAGGAAGGTGCTACTTGGAGAATCTGAAATCTTTTTTCTTTTTTGTAAGGAATATTTTAATTTATTCGTTGACAATTTCATATATTTATACAGTGTGTCTTGGACATAACCACCCCTCAACTCCCACCTCCTACAACCCCCAAACCCATCAACACAGGCACTACATGTCCTTTTCTAGTTAATCCTGCCTGCCTTTCCCCTAATGGGCAAAGTTCCTGGAAGAAGAATTATTCAGTCAAAGACCAGCTGGTACTTTTGTACCTGCTCTAAAAGTACTTCTCAGGGTAATTCTACACATTTGCATTTCCATTTGTGATGTGCATTTGGGGTTCATTTCTTCATATCTAGATTGATACGAGTTTTAAAACTGAAGAATTTGATAGATTTTTTTTTGTGTCAAATGTTCTTTATTTTCTAATGACTTGAACTTTTTCGTATTTAGAAATTATATCACTCGGTTACTGCTTATCCACAGCCTTTGCACATCTTGCTAGAGGGTATTGATTTGTGAAAAGGAATATTTTTATTTTACGGCTATCAACTCTTAATCAGCGATACTGCGGATGTTGTCTTCAGTTTTTCACTAGTCAGATTTATTGTTTTGTTTTTTCTTTATAGTTTTGGCTGTATGCTATGCTTAGTAAGATGGCTATTTCTACTCTAGAATTATATTTCAGTTCAATTTCTTAGTCACATACTTTAATTGAAAGACCTTCTATGAGTTCATCTTCTATGGTGGTACTAAGATAATTCTCAGACCAACCTAACAAGCAAACAAAGAAGAATATCCTTGGAGCTCTGGTCAATTAGAAAATGTATGTGAATGAGGATTTTGTGAAGACACTGCATGATCTAACTGGTAGGAGAGATGAAATCTGGTCCATGGTTGAGTTTCTAGTTACAAGTTGAAAAGTCTTGAAGACTTAACATAGAACACAGTGAATTTATTTAATAATGTGCAGTATGTTTGAATTTGTTGTTGTTGAGACAGGATCTCACTGTGTACCCTTCACAAGCCTGAACTCACTATGTAATCCAGGCTGGTCTTGAACTTGTTGCAATCCTCCTGCCTCAGCCTTGTGCATGTTGGGATTATAAGTCTGTGTCATTTTGTCTGCCTCCTTACACTTCAGATTTTCATACCCAGCCTTGTTCTTAGGTTTTCTGAGAGAGGGTAGAAGATAACCTTGAACCTAAGATCGTAACTTCCCTAGACTCTTTAGTGCTGGGATTAGAGGTGTTTACCACCACACCTGGTTATATTTGACATTTTCTAAGAGAGTACGTCTTAAGAATTCTGACTACCAAGAGAGACATTTATGTGAGGAGATGGGTATGTTATTTAGCTTGGTCACAGTAACCATTCCACACTATATACATGGCCAATCTATTACGTATGTGCAATTTTCATCTGTTGATTTCACTTCTGGTAAAATGGGAAAGAAAGAATAGACCTTAATTTGTTTTACGTCTGTACAAAAAAATGGTCTGAAAGAGAGGTAAATGATGAATAATAATAAAAAAAATGGCTACTGAAGGTAAGTGGTGTGTTTGGGGAGGTCCAAGAGGTCTTTATGTGGAAATGACCTTGAAGAAAGATTGTAGCTACGTCATGGTGGATAGGTCATAGAGGAGGCCATTTAGGGTTCTATCTCAGACCGCATGGCTGAAGCACAGGGACCAAGGTGGAATGGGATATGTCAAGAGTGTGTCTGAAGACTTTCGAAGATCACCAGACCATGTAGGAATATGTAGATTATACACCAATTTTGATCTTGTGTTGTAAAAGCAACAAGAAACCTTACAAATAGGATTTAAGCAACATGTTCAAAGTATATCCCATGGTGATTATTTTTCTTTTTAAGAAAGTATTTAACTTGAAAGGCTGAGGCAAGAGGCTATAGAGTTCCAGGCAAGTCTTGAATACCACAAGACCTTGCCTCCTTGTCTCCTTCTAAAAAAAAGAAAAGAAAAAAAGAAAGATAAAGAAAAAAAGAAGCAAGCAAGCAAACAAAACTAGCAAATAAACAAATACAACTTCTCCAGACACAAAATAAGAATAATTTAAAAAATCTCTTTAATTCCATGGAGTTTATTTTTATTTTCATGGAGACCAAGAATGTTCATTACAACTACTTAACAATATACTTAATAGTATATTAATATAATATAATATATTATATAATTATATAATACTTAATAGTATATGCACATTTAATTGGACAATCCTTACTTTTCTCATTGATTTAAGGTGTATTCTAATTATATACCAGAGCTTTATATGTAACTTCCATCTTGAATTCAGCAATGTGTTTTAGTAGGACCTGTGTGCTATGGTCTGTGATTCTACTCCCTAAATTCACACACTGAAATCTAATTCTCTACATGACACTATCAGGAGGTTGGGGCTTTGAGACGCTATTAAAGTTGCAGAGAAGAACCCTTGTCAATGAGATTAGTGCCCTTAAAAAGAGCCCTCAGCGGATGTCCCTTCCACCATATAAAACGCTGTGATAAAGTGCCCACTGTAAAGCAGACAAGGACTCTCGCCAGTTGGAGTGTCTACTTGGGTTTCCCTGCATCTAGAATAATGAGAGGTTTATTTCTGTTATTAATAAACTACATAGTTTGTGATGTTTTGACAACACAAATAGACTAAAACACTTGCACATTTTTGGTTTTTTGTTTTTGTTTTACTTAGTCTTACACAAGAGGAGATCTGTTCATTCCTAATATAGGCCATATTTATTCTTATTTTTGGTGTCTTCATTCTGGGTGAGCCTGTAGGTTTTACAACACCTTTGATGTACTTTGAGAGAGGAGAGTGCTATGTGCAACTTGGAATCAGCTCTGTTTTACCATAGTCTTTATTGGTTATAGATCTATTGTCTAAAACAAGGACTTTCTGGTCTCTCATCTTGCTTGTATTTTTTAGGGTAAGAATTTATTCCTGTGCCATGCAAAGGACTAAGAGTCATTTTCTAGCCAACACTTTTGTATATTATAATGAGGCTATTGGGTTTCTTGGGTAAAATTTTCCAGTGAAAATTATTATTTGTGAATCAGAGTGGCTCTAGTCACATTGCATGCTGGGAAATAAATTTGATTGAAAATAAAACAGAATTAGCACAAAAAAAATATTGACATAGAAGACCATTCTCAGTTATTGCTTTCCTGTTGTGGGGAACCCAGCTTCTGAAAGGTGGGACGTGTTTTGAAGAGGTGGAGGAAATTCTGTTTGTTCAACTGCCACCCACCTACTTGGAGTTAGTTCTGGGCACTTCAACAATTCTGTAATTAGCAAATATTTCTTAATGGTTATGAGAGGTCTTTGAGTCATTTGTCAGCTCTCCATATCTCTGAAGACATCAATGAGATGATGAAACAGTGACCGTGAATCACCGACTTACGCAGATTTTGCCATCATAAGTCAGAAGTCTTAAAAGAATATCATTTTGTAGTCAGATTAAAAAAACTTTGAGATATCATCTTCTTGGTTTCTGAACCACATTAGGCTCACTTTTCTTCCTCCTTCCCTCCCTCCTTCCCTTCCTCCTTTACCTCTTCTTTTCTCCTATCCCCCTCCTTTGCCCCTCCTTTTCTGTCTGCAGAGATGGGATTGCATTGCCACAGACTAGTCTGAAAATCAGTGTGTAGCTGAGGATATCATCAAACACCTGTGATCTTTCTCCCTCAGCCTCCCAAGTGCAAGGAATGTAGGCGTGTGCTACCATGCCTAGCCTTATGGGTCGAGGTGTCTACTGCATTGATTAGAGACTTTTGTTACATCCTTTTGTTTAAGTGATGTACCTGCTATACCAGTTGGAGACTTTTACTGGTTTCATGGAAACGAGATTTATCAAATACCTGTTCCTGAGACTTGTGTATATTGGATATTGATGATTCAAGTTATTTGTTTTTTTTTTTTATGTTAAAAATGTATGCACTGAATCAGGAGTGTTTGTATATACTTGTTATCTCAGCAGTGTGGTGGCTGGGGCAAGAGGGTTATAAGCTTGAGGCCAGCCTGAACTGCAACATCCTGTCTCTGAACAAATGAAGAATAAAAACCTTATATAGTATGTGAGATATTTTTTATTTCTTGGTCCAGTATAAGAGTTCTGTTAAGAAGCACCCATTTGTTTGGTGAGCTATCGGCCTAAAAGACATCTCCAGACAGAAGTATAAATGTGAATGTGTCCTTTATTAGCAATTTGCTTCAGTTTTCTATAATGTTGTCTTGGTCACTGTTCGCGCTACTGGAGAGTCTGGCAGTGCCTGGACATGTGATTCTGCCTACTGGTGTAATATAAATATGTATTACCATTTGTGATGCCCCGTTTCTTTGTTTATGTACTGTCCACTGCTTCCTCTCTCAGCAGTAACCTCTGTTTTATTCCTCACTGTATGCCCAGACCTAGTGCAGAACCTAGTGCTCTCTATATGTATCTGCTGAGTGAATAAACAGACTTGAAGTAGTCCCTGTCCTGGTAGGTTACAGAGAAATTATAGATAGATTTTTTTTTCCCAGTGACTGAAACTTTGAATTCTAAAACATCTTTTAAGTGACTGCATGTAATCCACATTGTCAGGAGGAATTTGAACAAAATGGTATTCCTGGAGAAGAAAGGTGTGAAGAGTGTTTTCTTATGGCTGGCAACAGCAATCATTAGCTCCTGGATGATCTAAGTTAGTTCTGAGGAAGAAGTGATACTGAGTTCAGAGGAGACCAAGAGGAGAGTTTATTTCCTTGTCGTCCCGACCATCCAGCATTTCTGGGGTTTAGGGCATGACCATCTCCCTTCTGCAGTCTTATCCAGGCTATGGAGTAGACACAGTATGGTGAGGTAGGATAGCTGACTGGAAAGGTTTGTAGTTTAGTATGACATGCCAGTAGGGTCCTAGTCCCAATTTGAGGCTGAACCTGATAGTCTCCTTTTCTTGATTCTCTGAAGAGAAAAGGCCTACTCTATCCTTTGCTGCCATTCTGACCTATTCTCTTTTTCCTCAAGGAAAAAGACCAGTGGAGACAAGGAGTGGAGACATAGCTGGACACAGGGAAGGCTAGAGGGAACCTGAGACCGAGGCATGAGAGTTAAGACACTTAAAGACTCTTAAAGAAGATGGGGTATGGAGGGAGTTCTCATTTGTCTCTCAAAGTGATGGTGGTAGACATTGAGCAGGTGATGCTGGGAAAGAGTGTCGGAACTGTTTAGGGCCTTCCTCTGCACTCTGTTCTTGTCAATCAAGAGTCAGCCTTTTCTGGAAGTCTAAATGGGACATCACTGTCTCTCTGAACCTGGGCACTGGGATCATTTCACACAAGTGAGACAGATTAGAGGTTATTTGGAAAATCTGAAGACAAGAAAAAGAAACATTTGACAATGAAAGTGGGACAAACATCTGTCTAAAGAGAATCAGAAGGGTTTCCAGGCAGCCAAGGGGCTGAGGCTCATTTTGTTGGGAGGATATAAATGTACACGAACCTCTCATTGCTCAGCTTCTGTGGCTATATATCTTTTAAGTTTGATTACAACTTTAATCTCTGCTTCTGATTCTCTTATGACAGCATGGCCATGCCCTGTGTCATTCAGGGCTGAACCATCAGTCCTCACGCCTGTTTCCTCCCTCTCTGCAGGCCAAGCTTGGGGTGCTGCTGGAAAGAGCTTAGGAGAGAAGAGTGAGATATGGAAGGAGGTCAGAAAAGTTGAGGGGTGGAGACTGTTAGGAAAGACTTTGAGTCAACAACAAGAGTTGCTAGGAAAAGAAAATCAAGAATGATAATGACTGCATATGGTGTGAAGTCACTGCTGGCCTGAGGAGAGAATTTGAGGCACGATTTGGATTCTGAAGTTGGATGGCACAGGCTTATGAAAATAACACACAACTGTTAAACATTCTCTTTCCTCAAAAGTTAGTATAATTTTTCAACTCTTTTCCAAATCAAGGAGTAATTACATTTAAGTTTAAAAGAGATCAATAATCCTGTTTCTGTAAACATTTAAGCAAAGCTCTCACTTGCTGTGTTTGGATGACTTAAACTGCAGAGATGTTAAGTCTACCTTTATGCAGTGTGTATGAGGGAAAAATATACACCTAAGGACACAGGTTAAAGCCAGACCTTTGTAAGTTTTTAATTATCATCTGGAAGAGCATTTAAAAGGCAAATGAAGTCAACTTCTGCTAGTTCATGTCTACATATATTTGTCTTTCCACTTCTGGGGTGGTTTAAGAGAGAATGGCCCCCAATAATCTCATTGAGTGCTTGGTCCCCAGTTAGTGGAACTGATTGGGAAAGATTGGAATGTGTGGTCTTGTTGAAGCTGGTGTGTCAGTGGTGGGCTTTGAGCTATCAAAAGCCCATACAGAGTCTCAGTCTCTGCCTCTGCCTGCTGACTGTGGACCCAGAATGTAAGCTCTAGCTACTGCCCCAGCACTGGTGCCAGCCTGTCAGCCCCCACACACTTCACCATGATGTTCATGGGCCAACCCTCTAGAACAGTAAGTAAAACCCCAGTTAAATGCTTGCTTCTGTAAGCTGTCTTGGTTATAGTGTATCTTCACAGCAGTAGAAGAGTAACTAAGACAATTTCCTAGAGTGGATTAATAAAAGTATCAATTTTCTAGAGTCTGTCACTTTTTAACAATAGCTTGAGGTTTTTTTTTTGATCTCATACAATGTTTCTGAAAAATAGTATAAAATTACTTTTAAAAAAATCTAACTGTTTCTTCTTTCCATCCTTGGCTAGATGCTTTTATGTTTTTTTATTATAAAATGAAATAATATAGTTGTGTTTAGTGTGAGATTTATAGTTTAGTCCCAGAGGTGAAGTTAAAAATGTCCCTTAGCTTACTCAGCCTGTGGATCAGGTTACTTGGTTTGCTGTGACAGAGACAGGATGAACATTTGGAGTTCATTTGATTTCCTAGTTGTCATTGAAGGCAGTGGTTTCTACTGGGAAAAAGAATACACAGATTTCACTCTCATAGACAGTGTGAATGCTTAGCATTGTCTTTTGTCCATGGCAGATATAAAATATGAATCATTTAGAGTTGCCATTTATCTTATTAGAAATTCCTTTCATCTATTAGTCTTCTTGACTGTAATGAGAGTTCTTTTAGCATTGTTTATATTTTACTGTGTTTGTTCTTAAGTTGTGAACATATTGCCAAGGTAGAGGGTAAGAATTGGTTATTCTCATTGAACAAGTATACATTTTTCCTCATGGGTTATTATGCATGTTTACAGTGCCTGCTTCATGATTTCATTGTTTGTTATGTTGTGCATTTGTATTTTAAGCATTTTCTCTGTTACATTTTTTCTAATTAAAAAGCATTAGAAAGAATCTGATGACCAGTTGTATCGAGTACATAAACCTCAGTCTGGCATTTAAAAGGCATCTATGTTTCTGTCCTGGTTTTAACTATGTCCCTTCAATGTTTCCATGTTGATGGCCTACCTTCTGGGCCTGAGATTGTGGCTTTATTTGGAGATAGTGTTTTTCTAGAGTTAATCAAGTTAAAATGAATGCTGTGCCCTCCTCCAGAATAACTTGGAAAGTTATTAAAGAGGGAAATCCATTCAAAGAAAATGCTCAGAGGGAGAATGATAGGAAGAAACACAGGAATGACTAGAGTTAAGGAGAAAGGGCCTGGAATAGACTCTTGCAGTCCTGAAACAGACCCAAGGCTGCTTGAACTGTGAAATTGTAAGTGAGTAAAACTCCAGAGCAGTGAGACCAGAAGTGTCTGTGTTTTTATGGAAGCTGTAATAAAGCCAGCGTCTGGAAGATGGAGAAGGATGGTCCTTCATTTTTTAATCTGTGGTGTCTTTACTTATCACAGTGTCCTGGCTGGGGCTCTTCAAAGTGCAACAGGTGGCTACTTTCCCCACAGAATTTGGGAATTTCTAATAGAGTTGACTGAAGACTAGGAGCTAGGATACGCTTTATTCTCAGGCCATCTTGCTCTTGTTAATTAGTTAATTAGTTAATTAATTAATGACCAGTTACATCATATGAAATTAATTAATTTGAAATCAATTAATTAGTATTAATTAGTTGTTAATCATTAGCTACCTAATGATCTTTTAGAGCGTGTCAGTGTCTTTTTTCCCCTTGTCTTGTAGACCTTTGTTTTATGTAAGACATCATACTGTAGTTCTTCTTGGTTTACCAAATGAAAACTCTCCAAGGTCTGAAGGCAGACTGCATTTAGCTTTCTCCAAGTGCTGGGAGAGATGGTATATGTTGGCATAATTCCACCTCTTGTACCTCTCTCATAGGCATAGAGACTTATTTCTTTTGAAGCTAGTCCTGATCACATGATAAAACCCAGCCAATGGGAAAGGGAGTGTTTTACATTATTCTTTCTCCCTGCTGTAGTAAGACTTAAGAATGTGGAATTAGAAGGAAATCTTTGAATGCTGGATTTCTAATGTCTGGGCTATTAAATGTGAAGTATTAAAATATCCTTATTCAAGCTGCTTGACCTTTTAGTTTGTGTAATGGATTCCTGAGTTTATATTCACAACTAGTAATGGCAGTAATTAGGCATAGGTGAAGACTATAAATCTCACAGCAATGATCCTGCCCCACATGTAAAAGTAAATCTCCCTTGTAAGAGTATATAAAAATACATCTACAGCTTATTTTGTGAATTTGATAGTAGAGAGAAAGTTGATAGCTGTACTTTGCTTACTTAAAACATTTGATTGAAAGAAATACAAACTCGTAGTACAGATAGGATTCAGGTAAAGTTACACTTGACATTGGACAGCTAAAGTCTTGCAAACCAATCATACCTGAGTACAGAATCTAGCCTTGTGAATGTGCATGTTAAAGCCTTTCATGGAATGATCGGCCACTCCTGATGGGTCTCTAAGCAATCTCAGGGTCTCATGTAGTGCATTGTGGCCTTAAACTCACCGTGTAACAGAAGATGACCTTGAATTCCTTGTCCTCCTCTCTCTGCCTCCCAAGCACTGTGGTTATAGGTGTGTGCCCGCTGCACTTGGCTTTCACAAGTCTTGATATCCGTGTTTAATAGCTGACAACTGCCACTGTCTATTAGAAGTAAAGAGCTGAAAATGAAATTGTTGTCTCTTAATGTAGCCTTTGTGTTATCTGGCCAGTCACTGAGTTTTTAATGGGAGCTCGGGACCAGTTACATCTCTTGACCTTTGCCTCTGTTTCTGGTTGAGTCTTGTTCTTTGCCGTACCCTAGGCTCTTGTTTCTCATTCTTGGTATCTTCTCCTTTAGAGTTTCAGTTTTTACTTTTTCCCCATTGTCTCCCTTCTGTCTGACAGCTTTTTCTGTACAAGTTGCATTTACATATCCTAAGAAAGGATCACACGGATTCATCTAATTATCTCATTATCCCCCGTCCCTCCTGGGGTCTAGCTCAGCTCTTGTTGGCCACCTTGAAGGTGATGGTCTTTCTCACATATAGAAGTCACAGTTTTAGGTCAGGCACCGAGCCTCAAGTCAGATAATTGTATCAGAGTTGCAAGATATATTTTAAAAGGTTGAAAACTTCATGTGTGAGAAGCTATTTCTGTACACTTTGTTCTTTAAATGATGACAATGATGCTCATGCCTCCCTGCTTCTCGGTTTGTTGAGACGGGGTCTCACTATGTAGCTAGCCTTGGCTGATTTCAGCTCACAACACCCCTGTATCAGCCTCCCGAGGGCTGGGATTACAGGCCAGGCACCGCTATTCTTGACCCAGATACCACATTTGTAAAATTTTCAATTTTTTTTTTGGATGCTTGAAACCACACAGTAACAAAAGGGCAACAGACTAGATAGTTCAGTAGAACTCTGACAAGTGTAGTTAATTAAATTCATGCAACTACTTTTTATAGAATGTCTGCCAGGCACTTGTTATACACATCACCAAGTCATCCAAAGAACTAGCCTGGTGCAGGAAACACATAAATAAATGATGTAAATACTTAGGAGACAATGGCAGCTTGCTTCTCTCTACGGAACCAGTGAATCAGGACAAAGAGCTTGGAAGTGTCACTAGGGGGTGGTCCTCAATGAATCTCACCTAGACAGGATTTGTCCTTAAAGGGAAATAGAAAAGGAATATGGTACAGCCTTTATTTGCCCATCCAGTAGCTGTAATAGGGGCTAAAATGAAAAAATGCATACACCTTTGCCTTGTTGTATGGCTTCCTTCTGAACAACTCCTTATACCAGAAAAAAGAATGTGTGTTAAAAAACCCTAAAGTCAAAACATGAGTCATTAATGTGGTTAATACTGTCAACTTGATAGAATCTAGAATCACTTAGGAGATAAATCTCTGAGCATGCCTATGGTGGTGTTTCTAGATTGGGTTAACTGAGCTATAAAGACCTACCCTAAGTGTGAGCAGCCTCATTTTATGGGCTGGGGTCTTGTACAAAGGAGAAGGCAAGCAGACTACTAGACTTATGTTGTGACCAGCTATCTTAACATTGCTACCACTGTGCCTGCATATGCCTTCCCCACCATGCCTTTCCAGCCACTCTGGTCTGTATCCCTTTGAACTGTAAGCCAAAGGATCCTCCTCCCCTTACAGAGCCTCTGAAGTTGCTTCTTGACATCTATCTGTTTTGGTCATGGCAGCAAGAGAAATAACTAATATGAGAACCGTGTGTTCTCCTTCATTGAAAGTAACATGAGCTTATCCTGATGCTTGAAAATTAATGAGTGTGTCATTTTTCTACAGCAATGATTTTTGATGCTAGAATTTACTAAAAGGAATTCATTGCATTTAATTCAGAGGATTTATGAGTTCTCTTGGGCACTATGGGATTTAATAATCTATTAAGAGGTTTTCAATTACTCTCAGTGCTTGGGATCCAGTGATGCATCCCCTTAAGAACTTGGGAGCCAGGGAATCTGATGCCTTCTGAGAGGCACATTTTCAAGTTGCTGTGTAATAGTGTACAGACAAAAAGACTACAACCCTGATAAGCCCACTGAATATAGCAACAAGGCTTAGGAGAGGCTGTGTAACTGGTAAGGGGGATTACTCAGGTGTCAAATACAAAAGGATACTTGAGATGAGCCTTGGCTATCTGGGGTAGATACAGATACAGTTACTACTTTAGACAAATGCAATATTATAAATTCTACATAAAATAGTTCCTCAGTTTTTGCTTACTACAATTCTCCTGTACCAAACAGGGTTTGTTTTGGCAAGAGATGGAAAGTCACCTAAAAGTGACTTAAGGAAAGAGAGGACATCACATCCCTCCCCCACTCCCATGTGTGCATGCATGCTTGTAAAGATCAATGTGTGAATGCATGAATGAATGAATGTCATTTAAAAACCTTTCAGGGCCAGCATGGTGGCTCTATGGATAAAGGGCTTGCCACAAGCCTGACAACCTGAGTTTGATCCCTGGTTTAAGGAGAGACTGGCTTCAACAGACTGTCCTATGATCTCCCTAGATATGCCATGGCAGAGACATATGCATATGCACATGTACATGCACACATGCACACACGCACATATGCACATGCACACACACTCATACACACACAGTAAATAAATACAATGAATGAGAATGTCAGGAAATGTTTCTCCCTCTCTTCTGCTCACCTGTTACGTGTGCTTCACTTTGGATCGGTATACTCTCCCCCAGTTGGTCCCCTGCAAAGGCCAGCTATCCAGTGCCTCACAATTTATTGCTCCTACTAGAGGATTTGGGTTCTAGGACTAGCCAGTCCTCTTCTGATATATGCCCATATGGCTATCCAAACTACATTTTCACAAAGAATGAGAAGTTCCCAGGAGTAAAATGTTAGCATAAAAAGAGATTCACTCAAAGAGGCAGCAATGGCAGGTTTCCTCTGGGATGTATCGTGTGATTACATGATCACATGCATCCACAGTGTTTGAGTTAAGCTGGATGAGTTTGTTCCTGTGAGAGGGACCTACTGGTAACTAATCAAATTCCATCTCCTATATAGTTAAGACAAAAGAAGAGACCCGAGGGAAACAAGAAATGAGGTCTAAGACCCTATGTAGGCTCTTGTTTTGCTATTTCCTTGTTCTGACTTTAAACCCCTGCACATTTTACCACATTTTGTGTATGGCATCCCAGTTGTCAAAAAGGAGATGGCAACAAGCGGATATGAATTGGCACACCGGATCAGACCTGTCATCTCGCTTTGTAGTTAATATACATACTTGTCAGGGGCTGCTGATGTGACTCGCTTCTTGAGGGATAGTGCTATTATTTTTCCCTTTATATAGCATGTTGTGCAAATACATCTTGGGATGAAATTCATTTCTCAGAAACAGTTCCCGTGGAATGGCAAGGTAATTTTGCATTTGTACTGTGTGGGCTGAGTATTTCTAGAGTGGTTGGAGCTCAGGGAAGAGTTAAGATGCTGGAGTGGGCGTTGGGGGTGTAAGCTGGATCAGGAAAAGGCAGATCTGCCTCCTTTCTTCTTTTCTCTTTTACAATGAAATACTCATGTTTCTTAACTCAGCGGCAAATGGGACCTTAGCATTCTAGCCCAGCCCAGATAACAAACATATTTTTAATTTAAAAAGTCCATTTTTTTCACAGAATATTTAAGCACTATCAGATATTTTCAAAATTTGCTTCATTTTGACAATTTCATATCTATATTTCTTTTGATAGCCCACCAAGTCTAGTGAGGATGGGGGCATCTACCATAGACATGGTGGGACATGGGGAACCTACCAGTGGCTACATCCTCAAACAAGAGTGGTTCCCCTGCCACCCAGCAACTATCCACTGATGATAGCTTCTCAGTAAGAGGTGGCATCTAGAGATCATCTACCAATTTTGGCTGGCTTGGTCTTCTGTAGGTGTTGCGAAGGTAAGCTCAGCTGCTGTGAGCTCATGGCTGTGTTAGTCATGGCATGCCCAGAAGCCATTATTTCTTTATAGCCCTCCCCGTCCTCTGGCTCTTCCCACTTCCTCTTTCACAACCATGCTCCCTGAGCCTTGGTGGTGGGGTTCACATAGATGGCCCATTTAGTGCTGAACACTCAAGTCTCTTATCCTTAGCTTGTTGGCCAGTATGTGTCTCTCCATTAACTACCGTATACTGTTAACAGTAGCTCCTCTTACCAAAGTGAGAGCATGCCAGTTCTATGGATATAAGCATAAATATTTAGAAGGAAAAGTTAATGCATGGTCATCTAGCAAAATAAAAACAGAAGATTCTATCTTGAGATGTGAGAGCTCCAATGCCAAGAACTTTTGACCAGGATTACAGTGCCAGACCTGAAATCCCCTACTGTGGAGCAGGAGCAGGAGCAGTTCCCATCAGAACTATTAATCACCCAGCAACAGTGCTTTCACAATTGCACTAATGGGCACATCTTGTCCACCATGTTAGCACTGTACCATGCAGGTCCAGCACCAAGTAAGAGCATTGATGTCTTTTCTTCCCTAGCATCCTGCATAGAACTTCCCATACTATCAAAGCCAGCTGTCAGGGAGGAAGTTTCCCAGCTGGTATGTGGTTAGTTATATCCTAAATCCAGTGTGAGCTGCATCTTCAGGAGTACTGTTTTGCTGTGTAATTGTGGTAGATAAACAAGACAAATATTTTATTCTGGCTTTTGGAAGATATGTGAGGGGGTGGGGTGGAAAGGCCGACAAGCTGAACCTAGTAATTGATCTTCTGAGAGACTGAGCTGGAGGTTGGCTGTCTTTCAGGGTCTTGGGTTAGGGTTTAGGATCAAGAACACACTTCCTGTCTTGGATTGAATGGGTCATTTTCCTGATGTTGGCTGTAGATTTTATCAAGTACATTTTGAGGACTGTCGATACACTTGCTTTACCTTTTCTTTGTGCTCCCCTTACCTGGCAAGGTCCTGAAATGTGGAGTATAGGCCTATTTGATTGGATTAATGACAGTAGACACCAGAGGTCCTTTATCAGACATGTGTTACTTGTGGCCTAACGTCTGTATGTCTGTATATGCCCTGGGATAGCTACAAACAAGGCATACCACATTTGTAGGTGATGACATTGTGTCACAGTGTCAAAGATTGCACATCTCTGCATGTTTACTTGTCCTTCTGGTGAAGAGCTTAGATCATAATGGAAAGCACACAAAGGGCCATTAAATGCAGAGGAGAACAGCACTACCTTCCTGGAATAACCTCTGTATCTGCAGCTCAGTACAGTATTGGTAGTTTATACTGGATGGGACATTTAACATTTGCATATTCACACAGACATTAAATATATTATAAATTGGCATAGTTATCTTTTGTATTAGGTGGGCTTCTAGAATGCATCAAATATTCTATGGAATAGAATATGCTATATTATCCTCATATATATTATTCCAGAGTTATATGTGTATATAAGAAATCCCCCTTTTGTAAATTTTTGTATATAAATATTAATATCTTAGATATTTTTGCTTATAGCATAATTTGATTATACAGAATCCTGAAAATATGATAAAAACACAGATGAAAAGTGACAACCACTGAATGATACTTCTTAGTGACATCAGTTGCTAATACTGGGCAAATTTTCCAGTCATTTTCCTCTGTCAGCATCGTCATGTTGAATTTTGAGACCCTATTTTCTATAGATTATTAGGTCCTTCTCTTCCTGTTCTATCATTTGTCTGTCTCTATCATTTTCTTTCTAATCAAAATTTTAATTATAATTTCCAAAACAAAAGAGATAATAAAAATTGTTTAGCAAAACGAATAAACTATTTTCATATACACTTGTACAATGAGCTGTGTCCTGGAGGAAACGGACTGTCAGAAGTAGTAGGTATTTCTGGGAAGTATGGCTGATTCCTTGTAAGTGTTGTACTATGTGAGTATATTATTTTTTCTAAAATACAAGTAAGCTAACAAAATAGCCTGCTATGAGTTTCCCATGTCAGTGTTATTTTTTTTTTATAACACAAGTTTTAACTGTGTTGCTAGATTTTTTTCTTTTTGAAAAAGAAAAAATTCATATACAATGTGTTTGGGTCATATTTTCTTCTCTCTCTCCTAACTCCTCCCTCATCTACCCTCTCATCCTCACCTCCTTACCACCCAACATTTGGGAAGATCGATCATCATTGCCATATGCCCCCTCCTTCTCCTGCTCTCTTTCTCTCCACCCTGTCATCTTCCTCCTTTCCACCCTCTTCCCAATCCTCCTCCTCCATTTTTTTTTTTTTTAAGATAGGGTTTCTCTGTATAGCCCTGACAATTTTGGAACTCATTTTGTAGACCAGACTGGCCTAGAACTCAGAGATCTGCCTGCCTCTGCCTCTCAAATGCTAAGATTAAAGGTGTGTGCCACCATACCTGGCTCATTTTAACTCCTCTTATGCATATTTTAAAATCTGTGTTTTGGGAAGCTTCTATAATAGTAGATTTCCATATGACTTTTTTGAAATGTCTTTAGTGTTATTTATGTTGCTTAACTTTCTTTTTTCTTTTTTCTTCTTTTTTTGGTTTTTTGAGACAGGGTTTCTTTGTGTAGTCCTGGCTGTCCTGGAACTCACTCTGTAGACCAGGCTGGCCTCGAACTCAGAAATCCGCCTGCCTCTGCCTCCCAATTGCTGGGATTAAAGGCGTGCGCCACTACCGCCCCGAGTTGCTTAACTTTCTTGCATTTCTTTTTCATGCCGCTCATTCTGGTTGTGTGTCCTGGCTTTGCCTCTCTCTGTGCCTGATGTGGTCTCAGTCTATGCGTCTTCTGTGCTCCTTTTTGTTCACCATGTGTCCCTTTAATTGACACCTTTGTCTTTCTTTATGCAATTTATTTGCCACTTGGTCTGTTATTTTTATATGTTCATAAAGCATGGGGATAAAATATCTTTAGTCTGCCTTTTTCTTGATGTTATTTCTCAGGTAATTCTTGTACACGTCTGAAGATATTCAGTCTTCTGTAAAGATTTTACGTTTTTGAAACACTTTGTTTTTTAAGATGTATTGTTCTTTTCTTGGTTTCTGTGACTAAATTTTTGAATGATTTGTTACTGGGATATTTAATCAGTTCAACAGAGCGGAAGGCAGTGGGTGGTGTATGCACTGCCAGTGTAAATCCACTGAGCTTTCTGAAGCAGGGCTGAGAGGAGCTTTCTGACTGGCTGTTGTCAGCCACACCCATAATACCTTCTCCATGATTTCCAATTCTGTTTCTTCATTGACAAAAGCAGATCGTAGTTAAAGGATTCTTTTGCTGTTGTTGTTTGGTTTGGAAAGGATCTGCTCACTGATGGTGAGGCTGGCCGGCCACTGAACTTCAGGTACTTGCCAAAGACTTTGAGAAGCAACTTGAGATAGAACTTAATTTTTTAATATTTTCTTCAATCTTGTGGTCATTCTTAATTTGAAAGGAATATTGTTAGATACTTGCCTTTCTCACATCTTTCTGAAGTATCTAAGCTGGCTTCTATGGCTGTAGTCACTCTTCCTTTGCTCTAAATTTCTGCAGTGTGGTGTTCCGTTGGTTTTAATAGGAAGAGCCCCCATAGACTCTTGTATTTGAATGCTTGGCCCACAGGGAGTGGCACTAATAGGAGGTGTGGCCTTGTTGGAGTGGGTGTGGCCTCGTTGGAGGAAGTATGCTACCAGAGGCAGACTTTCAGGTCATATGTGCTCAAGCACACAGTCTCCTCCTTGCTGCCAGCAAATCAAGATGTAGAACTCTTGGCTCCTCCAACATCATGTCTGCTGTCAAGCTGCCCTGCTCCCTGCCATGATGATAATGGATAATGGACCAAACCTTTGAAACTATAAGCCAGTCCCAACTGAATGTTTTCATTTATAAGAGTTGCCATGGTTGTGGTGTCTCTTCACAACAATGGAAACCTTAACTAAGACAAGTATTGTCTTATACAATTAAGTGACATAACATTAGTTATAGTATATGATTAAATTCTATAATTAAAATAACAAGCTGGCATAAGCAGTTTTACGGGCACACCACTCAGCTGGTGGGAATAGTGGTGTGTGAGTGGCTGGAAGGGCAGCTCTCAGGGGAGGAAGTGTGGTGCTTTGGCCAAGTGCACTGTTTGGTTCAGACTGGGTTATAGGAGACAACAGAACTTTTCCTATAGTGGTCTTGAAAGGCATATACAAGCTGAGGGTAGTTTTATGTTTAGTCTCTTAACACAGCACACGATTTTTTATCTCTTCTTTTTTATGTATTTGGCATTGTCTTCCATGTGGCTGGGATGACCAAATCATTTCTTGTTCTACAGAGAAGGTTTACTGATTGAACAAACTGTACTTCTCCATAGTGGTTTCTGTTCTTTGTTATAGAAAAGTGCGTGAGAAAGGGCGATGCCACTTGGGGTTTAGGTTCTTTCTACACAAATGTTCCTCTTCCCTCATCTGTGATTGAGAAAGTCTAATTAATGTCACTGATGGTTAAGTGCTTAACCTTGCAAGGGCTGACCTTTTCTCAAAAGAGTTTGGGCACATTCAGAGTTTCTCTACCAACCCATTGGTTTGTTTGTTCCCAGCAGGGTCTTTCTATTTAACCCAGGCTGGCTTTTAAGCTTTTAACCAGTTCAGACTGGTTTTGAACTATGGCTTCTTCTGCCTGCGCACCTGAACCCTGGGGTTGCAGGTGTGCTCCACCATGCCTTCTTTGCTGATCCATCTCTAGCTTTAGCTTAAAACTGTCATCTGCTTCTGGACTTCTGGTACTGTTGTCACTTGGGCGATAGTTCTTGACTTTAAACGAGTTAAGAAAAATGAATAAAGACTCTCTCTTTTCAGACCACCCCCTTTCACAGTTGGGAGAACCTGATTTCCTTGTTCAGGGCTATTTAGAAAGCCTTTATATTTTCCTACCTTCAAAGAATACGTCAGCTCAAGGGAACTGCCATGGATGTGGGTTGACTCGGTAGAGAGGAGATGCCTCGTTCCCAAGTGAATACTAGACTTTCATATCTGCTAAGCTCTGATGAGCAGCCTGAAACTTGGCTTGTATTGTCTGTGTTCACTAGATTTGCCCTTCGTTAAAGAAAGAAAGACAAAAGAAAGAACAAAAGACATAAAGAAAGAGAGAGAAAGAAAGGAAAGAGAGAGAGAGAGAGAGAGAGAGAGAGAGAGAGAAATGCAGGAGCCTTGAGGAACCTGGAAGTGTCTGGAGGAGCTTATGCAAGCAAAATCAATTGTGCCAGAATGTGTTGGCTCAATGTGACCACTATATAGTTTTAAAAACTTAATTTTTAATAAAAGGCTAGCAATTTTTTTCCTAAATTTTTAAGCCTGGGAATGGAGGCCCACCTGATAAGCTCTGTAACTGAGCTTAGGGCAGCCACTGTGATACAAGAACAATCCTAGTGGGAATCCTAGTCTTTTCTGTAGGCTTAAAAATTTCAAAACCTACTTTTAATAAGGGTTCTTAAATGCTTTAATCTCCCGTCTAGCCCGCTACCCACTGGAGGTAGTGGAAAAGAAAGGTTATTATGATACGGGAGAACTGGACCTGTTTAGAAATAGTTCTTTGGAACAAATCCCATCTGCCTTGTCAGATATCAGCAGTTCAGTTTACATGAATCAGTAGCTGCAGCTTGAACCACTAGCAAACACCATT
Source organism: Rhabdomys pumilio (assembly GCA_030674055.1). Classification (NCBI taxonomy): domain Eukaryota; kingdom Metazoa; phylum Chordata; class Mammalia; order Rodentia; family Muridae; genus Rhabdomys; species Rhabdomys pumilio. Next base: position 136,392,528 of record JANHMN010000001.1, on the reverse strand, counting down.
CATGGGTCAGCAACGGTTGGTAGGCAGGTCAATCCAGAAGAAGCCAGAAGGCCCTGCTGTTTGTTGTTTAGAAGAAATTCCTTGGGGTGATTTCAATCTCCAATTGTCAGGATTCCAGCAGTCCAGTTCAGGAATTTCAGGATGGCAAACATGAGTTAGCAGTGGGGGTATGACCCAGCAGAAACAGCAAGGCCTCCCCAGAATCAGCAATGAGTCAGCAGGAGCAACCAGGACCAGCAGGGACACCAGGAGCAATTCTCTGCTGTGCCTCTCTCAGTGAGGTGAAGATCAGCAAAGACAAAACTGTGAGACGAATGGAGCATTGGAAAGCTAACTCTGCAAGCCTGCCTTCACTGTCTGTTGAGTCCTGTTTATATTCCCTCCAAGTATCATGTGCTGTCCCATGGGTCTTGCCTCAGCAAAACACCGTGTGAGTGAGTATGTTTTAACAAAACTCTTTGTGTGTCTGCATAACCTGATATATCCAACAACTTCAGCTTCACTCTGCCCATCGGCCTGAGTCCATGGAAGTGTCAAGAAGCTGCCAGAATACCACCTAAATTCTTTGGGTGCATTTCTTTCTATGAAATCATGACAAAGGGTAACCAGTAAAGAACGGCAAGGTGTACCAATACCATCCGGCGTCGTCCACTGTCTGTTGAGTTAAGTTTATATTCCTTCTCAACATCATACGTCCTTTCACATGTTTGCTTCAGCAAAACATCCTTTCACCTGTGTCTGCTTCAGTGAAACATTCCTTCACACATCTGCTTTAGCAAAACATCATTTGACATAACTGACTTTCCACAGAAACCAGAAGTTTCCACTTCACTTTCCCAAGTGTGATGTGGGACTGAGACCTCTCTGAGGATTGATGAATGAATGAGACCTCTGAGGATACCTTTTATGCTGCTAGGATGAGTGAATCATGGCTGTATGCTGGCTGGCAAGTCACCCTTCCTGCTGCCTCTGCATCATTCAGTGTCTGCTGAAGTGTGGTGGAGAACTGTCTGCATCAGAGTCTGCCAGGGTCAGAATCTCTTAGGGCTTCTTAGCCTTTAACTAAGCTCTCCAAATGTGCACACAGGCCCTGAGATCTGATAGTCACCGGTTCTATCTCTTTTTGATTTTGTTAACAGAGAGCTGGGATACATTCAGTCCAAATTACTTTGTAGAGGAAGGTGGGAGGGCAAAGGGGGACAACCTACAAAATAGAGCATCAACTGGAATTCTCAAGCATATGTGCCAGGCTCCTTAGTCTTCTACCTCGTGTTCAGCCACACCACACCGTAACCTGCGTTCTTCCCTGCTGCCTACTGTGATTTTCTCAGAACTCTTCAGAAAGCATGCATTGCTCTTCAGTGTGCACGGCTGGCCACAAGCTTGCCACTTCCTGCTCTCCAGCTCCAGTTAGATTCTATACCCTTTTGATCTTTCTATCTGGTCTCAAACAGGATATTTGAATTGCTCTGGAATCTGTTGACTTCTATCTAGAGCCTTTCCATCTTCCCTGTTTCTATATGCAGACAAATGGACACACACACGGACACATTCAGAGAGACACACAGATACAGTGCCCTTTCACATTCTAAGCTGAATTGTTTCTTCAGAGCCAGAGCCTGTAACATCGAGGGAGGGAAAAACAGTGATGTTCTCCTGTCTTCATAAGGTGAAAATCATTTTAGGAAAAATTGAACAAAATCTCTATTAATTTGTTTATAAGCAGCATATCCTCTCCTGTCCTCCATATTTGAAATGAGCTGATGGATGTGCGAGATGTGAATGATATGTGTCCTTGGCACAATTGACGACCGATCTATGTATGTCCTTGGTACACTGGGCTTGTTCATTTGCAACTGTTGCTGTCCTTAATCCAGCACTGACATTCATGCAGCCCCAAAGATCAGATGAATTGCAAGGGCCTCTTGGTTGGAGGGCTGACACTCAGCTTGTTTAGGTAGAAAAGTGTTGAGATTTAAGGACCCTGTGGTTCTCAGGACCTAGTTTATAAAGTAGAATCTTATATGCCCTGAAGATAATTTTCTGTATGTACTTTTTTGTGTTGCATAATCTCCTTTCCTTCTTTAAACTTGTGGTGAATCATGGGAGTGAGGCCCAGGAAGAAAAAGACAGATTCTATTGTTTTCCAAGAAAAAGCATTTTTATTTTTTCTCTTCTTGTTTAGGGTTTTGGAAGTAGAGAGATGGAGCATCAGATAGGCATGTTAGATAGGCAGAATCCAGTGAGAGGTGTGGCCCTTCCAGATCTCTCTTTATAGCTCTCTCATTGGGTCCCATGGCTACCTACTGTGTTCCCTCATGTAAAATGTCATCATAGTTTATAACGGCAAGCCATTATAAAGCAAAGTGATTCCAAGTTAGATTAAGTCAGAGGGTCGCATGCATCTAATAAGAGTATCAAAGTCTTCTCAGAGATCAAGTTACATCCCTACAGGATTCATTAAAAATCCCTTTAGTCACTGTACCTGACATTCTGTCCTTGGTCTTTGAGAAACAATGGTATTTTTCTCCCCTACAACCTTGTCTTCCAGGTTGCCATATAGTTCTGAGAGTCTCACTTTACTTTCTTAGATTGTTCTAAAGTGTTCTGCAACTACTAAGCCTAAATCATTCCTATCGTTCCGCGTGTGGTACTTTTGGAGGTGTTAGAGTGGAGAGCAATCTGGCTCTTCTCTTCCATAGCATAGCTACTTCCCTTTAAAGTGAGTAACTTAACTCAGATCTTCAGTTGATGAGATGATATCTAATAACAAAAGGAACAATTTCAGATTTTTGGGACAGAAGTAAATGGCCAGCCCTGAGATCTAAACTTCCAAATAGGTCTGCTTTTCCTAAGTCTCCCACTGTGATACACAGAGGCAGTGACTTTGATGTGTGTATTAGGGTACAGAGTACAACTTCTGAATATCCATTGTTAGGATCTTATCCTTTGGACAGCCTGTGTCTCTCACAATCGTTAGTACTGTCAACTCACATCTGGTTAGTACTGTCAACTCACATCTGGTTAGTTCTGTCAACTCACATCTGATTAGTACTGTCAACTCACATCTGGTTAGTACTCTCAGCTCACATCTGGTTAGTACTGTCAACTCACATCTGGTTAGTACTGTCAACTCACATCTGGTTAGTACTGTCAACTCACATCTGGTTAGTACTGTCAACTCACATCTGGTTAGTACTGTCAACTCACATCTGGTTAGTACCAGCCTGACCTTGACCTTGGATTTCCTCAGTTAGAACCTTTGCTGCTAATTTTTTGAAAGAAACCTCAATTTCTAAAAACTGATAACTTTGTTCTCTTCCCCGCTTTGGGAATGCTGTGAGAATCAAAGCCAGGGAAGCTTTAAATACAGCTCTTTAGGGGCCAGCTCTTGCAGCCGTTGATGAGGGGGCTCTTTTTCTATTAATATTGATGATCTGTCTTCTGCCTCATCATTTTCTTAGAGAAATTGGTACAGAAGGAAGGAGCCTGTCATGGAGGATGTGTCTACTTCGATAATTAACACCATTTCAGATTTCTCTGGCTAGATGTGAGGAGCTGTATGGGAATTGAAATAGGATTTGATTTTACCATCTCAGGCTGGCAGTGAACAGGTCCCTGCCCCCCTGCACTTGAACAGGCAAATGGTTCCGTGTTTGACAGTAGACATGTCTGAGGCTCAGGCAGGCAGCTGTGTTAAACAGGTTCTTAGGAGCTACTTTTAGCTCTTTGAAAAATTTATATCTCTAGCCTCAAATCTCCCTCCTGCGTCACGGCAGCTGGCCTACATTCACCAGAATATGCACACTTCCTTCTGATATTTATGGGAGATGGAGTGAGGCTCGAAAGACTAAGGAGATTTATCTATTGTTTCATCTCTTCCCCTTTGTGAGGTGGAAAGGATTCTGACAGGGCTATAGGTGTGTATCATTTAAAGAGGAGAAAACTATAACCCCCCTTCATTGTTTCAATCTTAGAGAATTGGAATCTCACAGTATGTTGTTCCAATAATGTACACCTGCTTGTTAATGCCAGCGATTGTGTGAGCATCTTAGCCCATGTGGCAAGAATGAAGAAGCACATAATTTAAGAAGGAATTTTAGTGAAGGAATTTTAGTTCAAGAATAGCCTGAGCTGTACAGCAAGATCCGTTCTCAGGAAAAATAAGCTGAGTAGTAAGGAAAAAAATAGGGTAGTAAAATACTTTGAAGTATTGAAGAAAAGAGGATAGAATTTTCTTGTGGCACATATTGTGAAATTTGATGGGCTCTGAGGGACTGAAGAGAAACTCTGTTTCTGAGAAGGTGGTCTTAAGCTGTCAACAGGAGGGCAGAAGTTAGTTAGGTTAACATTCAGAGGTTGTGGAGTGCCTCAGCCATAGGGGACTGCTTGTGCAAAGACTCAGGAATGAGAGAGAAGCGGTCCCTTAGTAGACCTAACACATTTAGTACGTGAGTACATTTATTAAGGCCTAAGCTAGCTAATAGTTTGTAAGAAAAGTCCTCTGGATCATAGAAGCACACACAAGACATAAATTTCCTTTCATTCACGAAATAATCCAAAAGTCCAGAATTAGTCTTTACATGTGGCTCTGGCTGACCTTGAGATTGTGGTCTTTCTCAGTGCCAGAATTGAAGGCATTTACCATCATGCCCAACTTCACCTAAGTTTTCTGTTTTGTTTGGGTGGTATTAGGGGTGGAATCCAGGGACATGTGCATGCTGGGCAGGCGTTCAGCCATTGCTCCTTTTATCTTGATTATCCATTTGACTAATGAAAACCATTTTTGGCATCCCTTCTACTAACTAATGAATCACTGGTACATCAAATGATAGCCTAAAGTTACAGAGAGGTTTGCTGTTGAGATATACCTCAAGAGGACTGGACCATGGTCTTGAAGAGAGGGTCACTCTTTTGCTGGAAGTGAAAAATGAAGCAGAAATTGGCGACACGAAAAATAGGAGACTGGGAGTTCCAGGCAGATGCAAGAACATGTAAAAAAGTCTTGTGGTAGGAGGGAGCATGGAGCAAAGTGGAACAAGTGACAACAGCTCAAACTGGATAGAAGTGTCTTTCCTGTGTGATAGTCAAGGTTGGGTATGGTAGTTTGAGGTATAGAAGCATGAGAAGCCTGGGCATCAAAGCCCGGATCCATCCAATTCAAATGGGTTGGTTCCTGAGTAGGAAATCTGAGCTATTAACACATATACATGCACATTCTCTCTCTGCCTCACTCAAGCTATTTATCAACCATCCTTTGAATGTACGTATGATACCGACATCTACCATCTAGCTGTTTTATGTTTAGCTACCATCTATCTAGTCTAATCCTACCTGTTGTCTTCCTAACTATATTTTAAGGTGCATTAAAAGGGAGTTCCCCAAACCACATTAAATGTTGGCTGAATCCAAAAGTAAATATAAAACTCTTGAAAGGAGGGAACTGTCTTTGGCATATAGAAAGTTGGCTCTGATTTTCATAACGTGAATGAATGGGCAGGCAAGGTTCAAGGCTGGTGACCGGGCAGGCTATGGTGTAACTTACAGGAGACAGACTGTGGCAGCTTGGACTCTGTAGGGATGATTGTCTACCGTTCAGAGCATAGGAAATGGGAAATCACTATTTTAACTAACCATCTGCTGGAAGACAGGCCTGAACTTCATAACTTTATGTAAAATGTAAGGACTTCAAATGTCCATAAACGTATTTAATGATGGTTGCAAAGTTACCTAGAGCTTGTTTGGAACAGGACAACTAAGCAAGTGAAGCAGGTATGCTTTGTAGTCGTTAGAGGGACTGCATTCCGCATACTCCTCTGAAGGAGGCAGATTTTCCGAATCCAGACAATCATTACCAGACTTGCCATTGGTAAGTAAGAATTTATTATTATTATTATTATTTTTTTTTAGATCTTCTGTGTTTCTTTTCTTTTCCAAGAATCTTGGACTTTTATGTGAAAACTTCTAATTTCAAATGTTAACATGTAAATTAAAATTAAATCCATAAAGAGATTTAAATACACAGAGTAGTCCAGTATGGTAAAGGCCAAGCAGAAATGAGTTCTGTGAGTGGGGTTTGGTTTGTGTGACTCCCTGGTGGTCTTGACCTCAGGTCCTGAGATCACTGATGTCATGCTCTCTGTCTATAGCTCTAGGTATGTATTTATAACGTTGTTATTATTTATGTATATTTTCCAAGTATGCTTTCCAGTTAATTATTCATGGTCTCTTGAGCTTGGCATGATGGTTATTTCCTGTTCAACATGTAAGGAAATAAGGTGCAGATAGGTCGCAAGTTGTCCACCATGACAAAGACAATGAGTACAGAATGCCCAGACTGCACCTTGACTGAAGTTAGTGTCACAATATGTCTTTAAGTGTATTCCAGTTTCTGTTACCAAACAAGATTGAGTCATTCACCAAAATGAGAGGGGAGATACTAACATATACTTTATCTTGTTTTCTTTCACAAATGTGCTAAAGGTCCATTTCTAATCACTTTTGACATTACTGGGGATGCACCACCATAGCCACCAGTCCTTTGAGCTGGATGGTTCTGCTCAGAAAATACTGGCGTGTACCACTACACGCTGTAGCTGTTGTAAATGCTACAGTTGAATTCAGTACAGGAGCATTGATTCCGTATGCTGTGGTTTCAGTGTGTGGTTAGAACTTCCACCCTCTTTCTCTTTGTTTCTGAGCATCTGAGGACACTATGCAAGAGAGGCATGGCCAGAATCACTGTCATTGGTTAAATTCCTTTTTCCCCTGCTTCTGGGTTACCACAGCTCCCTGCTCAGATAAATGAAGTGTCACTCGACAGTTTGGGCGGTATTTCACTAAAACAGAAAAGGGAGAGAAAGCCACAGAATTTTTAGATGCTTGGCTGCTGCCATTCACGCATGCCTAAGAAGTTGAGTCAGATTTAAAGAGTGAACTCAGAGCTCTGGAGAGTGGAAAGCTAGGGGGTGTGGCATCTCTCACAGTGTTGGGATTAGGAAAAGAACCAGGCGTGATCACTCAGTTGTAACTGCTCTGACGGAGAGCGGATAGAACAATGAACAGTGACGCTCACACAATGCCTTGGATTCGCACAATAGAAAAGCCTTCTTTTATGTTTTGTCTTGTTTTGTTTTGTTGCCTATTTTGAGGGAGCATCGTGTTCTGGAGCCTGGGTGTTAATTCTGAGATATCAGGGTTGTAGCCCCAGTACCTTGGCCAACAAGCCTTCAGCACTGCCTTTAAAAATCTAATAACTTTTGGTAGCTTTGGGCTGTTTCCACTACATTTTTATAAATGTAAGCACTAGCATTAACTTAGTAGTTAATTGCTTGTTGGCAGTCTCTACATTCATATAATTGAGTCAATTAAAGACATGTATTTGGAAATTCAGACTGCATTTATTGAATGTGTGTGTGTGTGTGTGTGTGTGTGTGTGTATGTGTGTGTGTGTGTGTGTGTGTGTGAAGTGGTGTTTGTGTAAGGTTAGGGAACACCTTTTCAGGAGTTGGGCCTCTCTTTACCATATGAGTTCTGGGAGTCAGACTCAGTTTCCCAAGCACTTTCACCTCTCTGGCCCTTCCTTCCATAGTTTTAAAATGCTGAAATTCTCAAACAGGAGACCAGATACTTGTCATGTCTTTGAGCATTAATTTATATGACTGTTTATCCAGTTTCAGCCAGGCCATAAAAAAAAAAAATCAATATGTTTCATAAAATCTTTCAATAATCATTTATTATATTTTACAAAATTACTCACCAGCCATTTTGGCAGCAGTTCTTAGGAAGATTGTAGCTGCCAACAAGTTGAAAAGTTCACCAGAGTTGACCGATTACCAACCTTCAGACTGTTAGTTACGCAGAACACATGACTAGAGTGCCTGTAGACTCTGAAGATTAGTGACCAGGCAAAGTGAAATTGGCCATCTCCAACAACTTCCTGCTTTGTAGAAATTTGAAGCCAAGTGTTCTGCCTGCTGGTAAAACTCATGTCCGTCACTGTAGCTGTGATACTATGGAGCTGGGAATGAATGGTGTGGGAACTTAGTAGGAAGATACTGTTATTGACCTAAGTGATTTGGTACTGTTAGAGCAGTGGCTCTCAACCTGTGCGTTGTGACCCCTTTAGGGTCAGACCACCCTTTCTCACGGGTCACGTATCGGAAACCCTGCATATCAGATATTTACATTATGATCCAGAGCAGTAACAAAATCACAGTTACAAAGTATCAATGAAATAATTTATGGTTGGAGGCCACCGCCACATGAGGTACTGTCTGAAAGGGTGGCAGCATCAGGAGGGTTGAGGACCACTGTGTTAGAGCCGTGCCAGAACCAAAAGGTAAAAAGTGCTTTGTGTAAATTTGTCCTTTAATGGGACTTTCTGGAGCTTTTGTTTTTAGCCCCTCCCCCATGCTGAACTACTTCTGGAAGAGGACTCCCATTGTTCAGGGTTGAAATTTTTCCACAAGTTTAATGTTTCTCTGAAATGCATTAATTTACAAAATTTCAATCAGATGTAATATCTTGTGTGTAACACATACTTTGCTTTAATATAAAATACTATTTTAAATTACTCAACACTGGGTAAAATTAGACTCTCCAGGGAAGTTCCCTTGAGGTTTCCAGTGGCCTTCACACTTCTCCAGTCCAGAGTCTGAGCTCCCATACAGTGCCTGGGGTTGTAATGAAAGGCTCTGAGTGATTTAGCCAGACTCATGAATGTTCTAAAACATCAGCCTGGGAGATTTTTCCAAGTCTGTTCCTTGTCAGAAGGTTCTGAATAAAGTCAGATTTACTTTAGCAGCCGCTGGTACATTTTCCCCTTCATTCCCCTCTGGGGAGTGAGGATGTGAGGAGGAGCTACACAGAGGGCAATGCTTTGGAGGAGGACGGGGAGCTTGCAGCTCCTTTACCATTTCCCAGCTTCCTGAGCTTAGCCCAGCTGTTACTGTGCCCACAGTCCAGCTTCGTTTCTCTCCGTGTAAAAGGGAGAGTAATCTCTATTACCCTAGACCCCGAAGACGAGATGGACACTTCGTTGTGAATCCTGTTCACTGTGGTTATGTGCCACGGGGATTTTGTAGAAAAAGGAACAACATTAAGGACCAGATGGAAGCTGCCTTCTTTGCTTCAAACAATACTCTGTTCCAGAATCCCCGAGCCATTCACTTGAGCTAGCTTCTCCTCCTGGTCCGAATGTAATTTTTTTTCTGACTTTATAGATAATTTTATGTCTTATGCATGGTGAGTTATTTCTCTTCTGTTTTCTTCTGCATGAACTGAACATTATTCTAAACTGGGTAGGTTTCCCCTTTTCATGTAAGCTGTCCTCTTTAACTGTGAGACACTGATATATGTCACTTATGGAAAGGTCAAGTTGAAAGCCTGTTTACGAGCTGATGGAAGCCATCTTGATTATGTGTGGCCACTCTTAGTTTGCTTTGCACTGCTAACCCCTGACAGTTAAGAATGGCTTCCTTACTGGTTATTACAAAGGCAGGTGTGGTGCTTTGAATATGCTTGGTTCAGGCAATGGCACCATTTGGAGGTGTGGCCTTGTTGGAGTAAGTGTGTCACTCTGGGGATGGGCTTTAAGGCTCTTGTCTAAATTGCCTGGAAGCAAGTCTTCTCCTGTCTGCCTTTGGAGGAAAATGTAGAATACTCAGCTCTTCTAGCCCCACATCTGCCTGCACGCTGCCATGATCCCACCTTGATGATAATGGACTGAAACTCTATAAGCCAGCCTCAGTTACATGTTGGTTTTATAAGAGTTGCCTTGGTCATGGTATCTGTTCACAGCAGTAAAACCCTGACTAATACAGCAGGCTTCAGATCTCTGGCATTTCATACAAAGATATTTGTAAACAAGCAGATACAAACAGTCTTAAAACTGTTCTGTAACCCTTGGCTCTCTCAATGCCACACTCTCCATGTCATGGCTCTGGAGAACATGCCTATCTTGGGTCAGGCAGGCAGGATCCCACTGGAACACACTAGACACAGGACCCTGAAGAGTCAAGACTGGTCTGAGGTGACAGTCTCATGCTGCAGGCCATTATACTCTCTAGAATTATTTTCTTGAGAGGGAGGAATAACTTGAAATTATTGACCAATTTCAAGGATAATAGACATTTTAAATATATAATTTGTTTGCCTGTTGTTAAGCTACTACATAGTGTTTGTCAAAACTAAGTAATCAGTGTTGATGCCTGCCTGTGTACAAGTTCAAGTTGTGTTTAAGACTTTGTACTTAGATTTCCAGATAACATTTTTTAAAAATAAATTTATAATATATTTTCCATCTTATAAAAATGATACTTTTGAGGCAAGAGTATTTTGAGTTTGGGGCTAACCTGTGTTAGTTACATATAATGAGGTGCAGGGCAGCCTGAGCTACAAAGACAAACATGCCTCAAAATCAAACCAAACCAAACCAAACCAAACCAAACCAAACCAAACCAAACCAAACCAAACCAACCCAACCCAACCCAACCAAATAAACAAAAAAGGTAATTCATTTGTAAGAAATTTGTAAAATATAGAAAAGTGTAAAATAAGTGTATTTAATTCACATAATTCATATCAAACATTTTCCTAGCTTAACCACTCATTTCCCCCACAGTTTTATTACTCCTGTGACTGCCCCCACCAAATATCGCCTCAGAAATACTTGCAGATTATGACCCCACATTTCTCTTTCCTCGAAGTATATAGGTAAAATATTTTGGTATGGAATGACCTCCAGGAGCAAGGAGAGAAAACATTTTCTAGCCCAAAATATTACTTTTATTTAAGCAGAGTTAATTATAGAAACTCTATACTTTAATGCATTAATGGATCAGGACCCAGGCTAGTTGCTGTGTCTCTGTCTCTCGGTTGGTTGGTACAGTTGTTGAGCGATACGCAGTCCGAGCAGAACTGAATGTCTGTGGCCTTGCCTGTGGAAGGGAAGATGGCAGCACAGCGAAGCCAGTGAAGGTGAGGGGGTTTGAGGTTGTTGGACTTGCTCTGTTATCACTTCTCATCCTGTTTCCTACTCTGTAGCACCAAGAGAGCAAGAAAAGGGCAAAGCGTCTATGAACGGAGATGATGGGTATCAAGCACTTAAGCTCATGGAAGCTATGATTAATTTAAAATGTATTGTCTGGAAATAGCTGTCAATGAAACTGTTCCAGGCAGCAGCTCAGCTCCTTCTATGGTCAGCTCTGGGCTGGCCCTGAGGAAGCAGAGAATGAGCACTTTCTGGTTTTCAAGTGCTGTACATACATGGCACATCCTGTGTCAGTGCAGGCAGATGTGATGCTGATGCGGGAGTGAGGGTGGATTTGAGTTACTTGAGGGAAAGAGGAGCAAGGCACCAAGGGATTGAAGACCTTAAGGGTCCTGCAGCCTGTGGGACAATGTATATGGTTTTGAACACAAGCCTTGCTTGACTGCTTAATTCTTGTTAGTTTGACTCTAGCACTTTATAATTTCCCATCCTATTACACTCGGATGTCTGCAGGGGTTCTTCAGCAGTAGCTGCCCCCAGCCCACCCCTCCGGTGTAGTGGAGCTGAGAGTCAAACCCAGGGCCTTGGGCATGCCAGGCCAGCACTCTGTAGTGAGGTACAGCCCTAGTTTAACCTTAACACAGTTTTGGCTTATGAGAGACCTATAAAGTTAATCCAAAGAAATTAAAACCAGAAAAGGACAAAAAGCCCAAGGGCCCTGGGCTGTTTGTGCAGTAGATTTTAGTCTTTCTTCACCTTATCCCCTATGTGTATTAAACACCCCTTTCTATTTTAGGCTAGGAATACTTGATTAATGCAAACATTAAAGTAAGCCTGAATTGTAAATTACATGTTTTCTGAGTAATATCAAAAGGAGGAGATTGTCTTGTGGATAGATTATCCCATGAGGTTTTTATTCTTGGGTGGTGCTTTGAAGTATAATGGTAAGAAATTATGAGCCCTCAGCCTTCACAGTTGGTCCCCTTCCTAGTCTCTGGTGAGCTGCCATACTCTGAGATTTGGGGAGGCAAGATAAGGTGGTTGGCAATGCCTAGGAGTATCCTGACGTAGGACAATTGTCTTACAGTTTATCCCAGTGCTGATTCTTCTATTGATGGCATAGTGTTTTCTGTGTGTTTGTTTTCACTTAAGGAAATTTACTTTAAAAGACATTGCGGTGCCGTGCTTATGTAGTTAAGAGAGGCCAGCAGTAACAACTGTTGCACCGACAAGAAAGCAACCAGCCGCACCTCAGTTGGATACTTAGAGTTGTCAAATCTTTGTTTTCTTGTTAAAATGAGAAAGTTATTAGCAAGTGTCGAAGATTTATTAATGACATGCTGTCATTAAACAGAATTTATTTCAGTAGAATTATTGGAATACAACTCTCCCAGCTTTCTTCTTTATTTCTTTTTCTCCTGTCTTCTCAATTATCATCGTTAGTTGCGATGTCAAGTATCCTAATAAGGAATGCGTTACTTATAAATGTGAGTGCCACATTATGTGTGTTTTCACTGTCACATTGTCCCCAGAGCACTGACTTGTCCTGCTATCCAGACACCCTGGTGTCTCTCTGTGTGAGTCCATCAGATTAGGAGATGTCTTAGTTATTCTTTCTGTTGGGATAATAAAACGCATTGGCAAAAGCTACTTGGGGGAGAGCAGAAGTGTTTATCTGGGCTTATAGCTTTAGAGTTTAGCCCCTCATGTCAAGGGGGTCTGAGGCAGGAGCTGAGGCAGGTCGTCCCAGTGTTCTGCAGCCAAGGAGCCCAGCACTGAGAATGCAGCTGCTCACCTTCGTTTCTCCTTGTCCAGTCAAGTTCTGCCCAGTTGGGTGGATCTTCCCACCTCCACTAACCTAATAAACACAATCATAACCTTCACAAGCATGCCCAGAGGCTGGCTCTTTTGTGATCCTGGATCCTGTCAAGTGAATATTATTAACTGTCATAGTTGGTAGGTGAAAGTAACTGAGGAACAATTGGGACTTCTATAAGCTATGAAACATTTGGTGTCTGCCAGGTAATAAATGCATCTTTGGCTGAGTTTCGTCCTTTGCTCCATTTCATTGTGACAGCTACCCAGTTGTAAATCTGTGAGGAATTAACTATAAGTCTATACATGGCTTACCTGGTGTGTGGTAAAGGGCTCATACTTTATGATGAACAGATTTCAATGACTTTATTCCTGTTGGATCCATGTAATTTAATTTTAGTCTGTTACCAAGCAACACATCCTGAATTTGGGGGAAATATGGCCCTAAGGAAAGCTATAATTGCACAATTCTGGGTAGGTTTCTCTAAATCTAGGGTAGATCACCGTTTCTCAAATAATACATGGAAGATCGGTTTTTCTTTCTTTAAATTTAAATTCCCAGTACAAGGAGGTGGGGAAGTACTGTTACTATGAATTAGTAGACAAACAAAGTAAGAGCTCAGACAAAATAAAAGCTCAAATCCATTATTGCTAGAGTCAGTGCAGAGGTTACAGTTCAATGGAATTAAGACCAAATAAAAACAAAAAGAAAAATGATAAAAAAGTCACAATTTAAAAACTCCACACATGTTCTTTAAAATGATATGAAAAGACAGTAAGACTCATTGCTGCATTCATAATTCTGCTGACCTAGACACCCAAAACAATAATTTTCAGCGAACTAGCAATGCCGTCTATTATAGCTTTCATGCATATGTATCATGTCAGGGTGTGAGCACTTGAATATTCCTGGTGATCATGTCTTGCTTGTGAGCATAGTGATGGTTGTGCCGATGGTGACACATCTCATAGGGTATGACATCATAGGATATGACATCTCTGTAGTAATGTTTTAGGTTTTTTGTCTCCCATGACAGAGACACCACTCAAGCAGACGAGTTACGGAAGCAGAAGAGATTGTTGAAGCAATTTCAGCAAGTTCTGGAGATTCCTTTTAAACTTTCATTCAAAAGGAAGCTGTTATTCTCGGAGTTCATCTTCCACCTATTCGTAACCAATTTCAAAATTTGTATTTCTTTTGAAAAAGTAATTTCTTGCTTTTACATATATATGTATTAAAATTATATTTGTTTATGCTTAATTTGAAGCTGTCAGTTAAGCATCATACAGTGTGGCTTGTACCACATGTGCTCTCCTGAATTGTTTCATACTGTCCTGGGTGGTCTGTGACTTCTGTGGTGAGCAAAAATACAGGTCGCAAGCTAGAATGTCAGAGCAGTGTCAAAATGTAGAATGGCATCTGGCTCCTTGCCCCCACTTCCCCGAGCAGTAGCAAGATTCTGGTCTGTGGATCACCCTGAGTTGACGTAATGTGGGTGATGACCTTGACTCACCCTCTCCCTCCACTCTGGACTTTTATTTTTCTTTTCTGGGTCTATTCAAATCCCTCATAATTATACTAGGCCTTCCCAATTTTGAGGCTTCTCACCGTTTGTTTCTTTCTGCAGTTACGTGTTTAATTATATACTGTTTTGCATTGTGTTCTAGTTGCGGGAATATTTTCTCACTAACAGGAACCAAGGGGAGCTCCTGTGGAATTGGGAGTTAGAATGTGCCGAGCATGCAGTGAATAACTTTCTGTCTATTCTGTGTAGATCACTAGAAAATGTTTGTCATTACCACTACAACTGTGGTAAATTTGTGTTTCAAGACAGCATAACTTCTAATCAAAGTATAGGATATTAGGAAACATACCATCATTAGGGCTAGAGAGACAGCTCAGTGGTTGGAAGCGCTTAATGCTCTTGCACGGGACCTGGGTTCAGTTCCCCGCACCTACGAACAGGCTCACAACCATTTTTAAACTATGGCTCCTGAGGATTGGCTCCCTTCTTCTGACCTCCTTGGCCATCAGGCATTCGCGTGGTTCATTTCTTTGAAGTTAGTCATGCCTAAGGTATACAGATTTTTTTTCCTCAGGAGAGACTGAAGAGCAATAGTGGAATGGGTTGTGCTGTTGTGTTTTGTTTTATTGGTTTGAAATCTCTTGTTAGTGGTGTGCTGGAAAATCAAGCCAGGTGAGAGGCTTTGTTGTGAAGAGTCATCCTTTGTATCTTGCTAACTAATGTGAAACGATAAGGAGGATTGAAGACAAGTGCTGATCAAGCTTGCTTCATGTTTCCTCCAGTCCTGAAAACCTGGCGTGTTCCACGTGAAAGGATAAAGTCCAGATGTTTTACTTCTTTTAGATTTTTCAAGTCGTTTTAAATTGTGTATATGTTGCATGTCTGTGTATACGTATGTGCACATGCATGCAGGTACCCACAGAGGCCAGCGGAGTCGGCTCGTGGTGGGGTTGGAGGTATAGGCGGTTATGAGCTGTCTGCGTGGGTGCTGGGAACCAAACTAGGGTCTTCTGAAAGAGCAGTGTGTGCTCTTAACTGCTGAGTCTTTTCTACAACCTGTTGACAGACGAACAAACAAGGAACACCCCCCCCCCAATGTTTAACTTTAAAGGGCTGCCATCCTTATGTGTTGTTCTTCCGTCTTGCAGTTTTCCAGGTTTCACAGTGCCCGCTTGTCACACAGGGCTGGCAAACAGTTTCATTAGTTGTTTTCATAAACTTTGTGATTAAAATATTTTGTGAATGTATTTTATTCCCTTTGGGAGGGACACTATTCAAAAGAGGATCTGTCAGGTCGCCTCTCACAGGGTGTAAGAACCCCTGTTGCCACGGTTTCTGAAGCTGAAGCTTGTTCTGAGTGGTGCGGTTCCCTTACCCTTCCTGAACTCCTCCTCTCCCTGCGTCTCTAGAAACTTCTTTGTATTATGAGCCTTGCCTGCCTGCCTGCTTGTCTCTAATAGCTCTGCCTTGGACCACACAGTTTCCTAATGTGATACTAACATTGCAATAATCCAGTTATTGCCTTTGGGTATCTCTCTTGTTCTATAATATTTTTTCATTTCTGTTTCTCTCTTCAATCATACCTGACTTGCAAGTATGTGCTTACTTGTTTAAGGCACCATATGAGCCAGATCATGGCACGGCTCTGGCTCTGCTTTGTTCCCTGAATGTTCAACTCTTGCCTTTGAGTGTGGTGTCCGGGATGCCCTGATGTTTGCTGGATGAATGGCGTGAGCTGGTGCAGGGGCTTGAGGGTAGAGTGTGGATTAATTTGCACCTCTGCCCAGCAACACATTACTCAGTCTTCACTCACCGTCATTTCTATTTTAATGATTCCAGAAACATAGATGAAAATACTGATTGATGTTTTCTTAAGTTTCCTGATTATATCTATAATACTTGTGGTTTTATGTTTAGTAAGTTAGCATTCGAAGAATAATTTATTTACTAGGCACTATCACCATGGATCAAACGCAAAGTCTAATTTCTATAGGCTTCCAAGAGAGGGAGGGAGGAGCCCTTAAAGTCTTCCCTACTAAACGCTTGTGGGTATAATGCTGAGAGGAAAACTGCCAGGGCTAAATTAGTTTCATATTACTAATTAAAACCAGTGCTGCACAATAATTAAAACTGATTGTCCAAAAGCTCTTTTAGGGTTTTGATAATATAATACAACAAATAGTTGTTTAAAAAGTGTACTTATAATAATACTCACATTTGTGGAAAATAATGATAAAACAAAAAAAGTTGATTTGTTTTCTTTTAGTTTTCAGGGATGGAAGTATCTTTTTATTATTAAGTATAGCAATTAATGCCATCTACTAAAAGAAAAAAAAAAACACAGTCTCATTTGAACCATTTTGTTTTCCTGAATTTGAGCCAGAGGCTTATTTTAGCATTCCCTGATTTATTTTTGTCTTGAGTTTGGTAGAAATATGCATTACAGGGTAGTAATTGTGTTTATTTTGAATGTTCAAGGTGAAATAATCAGAAGAAATCCTATAGGAAGTAATGGAGTTCTCTTCAGTAATAAGGAAGATGATAACAAAGGGGGGATGAGAGGAGAGTGCCCAACCCTCATTTTGAAGCCTTAGGGACAGAGGGTAGCAGGCAGATACAGGAGCAGAAGGTTGGGGGCATTCTGGCATGATTTGCACATCCTTACAAGTCTCCGTGGGAGGCTGGGATGAAGGAATTAAATCTGCCAAAGGACCAAAATACTGTTCTTTCTTATTATACCCCCACCTACTCGTCCTACACAGAACTCTTTGCGAACACTGGAGCTTTTTATAGTCCAAGAACTTTGAAAGTCAGCCCTCCCAGCCCATGAGTTCAGGGAGAACCCAGCAGCTTTCTTTTGCCAGCTCTGAAATCGTGATCTTGAAGAAAATGTTTAGTGGCTCATATTTTAGCTGTGGCCCAGGGTGGAAATACGCAACTTGCTTGTCTCTGAGTGTGCCTAGACGTGAGTGGACACACACAAGCAGGCCCCGTTGATGGTTCTTTCCTGTAATGTGCTGGTGTGGTGAAGGGGTAGAAAAGTAGGTCAAGAGAGTGAAATGTGAAGTCCTACGTGCGTGCCGCCTTCCATGTTTCAGAAAGCAGCGTTCTTTCAGAGCCCTTGCAGAGGGATAAAAATACCTGCATAAACTGGCCCAGTTATTTACCCAGTTATGTATGTACCCCATACATAAACTGTAGAAACAGCAAAAACAAACACTACAACACAGTCATCTATTACAGTTTCCCATGACAGTTTTAAGTAACAGAGCAGGCTTCCAGTGGTTGTTGGTACCAAAAAGGCGTGATTGTGTCACCGGAGAAGATCGGACAAACTCTTCAGTGGACTGTCTTAAATTGTCTGTCTGATGATGGGTAAGTAGAAGAAGCAGTGAGTTGTCTTTCCCTACTAAGGTAAAGGTCTTTCTCCCATGGAAGGAACACTCCTCCTAGAGTGCTGTCTTCTCTCCTAATTGTGACCTTTTGCTTAGGTGTAATGTTAACATGCAATTTGCAGTTGGTTGTTTGGAATAAAATATATATACTTGGCTCCTGTCTGCAAGCATAACAGTATCATTAATAGTGTCAGGGATTGGTTCTTGCCCATGAGATGGGTCTCAAGTTGGGCCAGTCATTGGTTGATCATTTCCTCAGAGTCTGCTTCACCTTTGTCTCTGCACATCTTGTAGGCAGGATGCGTTTTGGGTTGAGGGATTTTGGGGTGGTTGGTGTCCTTATCCCTCCACTTGGAGTTCTTCCCGGCCACAGGAGGTGGCCATTTCAGGTTCTGTATCTCCACTGCTAGGAGTCTCAGTTAGAGTCACCCGCATAGACTCCCTGGAACCTCCCCTGTCTCAGGTCTTTGGCACTTCCCACCACTGATTTCTGTGTCATCTGCCCCCTGAACCTGATCCTTCCACTCTGTTACTCTCCTCATCCCCTCTCCCACCCAGTTCCCTTCCTCTTTCCACCCCCGAAGTCTACTTTATTTTTCCTTCTGAGTGACATGCAAGCATTCTTCCTTGGGACTTCCTTTGTTATTCGGCTTCTGAGGGTCTGTGGATTATAGTGTATGGGTATCCAGTACTTTATGGCTAATATCCACTTATCAGTGAGTACATACCATGCACATCTTTTTGGAACTGGGTTACCTCACTCAGGATGATATTTTCCAGTCCCTTTCTATTTGCCTGCAAATTTCATGCTGTTTTTGTTTTAAATGGCTGAGTAGTATTCCATTGTGTAAATGAACCACATTTTCTATATCTATTCTTCAGTTGTTTCCAGTTTCTGACTATTGCAAATAAAGCTGCTATGAACATGTTTGAGCACGTGTCCTTGTGGTATGGTGGAACATCTTTTAGATGATATACAATAGTTATTCTTCAGGTAGAATAACTGTCCTCTGAGAAGCTTCACCTATCAGTTGATGGAAACAGATGCAGAAACCCACAGCTAAACCTTATTTGGAACTTGGGGAGTCTTGTGGAAGAGTTGGAGGAAGGATTGAGAGTGAGTCCAAAAGGGAATAGGGACTCCACAAGAAGACCAGTAGAGGTAGCTAAACTGGATCCTTGGGGGTCCTAGAGACTGAATCACCAACCAAAGAGTGAGCACGGACTAGACCTAGGCCCCACACAGATATGTAGCAGATATGCAGCTTGGTTTTCATGTAGATTCCCCAACAACTGGATTGAGGAATGGAGCTCTCTCTGACTCTGTTGCCTGCCTACAGATCCTGTTTCCTTAATTGGGCTGCTTTGTTTGGTGTCCTTGGGAGGATGTGCCTGGTCCTGCAGTGACTTGATGTGGAGGGTGGGTTGATACTCAGTCCCGCCTGGCTTTTCAGAGGAGAAAGGGAGGAGGGGTAAGGAGGAAGGGCTGTGTGTGTTGGGGAAACAAGGAGAAGGGAGGGCTGTGATCAGATACAAAGTGAATAAATAAATTGATGAAAATAAAATTTACAAAAAAAAAATGCATGCTTTCCTACTGTGATCAAATGTTAATCCAGAACTCTGGATTTGAAATCCGGAAGTATTGTGCTTCCTGAGTCAGGCATTCTCAACCTCGTTACTATTGACATGTCTTATGCTTTCTATTGCTGTGATGAAACACATCAGCCAAAAGCAACTTGGGGAGGAAAGAAGTTATTCCATTTATGTATAGAGTACAAATTCTAGAAGCTGTTCCAAAATTCCTTTTATTTCTGGAATAAAGTCTTCTTTGTCATGCTAAATTGTTCTTTGAAATATTTTCTAATATTGTATTTAAAAGTCTTTTGCACCTGGACTCAACCATTGAGCTTGGCATGTAAAATGTTTCTCAAATAACTCATCCATGTGCCAGCAGCAGATGCTGGCAGAATGTGAGCTACTTTCAGGTGGTATTCAGATAAATACTTATAAAATTGCATTAGTTAGGCAATTAACTCAATTTGGCAAGTAACACGAATTTTCCAATTACAATAGTGATAAAAATTTATCTTTTAGTGCTTGAGGGGTGGCTCTGCTGTAAAGGCATTAGCAAATTTATCTTTTAGTGTGGTCAATTTAAGGAAACATTAAATAATGTTTATAGAAACACAGAGGCACACACACAAAGACCCACAACACACACACACACACACACACACACACACACACACACACACACACTCAAGTATCTGGTGATATTAGCAGTCCTTAAGTTGATACCCACATGGCTGAGCCATGGAGACCATCTGTCTGTAATGCAGGTGTATCAAGCAGAGGAGATAAGCCTGGGATACAGAGCCATGTGTCTTATCTGCGTATCTTTTCCACAAGATGCTCAGAATCTTCCCATGTAGTGTTTGTCCATCCTCCTGACTTTCCATTCAGAGTTGTGTGGTCTTCCAATGATTTGTGGAATTCATCTGTAAAACTATTTGAATTTTTTGGAGAATTTCTGTTTTTTAAAGATGTTTTTCTAAATTCTTTCAAATGTGTGGGTCTGTGCTATATTTTTAACTTTGAGGTTCTTTTGTTTAAAAATTAAGTTGGAGTGGTGTATACACACACACACACACACACACAGAGACATACATGTATTTAAATATATGTGCATGCAACACACACAAATAATGACTTTAAAAGTTATTTTAAATTTGTTTATTACTGTCGTTGTTGTATGTGTGTGTGCTGTGTGTATGTATATTGGGGCACGTGTGACACAGTGCATGCGGAGGGCAGAAGATAACGTTCAGAAGGTTTTTTTCCTCATTCCAGGGTGACATAGGCATCTAAACTCAGGTCATCAGCTGTGTATGTCAAGTGCCTTCACTCGATGCACCAGCTAGTTGGTTCTGAAAGTTCTTTTTTTTAAACTATAAAGTGTGGTTATTGTTATGTTATTACTGTGTTTCCGAGTTAGTCATTAACACACTATGGAGTCATGGCTGACCATTCTGTCTGTAGATACCCATGACCATCTGTGGTTGCAGTCCACCAGCAGGAAACTCAGGAGTAGGGGTAGACTATCTGTAGTTTTCCAGATTCATGTAGAACTGTGGTGTGTTCTAGGCTTCGTGTTTTTCAGGAACTTTCGTACTCTCTGTGAGTTCTGGGTTTAATTTTTTTTTTTTTTTTTTTTTTTTTTTTTTTTTTTTTTTTTTGTAAAAATTGTAGATAGTGGAGCTGGAGAGATAGCTCAGTGTTTGGAGCGATTATTCCTTGTGAAGAAGACCCAAGTTTAGTTTCCAGCACCCACAGTACATAATTCACAACCACTTGTATGATGTGTATGTAGTGTACATATGGAGGTCAGAAATGTTATCCCCCTTCCCAGTTTCCTCTCTACAAAGCTCCATCCCATCCACCTTCCCCCCTGCTTCTGTGAGGGTGCTCCCCCACCCACCTACCCCCTCCCACCTCACCGCCCTGGCATTCCCCTTCACTGGGGCATCAAGCCTTCATAGGACCAAGGGCCTCTCCTCCCATTGATAAGGTCATTCTCTGCTACATATGCAACATGGAGCAATATGGGTCCCTCCATGTGTATTCTTTGCTGAGTGGTTTAGTCCCCGGGAGCTCTGGGGGCTCTGGCTGGTTGATATTGTTGTTCTTCCTATGAGATTGCAAACCCCTTCAGCTCCTTCAGTCCTTCCCCTAACTCCTCCATTGGGGCCCCTGTGCTCATTCCGATGGTTGGCCACAAGCATCCACATCTGTATTGGTCAGGTTCTGGCAGAGCCTCTCAGGAGACAGCTATATCAGGCTCCTGCCAGGAAGTACTTCTTGGCATCAGCAATAGTGACTGGGTTTGGTGTCTGTATGTGGGATGGATCCCCAGGTGGGACAGTCTCTGGATGGCCTTTCCTTCCGTCTCTGCTCCACTCTTTGTCCCTGTGTTTCCTGTAGATTAGGAGCAATTCTGGGTTAAAATTTTTGAGATTGGTGGGTGGCCCCATTCCTCAACTGGGGGCCATGCCTAACCTCTGGATTTGGACAACTTTCAAAAGTCTGTTCTCTGTTTCTAGAGATATCAGGGGATCTGACATCTACACATGTGTGTAGCTAAAAAAAAAAAACAAAACAAAAAACCCCAAAACAAACAAACAAACAAAAAAAACCTGTGGCTAGTAATAATAATTGGTAAAGTTGAAGAGTAAATGAGGTGAATGTTTATATAGCAAGCATGTTCAGAAACACAAACATTTGTACATATAAAATAAAAAACAATAGAATAAAATGCTGCTGTGTATGTGTTTTATGTTTGTGTTGTTTTCCTTCTGAGATTGCAGAACTGCACTCCAGTAAGTCTTAATGAATGCCAAGTCTCTCCCAGTTTTCCCAACCCTTTTCTCTACCAGATTCTTCTGGGCAGTGACCTTTGCTACTACAGGGACCCACCACACTTATTAACAGAATACTGACTTCTCTGTTTCCTAACTTTTTCAGCTGTTGACCCTCTGGATGGGAGAGACATGAGGGTGGACTAGTGAGAGGCCACCTGATAGCAGTGGACAGTGGACAGGAGGTCTTCTCTTCTTCCTGGTTATCTTTCTACTTACTGCTTGGCTGATAGTAAAGCATCCAATCGCCACTGTACTTTCTGGGCTCATATCTGCTCACAGGTCTGAGGTAGAAACATCTCCTTTCTTCTGACCTCTTTAGTCTTGTCTGTCCATGTAGGGTCACAGGGACTCCATAGGGGCAAGGGAATACATTCACCTAGAGCTAGGTCCTGCCTTCTCGAATACATCTAGCTGCTTCATGTCCTTCTGATGAAAACCTCTAGGCCTGCAGAGGTTTTATATATATATACATATAACTATATATATATATATACATACACACACATATATATATATAATATATATATAGTTTTATATATATATAAAACTATAGCTTGCTGGAATGTGTTCACAGGATTCTGCCTGAGGATAGCCTGGGAAGCAGTGTGTTCCTTCTTGGGCCCAAGGGATTTCTAATGGGCAGCTATGTACAGGAAATGCAAATGAGCTTGAAGTGCTCCAGAGCTATGAAGAGGGTAGAGCTCAGGGTGGAGAGAGAAGAGACCTGATATTTTTAGTACCACTACATTCTGGCCAGCGTCATCAGTTCTAACCATGCCTTCTAGCGTCAATACGTAAGAATATTTACTTGGCTTAATTTATAGCCTTGAAATATTTAGACATGGATATTAGGCCTTCAGTTTTGCTTTTGCTCTGAACTTTGCAAATGGTAGAGATAGGCCCACCAAGAACTTGAGCCAGTTCTCATGCTGCCCCATCTGCAGTCCTTAGGAGGATCAAGCCAGGCAGACAGCATGACTCTCACCCATACAGGCTGCCAGGAACCATCGCTCCTCACACTATGCCTGACATATAATCACTGAATGGAGGGAGGGTTGTGAGATCATGGCTTAGTGGGAAGGAAGACTTGCCCAGGGAAGGGTCCTTGCAATGCCACTGGCTGCAGTGGTGTGTAACAGGCTGAAGAGCCAGTTGTACTAGGATGCCCCCAGTGTCTGATTTTTTTTTTTTTGAGGGGGGAGACTTATCTGAACTTTGAATTTGAGGAATAGTGTTAGGCACCCCAATGTGAACTTGGTATGTGTTTTTACTTGGCATGTGTCAGTGGCATATTTTCCTCTGTGAGGGATGGGGACATCACAGTTATTTCCCCATTTAGATTTTTACCACACATACCTATACCATAGAATGATGTGTGGTTCAGTGAGATTTGGAAGAGACAAACAAAACAAACAAAAGTCCACACCATAAACATGTGAGACAAAGTGGAAGACAAATATATAAGAAATACCTTGTCAGGCAGCCATTGTGATAGTGTGATAGTTATTGCCATTTCAACTGTTTTTTTTTTTTTAAAGCAAATAAAGACCTTTTCCATATATGCATTAGAAGTTTTAAAAGCATTTAAAAAAAAATAAAGCCATATAAGTTAGAGTCAAGGAACTCCAAGGATTACTACTGAAGGACACTTGCATCAATGTGCTTGAGGCGTTGGCAGTGTGACTCAGGGAGCTCTTGGTTCGTTTGGGGGACTGTATGGAAATTGAGACTTAGAAATTATTATGGCCGCCACTGTTTCTAACAGGGAGACTGCAGTAAGCTGTCTCAAGTGCTCAGGAGAAGTGTGGAGGATAGGAGCTCCTCCGTTCTGACATTTAATTAGAAACCCAAGTAGCTTGATACTGCATAGTACATGTGGGTTAAGATTTTGAGAATCATTTACATTTTAGGTAATTAACTTGTCCATGTATTTTGAGCAAGGGTCTTTGTTGTCCTGGTTGAACTTGAGTTCCATTCTTTCACCTTGGGTCCTCCATGCCAAGACAATGGGATGAACCAACATGCCTGGCTTCCTTTATGTTTAAAAGGTTATTTTTTAAAATAAAAAAGTAGGAGAAACCTTGTACTGTCCTAATATGAAGCACATGAAAAACTTAGGGTTGCAGTGTTAATTTGAGAATTGGTTGTTTATTCCAAAAAAAAAAAAAAAAAAAAAAAAAAACAAGAAAGAAAGAAAGAAAAAAGAAAACATTCTGTTTTGTCAACTTCTGTAATTGTGTGTTGCTGTTGACTGTCTTTCTGACATGCCACAGTATTGGAAAGAAGAGTTTTATAGCGACGACGATGGGAGCACTAGTTGTCTCTTATAGCATGTCATTGCCATTCTGATACGCAAAGGTTTCAGAAAAGGAGGCGTTACAAATATGTTTCTGCTGTGACTGCCAAAGTACGTTTTATTACACAAAAATTCTGTGCCTTGATTAATTCTGGAAAAATTATTTTGTGAATCAGGGTAAAGCAGGCAGTTTTCTCTCGGATCCATTTTATCTTTTTTTAAAGTTTCTTTGTCATTTATATTGTGATGAGAAAAAAAAAAATCTTTATTTTGGGATATGACTTAGCCTAGCCAATTAGGGCAGGAAAACAAGGCTGTTCTCAGTTTTGGAGCCATGCCTCCCATCTGGGGTCCATGCCTGTCCATCCAAGTCGGCTTCGACCTTGACTTCTGCAACCTAGAGCCTTAGAAAGTCACCTAACTTATGGGAGACTTGGGGTGTTGGGGAAGCCAGAAGGAATTAGCAGGAGCATGGCTAGGAATGGAGGTGAGGTGGAGGACCGCAGCTGCCTTATGTCCCTCCTGTGTAATATAGGCTAGTCCGTCCCTAGGGCTGCCCTGAGAGCATTTCAATGAAGTTAGAAAAACAGAGAATGCACAGGTTTTATTAAAGGAATAGTTGATCGTCTTAAGAAGCTAATTTGTAAAATGAAATTAACAGTGCTATTTTTGTTGTTATTGTTCAACTTTAGTTTAATTTTGAGACAGAATCTCATTGTGTAGCTTAGGCTGGCCCTGAATTTGCTGTGAAGCCCAGGCAGTCCTCCAAATTGAGGATATTTGATGATAAAACTAAGTATATAATAACTAGTCTAGGCTGTATAGAGCTTAGTCCTCTTCCCCCCAGGGACCACCACCAACAGCAATCGCAACAGCAGCAAAAACAAAAGGAGGAGACATGTGATACACAGGGAACTTCACGGAAACAAAGCCAGCCATTTCTGAAAGGCCATGGAACATGACCCTCAATACAGAACAGTCAGGAACAATGGAACTAAACAAAGCCCCCAAGGAAAAGAACGTTTCTGAGTAACTTAAGATCCTTGGGAGGGGTTAGATTGTGGTCAACATTAATACTTAGGTATTTAGTGCGTATGTTTTCAGTTAATTTTATCTCTTTAAAAGTGCGTACATTTTAATGTATTGTAGAGCCCAGCAGTGAGAAACAAGCCCAGCTGTGTGCTTTAATTCAATGTGAGAATTCATGGAATGGAGACTCTGGGTTAGCCTTTGAGAGATTAGCAATACAGATAAAGTGTATATGAAGCTGCAGATTCTAAACATAAAGCTGGCATCCCCTTCCAAATCCGGCGCGCTCTAAACAGCCCGGTTCTTCTAGCATTCTCAGGCCTTCAAAGGGTCTCATTGCCTTGTAACTTTTAAATGCAAATGTCACTATTTATATTTATGATATAAATATATCAAATGTTTAAATTAACAAGTATTGCTTAAAATAGTTAAGAATGCTGCTTGCCAAGGTGGTCCATGCCCTTATTCCTGGTACTCTGGAGGCAGAGGCAGGTGGATCTCAGTGGGTTTTAGGCCATCCTGGTCTACTTAGTGAGCACCAGGTGAGCTAGGCTGCATAGTGAGACCCTAGCTCAAAATGAAAGGAAGGAGGAAGGAAGGAAGGAGAAAAAAGTTAAGAGGGCTTAATACTGTCAAAGATCCATAAAACAAATACTTTTATATACTATGTAACAAATGGGAATGAATAAACAAACTGTGGGCAAGTCATGTGGTGTTTATATGGCTTTTCTTTAAATGACATATGCTGAAAATATTTAATTAACTGAGAAATACAGTAGAATGATAAATGAAAAACAAACCAGATTTTTAAGATTTATACATCTTTAAGTTATTGGGAGTGACAATAGCCTTTGATGGTTCAAGATACCTGTCTTCCTGGTGCTAGGTGGGTACATTGTTACCACTTAACACTGTGTTATGAAATGTAATGTGACAGACAGCTCTGTGTGTGTGTGTGTGTACGTGTGTACGTGGCAGGCCCATGCCAAGGTGCCCCCTGAGAAATCATGCAGTGTAACAAATCTGGTATAAAGGAGGTTTCTTTGGAGGAAGGGAGGGGAGTGAGGGCCTGGAGAAGGGGTAGAGGCAGACAGAGCCATGAGGGTGGTTGGAGGGACACAGATGACAGAGAAGAAGAGAAAGAAGGACAGAGAAGGAGAGAAGAGAGAGAGGTCAGCTGGGAACAGGTGGGAACAAGGAGAGAGAGGTGTGGGGAGAGAACACAAGAGAATGGGGGGTGACAAGCAGTCCTTTTATAAGCCACACCTGGCAACAGCAAGTGATAGCTTCAAGAGATGATGTAAGCTGTTGCTAGGTCCCTGGGAGGGGCCTAGCAGAATCACCTGTCAGCTAACACACTGGCCTTGTAATTCAGTCAGGCCAGCAGTGATTCATGTCGCATGTGCTGCACCTGCACCCAGTATTGAGCTAGGCTGGGACACAAAGATGAATACAGTAAATTAAGCTCCCAAGCGCTTCAGCATTTGAATGCAAACTTGATATTTACTCACAAAGGTTTACTGGTAAGCTATAGAGTTCTAGTTAAATGTCACAGTCTGGATCCTCTCTTGGGTGAAAGGCTTTGTTTGCTTTAGGAATTGTGATGGTACAAACCAAAGTTCAATTAAAAGAAGCCAGGAGATACAAGTTACCTCAAAAAATAAGAAGTGTGCTTTTTTGGACATTTTCAACGTGTTTTTTTTTTTGTGAAACATATAGATTCTAGAATTGGAACTTGGAAATATAATTTGATGTTTGTTAATGTGCCCACATTTTTTCCTCTTTGGGGGTCATGAAGATCAAGTCTGGTTGGTATTCATTGGTCTGTGCAATCATTTAGGGGTGTGGCTTGTCTTCCTCACTTAACTGAGAATTCCTAAAGACAGATAGCAACAGTGAAATCTTTTCCTCGCCTTGCATTCAGGTTTCATGGTGTCTGACAAGCTATGGTACTCAATAGGTATTTAGAGGTGTGAATTACTGATATGTAAATCTGTAGCTCACTGCTAAACCGTAGGCTAGATGTGGTATGGAGAAAAGTTTCCCATTTGAGAAGCAGTGTTTACCAATGCCAGAGTCAGGAATGTCAAACTTTCTTTCGAGTTATTGTCCAGAAGACGCCCCCCCCACTCCTGAACAGTATAAGTTACTACCATTTCCCAAACAGGCAGTTATCACGGTCTGCAGTATGCTTCACTCTTCTGGGATGACCTGCTGTGGACCACGGAGGTCATTTATAGTATCTCCTGCCG
This sequence comes from Rhabdomys pumilio, assembly GCA_030674055.1. NCBI lineage: Eukaryota > Metazoa > Chordata > Mammalia > Rodentia > Muridae > Rhabdomys > Rhabdomys pumilio. The sequence continues at coordinate 136,364,804 of JANHMN010000001.1, read as the reverse complement.
ACTATCTCACAGGCCTTGACAACATGAGACTAATTATGCAGTGACTTAAGCTCCTTGGAAGGAAAGTGCCATGCACATCTGAATTGGAGATGCGGCTATTTTTAACTCTAGTGGGAGTTCATTGGCAAATAATGAAGAAAACAGGACTTCAGATTTGGATGAAAACAGACGAAAAAAGATTATGAGCTGTATGTGTGATAGTTATAAAAATGCTTGAGATAGAATGTGAACACATTAGAGTTATTATGTATGCATGTGTGTGTATATAAATACAGGGACCCTATGTACATACCATACAGCTGTTACTTAGTACCTGGTGTGGATCAGTTACAAAGTTAGATTAGATGCCCAAATCTGCAGATATTTAGAGTCCTTATATATAAATGGCGAGGCAGAAGCAAGAACGAATGCTCGTATGTGTTCTAAACATACGTTCTATGTACTTCAAATCAACTAGCTTAAGAGAAAACGTACATATTTCAGCTTCTATGTGTAGTTATTGAAAGCTTGCATGCTGCCAAGCATCGGGTGCGAGGCGGATCATTCTATGATTAGAATTCCTCATATTGTAAATAAAACTTGATATTGGAGAAGATAGGGGACATGCATCTTCCTTTCCTGCTCTGAAGCCGTCAGTAGCACCTTTCTGGTAGAACGAAGTTTGAATTTTGCTTTAAAAAGTCTCTACAGTGTGTTTTCCACTTTATGCTAATAAGTAACTCTGTAAAGTATATGCTGTGATCACGTTGATATTCTGTGCCTCCAAATTTCTGCTAAGTACCTTGCTCATTTCGGTGTGCCGTGTGCTGAGAATCTTGTGTATTGTTTCATAAAATCCTAGATGTAACTGAAAGATAATCGCTGTTACTCTCGTGTGAGTTCATGATCGTTTTAATGCAAGACCAGGTTCTTTCACTACGAGAGTGTACCTTGACTCTCCTGCCCTTCTGTGTCACGTGAGTTCGAGTCATGTGGGCACTTTGGGTTCTGTTTCTGGATGCGTAAATCCTGCCCTGTGCAGGCTGAGCATGCGCAGTTTCCCCTGGGTCTTTTCTATACTCCTCTGCGCCCCCTCTCCTAGCCCAGCCCTTTATCACACACTTTGTCTCTTTGGAAGCCTCCATCGCTTTTCCCGGCACCTTACAGTATTATTATACTCTCGCTCTCCCTTCCCATCAGCTCACAAACTGAGCATAAAAATATATATCGGACCAGGCATTGTGGCCTTTAATTTCAGCACTGGGGAGGCAGAGGCAGAGGCAGGCCCATCTTTGTGAGGTTAAGGTCAGCCTGGTCTACATAGTGAATTCCAAGACAGCCAGAGCTATGAACAGAGACCCTGTCCCCCCCCCCCCCCCCCCCCCCCCCCCCCCCAAAAAAAAGAAAAAGAAAAAAGCTGTGTCTGCTTTTTAATTTTATTGATCATCTACAGTGTGTCTGGTGTCATGCACTGGCTTCCAGACAATTATCTCGTTTAACAGTGCTGGTTTAACTCAACTGTGTGCTGTGGGAGGGGGAGGAGGAAGAGGAGAGAGGGAGAAAGGGGCCAGGGAGAGAATAGGGTCAAAGAGAGAGAGAGAGAAGGGGCAGGGAGAACGAGGAGGGACCAGTCTATTTTATAGCAAGCCAGGCCTAGCTAGGAAACTGTTTGGCAGAGTGTAGAAGGAATGCTAACATTAGACGCCCAGCAACTGGCTCAACTGTTGGTCAGCATGTAGAAGGATGCAAATCGATCCATTCTTATCTCCTTGTACAGTGACTGTTGAGGAGACCCTAGTGCGGTCGCAGAGAAATGAGTTGTAATCTCAGGGTCCTGACACCCAATCTGGACCTCCTTCACCATGTGCTGGGCCTCGTTAAATCCCCTGTAGGGTGAGAGCCTTGAATATTGATACTAACAGAAATCTGTCAGATCAATAAACATGAATCACCACAGCAGTCACCTAAAGAGAGTTCTGCCTGAGTTCTCCTAAAAACAGATCTGTGTGTCAAAGATGTCCTGGCATGGCATGTGTGTAGGGTTCATTGGTTCTTGTCTGCTTGTAGAAATAAATCCCTCCACAGATGGACAGTTTGAGCAGAAGTTTAGTTAGTGAAGTTAAGCAAAGAACAACCAGCCTAAGGAAAGATTGGACTGGGCTTCCCCAAGGTGAGGCACAGCCTGGTTCTATGCTGTGGATTTTTAAAGAACTTATATGAATATTTGTGAGTATTTAAGAGGTGAGTTGTTAATACTCAGAACATCCAGTCCCTTTAGACCCTATGTGGAGAAAGCTATAGGAAGGCCTACCCCCACCTCTGCTACAGCCAGTAGGAGCAAGCTCCTATTGTCTGAGTCTGAGGCAACTTGAATTATAGTCATATATTAATTCTTTCTTTCTTTTTTTCTTACCTGGTTGGCTTGCCCATCTCAGCTGCAAGCTCTTTTATTTTTTTTTGATTAATTTATCCTTTAATTTTTAACTTTTTCTATTTTTCTCTTATTGAAACATTTCTTTACATATAATACATTCTGATTATGGTTTTCCCTTTCCCTACTCCTCCAATATCCTCCCCATGCAAGCTCTCATATTTACCTTTCTCATTGCCTCCAACATTGCTTTTCTGTTTTAATTTAATTTTATTTCTATGTATATGGATATTTTGTCTGCATGTATATCTGTGCACCACATGCATGCCTGATGCCCTCAGAGGTCAGAAGATGATAGATGCTGTGTTTTATAAAAAGACAAGAATTTTATAGAGCACAATATAGTGAGGTGGGAGCGGTGCCTCGGTGGGCCCATGCTGTGGCATCCCTTCCCCCTGATATGCCAGATGGGTCTAGTATAGAATAGAGTTTATTTAGGGTATGGGAAGGGGAGTTGAGAAGGGAGTAAAGGCAGAGGGGGAGGGGAAGGGAGGGAGGAAAAGGGAAGGGAAGGGAAGAGGCCAGCCAGGAGAGAGAGAGAAGGGGGAGGAGGAAGAGGAGAGAGGGAGAAAGGGGCCAGGGAGAGAAGAGGGTCAAAGAGAGAGAGAGAGAAGAGGCAGGGAGAATGAGGAGGGACCAGTCTATTTTATAGCAAGCCAGGCCTAGGAAACTGTTTGGCAGAGTGTAGAAGGAATGCTAACATTAGATACCCAACTGGCTCAACTGTTGGTCAGCATGTAGAAGGATGCAAATCGATCCATTCTTATCTCCTTGTACAAAGCTCAGTTCCAAGTGCATAAAGGACCTTCACATAAAACCAGATACACTGAAACTAATAAAAGAGAAAATGTGGAAAAACCTCGAACACATGGGCACAGGGGAAAAGTTCCTGAACAGAACACCAATGGCTTCTGCTCTAAGAGCAAGAGTTGACAAATGGGACCTCATAAAACGGCAAAGCTTCTGTAAAGAAAAAAAAAAAAAACCATCAATAGGACAAAGCAGCAACCAACAGATTGGGAAAAGATCTTTACCAGTCCTACATCTGATAGAGGGTTAATATCCAAGGTATATAAAGAACTGAAGAAATTAGACTCTAGACAATCAAATAACCCTATTAAAAATGGGGTACAGAGATAAACAAAGAATTCTCAACTGAGGAAACTTGAATGGCCAAGAAGCACTTAAAGAAGTGTTCAACATCCTTAGTCATCAGGGAAATGCAAATCAAAACAACCCTGAGATTCCATCTCACACCAGTCAGAATGGCTAAGATCAAAAACTCAGGTAACAGCAGATGCTGGCGAGGATATGGAGAAAGAGGAACACTCCTCCATTGTTGGTGGGATTGCAAGCTGGTACAACCACTATGGAAAGCAGTCTGGCGGTTCCTCAGAAAATAGAACATAGTATTACCTGAGGACCCAGCTATACCACTCTTGGGCATATAACCAAAGGATGCTCCAACATACAGCAGGGACACATGCTCCACTATGTTCATAGCAGCCTTATTTATAATAGCTAGAAGCTGGAAAGAACTCAAATGTCCTTCAACAGAGGAATGGATACAGAAAATATGGCACATTTATACAATAGAGTACTACTCATTAAAAACAATGAGTTGATGAAATTCTTAGGCAAATGGATGGAACTGGAAAATATCATCCTGAGTGAGGTAACCCAATCTCAAAAGAACACACATGGTATGCAAGTGGACATTAGCCTAAAAGCTCACAATACCTAAGATAAAACACATAGACCACATGAAGCTCAAGAAGAAGAAGGAAGACCAATGTATGGGTGCTTTGGTCCTTCTTAGAAGGAGTATCAAAATACTCAACCAGAGCTCCCAGGGTCTAAACCTCTAGCCTGGGAACACAAAGGGAGGGACTCATGGCTCCACCTGTATAAGTAGTTGAGGATGGCCTCGTCAGGAATCAGTGGAAGAGGAGGGCCTTAGTCCCTGAAAGTCTGGATGCCCTAGTGTTAGGGAATTCGAGAGCAGGGAGGTGGGAAGAGCTGGATGGGTAGGGGCACACCCTCATAGAAGTAGGAGGAGGGGGATGGGATAAGGGGTTTTGGGGTGAAATGGGAGAGGGGATAACATTGAAAGGTAAATAAATAAAATATCCAATAAAAAAAAAAGATAATGAATCTGGCAGTTGTAGTTGTGCAGTCAAGACATTTTGTCAACAATTTATTAAGGGGATTCCATATAATCTTCAAGGACAAGGTATTGTGGGAGAGGCCCATGGAACTTTAAAGAGATTGGTGAGACACGCTGTTGCTGAGACAAAGAATGATGCTGACCTTTGAGTTTGCTGAGTGCCCTGACAAAGGTGATGGGGGAGCTGTACTGGGCATATGTTCCTGACCCACCTTTGTTTGCCTATATTCCAGATGGGACAAGCTGCCTTGCCGCAAGTTTTTAGACCTTGTGGGACAGAGAATCAAAAAGAGAAATCCTAATGTCTCTTGTATTTTTCTTAAAGGTGACCAGCTATTAGGACTTAATCATGTACTACTGGTCTAGAAATAAATCCAATATTGGAAATAACAGTCTACGTTTGGAAGGCTGGATCTGGACATTTTCAGAGACATATTTGGAAGTTAGTTGTAGTACACTATGATGTTATGATAGCAAGAGATAAAGTTGGGACAGGATCTGGATTTCAAACAAGGGTTAGTGCATGTTTTAAGGCTCTTTTAATTGTCAAGCTAAAATTGGTTTTGTCTCTTCTACAGTATTTATTGCAAGTTGCATTGACTGTATAATTTCCAATTGTGTTAGTGTGCTGAAACTTGGCATGTTTGTTATGGAGGTTCTATCAACCAGCTTTTGTTTTACTGCCCTGAGTATTAGAAAACCTTGATTCTCCAAAAAAAAAAAAAAAAAGGCTTGAAAGTGCTAGAAGAAGTGAGTTAGGCTTTAAGCAGAAGCAAGAGAGTAGTGGGTTTGATTATTGCTGGTATAACAGCATTAATTTCATTAATTGCTAGCATCACTGCTTCTGCAATAGCATTGACACAAGGAGTTAAGACAACTATTTTTGTTAACCATCTAGCAAAAAAATGTTGCTAATGTATTGAGTATACAAAAAAATTTATATGGGTATCTGGAACAACAGATGGTGCTCTATAACCTATTCCGATTGTCTGAAGAAGGTTCAGGGTTCAAGAGTTAGGAGCCATCCCAAGTGTCATGACAAATATCATAGGAGTAGTGTTACTTCTAAAATTTACAATGATTGTCATTATAATTAGAAAAATGTTTAAAGACACCTGTAGGGTATTTGGCATAATCCTAACACCTCTCTGGGTGTGCTAACCTTGCATAGTGAGATTATGAATTTAAAGAAAGTTGCTCTGTTGAGCTTTGATGCTGCAGATAATGCCAATAAAATTATCCATGGCCTGAGGTTAGTATTTCCATTTTAATCAAACCTCAGGAATAGTATATATAGCTCGATTAGGCTAGCCCTTCTTCTAGTCCTGGGAGTAATTTTATTCCTGCCCATCCTGTTAAAGCTTGTCTCTAGCTACATCAACTGGTTGGCAGCTAAAGTACATTAGTTGAAACTGATAATGGACTCCCAGACAAAGTTATTAATTTAACAGACTCACAAGCCAAGGACCTGTAAGATTCTGCAGAGAGCCTTTCCAACCTAAGACAGAAGTGCTTTGTTTATAATAATGCATATTCCATGATGGGTAAGGAAGGCTTTCTTGTCAGAACGACCGAAGACAGGCTCAGTCTGGTTCATGCAATAAAAAGAGGGAGATGTGGAGAGGTTTTGGGGCTGCCTAGCAGGACTCTGTCTGACATAGGCCAAGGACAAGGAAATGGGCTGCAGGTAGAAATCTGACATTGGGCTGGAACAAAGAAGTAATTTCAGGCAGAAATCTAAATCCTAGGCTAGAACAAAGAAGAAATTTCTGGAAGGAATCTAAATATTAGGCTAAGACAAAGAAGTAATTATAGGCAGAAATCTAAATCTTAAGCTGGAACAAAGAAGTAGGCTTCAAGCATGAAAATGACTTTGGACTAGGACAGGGAAGTATGCTCATATATTTTGACCAACCGGATAAGCCCTTAGAAATAATGATCACAGGAGTGATCACGGGACTCTGTTTATTGTTTTGTGTGTTCTTTGATTATCTGGGTTTATTGTCTTTCTTGTTCCTGGACTATTTGCATCTATTGTATTGCTAGTTCCTCAACCTAGAACTGACCTTAATACTTGCATGTAATTTAAACAGTATAAAGGCAAAAAAGGAGGAGGAGGGATGGGATAGGGGATTAATGGGTGGGGAGATGGGGAAGAGGGATGACATCTGAAATGTAAATAAATAAAATATTGAGAAAAAAAAAGATATCCAGCAACTGGAATTATAGATCGCTTGTAAGCCACCAATCATGTGGGTGCTAGGAATCCAAGCCAGGTTTCCTGGAAGAGCAGTGAATGCTTTTAACCTCTGAGCCATCTCTAGCCCCATCTGTACTGTTTTGATCCTAACATCTTAACATTTAATTTAACTTACACATTTGTGTTTACTATTACACTAGAAAGCTGTGGTAGTATTAAAGTTTGCAATTTCATAATTTCAATTGTCTCAAGCTTCCAAATACGCTGTAGCTTTAGCTTCCTCAATGACAAACCCTTCTTCAGGTCTGAATGCAAATATCGACAGTGTGTGCAATTACAAGTGTTTACAAATGATTGACCAGTATGTGCAAAAACTATTGTCCTCCTCTGTCTCCAGGATGCTTACAGGCTGTTTCTCACCTACAGACTTCCCTATGGAGACTAGCACTCTCTGCTCTGTGTCCCCCACACCGTCCTGTACTGTGTATAAGCACTCCGAGGTTCTGTTCAGTGTTGTGGTATTGATGCCACTCTATCAGAGCACTCATAGCCCACGAGATCCCAGCTTTTCTGCGTGTATGTCTGTCTTTTATGTCTATCCTTTTTTGCCACACCCTAGTCAGATTTCCAGGACCACGCCCTGCCAGATATATATATAGTAACCACCCTTCCTCTGTACTCTACTTTGGTAAATGGCATACTATCTACTGTATTGACCTGTAATCTGAGAATCTTGGTATACCTTTGTTACTGTGACCAGCTCTCTCTGTGAGACAGCTTTCTCTTTAAGTATTGTTTAAGTACAATTTAAGGTCATTCAATTTAAGTACTGAAAATTTTATGTTTTAAAACTATCTCTTGAATCTGTACCATCTTCCCTGTTACCTGGGCTCTTGCCATTGGCTTCAGGTTTTTCTTCACCACTGGATCTTACCTGTATGTGACTGGGAACTCCTTTTAGTTTCTTCTCAACCCCAGATACTTGTCACCTTTCTGATCTGGATTCCAACTTTTATTTCTCTTTGCAACGCGGAGCCATTTTTCTAAACAAGCTGTACTATCGCACTCTTCTGGTCATATGCTTGGAAGTCCTCTTTCCTTGAACATCTCTCTGCTTGGCTACTTTCCTCTTATCCTCCAGGACTGAACTCAAAAGCTATGATTCGGGGAACTAGAGGTGGGTAGCTATGCCCCTGTGTTTTCATCTTACCTAAAGCTGAGTGTCAGGAGACCTGTTTCCATGGCTACGTCCTCTCTTAGACCACAAACAACTTGTCTTTGTGGCCCAATGTTGAACAGATAACCATCGAATGCTCTCTTAATCCATGCCTACCTTGGGGAACAAATTCCCAGTGGTAAAGATAGGATCCTTCTCCCCTCAACTTTAAGAGCTAATTCAGACTGCTGTCAAAATCTGACCACAGTCTCATTCACCTCTAACCCCATTTTGCTTTTCAGAAAGCAGTCGGTGAGAGCATCTGGGAAATGTTTGTCCAGTCTCTAGCTTCCATTATTGTCAAGTAAGCCTTTGATAGACAAAGCATATGTAATTAAAATAACTCTGAAAGTTGATCATTTTTCATTACTTTTTGGTGAATTAGTCCGTTTGTAGAACTTCTGTGCTTACTGTGAAGGTTGCGTCATGCTACTCTTGCTTAGTGGAGGGCAGATGATTGTGAAAGAAGGAGATGGATAATATTCTTTCTCTGATATCCCTATTTCACTCTGAAAAAAATTGGATTGAGAAGTCGTTTGAGTGAAGTTTAGTAGTCAAAACTGCTGCTCTTTCTGTCCTGTCAGTGGCAAAGGCATATCTGAATCACCAGTTAGTTTGTCATCTAATTGTGATCTCAATAGAAACAATCTGGCTTCTGAAACACCTGCAGTGCACTTGCTTAATGGAGTTGTCATTATTCTCCACCCCCACCCCACCGTCAACTTTAAAGCCACCATTATTCTATCACCCTTGTGACTGAAATCAAGACTTTTGTTTGTTTTGTTTTGGAGCCAAGGTCTTTGTTACTCTTACATCTCCGCTTGTTCACACCTCACCCTTCAAGCTCGAAAAGCCTTTGTTATTTTGTCAGTAAAATAAGTCTATTCAAATTTTTTAATGAAATTTTTTTTGTTGAGGTAGCAGGTTCTCTGTCTACTTTAAAGGTGTATGGTACAAGATTAAAGATGCCAAGAAGAATAAAAGAAGCCACAGCCCTTTCCTTCCTACTGCTGACGTCAATCTCTAGAAATTTCTCTGAATTTTACAAGAGGACGCTGTGGTAATAGAAACGATATTTTAAGTTGTGTCGTCTGCAGCTGCTGGATTCTGTGTAGTCAGTTGTGTATCTGAAATCCTCAGCATCTGAAAGCATCTTCCATCTAACTCAAGCCCTTTAGAAAGAGAAATGTACTCTATGTGGGTCATTACCCACCCTCCTTTGCCTCCTTTGGCCTGCGGATGAATATATTGAACAGTTTAATAATTTAGATAAAATTATCAAATTTTATATAAATGGCTTGCTGATTCGCTCCCCAACTCTGTTGTGGGGGCCAAGTGTGGGTTGAGCTGGTGACATCTCTTCTTGCTTTACCATAGTTGTAGTGAGGAGGGAACTGGACAAAAGATCACACTGCCTTGGCTGTGAGAGTTCTCTCCACCCCTGAGGTGAAAACTTGACATTCCTTGGTCATCTGATCAATAATTGCATTTTGCTTGGCTTCTTGGCTCTGCTCTCTTTGTATTCTTCACTGTGGAAGGCTAAAGTGTCATCCAAGGAGTAGAGGACAAAAGGACGGTGGCCTTTTCTTGATCTCTTCTGAGGAAAGTGTTTAAAACCAGCTCTGCATTTACACCTCTCGAACTCCAGGCCTGGTTGGTTTTGGAAGTTGGTGATGGTTGGAGGGCAGAATTTGGAGGACTTCACCTACTGAGACTGTCATTTTAGTGTGGATTTGTGCTGTAGGTTCTTCAGATATTTTCTTATGGTCACTCATTAGTCCCTTGTGAGTTTAGCTGTGTCCCTCTAACACAGGATGGAATCACAACAGTGTCTCTGGGAATAAATAGCTTTGAGGACCTTAGTAGAAAGTGGTCTGTGTTACAGGAAATCATAGGTTTGTTATGATAGGGTGGGAATAGCTGCCTTCTTCAGTCCTGAGAAAACCTTCTGACATTTGCCCATAGCATAAAAACAAAGCACACTTCAGAAAGTGTGTTTCCTACCCTCTTAGAGGCCTTCTAATTACAGCCTCATGCTGCCTTTGGTCAACAAAACAAACCAAGGCCAGGGATTTGGCTGCATCTGTAATTTCATGTTTCTTGAGATTGTGTTCTTGTGTGAATGTACTTTATGTGAAAGGGTTGAAATTACGGGAAGAGCAAACAACTCTTTTTTATTTGTGTTAATATAGATCTCCTTTATTTTAATTAATATGTAAATTTTATGCAATATAGCCTGAAGGTAGTATTTTACCCTTCTCTTTTGAAAATATGAATACAGTTATGTGTATATATGCATATCCACAGGTGTATGTGTGTGTGTGAACTTTGGATATCATTCTTCAGGAGCTGTCTACCTTTCTTGTTAACGGTTTAAAATTATTTATATTTATTAATATGTATTGCATGTGTGCATGTACAAGTCAGAAAACAACTTGTAGGGTTACTTGTCTCCTTCTTCCATGTAGAACCCAGGGAGGAAACCCGAGTGGCCAGGCTTGATGGTAAACACCTTTATTTATGAGCCATCTTATCACTACACTTTGTTTTTTGAAACAGGGTCTCTCATTGAGACCCATGCTTTCCCCATCAGGCTGGCAGGTCAGAGAACCCCAGGATCTTTCTCACTGCCTCCCTAGTACCCGAGCTAAAAGTGATTGTTGCCATACTTAGCTTTCAAGTGGAGAGCTTTCTCTCTCCCAGCAATGGAATGCCTTTTAAATATTGAATTTTAACCTAGTGTTTAATAAATGTTTACTTTGTATATTTAACGGAGTCCTGTGTATTCCAAAGAACCATCTCAATTAGTTTTAAAATACTCTAGTTGAGGTTGGATGCTATTTTGACTCTAAAAGTCATAATCAATTTAGGAAAAATTTGCAAGGTAATAGGAAAAACAACCAGGAACCTAACCACTTGACATTAATAATTCAGGGGAGTTAATTTTACCCTTTCTTTCCCTAGGGTTTTATAGCTGCTGGTGGTTTTTAATAGAGGGCAAGGAGATAGGATAGGAAGGAATTTTCTATGACAGGTGTGTCGTTTGGAGGTATACTTTCTATCTTTTAACAACATGTGGAGGAATAAACACCTCCCTTATGTCACTGAATATTCTCCTGTAATATTACTTTAATAATTTCCCCTGGTTGTTGTAAAGGTAACAAAAATAGCTGTCACTGTGTTAGTTAATTCAGAAAAATGGAAAAAGAAATAGAACTACTGTTTATTGTTTGTGCTTTGGGACTTTTCTTGTTCTTGACCTCTTTTAAGCTTTTCATATGTGGGTGGAAATATTTGTAAGAATTACAGTCTGAGATACCTTAACTCTTGCTGGTTTTTATTATGAGAGAGGGATCGTGTTGATGTTCTGATATATGAAGATTGCAGTCCTAGTTCTTGCAGCTTAGAGGACTGAGATGGCGAGGCTTCCGGGGAATATGATCAAGCTGCCTCTTATGCAAGTGTGTCTCTGCTCAGTGTGACGATGAGCAGCATTGACGGGATGGCCATAGAATATGCACATATACTTTCTCATTTTAAAAAGGAAGCATATGACAGGTGACTTGCATCTGCCCTCATGGCACTTGGAAGACTTACAGGGTTATTGTCATGAGTTTGAGGTCAGCTTGGGTCACAGAGAGATTTTATTTCAAGAATTAAAAAGAGAAAGAATTAAAAGGAAAAATGGCCAATGGGATTTAAAAAACAGTATTATTATTATTTTTTTTTTTTTTTGGTTTTTTTCGAGACAGGGTTTCTCTGTGTAGCCCTGGCTGTCCTGGAACTCACTCTATAGACCAGGCTGGCCTCGAACTCAGAAATCCACCTGCCTCTGCCTCCTAAGTGCTGGGATTAAAGGCGTGCGTCACCACTGCCCGGCAGTATTTTTTTTTTAAAGCTACCTCAGTGGTTCATTTTTCAATGCATGTTTTAGTCATTTTAATGTATATCTAAGATTAGTTTTGAGGATTGCATGTGTGAATACATGGCACTTAATCATTTCTCTCCTTTCCTCTTTCTCGACAACTCATCATGTCCCCTCCATCTTTTAGTTCATAACCTTTTCAATTATTATTGATATTTACAGACACACACAAGCACATATATACAAAACCTACTGTGGCTATCTAGCTTATATACTTGCATCTAAAGGTTTGGAGGGATCCATGCATAAGAGAGAACGTGTGGCATTTGTCTTTCTGGATCTTTGTGACCTCACTCAGTGTAGTATTTCATAGTTTTCTCCATAGATCTGCAAGTTTCATGATTTCATTCTTCTTTATATCTGAAAAGAATTTGGTTGTGTCCATTGATTGGACTTGTGTTCTCCATCAGATGATAGGCATCTAGGCTACTTCATTTCCTAGATATTTGGAATAGAGTGACAGTGAACATGGGGAGCATATATCTCTGGGGAAGACTGTCAAGTCCTTTGGGTTTATGCCAAGGACTGGTGTAGCTGGATAGATTTCTTTTTCGCTTTTGTAGAAGTCTACACATTGATTTCCATAGGAGTAGGCCTATTTTTGGCTTTTTGAGAATTCTCTACATTGATTTTCCTAGTGGCTACACCAGCAATCCCGCCAACAATGAATGAGCATTCCTTTCCCCGAATTCTTGCCAGCATTTGTTGTCAGTCGTTTTGTTGATCTTAGCCAGTGGTTCTTATACCAGTGGGTTGTGACCTCTTTGATTCTTTCACAGGGGTCACCCTAGACCATCTGAAAACACAAATATTCACATTATGATTCATAACAGCAGCAAAATGACACAGTAATTTTTAGCTGTGTACAGTGATAAAGTAGGAGTGGAAATAATTTTATGGTTGGGGATTACCACAACATGAAGAACTGACTAAAGAGCAGCATTGGGGAGGTTGTGACCCAGCGATCTTAGCCATTCTGACTGGAGTAAGATATAATCTCAACGTGGTTTTATTTTACATTTCTCTGACTGCTAAGGGTGATAAACACTTTCAAAAGATATTTCTTAGCCATTTGTGATTTTTTTTTTTTTTGAGAATTCTGTTCAGATCCATAGCACATCTTTTTTGGCCAGGTCAGTGGTTTTCTAGATTCTTTGTCTATTCTGGATATTAATGCTCTATAGAATATGTAGCTGGCAGTGATGCCCTCCCACTCTGTGGGCTTCCCCTTCACTTGACTGATTGTTTTATTTGATGTACAGAAGCTTTTGTAGTTTTATGAATTTCCACTGTCAAATGTTTGGGCTTAATTCGTGAGTGAATGGGGTCATATTCAGAAATTTTCTTTTACCTCGCCTGTGTCTTGTAGGGTACAACCTATGGTTTGCTCCAGAAGCTTCAGTGTTTCAGGTTTTATATGAGGTCTTTGATCCATTTGGAGTTGATGTTTCTGCACTGAGATAGATATTCACTGCACTGCAGATAGATAGATAGATAGATAGATAGATAGATAGATAGATAGATAGATAGAAGAATCTCTGTATGAACACTCAATTTTCCCAGCACCATTTGTTCAAGATGGTCTTTTATCCACTGTGTACTTTGGGTGTCTCTGTCAAATATCAATGTCTGTAATTACATGTAATTAAATATAGGACTTTCATTCTGTTCTGTTGAGCTACGCATCTGATTTTGTGCCAGTAGCATACTGTTTTTATTATGACAGCTCTGTAATATAACTTGAAATCTGGTATGGCAATCCCACTGCCAGTATTCTTTTTGCTCAGGATTGCTTTGGCTTTTCAAGATCTTTGTGTTCCCATACATATTTCAGGGTGGTGTGTGTGTGTGTGTGTGTGTGTGTGTGTGTGTGTGTGTGTGTGTGGTGTATGTGTGTTTGACTTTCTATATCTGTGAAGAATATGATTGGCATCTTAATAAGTCTATAAATTGCTTTAGTACTGTGAAATTTTATTTTCTTTTAAACCAATGGTAGCTAGCCTGGCAAGGACTCATATTTTTTCAGCCTTCTCCTTCTCTTTCTTGTTGTTCCAGTTAGCCAATCATGCCAGATTTTGACTTGAAGCTACTACCACTGGGATGAGATACAGTCACCATCTTTGTTGGGTTAAAAGATGGACACCATGCTGGCCCCATTGTGTTGCTAGCATAGTTGATGTTCTGGAGCACACTTTGTGCAAAAATAATTGCCTTGCTGAGAAACCGTCACTTTGTGGCACTCAGATTAGTTATTCTTTGTTTCTATAGTGATGTGGCCATTTTTACAATATTAAATCTACCAATCCATGAGCATAGGAGATCATTCTTTCTTACAGTATCTCCCTCAACCTTTTTCTTCTGAGACTTAAAGTTTTAGTTGTCTCTTTCTTGTTGGCTAGGTTTATTCCTAGACACATATTTGGGAGACTGTTGTAAATGGAAGTGTTTTCTTTGATCTCATTCTCAGTGTAGTATTAGTGTATAGAAAGCCTGTGGTCTTTTTTTTTTAAATGTTGAATCTGTATCCTGTTACTTTGATAAAATTGGTGATCACTTCTAGATGTTTTCTGGTGGAATTTTGGAGATCTCTTAGGTATAATCATGTTGTCTGCAAATAGGGAGAATTTGACCTCTTTCCATATTTGAATCCCTTTTAAAGTTCTTTTTTTCTCTTATTGCTACTGCTAGATCTTCAAGCATCATACTGGATAACCCTGCCTCATTTCAGATTGTTTATATGTTTTTTTTTTTCAAATTTTTCTCCTTTTAGGATGATGTCAGTGTGTGTTTGTCACATATAGCCTTTATTGTGTTGAGCTATGTCTCCTCCAGCCCTGCTTTCTCTAGGACTTTTATCTTGAAGGCTTTTTAGGCTTTTTCAAAGGCTTTTCTGCATCTATTGAGGTGATGCATAATTGTTGTCTTTAAGTTTTTACGATTTATTAAATGTATTGACTTACGTGTGTTGGGTAGGCGAATTGACTGGTAGAACATCTGAGTGGGACTTCCAGCTGGGTCTGGGCGTGGAGGGGCGTAGGGAATAGATCCTGGTCAGTTCATCCAGTGTATTCCTGGGTAAACATGGACATGAAGGGATGACTACAATGGGCGAAGGTCGTGGGTAACTCACCTGATCAGCCCATGTGTGACTCTACCAGGGCATGGAATTGGGGATAAAGATGTCAGAGTATGAGGATCCTCACTAGGCAGGTTAATATTTGGGTGTGACTCCAAGATGGGCTGGGCATCAAGGTGTGGCCTATTTATGTTTGTTTATATACCGTAGACTGGCCTTGTGCTGGGCATGTTTATATCAATTTGACATAAGCTTCTAAAAGAAGGAAGCCTCAATTAAGAAAATGTTTCTGAAGATTGGGATGAAGCCAAGCAGATAGGGCATCTTCTTAGTTAGTGATTGATGTGGGAGGGCCCAGTTCATTGTGAGTAGTGCCATCCTGGACTGGTGGTTCTGTGTTCTATAAGAAAGCAGGCTGAGAAAGCCATGGGGAAGAAACTGGTAAGCAGCACTCCTCCATAGCCTCTGTATCAGCTCCTGTCTCCAGGTTCCTGCCCTGTTTGGGTTCCTGTCTTGACTTCTATTGATGATGGACTAAAGTGTGGAAGCATAAGCCAAATAAACCCTTTCCTCCCCAACTTGCTGTTTGGTCATGGTGTTTCATCACAGCAATGGTAACTCTAACTAAAACAGGCTTGAATCTCTCTATGTATCCCAGGCTGGACTAGAACTTGCAACTTTCCTGCCTCTATATCTTATTTTTCATGTGCTGGGATCACAGGCACATATCATCACACTTGGCTTGATTATTACTATTTAAATTAACTTTATTCATTTGCCTAGGCAGCTAATGTAAGTATGAAATATGCTAAAGGACACAAAAGTTCCTGTTAAAGCTGGTGCATTTTTGTTGAATGTCTTTGGTACTGTTCTTTAATACTGCCCAGTTAAATGCACTAATCTGTAAATTTTGTCTCATGTCAATATCAAGATACTTGAACTCATGCTATGAGTTTAAGATGATAAAATTATCTGTCTTTGTTCCCTGTCTTTGTCAAAGTCACATGCTCTGGCAAAGCATTGTTCTGTATGGTAAGGCTATAAGATATATGGTAAGATATGATGAGCTATCTGGAGGCGCTTTTTGCTGGTATCGCACCTCATCTTCTTTGCTTGGAAGTCCCCTATCCAAGACCCTATCCAAGATAAGGTCTTGCTATCTGTGTATTGGGTGAGACACTCATGAGCAATGTCTGGATATATTTAAAATTTCCTAGAAATAAGCAAAGGGCCTTTTTTTGTGAGTTGATGTTGATTATTTGAGGATTTAATGTCAGTCTTACTTTCCTGACATCAGTGAGAAGGGTGAAGGTACTTAAGCTTCTGTACTTGAAATCAGGCAGTTAAGAGATGGGCATAGATGATTTCTCTCCTGGTTTAGCCGTTCCCTTGGATGCTGCATCCTAGCCTTTACTACCAAGTTTAGGCAGCATTTTAGTCATTAAGCCTTTCTAAAAATAGAGTCTCCCGTGATAAATATGAGTGCCTCCTCCTGCATGTCGTTCTTCTCATCTCTGCCCTTCACAAGGGCTATCCTCCTGCATGTCGTTCTTCTCATCTCTGCCCTTCACAAGGGCTATCCCCATACCCTGGGTGTACAGAGGACGCTCAGGATGCTTTATTTCTTTGTTGAGCACATTCAGTTGTGTCATGCTGGCAGAAGCCGTGGGCTGAAGGACTTTCCAGAATTGTCATTTTGCTCTTAGCCCAGAGGACTTGTATCTGCAATGTGTGACCATATGAAGACACAAAGCTTGGCCACCCACGGTCTTTCTCATATAATGAGATACTCTGTCAGCTTTACAAGCCAACGTTAAGGTTAGGAAATGTGCATAAGGCTCCACAGGGAGCCTCTGGAGAGCCAGAAAATTCCATCGTGTCTGCAATGATGCTGTTGAGATCCTCAGGGCCTCTTGCTGGACTTTCCTGGGTTGCCTTTAACTACTTCTTGCCCTCTTGTTCAGTCACACTACTAGTACTTTTCCTTAAGAAGGATCCTGGGCATGGACTGGAATTTGCTCCTAAAAGAGACTGTCTCAGAGTGGGAAAAGTATTCTATAAAGCCTAAATCAGAATATAGAGTATTTCTGTGCCCTTTATAGAATCCATATAATCATATTGACATGCTTCCAGCACTATGTCTGTGTGTTACGGTGTGGAAATTGTGTTTGCTATCTTGAAATCGGTGAGAAGTGGGATGGTGTGGTCTTCTAGCTCGTTCTGAGGGTCTGTCTCCTGTGTTTGGAATGTTTCTCTATACCCTTCATACTTATCTTTTGACTTTTTTGTTATTTCATTTTAGGGTGGGTCATGAAACCCTGTAGCTAGGATAACTCTTCTTTCACTTCCCAAGTCCTGGGACTTACAGATATGTGTCACATACCCAGCTGATGTCACACTAAGGCTCAGACTCAGGACCTCATGCATGCCAGGCAAGCACTCTGTCAATTGACCACCCACGTCTATACCTCACATTCTTGGTTTTCTAATTATGCTTTTATTCCATACCTTTGATCATTGTTTCTTTTTATGATTTATTCTTTTAATTATTTTTAAGGTTAATATAATTGCATCACTTCCCCATCCCTTTCCTCCCTCCAAACTTCCCATGTACCCTCTTGCTGTCTTTCAAATTCATGGCCTCCCTTTTCAGTAATTGTTGTTACATGTGTATGTGTTTTCTTAAATATATGAATAAACCACTCAGTCTGTATAATGTTACTTGTATGGATGTCTTTAGGGCTGACTATTTGTTATTGGGGAACCAGTTGGTGCTTTCTTCCATAGGGAAGTCTATTTCTTCCATAGGGAAGACTATTTTTCCCACTCAGCAATTCTTTGTTGCCTGTGGTTCTCTGTGTAGGGTTCAGGCCTCATGGGCTTTCCCCACTCACACTGGCATGTCCACTGGTGTTAGCCTTCTTGTTTTTATTTTAATTACTCTTTAAACCCTGACTTTTATGATGTCATTTCCATATTTTCCTATTGTCATCTTTTTGCCCATTCACTTTTATAAGTACATCTCCCTTAGTCCCTTTGTTCCATGGTGCTCTTTGCTGTGATCTCGCCTTCCCTGAAAGTCACATGGGTAGTATGAAGATATGTAGTTTTTAGGGGGACTTTATTTACAGATGATGTCATGAAAGGGCTGGAAATAACTGCCTTAAGTTCTTCTCTCTCTTATTTTCTGCTCTGCTGTGAGAAAAACGCAGCAGCGAGCTGCCATCTTGGGAGCAGAGAGAGCGAGGCCCCAGTGGCTGTCCTGCCTACACCGTCATCTTCCTTTTAGTCATCAGAACAAAATAAAAGGAAGCTGTGCTCTGCGTAAGCTATAGAGTCCGACGCTCTGTTACAGCAGAACATGTGGGCTAGGGCAGTCTCCGCTTCTATTCTTCACCCTGTCCTCTTCTGTCCAAGATGTCAGCTTTGTTTCTTCTTATGATTTATCCCCCCATCCCCACTCCCTCTCTAAGCCTTACTTCTCTGGAAATCTGTGCTTTTAAGGTTCCACCAGATATCCCAAAGTGAGACTCACCATTATTTTTTCCTCGTGTGTTCTTTATTTTGTGGTGCCAGAAAAGAGGAAGTTGTTCTGGAGTCTTTCCCCTCTCAATCAGCACGTCCTTGCAGTCTGTGAGACATGCTGGTGTTTTCTCCTCAATAACCAGTGACTTCTCTTCTTTTTAGTGTCTCCAGCTCTGATGCTGGGTTGCATCAGACTTGCTTCTCTTTTGACTTAGAACTCAGTCAGTTTCCAGTGTTGCCTCCCTCTGTCCAGTACAGACAGAAATCACCCAGCACACCAAGAACAGACTTTCCAGGCTTGAATCTCTCAGTTGTTACAGTTGAGACTTGATGTCCCGTCAGAGCCTGTCATCATTTGGCTTCTCTGTGCTTCATCAGTATTCTGTGCTGCTGGTTTGTCATGTTTTCTTTCATCCCCCAAATCTGCTTGTACATGCACAGCACACATTGTACATGCACAGCACACATATGTACACAGGGACAGGCAAACACAAGGGTAGGGTGGGGGGAGAAGTTTCTTGCCTCTGAAAATGAACAGAGCATCTCCAGGGATGTACTGTCTTTTCTTATTCTGTTTTGTCTGTTAATTTGATTCTGACAGCATACAGCTCTTCCTTCTCCCCATGACTGTCAGACTGTCTTGTGGGTTTTTTTTTTGTTTTTTTTTGTTTTTTTTTTTTTTGGTATGTGCTGAGAGAAATTCCTTCACATTTCTGAATATTAATGCTGTTATTTTCAAGTAGTCAGAATTCCTAGAAACAGGAAATAGTGGTCTGGATTTTTAGGGATCCTAAGTGATTGTCCAGTGAGTAGAGAGGATCGCCTTGTGAGATCTGTTGCACAGCAATGTGCACACCGTTAACACTTGTGTTGCTTACTCTCTGGTAGTTCAGCAAAATGGAAAAGCTGAAGAAAGGTAAGGTTTATGCTGGCTCAGATTTTCAAAGATGTTGGTCCATCATGATAGGAGAAAGTGAGGAAGGACAGAGCAGTTCGCTTTATGATGGTCAGGACGCAGAGAAGAGGGACATGGCTGATCTGTCAGCTTTCTTCTTTATTGTTTGTCTTCTGTCTAAGGTTTTTAGCTCATGGAATGTTGCTGCCCAAATTCTGGGTGATGAGTCCAATGTTGTTTCTTCCATCCCCCAACACACATATGTTAATGTCACGAGGAACCACAAACCCAAGAATGAATCTTCCCTGGTGAGGAGAGAAGGATGTGGGACCCTGGGTACCCAGTGCCCGTGGAGGAGGGAAGTCATTTCTAATGCTGCACATCCTCTAGAAATGGACACATCATGACCTAATCCCAAGTTAAAAGTCTGCTTTGTTACTTGGTCTTCTGGATACTGTGGTACCTGCTTGTCTGTAGGATTACAGCTCAAGGGCTCCATCAATGCCTTCCGTTACAGAGGATTTTGCACTGGGCTTGCAAGCTGCTGGGGAGTTGCTGGGTTTGTTGCTGTTTGGGGATTTATATTTCATTACACTTTGTCCCACATTTCTGAACCAAAGCAACCATTCTGCTGGCTGCTTACAGGATGGTACTTGCTTCTGTTTTGCCATCATGTGCCATCTGCTGTCATCCATGTCGCAGGAAGTCTTGAATTGCTGTGAAGAAGTAAGTGGGGCTTTTAATGTTCAGAGGTAGCCTGGGTCTTCTGCCTCTTTGGTGGTCCTGGCATGCAGTGCAGGTGGGCGTGACTCAGGAGAGACCCAAGGGCCTTAGAAAAGAAGGGGGTGTGTGACGTTTGCCATAGGTTGAGTTTTTGCTTCCCCATTCTTATGTCTTTTCTAAAGATTACTGTAATTTTTTAAGAAGCTGTACTATGTGTTCTAGAGTTTAGTTCATTCTGACACCAGAAATGACTTCCATCGACATAGGCAACAGACTGATGTGTATGTGTGACTTCCATCTGTTAATTATGATGTGTGTTCGTCACTTTTATTGTTGTTGTGGCCAACACACCTGACAGGAAGCAGCTTAAGAAAACAGAGGATTCATATTAGATCACAGTTTATAAAGATGTCGTCCATCATGGCAGAGAAGGCACAGTGATAGCAGGTTACATCACCAAAACAATCAGGAGGCTGCAGGCCCAGGAAGTAGCATGGGCTATAGACCCCAGACCCATTTAACTATCTGCTTCCTCTGGAATGGCCCCACCTCCTCATGGTGTTACAACATCCCAAATGGCATCAGCAGCTGGGGACAACGTGTGCAAAACCAAGAGCATGTGGGAGAACTTTTACATGCTAATGATAATGCAGAACTGTGTCGTGTTCTTCAGAGTTCTCAGCCACATTCTGTGATATCAGACAGCTTCCATGAAGTGGCCCAATTCTTCTTTCTTTAATTTTCCCTTTGTTTCTCATATGTCCTGTAATACTCTGGCTATACTGTACATTAGAGTTAGTAGGGCATGTCAAAACTCTGCAGACACCCAGACCCAACCCCAGAGAATCAGTTCTAGTTGCTCTTACAGGAGACTGAGGTCCCTTGCTTCTAAGCACCTTACTCCATATTTTTGCATAGGCAATGTGAAGACCACTGCCTCGCTTCCCAGGCCTTACTCATGCTAGGAAGAATGCTTGCATTTCCGAGGACTCAAACACTGAGCCTGCAGAAATCAAGTAATAACGCCTTCACAGTTTGCAGAACAGTGATGACAGGTGACTTGGGGAATCGCAAAGGGTCCCGATGCCATTTCCGTATTAATGATGCAGAAGCATTGTGTTAACATACACCGGAATGTGTTTGTGTGTGGGCTTGGACTTTAACTCCAGAGTTCTCAGTCTTTACATGCTCACGATCTTTTCATACTATTATATTTAAACAATCAAATAATATTGGCCCCAGCTATTGAATTTGTAAAAAAAATTAAATCAAATATATGAGGAATATGTTGAGTGCTCCTTAGGACATTGACGAAAACATTGTATGTTTTTTAAAAAAATAATGTTAAAAATTCTTTACACTGATCATCTTTCCACAAAAATCCTGCGAGCTAAATAGTGATTCATTTTACAGATGAGATGCTGAGGCCCAACTCTTTACCGTATATGTGTCCGAGTGTTAGTTTTTCATTGCTGTGACAAGATAACCAAGTGTACTACTTAAAGGAGGATGGATTTATTTTGACTTCTCAGTTTTAGAATATTTATTGCTTTGTCCAGTTATTACAGACACATGCTGAAGCAGAGCATCATGTTGGAGGGGGCATGATGGTCAGAGCTTCTCATTTCCTGGTGTACAGCAAGGACAGGGCAGAGCAGGGGCAAACAAGATGTAGCTTAGTGTGCCTTCTCCCTACTTAAGTCAGTGAGAACCGACCCCTTGATTTTAACCATCTCTCCAAAGTACTGCCAAATTACGACTTCATCAGTGGGCTAATGCACTGATAAAATAGGGCAGTATTGGTACCCAAGCCTTCAACATGTAAATGTTTGGGGATGCTTCATATCTAACAGTATATACAAAAGGTATCAGGAGCAGTGCTTGCTTTTCTATTATGTCACCCTGATGCTAGACTGGAAAGAAGGAAGTTGGGCAGTAAAAATATATAAAGAATGGTAAGGTTTTTTAAAAGCTAGATTACTTTAGAAAACATATCAGGTTAACAAGAATCTAATATCTCATTTTCACTTCAAAGAAAAAAATTATCTTTGAAGCTAAAAATTGCTTACATTTTTATCTTCATCTTGTAGTTTCCATTGATTTCAGGAGTGTAATTAGAAGAATGCCACCATTTTCCTTCTTAATAAGAAGTTGTGGGGGACTTAATTGAGTATTTTATAAAGAACTTAATTTGCATACTGCACTTGCCTTATGGAAATGAGCAGTCACAAAGTTTTGCAAAGGTGGCAGATATTTATTTAGCATTTATTAAGTAGCATGCACTGTATTTAGGGAATTTCCATGTGTTCTTTTATCTATCAATTTTCCCCAAAGATACAATGAAAAGGGTACAGTTACCATCATGAAGGATGGATGCAGAAATTATGGCTTTGCCTGGATTTACAAAGGTGTTAACTTGCAAAGTGGGGCTCAAATTAAGAGTGCCCATCCTCCAAGTGAATGGTTTTAACCACTAGAGGATTTTGAAATATTCACCCAGCAAGAGGCCTTGAGTTTAGAAGCAGGAGACAAATGTAAACTGGTCCAGTCTCTTTTTTTGTACAGGAAGTAGAACTTTTATAATGCATAAGATGAAACTAATATATTCTTATCAAAGGCTTTGATCTTGTGACTGAAGTGGCTTTGAAGGTGTTTTTGACTGCCAGGATTATATGAAAATCGAGATCTAGTGAGTATACAAGATTGTTACCTGGGTGGTAAGAGGATTTGGGGTGATCATTTTCTTCAGAAGTTCTTCATTTACTCTGAGGTCAACCACTTGATATAATGGGAGGGAGCAGGGCTGAGTTAGACTTGGCTCTGACATGGCTGGCCCTGTGAGGCCTAATCCATGCACTGAAACTCTAAAGCTTACTTTTAAGGTTGTTAAAGGGCCAAGGGCTTGCTACTTGTGAGGGCTACAGTGTCCTAGGCATGGTGCAAATAAAGAATACATGTGTTGGGGTCATGAAAGTGACATTAGATATGATCTAGTAGCGTTTTTAAGTCTAGGAACAATTGTGACAGACTTAAATGGTTTTCATTTAAAAGCAGGTAGAAACCACATTAATGAAGGACAAGGGTGGTGGCTGCTTAGTCAGGCTGGAGGCAGCAGAGGCAGGAAAGGTGAAAGGTGAAGCTCTCCAGATCCAGATCCAGATCCAGATCCAGATCCAGATCCAGATCCAGATCCAGATCCAGATCCAGATCCAGATCCAGATCCAGAGTGTCAATTCCTGAGGGACAGCAGCTCTGGGTTGCGGCCTCTAACTGGCTGTGCACTGAGAACCACACTTTGAGATGTTCTTGGTCCTTAGTGCGAAGTGACAGATGGTGTTTCATCTGGTTTTCTTGTAACGTGCTCAGGTATATAGGGAGTGAAGACATCTGCATTTCATTGCATTCTAGTTTTTAAGGTAGCATTTCCTTCTGGCTGCAATATAATTGTAGGAAGGCATAAGACATTATCATGTTTACCTAGAATCTCTGGCCTGGTATATATCTAGTATCCAAGTGTATATCTAGTATCCAATCTCTGTCTGTCTGTCCGTCCATCCATCCATCCATCATCTTTTCGCCTATCTATGTCTTCTGTGTAGATTACTCTCCGGGGATTAAGTGGTTCAATCATGGAATAAGTTAATAATTAGAAGAATCTACATGTGTAAAACAGGCAACTTGGACTGGTGAGATGGCTCAGCAGTTAAAGAGTACTAGTTGCTCTTCTAGAGGTCCTAAGTTCAATTCCCAGCAACCACATGGTGGTTCATGACCATCTATAAAGGGATCTGATGCCCTCTTCTGCTGTGCAGGTGTATATGCAACAGAGCACTCATACATTAATTAATTAATTTTAAAAGCATGAGAAAAAACTTCTAATATATATTAAAGTTTCAGACCCACTAATGTAGATGAAAGTGAGGAACAAGGGGCTTGTGTGTGGCCGCCTTATGTCACACCACCCTCTTTCATCGTAACTCAGTCAAGGTGAATTCTTCAGTGACCCAGCTGACCTCCAGGATTACCCATTTTAATTTCATTATCAAGCTTTTATAACTCTTGTGTAGTTTGACAGATGCATTATGAGATTTCTTAATCTCTTTCTCCCCACCCCCTTTTTTTCCTTTGTTTTTTTGAGACAAGGCTTCTCTGTGCCCTAGTTGTCATGGAACTCGCTTTGTAGACCAGGGTGGCCACAAACTCAGAGATCCACCTGCTTCTGCCTGCTGCAAAGATTATATTCTAAAATCTAGAGGTCAAACAAAAGGTATCTCAAAATATAAATGTAGTGTAGTAAAATTAATGGTGTCCAAGTATAGTGAGGTTTGGGACATTTCAAGCTTAAAATATAACCATGGCTTAGGACTTTGCAGTATCATTACATAAGCTGGAGCAATTTCTTCATCATGTGCATTGGGAACCAAGGTTGCTTCTAGATCTTTTATAAAATCATATAATAAACATGAACAAATTTTTATTCAAGTCTTTAGCAAAAATTTCTCCTCATGGATTGAGGTCAATTTTTTTGTGACAAATAATTTAATGTATACAGCTAAATTTTTCTCCAGAAATGTAGTACTATTTTTTTTTTGTGGCTGTTGTTATTCACACATTAAACATAATAAAGCCATTGTTTTTATGAAATTAACTTAAGTTCTGATGTACTTTTCTTCTTAAATCATCATCTTTTTTTCTCCTTCAAGTCTACAATGAAGACAAGCTGTGTTCCCAAATGGGTGAACAAAAAGCGTCAAGAACATCCATCCAGACTATTGAGTTGTAGGCTCGCGGCGTGCTTGTAAGACCCAGTGTGAGTTCCATGGCCTGGGCCTCTCATAGTCTTACTGATGTAATGTTCCCCAGGGCATGGAAACATGGATGTAGTGCTAGGTGGTTGCAGGTCCATGTGGTTGTGCCCATGTCCTAAGCAGAGGGAAGGAACACAATCTTACAGATTCAAAGTATGGAGAGCCAGTGTGGGCTGTCTTCCAACCAGGACTATGGTTAATCTGGATGTTTGTATTCAGTGCTGTTCAGTGCCGCCTGTTGCTGTTGAAGCCTGTGCGTTTATAGTGGAGACTGAGAAGCTATGGGCACTGACCATGAAAGCTGGTCAGTCGGTGCACAGGATGTATAGAGTAATGGCAGCTCGTTTCTTCCTTGCTCTTCATTTCTTTGTTTCCCAGGATTCTTCCTCAGGAAGCTTGCCTTATTATGTGGGATGAACATTTGAAAAGTTAGCACCGGTGAGATGGATAAAGCACTAATGTTTTGAGTCTTGTTAGTATTCCTATATTCATTCTACTGTCTATCACAGAGTTGATATATGTTACATGCTGTCAAAAATTCAATGTGGGTGTCCTAACACCCAGAAACTTGTACTAAGTTGATTTGGAAAGAGGGTCTGTAAAGAAAGTGACTACATTACAGTGAAGATAAGGAGCTGGGTCATAATCCATCTTTCTAGGTCATTACACAGACATAGACACACACACAGTCAGATGCAGACAGACAGACAGACACACACACATACACACAGAGAGATACAGACAGATGGACAGACAAATGTGCATGCACGCGCACACACACACACACACACACACACACACACACACACACACACAAACACACACAAATGAGGGGATAACCATTTATAAAACAACAAAGGAAACCAACCCTAATGACTTCTTCACTTCAGACTTTATGCCTTCAGAGTTATTGCAGCTTGAGGAAATAATACAATATGTTGTGAACATTTTTAGAATTAATAATTATCTATAAATTTTCCTGTGGACTAATTGAATTCCCCCCTTTCTTCTTTCTCTCACTCCTTTCTTTTATTTTATATGCAGCCCAGGCTGATCTTGAACTTGAGACTCCTGTGTCTCTGCCTCCTAAATGTTGGGATTACAGGCATGTATTACCATGTGTGGTGTGGAATTTTATTAGTAAGATAGTTGCCATAGCTAAACAGTTATCTTGCTACAAAGTTATTAATAATCCTTGCAAATAGGGTGAAGAGATGTCATCTTAGTGAAGATGCTTACACAGCTTTAGGTGCCTAAATTTGCATTAAAAGTGACTTGCCTTCACTCAGGTTCAACATACATGCTGTTATGTATTTGAGCTTCTTTCCCTTCTTAGCTTTCTTCTGACTACCTACCTGCTTGTACTTAAGGATTCCCATTCTGGTGGAATGGCTGAGAGCTGTAACCCTACAACTTAGGAAATGGAGGCTGAGACTTCAATTTCAGTTTTAGAAATGGAGGCCATTTATGAATTTGTTGTACCTCTTCTCCTTTCCTTTAAATTCACCCATGTCAGAGCACTTTGTAGGCCGTCAAGTATTCAATGCATTCTACTGGTGCAAGTGGCTGCTTTAGCCCCTTAGACTTCTCAGGAGCCATCTAGGATAGACTAAAGGCATGCAAGTGACCTTTCTGGTGATAGTCCATTCATTATATTGTATGGTCTACAATGGGTGAGCTCTAAGAGGCAAGGCCCAAAGAGACTTCACCTCAGGATTGCTTCTTGTAGCTGATTTGCCTTTCCTGTCATTATTAAAATAGTATAATAATTCCTGAGCATTAACCTATCCTATGGGGCAGATTTTCTTCAGAAAAATCTCTGTGGCAATGCCATGTACACAATCTGATGATTTCATAATTTCTAATAATGATGCTATAGAATTTCTAAGTTTATACAGGTAATTTTGAGTCCTCTATATATAATGGCTTTAATTAGGGCTCTATAAACCTTCGTATGTCACAGGGTAATTGCATTAAGATAGAAAGCAGGTTTGAAATAGATTTACAGTCAGAGAAACCATTCCTGGCTGTGAAACCATTATCTGATAACTGGGATTGTAAACTGGGAATAAGCAACTTACTGTAGGTGCAAGGACAGAAGATAAAATACTGACTGGATTTATCCATGCAAAACTTCAAAACCAATGAGACCCTAGGCAGATGATTTGCCTCCTGACAAAACCATGCTAACTTAATGAGATAAGAATCATTGTTTTAAACTTTTTCTGAACCTGTGGAGCTAATGACAGATAATGAATATTTAATTGGATAACTAGTCTTTAATGGAAACACATATATACATTTCTGTTGTAACTTCTTATTGAATTTATTATTTGAATTTGTGTTTTAAACTTGTGAACTTTTGAAAAAAAAAAGATGCTTAAAATACCATGTGATCATGTATCCTGAGAAAAGTACAAGAACTAGGAACAATGGCAATAAGAGGGCAGAGCAGAGCAGAGCGGGGCGGGGTGGGGCGGGGTGGGGCTGAGTGGGCTGGGTAGGGTGGGGCAGAGCAGAGAGCAGGATTTTTCTTACCATGAGACAATTTTTTTTTAATTTAGGAGCTTTTTCTTTAGGGATTTTTCAACTAACAGAAATAAAAAGGTAGAAGCCTTTTCTTTCTCTGAGCAATAAAGGTTGGAGCTTAGTTTTCATCCAGAATGAGTGAGGGGTTTTTTGGGGGCTGAGTCTTGCTCTATGGAGCTTGCTTGTGGGGGCTTTTGCTCCATCCATCCATCATTATATATGTATATATTGCCCCTGAAAATAGCCAACCCCTGCCCCTTCCCCTATCACTGCCTATCCAGAGAGCACTGGTGCTCGGGCAGAGACTGGCTTGGCTGTTCTCTGCTATGTGCAGGGCACATCTTGGTATTTAAAATGTGTCTCAGTGTGCTCCATTCACACCTGGCCAGGAGTCTGGTTGAGCAGGAACTCAACTTTAATGTAACAACCTCTTGATTATATAAACTTGGAGTATAGGGAGGGGGAGTTTTGGAGGAGTGAGATGACGTAGGGTGTGGGAAAAAAATATGGCTGGGGGACCACAGGGTCTCTCACGCCACGCTGTGTGTAGTTGTCTGAGAACACCCTGGGTTCCTCCAGCTGTAAGTTAGGCCCAGCTGCTCACTAAAGGCCTCTGCTGTGGCTCCTTGGCTCCTCACATCGTGGCCTCAACACACGAGGAAGTCCTTGGGTTTCCAAAACTGGTTTATTGGCATGGCAGATGGTGGATGGATCTGCATGTGCGGCCCCCAAAACTCAGGGCGGACCTGAGTTAAAATAGGGAGGGGAAGAGGGGGAAGGGGCTGGGGAGGAATGTATAATTGGCTCCACCCTCTGGCCTTCAGGTACCTTATTAGTATGTAAATCTCTCTAGGACCTATTTATCATGCCCACCTGTGTACGTGACTGAAGGGTGAAGGTGGAATGGAGATTAGACCTCATGTCAGGCCCAATGGTAGGGGAGTCGGGAAGGGTGATGAAGTGTATGGGGTGACTGACAGGGCCAGTGGCAAAGCTCTATCTACAACAGCAACAGCTGAGCAGAGGCAGTGCTAAACAGGTCCTGTTGAGTCACTTCTGGATGGAAGTGACTAAGATAGGTCTCAAAACTTGAGCCAGGCTCGGGTTTGTCCTCAAGGCCCAAACCAGGTCCGAAATGGGGCCCAAAATGTGTAACTTGCTTTCTAAGCACTGTCCTGTAGCTAAGTTGCCTGGGATAGTTTAGGAGTATTAAATAAGTTTTTCAGCAAAACAAAGCCAATGTATAGATATTGATATACAAAAATAAATTTAGTTCAAATTGCTAGCTCACAGTATTCTGGAGGCTGAACGTGTGATTACCTTCTATCCATAAGCTGTAAACTCAGAAGAGTGGGTGATAAAATTCCATGTAAGACCAAAGGCCAGAGAACATGGTCTGGGGTGATTGTGTACTCATGTCCAAGGGCATGAACACATGCATGCCAGGCTCATGGAGCTGGAGGGAGAATACACTCTCTGCCTCTGGTTCTATTTGAGACATCAGCAGATTGGGTGATGCCCACTCATATTGGTGAGGGAAGATATTCTTGATTCCAATCCACTGATTCCAGTGCCAGTCTGTCTCCTCCAAGAAAACCACCACAGACACTTCAGAAATACTAACATAAAATTAGCCACCACACATGATCATAATCAATATATTTTTAGATTAAGATCAGTTCATCTAACTGGGAAGGTTATAAGGAAAACCTTGTAAACTCAGATTGGAATTTATGGAGAATTTACAAAGTAACGTAAAGCTTGCGTATTTAAAAGACAAAATAAAATTAGCCCAGTGCTTGTAATATCATCTCCATACTCCACAATAGCAGGCACAATATGAAAATATTTAATATGAGTCATAAAATCATGCCATTGATATAAACTGCTTATACACTTTCCTTTGCAATATCTTAAAAAACAATGAGACAAGCCTATTTTTAATCAACAGTTTATAACTGATAATCAAACATAGACAAATATACTTGTGGTTATATGTGTGTGATTAATGTTAATTTTTAATGTCATGGGTGTAGAATCACCCAGCATGTAAACCTTTAAGCACACTTGTAAGGGATTAGCTAGATTAATCTGGGTATGCCTATACCTATTAATTACATTAACTGAGCTGGGCATTGCCAAGCCTTATGGAAAGGCTGGGTTTTCATGAGAAGAGTTGTGGGAAAGAAACATGATAAAATTGGAGTGCGTTGGTATAGTGGTTAACCCTGGTGCTCTGGAATCCTTACTTTGTGGCCTGAAATCCAGACACTACTCCTTGCTAGCTATGCCATACTTTATTTTGCTTGTACCTTTGGGCTTCAGTTTTATTATGCTTAGTATGGGAATAACCAGTGCCCATGGGTTGTAAAAATTAAAGGTGTCTACATCTACAAAGTGGATAGAATAATACCTGGTATGTAGCAATGGCTCAGGTAGTTTTACGTGGCCTTGTTTAGAACTGTCATGTGAAAGATGAGTTTGGGGAGCCTACAGCAACCAGCTACATGTTAATAGATGCTGCAGCTACAACTCAGTTCCCAGGAAGACTCATGACTCATTTCAGCTTTTCTTAAGGATTGGAGAGAGTCTGACCAATCTGGCCTTATAGAGTGTCTTGCCCAATTCAGTTCTTTGCAGGTTATTATGAGTTCTAAATAAAACAGGTTGAAGAAATGCACATAGAAGTCCACCCTATATATTGATTGGTATGAAGACGTTTTGTAGGAGCTGAGATTTTAAAGGAAGTGATACTTACTCTCCTAAAGA
This sequence comes from Rhabdomys pumilio, assembly GCA_030674055.1. Classification (NCBI taxonomy): domain Eukaryota; kingdom Metazoa; phylum Chordata; class Mammalia; order Rodentia; family Muridae; genus Rhabdomys; species Rhabdomys pumilio. Next base: position 136,334,561 of record JANHMN010000001.1, on the reverse strand, counting down.
GGTTCATAGTTTAGTGATTCCAGGTAAGCACCGTCTCTCCAGCACGCAGCACACAAGAGCTGGCATGATGCCTAGTATGTCGCAGAGCCTCCGTGAATATTGTCATTTTTCCTTCAAGATGTCCCCTTACCCAGGGAACGTGTAGAAGATCAGACTGATGCTGGCTTGCCATGCATCTGTTTAGGGTAGGAGCTGGAAGGCTTCTATAAGGAGCTGGAATGTAGCCTTTAGATAATAAACATGATGGGCTTTGATGCTTCGATGGCTCTGTTGCAGGTTCTTGGGTCTGCTGTTGGAATGAGAAAGCAGCCATAGTCAGTATCTAGGCGAGTACATGGGACTGTGTACTAGTAAATTTTCGTCTATAAGACAAGACAGCTGGACAGAAAGTCGGCAGGCCCAAGAGGAATCTGGATTTTGACTGTTGACTTTGGCCTTCTTCAATCATACTATGTGGATTCATAAAAAATGATGTCTACAGAAGTAAATCCCAACTACATTAAAGAGGTGGGTGAGAAGCTAAAGGAGGAGGGGCTTTTCTAAGTTGAAAGGGTGAAATGGCTTGAAGTGGCAACCCAGGGCTGGGCATGTGGTTCAGTGGTAGAACATTTGAAGGGCATAGCTAAGACCCTGGATTTGTGCCAACCTTGACATTTGACTGAATGCCACAGATTCAGATATGCTAGATTCACAAAGGATTTGAGAAGTTGGGTAGTTCCATGTTCTTCCAGAAATAAGGAAACTGAGAGCCAGAGAGAGGCAATGATCTTGATCAAGAGATGGCGTTTGAGCCAAAGGATCCAGGTTTTCTGACTTTGACTGTTATGTTGGTATCTGTCATTGGAATACTGTTTCTGTATGTCACAGCCATTTCTCAATTCCCAAGTAGTGTTGCTGTAGCCTGTTCAGGACAGGTGGTGACAGTTTTAGCTTGATTTTCTTCTGAAAGTACCCTCTGACCTTTATTAGAGCAGAGGCAGATTTCTGTTGGGCTGTTTAGCACAACTTGCTTTCATGTGATTCATTGTCATGGGGTTCCCAGTTCAGGAAGAAATGTAGGTTCCAAACACGTCCCACGGGGAAGGACGCTGAGATGGTGACCTTCCTAATGGGCTGTGATTATTTACAAACACTGGAATCTAGTCCTTTTTCATTTCCTGAAAACATTCCTGTCTCGAGATATATTTTATAGTCTTAGCTGCACTGCAAGATGTGGTTTAGGTAGGCCACCTTTCATTGAACATAGTTAATAGCTTTTATTTATATCTAAATTTCAGAGAACAGAGGAAACGACGTAAGAGAGTATTCCAGTTCAGCCAGAGCCTCCTCACAGTAGCAAGTCATGGTCTCTGAAGTCTGAACAAAGTAATGGCGGTGGCAGGATTCCCAATTAAAGGCATGAATTCCACAGATATTGTGTTGCCTACTACACACAAACTACTGTGTCAGGGCTGTACTTAGCCTCCAGACATGTACTGGACTCTGTGATAACAAATTATTGATCTTAAAATTGTTAGTTGTTTTACTAAATGTTAGCTAATAATATCCTATGACTCTTACACCTACAATTTAAGTGCCTGTATGACAACTCAAATTTGGATTATAATAATATTAGAATCTATAGTGTTAGTCCTTTCAGTATCCTTAGTAGTCTTTAAATGCTTTTGAATGGTGATTAATTTAAGAAGTATATCAGTAACTGAGCCTTGCTATATTAGATACAGGATGAAATCTGGTATATATGCACACACACATACACACACATATATTTGACACAGGATATTAAATAACCCAGGCTAGCCTCTGTTCATCCTATCTCTATCTGTCAAGTGCTGGGATTGTAGGCATATGCCATCATGCTCAATGTTGTGTGGTATGGGGACTGAATTTGAGCATCATGCATGCTAGTCAAGGGCTCTGCCAGGTGCAGTGTATCCCCAGAACTTTTATTTATTTTTAAAAATTTTATGCTTTCTTTTATTTTGAGACCATCTCATCATGTAGCCCACGATGCAAAAGGATTTGAACTCAATCCTTTTGCCATAGCCCCTCATGAGTTGGCATTATAAGCATAATCCATCATGTCTGGCTGGTGGCATTATCTTTTATGTTTAAAATCACACCTCTTGACTTGACAGTGTTTCTAGAGTCTGTATACTTATGCCACTTGGCCTGGAGAGGTAAAGTCAGTCAGTCACCTGGAGTCTTAAGTAATTAATTAGTGGCAGAAGTATGATAAAGAGCCCAGGGCTGTTGCTGAGGGCAGGAATAAGCAAAAACTCTCATTCGAGAGTAGCAGATTTGAGAAGTAATATTACCGCCCCCCCACACACACCTTTACACAATTCTCCATGAGTTATGGGTGATGTGTTTTCCAGACACACACAACATTACATTTTCCTTACTTACTTTGGAAGGATATTTGTAATTCTTAAATATGGAAGCTTCCATATAGAATACTTAGGTATGGAGGCTTTGGAGGAATCGTAGAGGTATAAGCCAGTCTGTTAGAAAAAGGACCCCAAGTGAAGGACGGGGTCGGGACTTTCAGACTTAGAAGGCGCTTTGACAGCCCATAGGCCATGGGCAGCAGCAAAGGATGGATTTTGTTGTTGTTGTTGTTGTTGTTGTTGAATCCTGGAACACACAGCACAAGCCTGGGGTGGAAGAAGCATGAGCTTGCTGCTTTCCTAAAAGGAGTTAGATGGGGTGCTTCCTGTATCCCTCAGTGTGAGTTAGAGGGTAACTGTAGGGACTTAGAGAGGTTTTGCTCCAAAGGGCCTTTGCCTAGTAGAACTAGAACCCTATTTGCGAGACTCTTGGGATGGTACCGTTCACATCCACAGGAGTCATGAAGACAGAAAGAAGCATGCATGCATTTGGACCTGGAGGGCAGTAATGGAATAGAGTGAAAGGGTGTGTGTAAGTGTGTGTAAGTGTGTGTAAGTGCTGGGCCACTACTAGGTGATGCAGGGCAGGCTCCAGGTGTTCCACACAGCCTGGGAATATGATCAGTTATTTTAGATGTAAGCTTTGAAGGAAAAGCTAACATGTTTACTTAAAGTATGTGGTATACAGAAAATGTAAGAAAAGAGGCTTCACCCTGATAGAAAAGCTTTGCTGGGTGAGGCAAAGGCAAGACTTGGATGCAGCTTCCCAGTACTTCCCTCCTGCACATTGCATGACATGTCATGGGAGCCAGGTCACATCTGTGTCACATCCCATGATCCTCCACTAGTTTACTAAAGCCACATTTATTACTATTACCTACTTTTTTCTTTTGAGGTGCCACACACAGGTGTCTCAGCTCATAAGTCTAAGGACATGGTCAGTTAATCAGAGAATGAGCAATCTCTATGAATCTCTTGAGAGAAAGAATCTTCCACTGGTTTCCACTGTGAGTTGCCAGCATCACTGAGGTGAGAAACCTTAGTGCATAGTTTTCCAAAGCATTATTGCTTTGGATGTAAATAACAAGTGTATTCGCTTGGACCTGAACTAAAGCAAGCCTGGCTGCATCTCTTTTTCAGCATTGAATAACCCTGTGGTTTCTTAATACAGTGCCATTAATGTGCACTTGAAAGGGCTGGGGAAGCCAAGCTAGAATTGTACTATCCTACTTAATTTTAGAATAAGAAACAAGCTTGTGGTCTTCAAAGATCTTAAAAAAAAAAAAAAAAGCCTGCTGCCACACACCTGCTTTCTCATATGCCACACATACTTGAATAATCTTAAAAGCAAGGATGGGCTTTCATAAAAAAAATAGAGTTTAATTACAAATTTAAAGCCTTCTTGAGACTCGCTAATGCTTCTTGTTGTCTACTGACTGCAAGTAATAAGGCGTCAGTGAGAGAGACTGCTAAAATTAAATCCTTTGTTTCCTTCCAAATAAAATATTTATTCTTCAACTCATGTGAAAAGCTGTTTTGTGAGTAAAGCCCTTGATCAGTGCTATGCATGGATGCATATGCACACCCATTAAATGTGTGGAGGTCCAGTGGAACTAAGCGTGCATGTTCAGATTGGGAAGGGTAGATGAGGCGATCCTGGTAGACAGACGGTGGGGGATGTTGAAGGTCAGCCTATGTGTCTGTGAGACTCCCAAACCTGCTTAAACAACATAATAGTCTGTTTTCTCTTATGTCACTTAGGAGTCTAGGATGGGTCTGGACTTTTGTATGGTAGTGTGCAGGTGTCAGGCAGGTGTCCTGTGTCACCTCTGTGTCCTGCATCCCCTCTATCTGTGTATCCTTCCTAGTCAGTGGAAGAAAAGACAGTGCTGAATTGTAGCAGGGAAGGCTGTGTTTACTAGTCAGAGTTCTCAAGAGAAACAGAACTGATAGAATGAACACACACACACACACACACACACACACAGGATCTGTTAGAGTGGCATACAGGTATGACTATTCTACCAATGAATATTTCCTGATGGAAAGTCTAAGGATTGAATAGTTGTTCAGTCCACCAGGCTGGATGTCTCAGCTGGTCTTCAGTATGCACTACAGTTCTGAAGAAGAAGGCTCGAATACTAGTGACAGAATGGACTTGCCAGTGAGACCAAAGGCAAGCAGGCAAAGACCAAGCTTCCTTCTTCCACATTCTTGTTATGGGCTGCCACCAGAAGACGTGGCTTGGATTTAAGTCCAATCTTTGTACCTCAAAGGATCTGGACTTAGGATGTGTCTTCCCATTTCAAATGATTCAATGAGGAAAACCTCTCAGAGATGTCCTCATCCACTTGGGTTTTAGTTAACTCCAGATGTAGTCAAGTTGACAGCCAAGAATAGCCATCACTCAGACTGAGCACTGCCTGACCTGCAGATGTGCACAGTGAAGAATGGCAGGGACTGGAAGAGACTGTGCTGCATAGATGTGGCTCAGGCGCTCTGTTCTACTCTGGAAGCCTTGGGGGAAGTCTTACCCAATTTCAGTGGATTTCGAATGGTAAGTAGTTGGTTTCCAAACAGAAACCAGGTTTGTCCTTGAGGATGAATGACCCAACTCAACAAATTTTAGTTAAAACACACAAATAGCTACAAAAACAAATAAGTTATAGGAAGAAATTATAAAGTATTGTGGGCGTGGTAGCACAAATCTGTAGTCCTAGGATATGGGGAACAAAGGCAGGGGTATCATAAATTCGGGGTCAGCCTCAGCTATGTAATGAAACCATATCTCAAAAAATTAAAAATGATAAAACTGCAAACTCAAGGAAGAATAAAATACTCTCTCTCTCTCTCTCTCTCTCTCTCTCTCTCTCTCTCTGTGAAGAAATAAGTAAATCTTATACAGGGGAGGTTGAAAATTCCATGTGAAAGGATCCCTGAACTGATGTGATTTGTCTGGAAATGTAGAAAGAAAGGCATTTCAAGCAGACATCTCTGCTGTTAGGACAGATGGAGAAAGTCTGGCCAAGATGGGAGTTAGTTGGGAAAATACTCAGTAAAGAGAATGGGTATTTTGGCAGGAAGGCTAGTAAAGCACATGAAGTCACCTGTGCCACCTTATGAAGGGCCTGGAATGCTAAGTTACTCCTCTCAGTAGGTAGCAGGGCGTTGATGAATTAGAAGCATTCTCAGAGCACAGATAATGAAGAGAATGGGAGACAGAAATGGATCAGTCAGTTTGGGGCAGGGACTCAGAAAGCAGCATTTCCATCTTGTTTTTGGTCAGAAGCAAGAAAGTTCCTGGTCCTGTCAAGGCTGAGGCCATAGCTGCCAATGACAGTTTTGGCTTCTGGTCTGCTGTCTTATTATCTCTCATACCCTAAATGAAGCAACTTTGCCTGAGGCTGTGCATGAGAGCAGGACGGAAACCCAGCCAGACTCGGTCCTTTCTGGTGAACAGCTCTGGAACTGGATCTCTGGATTTTCATGGTGGAGAACTATTTCCCAGCCCAGCTATCTTCTAAAGGATTTTAGGGCTTAAACTTTTTTTTTTTAAATTGAAAATAGATTCTTCCTTCATACAATAAATAATGACCACAGTCTCTCTACCCTCCACTCCTCCCAGCTTTCCCTCCTCCTCTGCCCTCCCCAGATCTACTCCCCCTCTGGCTGTCTCTTTTCAGAAGAGAACAGGCCTTCAAGAGATAACCGGCAAACATGACAAAACAAAATACAATTAAAAAATACAACAAAATAAAAAACAAAAGACAGTCTCACACTGAGATTGGACAAGGCAACCCAATAGGATGAAAAGAGTCCCAAGAATAGGCAAAAGAGTCAGAGACACACATGCTTTCACTGTTAGAGTCCCACAGAAACATAGAGCAAACAGCCACGACATATACACAGAGTACCTGGTGCAGACCCCTGCAGGCCCCATGGTTGCCACTTCAGCCTCCGTGAGCCCATCTGCCCTGCTTAGTTGATTTGGAGGACATGTTCTCCTGGTGTCCTGTATCCCTATGACTCCTACAGTCTTGCATCCCCTATTCCATGGGATTCTCTGAACTCCAGTGGGAAGGACCTGGTGGAAACTGCCAATTTAGACTCTCAGCATAATGTCTGGCTGTGGATCTCTGTATCCTCTCCATCTGCTGCTGGGAGAAGCCTCTCGGATGACAACTGGACAAGACAGTGATCATATTTGTCCCTTTGGGTCTGGGTTATCTCACTCAGGATGACTTTTTTCTAATTTCATCTATTTGCCTCCAAATTTCATGATGCCATTTTTTTAACAGCCAGGTAATATTCCATTGTGTAAGTGTACCACATTTTCTTTAAGTATTCTTCAATGAGGGACCTCTAGGTTGTTTCCAGTTTCTGGCTATTATGAATAAAGCTGCTATGAACATAGTTGAACAAGTCTCCTTGTGGTAAAACAGAATATGAAAAATAATTGTATAGCTGGGTTTTGAGATATATCAATTCTCAATTTTCTGAGGAACTGTCATATTGATTTTCATAGTGGCTATTACAAGTTTGCACTCCTACCAGTGATGGAGGAGTGTCCCCCTTGTTCCATATCCTCACCAGCACGAGCTGTCATCTGTTTTTGATCTTAGCCATCCTGACAGGCATAAGGTAGAATCTCAAATCATTTTGATTTGCATTGCCCTGATGACTAAGGGTGTTGAACATTTCTGTAAGTGTTTGTCAGCCGTTTGAGATTCCTCTGTTGACAATTGCTGTTCAGATCTGTGGCTCCATTTTTAATTGTATTATTTGGTTTGTTGATATCTAGTTTCTTGAGTACTTTATATATTTTGGATATTAGTTCTTTATTGGATGTGGAGTTGGTAAAAAAAAAAAAAAAAAAAAATCTCCCATTCCACAGGCTGTTGCGTTCTCCTTCACCTTAGAGAAGCTTTTCAATTTCATGAGGTCCCATTTAGTAATTGTTGATCTTAGTGCTCGTGCTACACTGTTCTTTCAGAAAGTCATCTCATGTGCCAATGCATTCAAAGCTTTTTCCCACTTTCTCTTCTGTCAAGTTCAGTGTATCTAGTTTTATGTTGAGGTATTTGATCCATCTGGAATTGAGTTTTGTGCAGAGTGATAAAATGCAATTTGCATTCTTCTACATGCAGACATTCAGGGTGACCAGCACCATTTGTTGAAGAGGATGTCTTTTTTCATATGTGTATTTCTAGCTTCTTCATCAAAAGTCTGAAGTGTCCATAGGTGTGTGGAATTACATTTGCTTCTTCTATTTGATTCTAGTTGATAAACATGTCTGTTTAGTTCAAGTTAAAATCGGATATGATACCTTCAGCATTTGTTTTATAGTTCAGGATTGTTTTCACTATCCTGGGGTTTTTATTTTTCCCATATAAAGTTGCAACTTTTTCTTTCAAGGTCTGTGAAGAATTGTGTTGGAATTTTGATGGGAATTGCATTGAATCTGTAGATTGCTTTTGATAAGATGGCCATTTTCACTATGTTAATCCTACTGATCCATGAGTTTGGGAGATATTTCCATTTTCTAATATCTTCTTCAGTTTCTTTCTTTAGGGACGAAGTTCTTGTCATAAAGATCTTTCACTTGCTTGGTTAGAGTTACACTAAGATATTTTATATTATTTACAGCTATCGTAAAGGGTGTTGTTTCCCTAATTTCTTTCTTAGTCAGTTTGTAATTTGTATATAGGAGGGCTACAGAGTTTTTTGTTTGTTTGTTTGTTTTTGGGCTTTTTTCTTCTTTCTTTTTATTTAATCTTGTATCCAGTCATTTCTCTGAAAGTGTTTATCAAATGTGGGAGTTTTCTGGTAGGATTTTTAGGGTGACTTGTGTATATTATCATATCTGCGGATAGAAACACTTTGACTTCTTCCTGCCTCATTTGTATCTCCTCAATTCCTTCAGTTGTCTTACTGCTCTAGGTAAATCTTCAAGCACTGTATTGAATAGACATGGAGGGAACTGACAGCCTTGTCTTGTTCCTGATTTTAGTGGTATTGTTTTGGGTTTTTCTCCAATGAACTTGCTGTAAATTGTCTTTATTATGTTTAGGCATGCCCATTGTGTTTTTAATATCTCCAGGACTTTTATCATGAAGTGTGGTAGATTTTGTCAAAGGCTTTTAAAATACCTCATGAGATAATCATGTGGTGGTCACATTGACTGATTTCCATACGTTGAACCGTCTTTGCATCTCCAGGATGAAGCCTACTTGATAGTGGTGAATGATCTTTTTGAGGTGTTCTTGGATTTGGCTTATGGGTATTTTATTGAGTAGTTTTGTATATATGTTCATGAGGACAATCTGTAATTTTTTGTTGAATCTTTGTGTAGTTTTGGTATCATGGTTATCATGGCCTCATAAAATGAATTTAGCAATGTTTCTTCTGTTTCTGTATTGTGGAATAATTTGAGTAGTATTGGCATTAGCTCTTCTTTGAAAGTCTGGTAGAAATCTGTGCTAATACCATCTAGCTCTAGACTGTTTTCATTGGAAGACTTTTAATGAGTGCTTCTATTTCCTTAGGGGTTATAGGTTTATTTAGATTGTTCATCTGATCATCTTGATTTAACTTTGGTAAGTGGTATCTATTAAGGAAAATTATCATTTCATTTACATTTTTCAATTTTGTGGAGTACAAATTTTTTAAAGTATGACCTAATGATTCCATGTCTGTTGTTATGTTCCCCCTTTCATTTCTGATTCTGTTAATTTGGATATTCTCTCTCTGTATTTTAGTTAGTTTGGCTAATGGTTTGTTTATCTTGTTGATTTTCTCAAAGAACCAACTCTGTTTTATTTCTTTATGAAGGCACTTAGTGCTATGAACTTTTCTCTTAATCCCTCACCCCATGTTCATAAAGATCAGTATTAGAAATAAAATGTCAAACAAACCAGAAGAAATGATAACTCTTAACAAATGCAGCAACACTGCTTTCATTGTGTCTCATAAGTTTTGGTATGTTATATATTCAGTTTCATTGAATTCTAGAAAGACTTTACTTTCTTTCTGTTTTTGAATCATTATACATTGAATAGAGAGAGTTGTTCAGTTTTCATGAGTTTGTAACTTTTCCCTTTTTTTCTGTTGTTGAAGTCCAGCTTTAATCCATGGTGGTCTCATAGTTTGCAGGAAGTTACTTGAATTTTCTTTTGTTTGTTGAGACTTGTTTTGTGTGAGAATATTTGGTCAATTTTGGAGAAAGTTCCCAAAGATGCTGATAATAAGGTTCATAATATTCTTTTGTGTTTGGGTGAAAAGTTTTGTAAATACCTGTTAGGTCAGTTGGGTTTATAACATCTGTATCTCCAGTATTTCTGTTTTGTTTTTGTCTGGATGACCTGTCCATTAGTGAGAGTTCAGTATTAAAGACTTTGAATATTTGTGTGTGAGTGTCAATATGCAATTTAAACTGTAGTAGTGTTTCTTTTACAAAAGTGGGTACCCTTGTGTTTGGCCCATAGATGTTAAGAATTGAAATGTCATCTTGGTGGGTTTTTCCTTTGATGATTATATAGTTTCTTTTGCCATCTCTTTTGATTAGTTTTGGTTGAAGTCTATTTTGTTAAAAAACTAAAATGACTACACCATCTTGCTTATTAGATATGTTTTCTTGGAATATGTTTTTTCAACCTTTTATCCTGAAGTAATATCTATCTTTAATGTTGAAATGTGTTTCTTAGATTCAGCAGAAGGATGGATCCCATTTTTAAAATCCATTTTGTTAGTCTGTATCTTTTAATTGGGGAATTGAGTACATTGGTGTTGAGAGAAATCAATGACCAATGATTGTTGATTCCTGTTATTTTGTTGTTAGTGATGCTGCTAGTGTGTGTGTGTGTGTGTGTGTGTGTATGTGTGTGTGTGTGTGTGTGTGTGTATGTGTCTGCTTCCCTTCTTTTGGTTTTGTTGGTGTGAGATTATTTCCTGTTTTAAGGAGTGTAGTTAACCCCCAGGGTTGGAATTTTCTTTCTAGCACCTTCTGTAAGGCTGAATTTGTAGATAGATACGGTTTACATTTTACTTTATCATGTAATATTTTTTCCATCTCTGGCCATTGAAAGTTTTGGCGTTATAGTAGTCTCAGCTGGCATCTGTGGTCTCTTAGAGTCTACAAGACATCTCTGCAGGCCCTTCTGACTTTTAGAATCTTCATTGAGAAGTCAGACATAATTATAATAAGTCTGCCCTTATATGTTAGTTGGGCCTTTTCTCTTGCAGCTTCTAATAATCTTTCTTTGTGCCATTTAAGTGTTTTGTTTATTTTGTAATTGGGAACAATCTACTTGTTGTTCTTTATACTTCTTGTACCTTTTTATAGGTATCTCCTTGTTTCAGTTAGGAAAATTTTGGTGACCAGTGAGTTTATTGAACTTTCTTAAGGAACATGGGGTGAGGGATTATATACAGGAGCATGTGTGACCCCCAAACAGCTGCATCACTGCAGAGTTTCACTCTACCGTGTATGGAAACCTCATGAAAGCTCATGGACCTCCGCTTTCTATTAAACTTCTACTTACTGTACACTACCATTTCCCATGATTGCTTGCAGCTGGGGGATGGGCTGGAGGAACTGTGGCTGAATCTTAGATGAGGGCCTCTTGGCTCTCTTTTCTTCCATCTACAAGGGAATGTTAGCCTCTAGGACCATTATTACTTTAATACTATTATCTTGCTCTGTCCTAGTTACCATGACCGATGGAGTAGAAAAGTACTCTATAACATTGATACCCATTCAATCTCAGTGAGAAACAGTCGGGGTGAATTTGAACGTGACTGGGAGTTGCTTCTGGGGTTTAGTGGGCATTGTCTTATATTACTGGGTGCAAGAAAGACCAGTTTTTCCAAATGTCAGCAGCACTTCCAATTCAGAGTTAGAACTCCTTAAAGAAGTATAGTCAACCGTAGCATCTTGGCAGACAAGGAGCATGCAGCCTTAAAGCAAGTATGCCTTCTTACTCTTGGTAGTTTTTCTATCTATAAATAGATTAGTGGTATTCTACTGGGGACTGTAGATTCTTTTTGCTTTTGAATAAGAAATTTACTTTTGGGAAAGGGGGAAGACGGCCAGCAGATATATAGCTATAAGTGCTGAGAAAAGCTCACTGTCTCATTCTCTGCCTTGTCTGTGCCCAGTGCTTTGCGCCTCTGTTTCTTTGTCTTCTGTATTAGGAAAGGAGGGGGTGACTCAGAACGCCTAAGTAATAGCCTAGTAAGGGCTTCTTGGACCCTGCTGTATTAAGCCACTTCTCAAATATGCACCCCTCTCTTTGCCGGTGGCACTGATTGTGTTACTCTCACTAGCAGGGATTTTAGTAGGTGCTACTCACCCCCAGTGACCATCAGAATTGCTGGAAGGTGGCCCTCCCTGGTATCCTGTAGTGTGTCTTTGCCTCCGTTTTGGCTGCTGGCTGTTTCTGCAGTTGCTGTCAATGGGTTTCCATGTGGAGTTACAAAGCAGGACAGAATTTCCCCTGTGTTGAGATAAGACCATGTGTCTCAGCCTGCTCTATACTCAAATGCAGTGTTGCTGCATTTGTTAACAGTTATCATTTCTTCTGGTTTGTTTGACTTTATTTCTAATACTGATCTTTATAAAATGCCCCTGAAGATTAGGAATAGAAGCTGAATGAGAGTAAAATTAAAGTGGATAGCGATAAGAACATTTCTTCTGAACTTACCTTTTCTGTCCATTTAATGGCTGGGTATTAGCAATAGTGTATTTGAAGACAAGCTAAAAAACTATGCAGTGAACTAGCCACTTGCAAGTCTCCTGGAAATATTAAAGGTGCCTTTGATGTTACTGAACAGCAGAGAAAGTAATAATATCACAGATAGCACCAAGAGATATGTGTGTCTGTGTAAATGTGTTTGCTGTCACAAGAACTTACAGTGAGCTGACCAGAGATGTCAGCGGGGTGTTTTCTTCTTCTCCATTTCCTGTCTAGATCTTTCTGTTCTTCAGAGCCCAGGTAAAGTCTTCTCTTTTCCTGAAACTATTCCCTGATGCTAGTTTCAGCTTTTAAGTTCCCCAGTGTTTCTGCACCTTCCTGGCCAGAATCTGAGTGTGTGTGTGTGTGTGTGTGTGTGTGTGTGTGTGTGTGTGTGTGTG